>CAWUFW010000394.1:0-1200000 GCA_963921515.1 Calotriton arnoldi
AGTTACGCCACCCATCCATCATCCCCTTTGTATCGCTCCTTCAGCCTCCAAGTTGCAGGGTACGCCCAGACGCGGGTCCTTTGCTCACTTTGCCACTGGATTCAAGATAGCCTGGCTGATGAGGGTTATGAACCCGAAACCGGTCCCGGGATGCTTGTTTCCGGTCCAGGGTCGACATTGCTTGGCAGTTCGGGCTGGACTGTTCCCATGAGGCACAGGGTCAGACTGATTTGCATATGGCCATGTCTGAACTGGGGTGGTGGAGTGAGCTAAAGAATGATGATGGATTAAACCCAGATCAGTTGACTGGGGGTGAGTGTTTGATTTTCTCTAACGCTCCCGTCCATCATTCCCTTTGGTATCGCTTTGTTTGCCCTAAGTTGGCAAGGTATGCCCAGACGTGGGTCCCTTGCTCACTTTGCCACTGGATTCAAGATAGCCTGGCTGATGAGGGTTATGGAACCCAAAACCGGTCCCAGGATGCTTGTTACCGGTCCAGGGAAGACATGGCTTGGCAGTTCGGGCTGGACTGTTCCTATGAGGCACAGGGTCAGACTTGATTTGCATATGGCCATGTCTGAACTGGGGTGGTGGAGTGAGCTAAAGAATGATGATGGATTAAACCCAGATCAGTTGACTGGGGGTGAGTGTTTGATTTGCTCTAACGCTCCGTCCATCATCCCCTTTGGTATCGCTTTGTTCGCCCTAAGTTGGCAGGGTATGCTCAGACGTGGGTCCCTTGCTCACTTTGCCACTGGATTCAAGATAGCCTGGCTGATGAGGGTTATGAACTCCGAAACCGGTCCCAGGGCGCTTTGTTTCCGGTCCAGGGAAGACATGGCTTGGCAGTTCGGGCTGGACTGTTCCCATGAGGCACAGGGTCAGACTGATTTGCATATGGCCATGTCTGAACTGGGGTGGTGGAGTGAGCTAAAGAATGATGATGGATTAAGCCCAGATCAGTTGACTGGGGGTGAGTGTTTGATTTGCTCTAACGCTCCGTCCATCATCCCCTTTGAGTATCGCTTTGTTCACCCTAAGTTGGCAGGGTATGCCCAGACGTGGGTCCCTTGCTCACTTTGCCACTGGATTCAAGATAGCCTGGCTGATGAGGGTTATGAACCCGAAACCGGTCCCAGGATGCTTGTTTCCGGTCCAGGGAAGACATGGCTTGGCAGTTCGGGCTGGACTGTTCCCATGAGGCACAGGGTCAGACTGATTTGCATATGGCCATGTCTGAACTGGGATGGTGGAGTGAGCTAAAGAATGATGATGGATTAAACCCAGATCAGTTGACTGGGGGTGAGTGTTTGATTTGCTCTAACGCTCCGTCCATCATCCCCTTTGTTATCGCACCATTCCAGTCAATGGCCAAAGAATGCCAACAAAAAGATTTTTGACAGGGACTCAGGTGCTCTACAACACACTGACAACCTGTCACACAGTACATGTAAGCACATTTCATGCTTCATTACATGTGTGGGTACATGTCTACACATTTCATATTGGATGTTGCACATTGTGGCACACACTACCCGGATGTGACATGTTACATGGTGACAAAAAGACATTCTGTATGATGCACCTCACTACTGTCAGTTTGAACTCTGCTGATCAACACACGTGGCCTGGGCACAGTGACAGGGGCACATAGTCTCATGACATGTTACATACACCCTAAATTGCACATGATATGTACTGTGTGTTACAGGGTGTTCCTGAGATGGCACTGTGGGGTACATCATGAGGATTTGCGTATTGTGCTACGCACATGGACCTAATTGCATTTGGGAGATTTGAATCCTCTCCAACATCCATCAGATTTGGGCATGTGAGTTGCTGTTGTGTCTGTGTATCACAGAAATCCATGTCTGCCCTGCAAACAAGCCTGTTAGTACATCATGGGTGTTCAATAGTTGTGTTGGTACATGTACATCAGACGTTACATAATGACTGTGTCCATGTGGCAATACATGATCCCTGGGCCCGATTCACAGAACTAACTTACGACAAAATCCTAAACTTACTACCATTTTGGTATTCACAGAATGAACTTACTCATTTTGGTATTCACAGAATAAACTTACTCATGTTGGTATTCACAGAAGACACTTACACATTTTGTGTAACTTACACATTTTGTGTAACTTACTCATTTTGTGTAACTTACACATTTGTGTAACTTACACATTTTGTGTAACTTACATATTTGGTATTCACAGAAGGCATTTACTCTTTGATAAGTAAGTGCCTTCTGTGAATACTCAAAATGAGTAAGTTAATTCTGTGAATACCAAAATTGTTGTAAGTTCATTCTGTGAATACCCAAATGTGTAAGTTCATTCTGTGAATACCAAAATTGTTGTAAGTTCATTCTGTGAATACCCAAATGTGTAAGTTCATTCTGTGAATACCAAAATTGTTGTAAGTTCATTCTGTGAATACCCAAATGTGTAAGTTCATTCTGTGAATACCCAAATGTGTAAGTTCATTCTGTGAATACCCAAATGTGTAAGTTCATTCTGTGAATACCAAAATTGTTGTAAGTTTAGGATTTTTACGTAAGTTAGTTCTGTGAATTAGGCCCTATGTGTGTGTGACTTACAAACACCTGTCACCTTGACAACACATCTATCCTCACTAGTCACTGAGGTGTGTTTTGGTATGTGACATTTGTTCAGATGTACTGTGACAGAGCCCATAGATTGACAACAGCATAGCATAGCACTTGTTGTATCACCATATGGAGCAGAAATGTTATGTGAGGGGCACATGGCTGGCATATGTGTCCATGATGAATAGCACACACCTTACTCAGCTATGTCTTGATATGATGTAGCATGTGCTATTTTGCATGGTCATTACCACATATGTAGGGGAACTGACAATCCGTCTTTGATTCCCTATATACTGCAGGAGGGCAAATGTCCACAGACCCTTCCCAGACCTTGCAACCATGCATGAACGTGACTGCATCTGACGTTACCGCTTCACAGGACCACTGATTGAGGATTTGGCGGAGCAGTTGGCCCCAACCACATTTACAACCTGGACGGGCGTATCCTACTGCGCTGACCCCCAAGGTGAAGGTGATGGCAGCTCTACATTTCTTTGCCACGGGAACCTTCCAATACACTGTGGCTGGTGCTGGTGGGATGTCACAGACCATGTTCAGCCGTGTGCTACGTGGTGTTTTGAATGCAATGTTGTGTCATCTGGACAGATACATCAAATTTCCGAATCCACAACAAATGCCTGGCATAAAGGCTGACTTCTATGCACTGGGAAGGATGCCACATGTTATAGGCTCAATTGATGGTACACATGTGGCTTTGGTACCACCACACGCACATGAGCAGACATACAGAAACAGGAAATATTTCCACTCCATTAATGCCCTGGTGGTATGTCTTCCGGACATGACAATATCACATGTCTGTGCCCGTTTCCCTGGTTCTGCACACAGTGCCTACATTATGAGGAACAGCAGGATCTCACAGATGATGTCACAGCTGCAGAACCAGCGTGCCTGGCTTGTAGGTGTGTAATCTCTGTTTACCTTGTGATTTTTGGGGTATTTTGAAATTTAACGCTCTTTCCTGACCCATGACATTTTTGTTTCTTTGTATGTAGGTGACTCTGGATACCCCAACATGCCGTGGTTGCTGACACCTCTTAGAAACCCAGTCACACCAGCGCAGCTACGTTACAATGAAGCACATGGGCGGACCAGGCGAGTGATAGAGCGGACATTTGGACTCCTGAAAAGCAGATTCCGCTGCCTGGACAAGACAGGAGGGGCCCTCCAATATGCACCTGAAAAGGTGTGCAAGATATTTATTGTGTGTTGCATGCTACACAACATGGCAGTGAGGGAGGAGGTGCCTCTCATCGAAGATGATGACGACCATCAACCGCCAGCAGGGGAGGATCCAGGCCTGGGTCATGTAGCGAGTGACGATGAGGGTGAGGGGATGTCCGGACTCAGCTCATCAACAACTTTTTCTCATAATTGTGAGTATGCAGTGATGAGTTGTCTACGTTTTTACCTTGCCTGATATGTGTTTTTGTGGTGGAATGTGGGTACATACGTGTGGCTGGATGCTACTTGACATGATCGTTGCATTAATGTGTCCTTCGAGTTAGTATGTTCTCCCAAACAGTGTTGACATGATTCATAGGTTTTTTCCACAAATCTTGGGAATTGTGTATGTAATGTGTATTGTAGATGTATGCAGTCATTTTGTGATAACAATACTGTTGTATGTGTGTCCTTCACAGGGTCCTTTGGCTGTTGTCTGGTGACATGTGACCTCCAAAAATACACAATCCAGTTACAGAGTGCAACCTTTCATGGAACCTGGATGCATCATCCCACACAAGACAGTCCTGGCATGTCTGGCCCTCTGGGTTACTTTGTGCTCACTGTCATGTGAGGATACCTTGCATCTGTCAGTCAGTTCACTTGTTGTGTATGTGTAATAAAGGTGTGCACCACTTTGTGATGTGTTTCCTCTGTATCCACACATCTGACAATCGTTGGCATACTTTACCTGTGGCCTGATTGCCACAGCCTCTGTATTTCTGTGTATTTTCAGTTCACAATGTTGGAGGCAATGAGCATGATGGGCATAGTAAATTAGTGTTGTGTTGACCTAGTAGTGTCTATCTCTCATATGTCTCACATCAACATGAGTCACAGAACTGGGTTGACATTGCTGTAGTACTTTCCATGCACAGTCTTTCTTTAGCATTGCGTCATCTCTATGTGACAAACCCAGTTTAATTTACAACAGAGGCAAGTATTGTGTGTTTAACAATTTATTTACATACATGTGTGTGAATGGTATACGTGGTAGAAAGTGCTGTACAGTGCAATAGAAATCCAAAGTTCACAGAGGAGTTGGAAGTGTTGGTAGATGAATTTTCCAGAGTGAAGTCCACAGTCATTTGATTCATTGATCCAACGTAGCCCCTCCATCACATGTGGGAGAGTTGGGTGACAGTCAACAAGGTGAACGGTTTGCACACAATGGGTGATATCAGGAGCTGGTGTTCACTTCCTGGGGGATGTGCATGGCCAGCTGGCTCTCACTTGTCCTTCTTTGGACAACCCCTCTTCTTCTTTTTAGGGGGACCCTCAGGTGCAGGCTGCGGCGGTTCTGTGGACTCTCTGCCAGAGTCCTCATCCCTCCCTGTGGAAGTTGCAGATGTTGTGGGAACAGATGTAGTGGGCACCGCAGGGAGGTGTGGACATGTTGGTTGCAATCTGGCGAGGCATGTCAGTATGTCCCTATGCACCGCCGTGACGTCATCCAATTTGTCCATTTTGGACTCCATGGGGGACATGTGTGTCTCCACCCAGGACATGTGGGAGTCCAATCTGGCATGATGTTCAGCCTGCTGTTGTTTGATGTCCCTGAGGATCCCCACTACCTGGTCAAAGTCTGTGGTGCTTTCCTGATAGGCTTGTATGATGCGTCCCAACTGTGGATCATCTTGCGGTGCAGCACCATGTTCAGGCCGTGGCCTCAACCTGCCCCCACTCCCACCAGCCCTACCCACATGAACACGGCCTGCCGTTGCAGGCACAGACGACACTGGGCCTCCTTCTGTGTTTGTCCCTGGTGGTATTGCCCACCACCTCCAGGGTGCCCTGTGTTGCTGTGCCCTCGGTGTTATGTTGAGTTGGTGTGTCCGTGTTGGTAGGGGTCATCTTGGTGTTCGCAGATGTAGCAGGAGTGGTGGCAGGGGTGCTGATGTTACAACTGCTTGTGCTGCACGCTGATCCACACTGGAGGGACCCAGGTCGCTCGTACGTCATCCGAAGAGGACTGAGAGGCATCCACACCAGATAGCTCATTGTCAACCAGAGTCTGGGACTGGGATTCTTCTTCTTCTGTACATGCAGTTTCCACATCTTCCCCTGTGGGTGGAAGAGACACACAATGTATGTTGTGGTTCAGCACACATCAACGTATCACACACATTAAAGTTGCTTCTGTGCTTCATGATGGGTGTATGTGCATTGCATTGTCCTCAATTGTCACAGACAGATGCCAATGTTGGTTTGGAACATTGTCATTAACACCTGATGGGTTTTTGTGTGCACGTAGAGCTGTGTGCATGAACAGCTCATGTATTGGTTACTTGAGTTACATGGAGAATGCGACGCAAGTGCACTCCCGTGCCTGACACAGGTGTGTTGTTTGTTGTTGTTGGGAGGGGTGTGTGTGACAGGGCCTGGTGGTAGATGTAGTCTGAGGTAACACTCCTCCTCCCCCCTGGAGCAGATAGACCACCATGGCCCAAGCTTCTATGACAGTGAGTCAAAGTTAATGTTCAAGTTGTCTGACAGTGGTGTCCTGTTGTTTGTTGGAGCCCAAGTCCCAGCAGGGCCTTGTGCTCCCCACAGCATGGTTTACCACCACAGATCCACCGAACTTCGAGAGTCCAGAAGAACATGCCGCCACCTCAAAAAGGCCTGGAGGAACACCAAATCCACAGAAGCCCACGACAACTTCAGAGCCGCCACCAACGCCCACCATCAACTCATCAGAGAAACGAGGAAAAAAGCGATTGAAGACAGAATCTCCACCCACGCGCACAACAGCAAGGAACTCTTCAGCATCATCAAGGAGTTCGCCCAACCCACTAGCGAGTCTACCGACATCCCTCCCTCACAAGACCTCTGCGACAAACTCAGCACCCTTTTCCACCACAAAATCAAGAGCATCTACGACAACGTCGACGAAGACAACCAACACACTGAACCCTCACCAACCACCCCGACACCCGGAAACCAGTGATTGACGACTGGACAGCCCTCACCACCGAAGACACACTGAAGACAATGAAGTCAATCCACTCAGGGGCCCTCACGGACCCCTGCGCCACCACATCTTCAACAGAGCCGCCGACACCATCGCACCCATGCTCCGCCACACCATCAACCGCTCCCTGGCGACCGCCTGGTTCCCCGACGACTGGAAACACGCCGAGGTCAACCCCTCCTAAAGAAATCCTCAGCGGACCCCACCGACCTCAAAAACTACAGACCCATCTCCCTGCTCCCGTTCCCAGCGAAAGTCATCGAGAAAGCCATCAACAGCCAACTCGCTACATTCATTGAAGAACACAACATCCTCGACTCCTCCCAATCAGGCTTCAGAAAAAACCACAGTATGGAAACCGCCCTCCTCGCTGCAACAGACGACATCCGCACCCTACTGGACAAAGGAGAAACAGTAGCCCTCATCCTCCTCGACCTATCAGCGGCGTTCGACACAGTCTCCCATTGCACCCTAATACGCAGACTCCACGACGCAGGAATCCAGGACAAGGCCCTCGACTGGATCCGCTCCTTCCTCTCCGGCAGGACGCAGCGGGTCAGACTCCCCTTTCCTCTCGGACCCCACACCTACCACCTGCGGAGTCCCACAGGGCTCCTCCCTCAGCCCGACGCTCTTCAACGTCTACATGGCTCCACTCGCCCCCATCGTCCAGAACCCACGGACTCAACATCGTGTCATACGCAGACGACACCCAGCTCATCCTCTCCCTATCCAACGAGCCCAACACCGCCAGATGCAACTTTCGAGAAGGCATGGAAGCCGTCGCCAAATGGATGAAAAACAGCTGCCTACAACTAAACACCAACAAAACAGAAGTACTCATCATGGGCCCAAACCCCGATGCCTGGAGCGACACCTGGTGGCCCCCGCCCTCGGAAACCCGCCAACCCCCACAGACCACGCACGCAACCTGGGAATCATCCTGGACTCCGAGCTCAAAATGGACCGCCAGATCAACTCTGTCTCGTCTTCCTGCTTCCACACCCTCCGCCTCCTTCGTAAGACCTTCAAATGGATCCCCCGCGAACACCGAAAGACCGTCACTCATGCCCTGGTCACGCAGCAGACTGGACTACGGCAACGCACTCTACGCCGGAATAAACAAAAACCTCACCCGCAAGCTACAGAACATCCAGAACGCCGCCGCAAGACTGGTCCTCAACCTGCCAAAACACTGCCACATCTCCCAGCACCTGCGCACACTCCACTGGCTCCCTGTCGAGGCGAGAATCACCTTCAAGATGCTCACCCACGCACACAAGGCCCTCCACGGCACCGGACCAGCATACCTGAACAGTCGACTCAAATTCCACACACCCCAAAGGACCCTACGATCAGCCCAGCTCTCCTACGCTGTCGTCCCCCGCACCAGAAAGACCAGATCGGGAGGCCGCTCCTTCTCCTTCCTCGCGGCCAAAGCATGGAACGCCCTTCCGCTCCACCTCAGACAGACAACATCGCTCCCCATCTTCGCAAGAAACCTCAAAACCTGGCTCTTTGACAGACCCCTCCTTGATGGATGGAACCTGCACCCCCCACCCCTAGCGCCTTGAGACCCTTACGGGTGAGTAGTCGCGCTTTAACAAACCCCTGATTGATTGATTGATTGACAGCAGAGCCCAGTGTCAGCCATCTTGGCAGTACTTTTCCACTCCCTGTGAGGTGAGCATGGTGCATGGGGGTATTCCTGGGCCATGTGGGATGAGGACTATTGGCTGTGACTACAACTCCCATCATGCTTTTGGCTACACCCACCTTCCCAGCAAACCAGACCTTCCTTCCTGGGACTCTGCTTCCTGGGAGTGGGTGATGCAGTGCTGGCAAGATGGCTGACGGTGGTGTCATGTTGTTTGTTGGAGCCCAAGTCCCAACAGGGCCTTGTGCTCCCCACAGCAGAGCCCAGTGTCAGCCATCTTGGCAGTACTTTTCCACTCCCTGTGAGGTGAGCATGGTGCATGGGGGTATTCCTGGGCCATGTGGGATGAGGACTATTGGCTGTGACTACAACTCCCATCATGCTTTTGGCTAAACCCACCTTTCCAGAAAACCAAACCTTCCTTCCTGGGACTCTGCTTCCCTGGGAGTGAGTGCAACTGTGCTAGAAAGATGGTTGACAGTGTTTGTTGTTTTTTAGGGCCAAATCCTTGCTGTGTTTGTCAGTACGTTTGTACATGTATTGGCATAGTTACATGTTACTGAGACATTACATGTATTGTGTTTATCTTTGGCATACACATCACAGGATATTTAGCTTTGGGTTGATGTGGCTTGATGACAGTGAATGGTTTCACTGACCCCATGACATTGATGTCTGTGGGTGTGGATTGCTATTGCCTCACAATTTAGATTAGTTGTTTGATACTCACCAGGCTCTGGTATTCCGGATAATCCATGGATGCCCACCGGTGGGAGGATGGCCCGCACCTTCTCCTCCCAGGAAGTGAAATGCACAGGTTTGGCAGGAGGGCCACCGCCAGTACGCTGGCTCAGGGCATGGTCTTTGCCAATGAGCTTCTTGACCCTCCTGCGTATGTCGTACCACCTATTCCTGATGTCGTCCATTGTGCGCAGGCAAGCTGCTTGTGCGTTCACCTTGTCCACAATCCTCTCTCACATCTTAGTTTTCTGGGACAGGGGGGTCTGTTGGACCAATGCGCCAAATAACTGTGGCTCTACTCTGATGATTTCATCAACCATCACTTCCAACTCACTATTTGTGAACTTTGGATTCTTCTTTGGGGGCATGGTGGTGGGTGGTGGTGGAGATGGATGTGTGAGTGAGTGTGGAAGTGAGTGGGAGTGCAGCTGGGTGTTTGTGAGTGTGCTTCTTGAGAGGTGCTAGTGGTGTGAAGGTTGTGTAATGGGTGGGTTGTGGATGTATGTCTCAGTGCAGTGTAGTGGTGTTCTCTGCTGGCAAGTCTGTTGAATTTGCAAAGGATCATGCTATGGATTTTGGCCCTGTATATAGGTGGAGTTGTGGGTGTGTCTTAGTTTGAATTTTTTTTTGCAGTTTGAATTTTTTTTTTGCATTTTGGCAAAGCTTGTTTGGCCTTTTTCTGTCTTTTTTTGTTGATTTATTTTGAGCATGATGGAGACGTTCAGTTGATGGGAACGGAAGCGTGTGGCGTCAATTGCGGGGTGATCCAAGTCGGTCATACTCACATTGTGCTATGTTGCATCGTTCGCGTACGCGTCTTTCGCGACAGGCTCTTTTTATTGCTATTCTCTATGTTCTGTACGCTTCGGTTATACGTCTTGCACTCCGTGCGAGTCGGTTTAATTTTACACGCATTGCACCGTACTTCTCCGGTCGTACGGCGCCTGTTCGTGTCAGTCAGAACTATTCCCGATCCGTGTCGGTGGGAAGGGTTCTGGGTCCGTTTACGGGCTAGTCGAAGTTTTACGTACGTTTTGGTCAAATTGAATGTTCTCCGTACGGAGCGTTTGTATTTTGTGAATGACGCATCGTACTTCGCCGGTCGTACGGCGCGTGTACGCGTCGGTCGGAATTCTGTCCGGATCCGTGTCGGTCGGTACGGTTTACGACCCGGAACGGAATCGGCCCCTTAGATGTAATAGACAAATCTATGATCTAAAATACATATTAACCCCTTGACCGCGATCGGAATTCCGCTCGTGTGCTGGACATTCCGATCGCGGGTGTGGTCGTGACGAGCTCAGCTCGTCATGCGCACAGCGCTACCGCGCAGCATGACGAGCTGAGCTGGTCACGCGCATCGAAGGGGTTAACCTGCCATAAACCTAAAAAACCACAACATACTCTAACACAATAAACCAAATATATATATTTTTAATATTAATATAAAAATGTTTTACATCAGAGAAAAAGTTATATAAAATTGAAAATTATTATTCAGTGATGTAATAAAAATGTTAATATTAATAATTAAAAAAATATAATACTAACCAACAAACCATCTCATAAACAAACTCAACCCATGACAGCAAATAAATACAACACATAATTTAAACAATACCACATAATAATAACATAAGCATAAGATAAGCAAAACAAAATCACATTTCCCACCCACAATGAAAAACTGATATAAAACTTACTGTTTTGTAGCTGCAGATCTCTCGCCAAATCCACATAATAAAAATTTGTAATCTGCCAAACAATTAATAAAATGAATACTAAAAACCCCAAAACAAAAAATATTAACAATCCAATCGAAATCACTTGAAGGAATCCAAAGTCTGTAGGTTCCATAAAAATAACCGAAAAAAGATTTTAAAAAATGAACCGCTCCAGGGAACCCAAAAAATCAGGTAATCCAATTAAAAACAATTGGTTTATAATTAGGCCTGGGTGGAAAACTACGCTACGCTCGCGGAGTTTGCGCTACTATGTGCTACGCGAATTGCACGTAGCACAGTGCAAAAATGCGTAGCGTAGCGGGCATTTTTTGCTTGCTCGCGGTCCTCAACGTCAAGTTGGCGACCACGAGCGAGCAAAATCAACATCCCGGCGAGACTTTTTCCTCGTTCGCGATCAGCAACATCAAGTTGCCGATCGCGAGCATGGAAAATAAACCTCCCGGCGAGATTCTCAATGCGGGGAGGTCAGGTTTCTCATTGCGAGTGGTCGCGTATGCTCGCGACCGCTCGCGATGAGAAAACTACCAGTCCGCGTTGAGAAAGCTGCCGCTCGGGTACAAATCTACTCGAGCGGCAGAAAACGACCGCTTGCACTGTGCAAGATGCCGTTTGCAATGATTGCACAGTGCGGACAAGCATCCGGCACTGTGCAATCAGTGCGAACAGCATTTCCCTACCGCACTACGCAGTTCGCGTAGCATGCGTAGTGCGAAGTGCACTTCTCGTAGCTACGCGTAGCGCTACTACGCGAACTACGCCCAGGGTTATTTATAATAAACCAAAATAGATTTCCTTTAAAAAAAAATTCTAAACTCCAACTTTCCTTTGAAATCATTTGTAAACACAAACCTGTAAAAGAAAGGTTACACACCCACCCGTACAAAACATTACAATCTCAAGCAAATACATACATTACATTTAACCATCAAAATAAAAGTAGCACCACATATTTTAGAAATAACAATCATACATTAACCCTACATTTAAAAAAGTGACATGACAACATAATGCAAAACACTAACAAAAATGGATCTAAACATACCAAAACTCTTAAATAACACCATACCAAACTTTTAAATATCTGCCCCAAATCCCCTTACCCTAAAATCTCTTAAAAAATCCCTCAAAAAGGGGCTACCTGTTCCGATGAACAGCAGTACCTAAACACGACTTACCTCCTGTAAAAATGGCCCAAAAGGAGGCATGGGCATCCCTGATCTCCATATGTATACCGGATGGCACAATACGGTACCTGGTGGAATTGTACCAACCCGAATCATAGAAGCACTGGCTTTTCCAAGACAAAGCAGTGGCAGGTACTTCTCTATGGAAGGTCCCCTTCCTTAAGAAAACTCATAGACCAAGGAACCTCTATCTTTCACCAAGCACACGAGTGAGTATGGATGCGTGGGACCAAACAAACAACATATATGGCCTTACCTCTTTCCCTTCCCCACTGACACCTCTATTAGATAATCCAGACTTTACCCCGGGGCTGGATCCCAGGGCATTTACGGAATGGAGACGCTCGGAGTGCCGTGCTATGATTAGGCCTGGGCGGTGAACTTCGCTCCGTTCGCGGAGTTTGCAGAGTTTTCTGCACGCCGCACTCCGCGGAGCTCGCGGAGTGCAGAAAACTCCGCTTCGCGATGTGCAGCGGAGTTTTTCCCCTGCTCGCGATCGCGAACGGTAAGTTCGCAATCGCGAATGGTAAGTTCGCGAGCACGAGCTGCCGCTCGGGTCGAATTTCAACCCGAGCGGCAGGAATACCAGCACAAACTGCAGTTCGCACTGCACTCCGCCACTCGCGGAATTTTTTGTAACTTTGCGGAATTCCGCGTAGCAAAACTCCACGAACTACGCCCAGACCTAGCTATGAGGGATATGATAGATGAGGATGGGGTGATTCCCTTCTATCAACTGATCAGAGACTTTACCCAAAAGATTACATTAGGCCTGGGAAATGAACTCCAAAGTTTACGGAAATTTGTTAACGCCTTCGCTGCGAGCGGAATTCCAGCCAGGTGCTGGACATTCCAATCGCCGGCGTGGTCGTGACGAGCTTAGCTCGTCATGCGCACAGCCTGCCCGTGCAGCATGACAAGCTGAGCTCGTCATGAGCAGGGAAGGGGTTAATTACACATTCTGTGAAAAACACGAAGTCAGCTACTAAACTGCACCCACAAATGCTTTGATAAAGCAACTTTACATGCTAAAAAAGCATATAACCAATTCACAAAAATGAACTTTGAAAATGGGGAAAATCAGGCAATGAGAGAGGTGATGATTTTGGGGTCCCCCTAACCTAGGGGGAGGACCAAGCAGATGCCTTGAACACAAAGAGCATATCATGCTGAACGATTCAGTGGTGGTCCCATCCTCTTAGGACCACCCCAAGCACAGTTATGGGCAAAAATACAATCCCAATCAAAGGCCCTGCAAAGCATTATGGGACGAGATTAGCAGTGGGCAGTGAATACTATAGTATCCAATATCAAAATAATTCTACAAAGAGCTGCAGTTCAACTAGTCGTTACTAGGTGTCCCTCACTGAGTCAAATGCAAAAGCATTGAAATTATTACATCAAGCTGCAGTTCAACTAGTCGTTGCTAGGTGTCCCTCAAGTCAAATGCTTTTGCATTTGACTCATGAGGACACCTAGTAACGACTAAGTGGAACTGCAGCTTCATGAAAGGGTGTCAATGCTTTTGCATTTGACTTGTGAGGGACACCTAGTAACGACTAGTGGAACTGCAGCTTGATGTAATAATTTCAATGCTTTTAAATTTGACTCGTGAGGGACACCTAGTAACGACTAGTTGAACTGCAGCTCTTTGTAGAATTATTTTGATATTGGATACTATAGTATTCACTGCCCACTGCTAATCTCGTCCCATAATGCTTTGCAGGGCCTTTGGTTGGGATTGTATTTTGCCCATAACTGTGCTTGGGGTGGTCCTAAGAGGATGGGACCACCATCGAATCGTTCAGCAAGATGTGCTCTTTGTTTTCAAGGCATCTGCTTTGTTCTCTCCTAGGTTAGGGAGGATCCCAAAATCATCACCTCTCTCACTGCTTGCTAAGTTTTCATTTTCACTTTTGTGAAATGACTATATGCATTTTAGCATGTAAAGACAGAGATATTTGTTATTTTTCCAAAAGTATATGAGGTTTCTGTTTTATTAATTGCGAGTCGTAGTAGTACTCTGCAAATTATGCCCACTCCTAGATTACATTATCTACAACTTTGCCACTGTTTGTCACATCCTAGCAACAAGCTGTCCATTTAGAGACCCCTTACAGCACATGAGTATTGGCTGGTCTCTCACACCACAGATAAATGCCTTATCTCCGAGATTTATGCGTTTATGATTCAGTGTCACAAGCACACATATAAGGCCAGCCAACACAGGTGGGAGCAAGAACTGGGGCAGCAGTTAGGCAAGAAAGAATGGAGTGATATATACTATAGGGCAAGACACACTGCCAGCAACACCTCCCTCACTGAAACCTTTGTTAAAATCACTACATATTGGTACCTCACGCCATCTAGACTGCATAAAATGTATCCAAATCGTAGTGATAGGTATTGGAGGGACTGCAGAGCCCAGGGGACTTTAGTGCACATATTATGGGATTGCCCCCGACTCCAGCCATACTGGACCCAAGTACTTGATGAGAGAGATACTCACCTTGAGACACAAATACCTAGATGCCCGCTTATGTTCTGTTAGGCCTACCAAACCCCTTAACATATCACTTGAAATCCAGGGGGGGCAGACAGATAGGCCTTGTGCTAGGGGCAGCGACGCAGAACATTTTAACACACTGGGGCACACCATAATTGCCTACCCACATAGGATGGCTGCACAGGCTGTGGACCATTTCAGGCATGGAGAGAATATCCTTGACACTCCCAAATCAGGACAGGGACTTTAGGAAATTGTGGCGCCCCTATCTGTCCCTCCTAACACAAGAGTTTAGAGAACTGACATGCCCGAAATATTTGCAGCTTCTTCGTCTACCAGAAGCGAACTCCAACACATGAGTGACTATCAATACATGCGGTGTGAACCACTCACCTTTAAATCTGAACGCAAAGGTGAACCGAGTTTTGTGGGTCGGGAGGGACTGGGATGGGAATGTTTTTTTCCTTTCTGTTATTTTTGAGATGTTTTTCTCCCTTTTTCTTTCTCCTCTGCACTTTTGAATAATGCCAAATATTCCCGCTCTAGTGTCTAACGTGACGCATGTAATGATGTATATTCTTTGCTCCTGGCATTCTTTTCAATAAAAAGATTTCAACCATTAAAATGACCCAAAATGACAACACTAGATTAAAAAAATAGAAGCCAGTGATAAAAAGAAAGCCCACCAAATGAAACTAAAAAAAGACTATCTCCCCATGGAAATCAATGGGAAATATAGCACAAATGTTTAATATGTATTAACAAAAATGTAAAAAATTATTAAAAATGTTAAACATGTCAAACAATGTTGTAAAAATCTTCCAAAATTTTTAAAGTATAAATCAAATAATAGTATAAAATATATACAATGATTTAATATATACTAATAATAAATATGTTAAAAAATGTACGTAAAAAAGTTAAATAAATGTTAAAAAATGATATATAATATTAAATAATGTGAAAATGTATATTATAAAAATATGTATAAAATCTATTTTTTCTGGGGTTTTTTAAATTAAAAAAATGTACTTATTTATTTTACTTTAAAATTGCTAATTTTATTTTACAAATATATTTCACGAAATGTAATTTAAACAATAGACTAAAATTGACAAAAAATATATTTTTTAAAATATGTATGACATCTATTTATTATACGAAATTTGGGGAAACGTTAAAAACTAAAGGGGGGAAAATGTCTATTCCCACTCTGATCTAAACCAACTCGGGGAAGGTGTTGGACATAAAAGGGGTAATTTAACTATTCCCACTCCAATTTAAACAAATTTGGTAAAGGTGTGGGACACTAAAAAGGTGACATTTTCTATTAACTCTATAAACTAAACCAACTTTAGGAAGGCGTTGGACACTAAAGGGGTAACACCAACTATGCCCACTCAAATCTGAACCAATTTGGAGAAGGTGTTGGACACTAAAGGGCTGACATGTACTATTCCCATTCTAATCTAAACCAACTCAGAGAAGTTGTTGGAGACTAAAGGTGTGACATTTACTATTTCCACTGCAATCTAAAGCAACTCAGATAAGATCTTAGATATTAAAAGGGCAACATTTGCTATTCCCACTCCAATCTAACCCAACAAGGTATTGGGCACTAAAGGGTTTTAAATTTACTATTCACACTCAAGTCTAAACCAACTCAGAGAAGATCCTGGATACCAATTTGGGGAAGTTGTTGGACAATAAAGGAGTGACATTTACTATTCCCACTCCAACCTAAACCAACTTGAGGAAAGTGTTGGACACTAAAAGGGTGACATTTACTATTCTCACTCCAATCTAAACCAATTTGGGGACTGTGTTGGACAGTAAAGGGGTGACATTTACTATTCCCATTCCAATCTAAGCAAACTTGAGAAAGATATAAATGCTTAAAAATGCAATTTTATTTATTCTAATTCAAAATTATCCCCTTTACCTATAATATTATATTAAACAAATACAAGATACACAATTAATACTACACATTATACTTTTTTCTATATTGTTATATTATAACACACTATTTTAAACTACTATTGTTTATATAAAAAGTAAATTAAAAAATTACAAATATTTTTAATGTACTAATAAAATTCCCAAAATTGAAATTAATATTTTCTACTATTCATAACGTTTTAAGAAGTACAACTAAATTATGTGCAAATAAACACATTTTATAAATACTTTTTCAAAATGTTGAAAAATATGTAACAACATTTTTTTAAATAATTTTTCATTCTAAGTATTCTTTTTTACAGATTTTTAAACACATACAACAGTTTCATACACAATAATTAATAAGATTAATTAAAACATGAATAAATACAAATATAATATTTTATAAAATTTCTAGAATATTTTTAAATATTTTATTTGAAAAATCTTTTAGCAAATATCTTATTACATTTTGATTTAAGAAAAGCTAGATAAAATAATAAAAAATATTTTCAAATTAATAAATCAATTTGCATATAAAAATATCTCCCCACCCTTGTCCTCTATTAACCCAATATCCCCTGCTAAAAAAAAATAAAAAAATAAAAAAATATTAGCAATTGAAAATTGCAAATTAGAACAATTTAATAAATAAAAACATTTCTAAAAGCATTAAAAATATATTATTTCACATTATAAAAATAAAAAGATATAATACATTTTAAAAGTAATAAATATATTTGCATATTAAAAAGACTCTCCACACTTATCCCCTATTAACTCAACAGCCCACTATTAAAACAAATCTATCATTAAAAAAACATTTAAAATGACAAATTAAAACAATTTAATGAATAAAAATAATTAAAACATGTTTAGAAGAATATAAAAACAGAAAATAAAAAAAGTTCATCACATACTATTTTACATTAAAATATGATATTATAACCAATGATATTTAATACATCTATATTTTCTACATCTACATTTAAAACAGCAAAATAACATATTTTTGACATCAATATTTCTGTCCACGATATATATGAAGTCCTGATATTCTTGACACAATATTTCTGCAACATGATATTTTTTATCTGCTATTTTGTCCAAATACCACATAAAACAATAGTATACAATATCGAATAGGGTAGATGACAGGTTCAAAGAGTTCTCTTGTGACAAATGTTTTTCTGGTGGTAAGGCTTTAACTTCCATCTTGAAAAGCCTGAATGAGGTAATTGCTCTCTTTGAGGGTGGTAGGGAGTTCCATTTTTTGGAGCAGATCTGGCGAAAGTGCAGCCATGAGTTTTCATTTTTTTGAATCGGGCTGGTTATGGATTTTGCACTTTTGGAATCCCTTCCGCCTCCTAATAGCTTGATCCTATTCATCGTGTATTTTGGGCCAGAGTCATGTACATCTTTCTGTGTTATGCATGCAACCTTCAGTTGAATTCTAGCTTCAGCTGGTAGCCTGCTGAGGGCAATGAGTGAAAGGGAAATGCGATCATAGCGACGTGTGCCTGTTAATAGTCTTGCTGCTGTATTACTTGTCGCTTTCATTGGGGGTAGGCTGACTTTAGGTAGACCTATGAGCGAAGCATTCCCATAGTCAGGTCTTAAGATCACTAGAGATTGCATCGCCATTTTGAGGTCTCCAAGCGGAATGAAGGGCTTTAGGGCGTGCTTTTGACTTTTGGCGGTGCAGGAGCGGGCGACATGCCACTACCATGCTCCCGCACCGCCAAGAGTCACTGCCGCCTGCCCACCAGATTACAAGTAATTATGTGGTCTGGCGGGCGGGCGCCATGGCGGTTATGCAGCAGTGCTGTTTAAAGGCTCATTTTGAGCCTTAAACAGCACCGCCGCAGGACCATCATGTTTCAGGATTTCAGCGAGTGGTTCCATGTATAGATTGAAAAGTATTGTTGAAATTGTTGATCCTTGCGGAACGCCCCTGTCAAGTCTAATACATCAAATAGGGTGTTGCCGAATTTAACTCTTCGTTGACGGTTCTGCAAGAAAGAGGGGAACCAGTTAAGAACAGCTCTTGATAGGCCAATTCCAATTTCAAGAGATTCTCAAAGGCATTTGTGGCTGACTGTGTCGATTGTGCTGATAAGTCCAGAAGTATTAGAAGACAGGATTAGTTTTAGTCTAGTCATGTTTGTATATTATCTCGAATGTTTAGCATGGCGACCTCAGTGTTCTGTCCAGGTCTGACATCAGATTGGTGTTTGTCTAAAAGGCCAAAATTATTTATGTGTTCATTTAGTTGATTGTGGGTGCATTTTTCTATCAATTTAGCCAGGAAAGGCAGACAGGATACTGGTCGGAAGACCGATCAGTCCAATGACTAAGGGCCTCATTCCGTGCTGGCTGTCAAACTGCTGACATCCCATCAGTCCGACTGCCATATTTGGATATTGGTGGTTGGACTGACATCAGCCCAACGCCACACCACCGCCTCAGACAGTATCCACTCCCTCACCAAGGACCCATTCACCGCCAAAACCAACCTCCACGAGGAAATGAAAGCCGTCACCGAATGGATGAAGAACAGCCATCTGAAGCTGAACTCGGACAAGACGGAGGTCCTCATCCTCGGCCCCACCCCATCGGCCTGGGATGACTCCTGGTGGCCGACCTCCCTGGGAGAAGCACCGACACCCACCGACCACGCACGCAGCCTGGGGTTCATCCTCGACTCAACACTCTCCATGACCAAGCAAGTCAACGCCATCTCATCCTCCTGCTTCAACACCCTCTGCATGCTCCGCAAGATCTACAGGTGGATCCCCACCGACACAAGAAGAATGTCACCCAGGCCCTCGTCAGCAGCAGGCTGGACTACGGAAACGCCCTCTACGCGGGAGCCCCGGCCAAACTGCTGAAACGACTACATCTGATCCTCTCCCACACCAAGGACCCACTCACCGCCAAAACCAACCTCCACGAAGGAATGAAAGCAGTCACTGAATGGATGAAGAACAGCCGCCAGAAGCTGAACTCGGACAAGACGGAGGTCCTCATCCTCGGCCCCACCCCCTCGGCCTGTGACGACTCCTGGTGGCCAACCTCCCTGGGAGAAGCACCAACACCCACCGACCACGCATGCAACCTGGGGTTCATCCTCGACTCAACACTCTCCATGACCAAGCAAGTCAACGCCATCTCATCCTCCTGCTTCAACACCCTCCGCATGCTCCGCAAGATCTACAGGTGGATCCCCACTGACACAAGAAGAACGGTCACCCAGGCCCTCGTCAGCAGCAGGCTGGACTATGGAAACACCCTCTACGCGGGAGCCCCGGCCAAACTGCTGAAACGACTACAGCTGATCCTCTCCCTCACCAAGGACCCACTCACCGCCAAAACCAACCTCCACGAAAGAATGAAAGCCGTCGCCGAATGGATGAAGAACAGCCCTCTGAAGCTGAACTCGGACAAGACGGAGGTCCTCATCCTCGGCCCCACCCCCTCGGCCTGTGACGACTCCTGGTGGCCCACCTCCCTCGGAGAAGCACTGACACCCACCGACCACACACGCAACCTGGGGTTCATCCTCGACTCAACACTCTCCATGACCAAGCAAGTCAACACCATCTCTTCCTCCTGCTTCAACACCCTCCGCATGCTCCGCAAGATCTACAGGTGGATCCCCACCGACACAACAAGAACGGTCACCCAGTCCCTCGTCAGCAGCAGTCTGGACTACAGAAACACCCTCTACGTGGGAGCCCCGGCCAAACTGCTGAAACGACTCAGCTGATCCTCTCCCTCACCAAGGACCCACTCACCGCCAAAACCAACCTCCACGAAGGAATGAAAGCCGTCGCCGAATGGATGAAGAACAGCCGTCTGAAGCTGAACTCGGAAAAGACAGAGGTCCTCATCCTCAGCCCCACCCCCTCGGCTTGGGACGACTCCTGGTGGCCGACCTCCCTGGGAGAAGCACCAACACTCACCGACCACGCACGCAACCTGGGGTTCATCCTCGACTCAACACTCTCCATGACCAAGCAAGTCAACGCCATCTCATCCTCCTGCTTCAACACCCTCCGCATGCTCCGCAAGATCTACAGGTGGCTCCCCACTGACACAAGAAGAACGGTCACCCAGGCCCTTGTCAGCAGCAGGCTGGACTACGGAAACGCCCTCTACGCAGGAGCCCCGGCCAAACTGCTGAAACGACTACAGCTGATCCTCTCCCTCACCAAGGACCCACTCACCGCCAAAACCAACCTCCACGAAGGAATGAAAGCAGTCGCCGAATGGATGAAGAACAGCCGTCTGAAGCTGAACTCGGACAAGACGGAGGTCCTCATCCTCGGCCCCACCCCCTCGGCCTGGGACGACTCCTGGAGGCCGACCTCCCTGGGAGAAGCACCGACACCCACCGACCACGCATGCAACCTGGGGTTCATCCTCGACTCAACACTCTCCATGACCAAGCAAGTCTATGCCATCTCATCCTCCTGCTTCAACACTCTCCGCATGCTCCGCAAGATCTACAGGTGGATCCCCACCGACACAAGAAGAACGGTCACCCAGGCCCTCGTCAGCAGCAGGCTGGACTACGGAAACGCCCTCTACGCGGGAGCCCCGGCCAAACTGCTGAAACGACTACAACGCATACAGAACGCCTCTGCCCGCATGATCCTCGACATCCCCCGACACAGCCACATCACACCCCACCTGAAAGACCTGCATTGGCTGCCCATCAACATGAGGATCACCTTCAAGCTCCTCACCCACGCACACAAGGCACTCCACGACACCGGACCGGCATACCTCAACAGACGACTCACCTTCTACACCCCAAACCGCCAGCTCCGCTCCGCCGACCGTGCCCTAGCTACCGTCCCTCGCATCCGAAGAGCGACCTCCGGCGGCAGATCGTTCTCCTACCTTGCCGCCAAGACCTGGAACACCCTCCCCATCCTCCTACGGCAGACCCAAGACCTACTAACCTTCAGGAGACTACTCAAGACCTGGCTATTCGAGCAGTAGCAGCACCCCCCTCGCCCCCCCCAGCGCCTTGAGACCCTTACGGGTGAGTAGTGCGCTCTACAAATTTCCTGATTGATTGATTGATTGATCCCGACAGTGCGGCAGTCGGAAGACATCAGGGAATGGCGACGGTGCTGAGGCAGGTACCTCCATTAGCATTACAATGACCATTCCCGACAACCTTTGTATGGCGGTACCCCCACCATATAAAGGTTGTCGGAAAGGTGAACAGGCAGCCCCAAACAGGGCCATCGGGCATCAGAGCCCAGCGAAAAAGGTTCAGGGGGGCATTTGCACTGACGTGGTGAAGGCGCTGCACAGCAGCGACATCTGCTGAGGCACTTTGCTGTGGCCACGGCATGCCTCCGCTGTGGTACCACCGGAGTTCCAACCGCCAGCCCGGTGGTCCTATCCAAATTCAGCTGTCGAACCACCGGCATGCCTGTTGGGTGGTCTCCCAACCCATGCAATGGCTGTTGGCGGTCCGAACGGCCGCCGTGGGAATGAGGCCCTGAGTTGACTAATACAGTCAACTTAAGGTTGACTAATACAGTCAACTTAGTCACTGGAAGCAAATCCTGCCGAAAAAAACCTGAGCAAACTTGCTGCATTTATTACAATGTACCTGCCAATTCCTTATTGTTAAGCCGGTGCTCTCCCTTGATGACCAACAACATATCTCTTCCACCTGTATTACTTCCAAGGAAGTATTCACAATGGTTATGAAGCTCTTCTTACCTAGGAGTGGTACTGATTCATTTCTTCCTTGGAAGACTTCTTCTCTAGGCAAAATTCATGGACAAATGTTGCTAGAACGGAATATTTCTCATGGATCTCTCCACCTCATTTGACAATGTGTCTCACAGCAACTTGTTGAAACATTTATCAGTATTGAAGTGAATCATCTTCAAAAGTCTTTGCTTATGTTGTTTTGATTTCTACATAGTAGCCCTAATTCCACTAAACCTGTCTTTCAAGGCATCAAGCCTACTGATTTCTTTCATTATGTCTCAGTCAACCCCTTGACCCTTCCTAGTTTCAGGCATGTTCAGTATGATGGCAGAGCCTTTTTAGGCCGTCCCAAAGTATATTTTTTGTATTGCGGCGTGTACTACGGCCTGAAGCACACGCCATGATACAAAAAATACACATCTGACATATCCCTTCAACATACGGTACCTGCCACATGGTGCAGGGATATGTAGGGGGCACCATAGGTGCCCCCTAGGGCCCCTATTGGAGGTCCAGGGGGGAAGGGGGCCCGCTACGGGTCCCCAAAGTCCCTTCCCGCCAGCCTTTTCATGGCGGGTTAACCGCCATGAAACAGCCGGCGGAAAGGTACATTGTAATCCCTACGGCGGTGCCTGAGCAGGCACCACCACTGTTGTAGGGATACAACTCCCTCCGATGCACCAACGGGCTTCTTGAGCCTGTCGGATGCGTGTCGGTCGGTCTCTCCGACCGCCAGACATCCGCCCGCCATCCTAAACATTTGGGCCGTAAACAGTATCACGATGGTGGTGGGACCGCCACTGACGGGCTGTCGGTGGCAGTCATACCATCATCGCAATCAGGCCCCTAGTGTAATCAGTTAAGGAACTTTAATTGCGCCTGCTGCTTATTATAGGGTGAATCCAGTGTCCCTCTTGTTTGCAGCCTCCTTACTGGTTCGTGCAGCCAATACCTCACTTCCATTGTTAAGTGAGGAGCACCCGCCACGTACAGTTTACTTATGCTATCATTGTTTATCATTTGTGTGTCAAACTCTTTTTTTGGTTTCCTGCTTCGGCTCGACCCCTGTGCACTTTATTTCCCCTACACATTCACCCTACTGGATTTGTTTGCAGGTATTCAGCATTTCTCACACTGTTTATGGAAGCAGGGCTAAGTGCGATTTTCTTTTTTTTTTCTTTTTTGGGTTTCTAGGAACTTTTATATATTTTTTTTTGCCTGGGCAAAAGCATTCAGATGCTCCCGATCGAGCACGCACTCAGTAGTCCCCCCGGGGCAAAAGCAGGCATCCACTTCTGTGCTCCCTCCTTGTTTTATCTTGTCACTGACAGAGATTATCCCTGCTGCCCATCTCTGCGGCCAAATCAGCAGTACTGTAGTCACCGCAGGGAGATCTGAAAGATGAGTATCACGCTCAGGCTACTTGTTTTTCTATTGTTATCATTTTTTTTCTCCCTCTTTTCAGAGCACAAAGACCTCGGGAACTTCGTGAATGAGAATACACACCATAAGCAGATAGTATAAGTAGGGCCTGTCCGGAGAGGAAGGCCCCGTGAAGAGACCCTTTTCTCTCTTTGTCTCTCTCTTAAACCTTGCTCTCTGGCACACTTTCTCCCAGTCACTTATCTCATCTCCTCACTCTTTCACGTCCACTCTTACTTTAACAATATATTTGCTCACTCCCTCTTTCTTCAATTCCCCTCTCTCCTCCTCCTTTCTCCACCTTTCGCTATTGTTTGCTTTTAAAATATTGTTTATTTTTAGCGTCTATTCCTGTTACTGCACATTCTTTCTTTTTGTCCGATGTACTGCTTTCTCCCATGAACTACACCCTTAGACCTGAGTGCATCACCAAAACAAGGGATCTCACGTGGGCGTATGCAGGGGTGCGAATTACAGGGGCTATGGCAAGGTTGGTTCACAGTGGGCTTTTAAGCTGATGGTTCCATATCCACCAGAGGAAACATCTCTCCAGAGAAAAAATTATCGATACGTTCTGCATGTGAATGTGTTGCTTCTCCTAGACACAAAACTCCTTGCAGTGGTCCGTCTCCATCAGGAAGAAACCCAGGAGAAGAGCGGGCAGGTGCTGTGAGTGCACAAGAAGCGTCAACCTGGTCTGCTTTTTCTTTCAAGAATGTAGGCACTGAAATCCAGGCTGAGGACTATCCACACTCCCCCTGAGCTGAAGCAGGCTGGTGCAGCCAACCAGGGAAGGTAAGTAAAAAATGTGAATGCTGTGTGTGGTTGCATGAGTGCCTGTCTGTGTGGGGTTTGGTGTGTGTGTGTGTGTGTGGGTTTGTGTTACTATCCTTGTGGGGACTTGAGTGTGATAACACACTCACGCTGTGGGGACTTGATTGCACTGTGGGGACTTGAACCCAGGTACCCACAAGGCAATGTCTTCTAAATGTTAAAAAATGACTTCAACAACAACTGTCCCAATTTTTACAACTTTAAAAAAAATAATCTTGTCGGGACCTGTGTTTCATCAAGTGTGCTTATATTTCTGCTCAGCTCTGCCCCTGTAAGCAGGAGGTGGTACTGCGGTCTTAAACACACCGCATTTAAACACACTTTGCTCACCAGAAAAACCCACTATCAGCCAGAAGGCCAGATATTTGAAAGGAAAAGCTCCATAACTTGTGTTTATCCAAATATTTTTCATGCATATTAACCCCTTCGATGCTCATGACGAGCTGGACTCGTCATGGCACACAGTGGTCGTGTGCTCATGACGAGTCCAGCTCGTCATGAAACATCGCCTGGGAAATCCCTCTGGTGCGGGCACCAGAGGGATTACCTTAATGCCACAAGAGCCTCGGGAGCTGGGGAAGAGCTTCCCCCGCTCCCGAGGCCCCCCCCCCTGGTTTTCCTGAAATGACGATCGGCGCGCACGTCGCGCTGATGTCATTTCAGTGAAACTGAAACTGAAATGAGCCAAGAGGCTCATTTCAGTTTCCCTTTCTACGTGCTCAGGGGGCTATCTCAGCCCCCTGAGCACATAGAAAGACGGGAGAGGTATCGTTGGAAAGGGGAGAATCTCCCCAGTGGATCCCTGCTTGGGGATTGCCACAGGAGGGCGATCCCCAAGCAGGGATCCACCCACTAGACACCAGGGAGGGGGGAGAGGCCCCTTGGGCAAGGGCCTTTGCTCCCCCCAATTTAATTTTGCAAAATGTAGTCTTTTTGCCCCCCCTGGGGTACAGATGGGGGCAGTAGCCCCTAATCTGCCCCCCCGGGGGGGCAAAAAGCCCACTAGACACCAGGGATTTTTTTTAGGAAGTAAAAATAAGGGTGGGGGCTGCCCAAAACGGGCATGCCCATGCCCCCACCCCCCCGCAATCATTACAGTCTTTCTGCCCCCCCTGGGGGGCAGATGGGGCATTGGCCCCTAATCTGCCCCTTCGGGGGGCAGAAAGCCCACTAAACACCAGGGATTTGTTTTTGTAGTTTTTTAGGGTGGGGGCTTGCCCGAGACGGGCACGCCAATGCCCCCACCCACCCGCCACCAATACAGCCTTTCTGCCCCCCCCCGGGGGGCAGATGGGGGCAGCAGCCCCCAATCTGCCCCTCTGTGGGGGCAGAAAGCCCACTAAACGCCAGGGATTTTTTATTGCACCATTTGTTTTAGGGTGGGGGCTGCCCGAAATGGGCACGCCAATGCCCCCGCCACCATTACAGCCTTTCTGCCCCCCTGGGGGGCAGATGGGGGCAGTAGCCCCCAATCTGCCCCTCGGGGGGGCAGAAAGCCCACTAAACGCCAGGGATTTTTTATTGCACCATTTCTTTAGGGTGGGGGCTGCCCGAAACGGGCACACCAATGCCCCCACGCCCCCATTACAGCCTTTCTGCCCCCCTGGGGGAAGATGGGGGCAGCAGCCCCCAATCTGCCCCCCCCCGGGGGGGGCAGAAAGCCCACGTGACGCCAGGGATTTTTTTTCGCACCATTTTCTTTGGGGTGGGGGCTTGCCCAAAACGGGCATGCCAATGCCCCCCACCCCCCACCACCACCATTACAGCCTTTCTGCCCCCCCTGGGGGGCAGATGGGGACAGTAGCCCCCAATCTGCTCCCAGGGGAGGGCAGAAAGCCCACTTGATGCCAGGGATTTTTTTGCGCATTTGTTTTTAGGGTGGGGGCTGCCCGAAATGAGCACCCCAATGCCCCCACCCCCGACACCATTACAGCCTTTCTGCCCCCTGAGGGCAGATGGGGGCAGTAGCCCCTAATCTGCCCCCCAGAGGGGCAGAAAGCCCACTATCCACCAGGGATTTTTTTTTGCGCAATTGTTTTTAGGGTGTGGGCTGCCCGAAACGGGCACGCCAATGCCCCCACCCCCCACAAAATGACAGTCTTTCTGCCCCCGGGAGGCAGATGGAGCTGTAGCCCCCAATCTGGCCCCCCCGGGGGGCGCAGAAAGCACACTAGAAATTATGGATTTTTTTCTTTTATTAGTGTAGGGGTAGGGGCTGCCCAAAATGGGCATGACAATACCCCCACCCCACCCCAGAGAAATTCCAGTCTTCCTGCCCCCCGGGAGGGAAGATGGTGGCAGTGGCCCCTGATCTGCCCCCTGGGGGGGCAGAAAGCCCACTAGGCGCCAGCGAGTACGCAGGCTTTTTTATACGTGGTGGTGGGGGCTGCCCAAAATGGTCATACCAATGTCCCCACCCCCACAAAAAATAGCCACAGTCTTTCTGCCCCCTTTGGGGGCATATTGGGACAAACCCCCTCCCCGATTCCCCCCAGGGTGGCAAAAAGCCCACTAGGCTCCGACTTTTTTTAGCAATGTGCCTACCTGTGGATTTTGGGCCCTAGCGCAGCTGGCACGTAGGGAAACCTAGCAAACCTGTACATTTTTGAAAACTAGATACCCAGGGGAATCCAGGATGGGGTGACTTGACTGGCTCTCACCAGGTTCTGTTACCCAGAATCCCTTACAAACCTAAAAATTTGTCCAAAAAACACATTTTCCTCACATTCCTGTGGTGGAAAGTTCTGGAATCTGCGTGGGTCCACAAAATTCCACCCACCCCGCGTTCCCCAAAGTCTTCCGAGAAAAATGGTACCTCACTTGCGTGGGTAGGCCTAGTGCCCGCGACAGGCAAGGGCCCAAGACCTATTTAGGAGACATCAAAATTACCTATCACAAAACAACCTGGTTTTGCAAGGGGGGTCCCATGACTTTTTGGCCCCGGGCTTGGCGGCCATCTAGGGAAACCTACCAAACCCACACATTTTCGAAAACTAGACACCCGGGAGATTCCAGGGAGGTATGGCTTGCGTGTATACCCCAACGTTTCCTTACCCAGAATCCCCTGCAAACCTCAAATTTAGCTGAAAAAAATCACTTTTTTCACACATTTTTGTGTGGGAAAGTTGTGGCATCACCGGGCTGACACAAATTTCCTACCACCCAGCGTTCCCCCAGGTCTCCCGATAAAAATGGTGCCTCACTCGGGTGGGAGGCCCAAGTACCCGCGACAGGCAACGGCCCACAACGTATTGAGGCGACATCAAAATTGCCTATCTCAAAACGACCTGGTTTTGCAAGGGGATCACCTGGGTTTTGGCCCGGTGCTCGGCGGCCACCTAGGGAAACCTACCAAACCCACACATTTCTGAAAAGTAGACACCCGGGGATTCCAGGGAGGTATGGCTTGCGTGGATCCCCCAACGTTTTCTTACCCAGAATCCCCTGCAAACCTGATATTTTGCTGAAAAAATCACTTTTTTCACACATTTTTGTGTGGTAAAGTTGTGGCATCACAGGGCTGACACAAATTTCCTACCACCCAGCGTTCCCCCAGGTCTCCCGATAAAAATGGTGCCTCACTCGGGTGGGAGGCCCAAGTAACCGCGACAGGCAAGGGCCCACAACGTATTGAGGCGACCTCAAAATTGCCTATCACAAAACGACCTGGTTTTGCAAGGGGGGTCCCATGACGTTTTGGCCTGGGGCTCGGCGGCCACCTAGGGAAACCTACCAAACCCACACATTTCTGAAAAGTAGACACCCGGGGATTCCAGGGAGGTATGGCTTGCGTGGATCCCCCAACGTTTTCTTACCCAGAATCCCCTGCAAACCTGATATTTTGCTGAAAAAATCACTTTTTCACACATTTTTGTGTGGTAAAGTTGTGGCATCACAGGGCTGACACAAATTTCCTACCACCCAGCGTTCCCCCAGGTCTCCCGATAAAAATGGTGCCTCACTCGGGTGGGAGGCCCAAGTACCCACGACAGGCAAGGGCCCACAACATATTGAGGCGACCTCAAAATTGCCTATCACAAAACGATCTGGTTTTCCAAGGGGGGTCCCATGACGTTTTGGCCTGGGGCTCGGCGGCCACCTAGGGAAACCTACCAAATCCACACATTTCTGAAAAGTAGACACCCAGGGGATTCCAGGGAGGTATGGCTTGCGTGGATCCCCCAACGTTTTCTTACCCAGAATCCCCTGCAAACCTGATATTTTGCTGAAAAAATCACTTTTTTCACACATTTTTGTGTGGTAAAGTTGTGGCATCACCGGGCTGACACAAATTTCCTACCACCCAGCGTTCCCCCAGGTCTCCCGATAAAAATGGTGCCTCACTCGGGTGGGAGGTCCAAGTACCCGCAACAGGCAAGGGCCCACAACGTATTGAGGCGACATCAAAATTGACTATCACAAAATGTGGTACGTCCACGTTGTATTTTGAGCCATTTCCTGTTGTGGGCACAAGGCCTACCCACACAAGTAGGGTACCATTTTTATCGGGAGACGTAGGGTAACACAGAATTGTAGAGCAACTGTTATTACCTATTGACTTTCGATGCATTTCTGCCTTCCAAATGAAAGACAATGTGTAAAAAATAAGTCATTTTGAAAAATGACCTATAATTCTCATGCTAGTATGGGTACTCCCAATTTCGGAAATGTGCAAATATCTACTGTTTCTAAAATCTACATTTTGTTCCCATTTCATAAATACATAGGTGTCTTTCATAACAATTTTTCCATGTATACATTTTCCCAAAATAATTGCTATATACCCGGTACATAATAAAAACCATTGCAAGTCGCTGCTCAGTTATTGGCTCTGGGTTCGTCGGGTTCTTGGTGAACCTACAAGTCCTATATATCCCCACAACCAGTAAGGTCCCGCGGATGTAACGGTATATTGCTTTCAAAGAGCTGTCATAATTAGAAGAAGTTACAGGTGAAAACGTAGACACAAAAGGCTGTTTTTTCCAACTAATTTTTAATTTTTCCTATATCTAACTGTTAGTTTCTATAAAGAAACCTTGAAGAATCTACACAAATGACCCCTTGCTGAATTCAGAATTTTGTCTACTTTCCTAAAATGTATAGCTTTTCAGGATCCATTATTGCTTTTATACCCATTTCTACCATTAACTGGAAGGAGGTTGAAAGCACAAAAAATAGCAAAAATAGGCTATGTCCCAGAAAAATGCCAAAACTGTGTAAAATGTTTTGGTTTTCTGACAAAAGTCTGGCATTCCCTAAAAGCTGGGAAAATGGTGATTTCAGCCCCACAAACCCTTTTTGATATCATTTTCAGGGAAAAACCCAGATGCTTTCATTTGCAGCACTTTTTCCCATTTTTCCCCAAAAACCCAAAATGTTGCTGTATTTTGGCTAATTTCTGGGTCCCCTCCAGGGGAATCCACAAACCCTGGGTACCTTTAGAATCCCCAGGATGTTGGAAGAAAAGGACGCAAATTTGGCGCGGATACCTTATGTGGTCAAAAAGTTACAGGGGCCTAAGCGCGAACTACCCCAAATAGCCAAAAAAGGCTTAGCACAGGGGGGGGAAAAGGCCTAGCAGCGAAGGGGTTAACCTTTTCTCTATTTATTAAAATAAAACTTTGTTTACGTGAAACTACAGAATTTAGATTTTTTTGAGCCTGAAAATTGTTAGTGCTCTTATGAACATTAATAAAAGCAATATAGGTCAGTTTCAAATCCCGAAATACTTCGCTATTGCCATTTGATCCATATCTACAACTTAAGAATGATGGTGCACTAAACTGTGATTACAGATAAACTGATTTTATCGTTTTGTTCCACATAATCTACAGGCATCAGTGCCTATTGTTACATTTTAATGCTTGTACCAGGAATTAAGAGTCTTTATTTTGCTTTTCCTGTGTTTGCATATTAAAATGCACAATGAAATATGAACTTTTAGATGATGGCTAGATGAGTGAATGACTAGGGTTGCATTTTGCAGTGAAAGATGATGGTATTCTCGTTAGCCTGAGGACGAGGGGGTGGAATCCCATTCATTTTAAATGTGCTGCTCCCAAATACTCACATGCGCCACTTCATGCATGAGAATGATACAGGGCAATGGTGTGTTTGGAGATCTTAATTGTCTGCATAGAAACCAGCTCCAAATTAACTTTTGGAACATCATATTGAAGTTTCAGTGATGTAAGAAATACCATATTGCGTGTTGGAAAAATGCGTTTTGTGCGCTAAATAACATTAAAAATAGACTATCTGTAAACAAATGTGTAAATTAGCTTTGGCATACTTTCCAAAATTATAACATTCTTTTCCCTTAATCTAGGCGGGCACAAAATGAAATTAAATGAACCACACCATAGATTTGGGAAACTTGTTGCATAACAAATACATGATTACTACAGTTTTGTTAACCTAATGCAGCGTATTAAATTGTATTTACAGTAATACGACGCGTCCCTGTGCTTTCTTCTGCGCCGGTGCACAGTTGGCTGTCTAGCGCCAATGAGGCACCCTTGCACCATGGCGCAAGGGTATATTTTGTCCCTGTAACCTTTGTTTTTTTCTGTGAATTATATATATATGTGTGTGTATGTGTATATATATATATATATATATATATATATATATATATATATATATTATCTACTGGCGGTCGCCAGTAGATAGTTATAGGTAGGACCTATTTTCCATAGGAAATCCGCAACATTCTATTTGAAATAACTTTGGCGCCGGTTGACAAATCTTCGTGAAATTTTCAAAACTCGTGGGGCGCTCCGGTCCGCTCCTATCCTGAAAGTTTCGGGGTGATTCGGCAAGCCGGGGCCGAGAAAAAAGGGGGGTCCCAAAACGTGTTTTCCCCATGCAATTTTCCATAGGAACCTTTCATCGCAGCTACAGCACGAACTGCTGAACGGAATTACACCAAATTTGGCAAAAGGTAGCCCTTGGTTCAGAGTCGTGCCTTTTGCTTAAATGGTGTAAATCCGTTCAGTAGTTCCTGAGAAAATCAAAAGTAAAATCACATATATATCTATGGCCGCTTAGGGTCCGCGTACCCTCCCGATCACGAGCTGCATGCTAATTGGCTGTGAAGTGGCTGTCAACACTCCAAATCAGGAAGTGTTGGCAGCCATTTTGTCCCTCGGTAGAACCGAGGCACAGAAACAAGTGCGCAAAATGCAAAAGGGGCAGGGTAAAAACACCCTGACCCCTAGGTCTGCTCAGGGGTCCCACAAGGACCCCTGGGCAGAAAAAAGCATTTAAAAAAAAAAAAAAAAATCGGCGGGATGCGCTTAGGGTGCGCGGATCCCGCCGTGATGTCACTGACCATGTCATGAGTGATGTAATATGTGACGTCATCAGCAGTGCATTGCGGGGGCGCGAGTTATAGTTAGCTGAACTAACTATAACGGGGAATTTCACGGGTTTTGTACGAGTGAAATGTCCAACTAACTATAACTGTCCCTAAAACCTATGGTTTTTTCAGTGAATTTCAAAGGTTTTTTAAATGCTAATTTCTAACTATAACGTGTCTGAAACCTATGGTTTTTTCAGTGAATATATATATGTATATATATATATTCACACAGCAAAACAAAGGCAACAAGGACGTTATAGTTATATTCAGATTTTACACACACCAAATCATAAAAATTCAGCAGTTATAGTTATCTGGGCTACCTATAACTTACACCCCCAACAATGCACTGCTTATGAACTCACATATTACATCAGTCATGGCATAGTCAGTGACACCACTGATGACATCACTCATGCAATCTCAAATGACATCACTGATAACTATAACTACCTACTGGCTTATGAGTTTAAGAATTGGTTGGCCTGCACATTTTATATCACTCATGACAAGGTCAGTGACTTCACTGATGACATCTCATTTGACATCACTGATGATATCATCATCTGAGTGTGTTTCATAAAAGTTTCTGACACTGAAGTATATAGACTGAGATCTGCATAAGTTAAATTACTATTCTTTCTGTTCTACTAATGAGTGTTAGTATTTCTAACATATATCATCGAAACTAATATCCACTGTTTAGAGCGGGTGCACTTTTTATGAGTGAACTAGCCTCTACGCTGACACATGTACCCTCTGATGTATGTGATTGATAGTGCTTTGCGACAGTCTAAGCTGTTTATTGAGACTTCACTTCACAGTGATGGATGAGTATAGTTGTGTTTTACGACATACTGACCACTTTGCTTGGATATCTCTCCTTTGTGATGAATGAGTGTAGGAGTAGTTTGCAATAAATGTATCTGTTCACTAAGACCTCTCTCTAGAGTGATGGCTCAATGTAGTAGTGGTTTGCAACAGACTGACCTCTCTGCTGATACCTTTCTCCAGGAAGAAGAAGAATTTAACAAGTGGGTTGTGACACAATGACCTGTCCTCTAAGGCCTTTTTACTGGGTGTGTGTTGTAATGGTTTTTGTAAACTGACGTCTGAACAAGAATCTCTTTCCAGGTTGCCAAATGGTGTTGTTGGGTTTGCAATAGACTAGCCTGTATGGTAAGACCTCTTACTTTGGTCATTAGAGTAGTGGTTTAGAAGAGACAGGACTATCTGCTGAGAACTCTCTCCTGTGTGATAAGTGAGTGTAGTGGTTGATAAGGTTACAGTGAGCTCTCTGCTGTACGTCTTACACCTGTCTCTTTTTCTTATTTTAAAAACATTTAAATTGTATTTTATGAAGTATATTGTAGTTTACTTTGCTGGATGATGTCATCGGTGATGCCATTTGAGATGTCATCAGTGATGTCACTGATCATATCATGGGTGAGTGTAGTATGTGAGGTTATAAGCAGTGCATTGCGGTGGGCGAAAGTTATAGTTATCTCAGGTAACTATAACTGCTGAATTTCAATGGATTTGTAGGAATGAAATGTGAACCTAACTATAACATTCCTGTAACCTTTGGTTTTTCAGTGCATTTCTACGTTTTATTATTTCATTTCCTAACTATAACATCCCTGTAACCTTTGTTTTTTTGAGTGAATATGTATATATGTATGTATATATATATATGTATGTATATATATATATATGTATGTATATATATATATATATGAATATATATATGTATGTATATATAAATGTATGTGTATATGTAAACATACATACATATTATATATATATATTTATATGATCGCTTTACTGGAGTTATTGGATAATTTGATATTCGGCGCGCTCTGCCGGCAACCAGCGATCCAACTGCCCCGGGCGGGGGGAGACAGAAGGAGCACATTTAAATTGGGGTATATATATATATATTTTCCAAACGAAATTGCGACGAAAGGGATGCGCTGCCAATCGGGTTGGGGCTTGGAGGCGACGTCACCGCCTAATACTGTACAAGAACATCACGTAACATTCACAACGTGAAAATAAGCCCACCATAGGAAATGCAGTTAGAAAAACAATCTTTTACTTGCAGCAGGTAAGTTCAAATGAAACAGCAAGACGCGTTTCGACCCCCCAGGGTCTTAATCATATTCTCAAATGAGGGTCTGTTGCTCCTGGTTTTAAATACAAAGTGGTCTTCAACAGTGAAGAAGGACTTAGCGTGCAGACACCATGTTAGAAAAAAAGAGTCACTGTTTTAAATAGTCACCCTTTAGCAGGACTTCAATCTCCATAATGCTTTGCAACTGTAATAAAGAGCATTAATGCGTCCTTCTCCTTTAGTACAATTTATCTTGCCTTAGTAGATGAAAAATTAAAAGATGGGACAAAATGCCTCCCTTTCATGCCTCAAAGGAATCAATTCCATGTCGTGCTTGGAAGCAATAATACCCCATTTCTCCAAGGCTCCTCTCCTCTCCTCTCCTCGTGTACCCTTGTAGCCTTGGAGAAATGGGGTATTATTGCTTCCAAGCAATACATATATATATATTGATAGATATTAAAATAGATATAGATATATAGATATATACAGATATTACCTACTGGAACATAGGAAAAGTGTTTCTAGGCTAGCCTATAACTTTGGCGCTGCTTGACCAAAAGGGGGTTTCTTATGTTAATTCCCATAGGGATTTTGAACATTACTGCAGCCCGAACAGCTGGACATAATAACACCAAATTTCGCAGAAAGCTAGCTCTGGGTCCAAAAGAGTTCTAGTTGATATTTGATGCAAATCTGTTCAGTAGTTTTAGAAATCTTTAAAGAAATCCAAATTTGTATATCTAGGAATGCAAAGGCTCCACGAACCCTCCTGATCTCGTGCTGAGATCTGATTGGCTGCCAACACTTCAACCAAGAAGTGTTGGCAGTCATCTTGGGACTCTGCTTCAGCCTAGTACCTGAAAAAAGTTACAAAATAAGGGAAAGGAGACTAGGTAGGAATACCCTGACCCCTTAGTTCTCGTCCTGGGTTCCCAGAGGGACCCCACCAGGGCAAAAAAGCATTTTTTGCTGAAAATCGCAGCAGATTGGCAAATCCAGCAATTTTTTTTTTTTAAATGCGCAGACTCCCGTGCTTGTTTTTGTAAAAGCCCCCAGGCCATGTTCAGCTCTGGAGACCACCACCTCCCTGGGACTTTCTTTGATTTTTACAAGGAGGGGGGCCAGGTGGTCCCTCTCCCAGGCCATTCTCACCCCCAGGGACCACCACCTCCCTGAGGCAGGCCCTTGAAATTGAAAGAAGGGGAGCCATGTGGCCACCTTCTTGGAGCCATATATGGCCCTGTGGACAACCACCCAACAAAAGGTGGGGCGCCGGCTGGGACCATGGGCACCTAGAAGCTCTCCTTGTGGTCCCAAAGCACACTGGGTGCCCTGGGTGGGCTCCAGGGCACCCAGGGAGTCATGGCCATGCCCCGGGGATGGGGTCCCCAGGGCTGAAATTGGCCCAGAGAGGGGGCCGCGCAGCCCGCTCCCCTTCTAATAATTTGGCAGGCCTCCCCATCCACCATAGTTGTATGTAAAGGTCTTCCTGCCTTATGCCAGGATGATGGACAGCTTACCAAGAGGCCCCCTTGCACATTTCCCGCTGATTTGGGTGACACATTCTTGATGCTAAGGAATATGAGGACATCTTCACAAAACAAAAAGCACCCACTCCATATAGATAAGAGGAAGTATCATTGTTTGGTGGAGATGTACCTCTTTGTAGTCTTGTTGTCCTCTCTATGGGAGAATTCATGTTATAATAGATTTCTGGATAAAGACGCAGAAGGAATAATCACATTGCCAAATGCACACAAGGTCACTGGAGACATTTCTTCCTGGTCCATTACACAGATGTAATGTAGAATACGCACTGGACATTTACCCAACGAGGTAGCAGTTACTAATTAACCAGAAGAAAGTACTCCACTTGAACAGATAATTTGTGCAAAATTGTAAACTCTTGGTGCAGTTCCTTTGTGGCTGAGTCACTAACACAGCTACTGACATACCCACACAGATACTTAGGCACCCACTCACACACTCAGGCACTCACACACCCACTGATTAACCCACTCAGATACTCACATTCACTCACAGATGCACTCAGACACTCACTCGGACACTCATACACCCACTCACAGACCCATACAGCCACTCACATAGCCACTCACATACCCATTCAGACTCATGCACCCACACACAGACCCACTCAGACATATACACCCACTCACAGACCCACTCAGACACTCATGCACCCACTCACAGACCCATACATCCACTCACACAGCCACCCACAGACCCACTCAGAAACTCACACACCCACTCACAGATCCACTCAATACTAATGCACCCACTCACAGACCCACTCAGATACTCATGCACTCACTCACAGACTGACTCACACACTCATGGTATCACTTGCAAACCCACTCAGACACTCTCACACCTACTGAAAGACCAACTCAGACACTTATTCAGACACTCATGGACCCACTAACAGACCCACTCAGACACTCATGCACCCACTCACACACCCAGTGAGACACTTATGCAGCTACTCCCAGACCATTACAGACACTCACACCCCACTCACACACCTACTGAGACACTCACACACTCTCTCACACACCTGCTGAGACACTCATGCACTTACTCACACACTCCCACTCAAAGGTTAAAAGTTACAGTTAGGAATACAAATTTAAAAAACCTTAGAAATTCACTTTGAAAAACCAAAGGTTACAAAGACGTTGACGTTAGATAATAACATTAAAAAACTTTAGAAATTTACTGCAAAAACCAACAGTGAGAGGGACATTATAGTTAGGAAATAGAATTAAAAAACGTTAGAAATTCACCAAAAAAAACAAAGGTTACAGGAATGTTATAGTTAGGCTCAGATTTCACTCATACAATACCATAAAAATTCAGCAGTTATAGTTAACTATAACTTACGCCCACACAATGCACTATTTGTGAACTCACATATTACATCACTCATGACATGGTCAGTGTTAGAAATGGGGGTCTCTAGTTGGCAGAGGTAGGTACCTTTGTCCAAATAGGGACCCTTGCTTCTAGTCAGGGTAAGGGGGATACACTCCTAAAATAACTCATGCTCACCCCCTTGGTAACTTGGCAGGAGCAGACAGGCTTATCTCAGAGGCAGTGTGTAAAGCATTTGTGAACACATACAGTAACACAGTGAAAACACTACAAATGGACACCACACCAGTTTAGAAAAATAAGTAATCTTTATCTACACTAACACAAGACCAAACAGCAAAAATCCACAATACAGTATCAAAAATAAGGCTCTTGAAACAAGAAATAGTTCAGTTCAATGCAAGTTATCAATGCAACACTTTTTTCACAAAGTACCTTTAGATGCATCGCACAAAACAAACAAAAGGGTCACAGGGAAGGTGATGCGTCAGTTCCTTGCTTCGGGGGAGGCGATGCGTCTGTTCCTTACTGCAGGGGAGGCGATGTGTCTGTTCCTTACCGAAGAGGATGGGATGCGTCTGTTTCTTACTGCATTCAGGTTACGATGCGACAAGATGGTGCTTCGATGCGTGGCAACGATTCGGTGCGATGTGACAAAATGGCGGCTCGATACGATGCGGCGGTCCGGTGCGATGCGTGATCTTTTGCAGCTGCTGCAGGTGGTGCGACGGTCTTCTCTGCGATGCGTCGGGACCCAGTGTGGATGTGGCGAGCTTCTTCCTGGTTGCTCGGCGAGGCGTCGGAACCAAGTGCGGATGCGGCACGCTTCTACCCCGTGGCTCTGCGATGCGTCGGGAATCGGTGTGGATGCGACATGCTTCTTCTCGTTGCGTCGATCTTCCAGCTCCCAGCGACAAACAGTCTCTAGAGGTCCTAAATAACAGCAGGCAACTCTCTGCAGATTAGAATTCCCAGCAAGGAAATTCAGGGGAGCTGGTGGTGAAGTCTTTGTGTCCCTGAGACTTCAGAACAGGAGGCAAACTCAGCTTCAAGCTCTTGGAGATCTTTTCATCAGCAGGTGACAAAGCAAACAGCAAAGTCCTTTTTCTCCTTTCCTTGACAGCAAGCAGCCACTGCAGGCCAACCCCAGACAGCAAACAGCATAGGGGCAGTATTCCTCCTCAGCTTATCCGGCTCTTCTCCTTGGCAAAGGTTCCTCTTGATTTCCCAGAAGTGATCTAAAGTTCTGGGGTCTGGGTCCTCCTTTTTATACACACAAATTCTTTGTTCTCTGAAGGCAGAGAGTGTCTGTACCCAGCCAAAACCAGTTCTGTCCTCACTGGTGCAGCTTCCTGGCAGGAGGTGGAGACAGCATTGTTGAAAGCAGACCTGGCCCAGGCAGGTGAAAGGAAATCTCCTCCCCCTACTCTAAATTCAACCCAGGTCTATTCAGTCCAGCCCTGACTCATCAGACTGCAGGAGCCGCTGCCCTCCTCCAGCCCCTGTCATTCAAAAGCCAGACATGCAATACACAAACCTAGCAGAGGCACACTGGATGGTTAGGCAAGAAAATACCTACTTTCCAAAAGTGGTATTTTCAAACACAGAATGTAAAAATCACCCACACTAAAAGATGCACTTTAACATTCTGAGTTCAGGCATACTAAACTTTATTTTCCTATCTTGTTCCCAGGGTCAGTTATGTTTATAAGATGTTATAAACAAACTGCCCATTCTGGCCTATGGGAACAGATAGCCTTGGAATAGTGAAAAACGAAATTGGCAGTATTTCACTATCAGAACATGCCACACACATCAGGGCATGTCCTACCTTTCACATACAATGCACCCTGCCCACAGGAGTACCTTGGGCCTACCTTAGGAGTGACTAACATGTAGAAAAGGGAAGGTTTAGGGACTGGCAAGTGTGTGCACTTGCCAAGTCGACATGGCAGTCCCAGACTGCACACAGGCTCTGCAATGGCAGGCCTGAGTCACATTTTACAGGCTGCTTCTGTGGGTGGCACAATCAGTGCTGCAAGCCCACCAGCAGCATTTGATTTACAGGCCCTGGGCACACATGGTGCACTGTTCTAGGGTCTGACAAGTAAATCAAATCCGCCAATCATGGAATCACTAATCCATTACATCAATTTACAAAAGAGAGCTTATGCACTGTAGCACTGATCAGCAGTGGTAAAGTGCCCAGAGTCATAAAACCACCAACGACAGGTCAGAAAAAATACAGGAGGGAGGCACAAAGTTCTGGGATGACCCTGCAAAAAGGGCCAAGTCCAACAGTCAGTGACATCACTCATAACAACACTGATGACATTAGCCACAGAACCCCTCACACCCTAATATAACCTTTCATACACCCACTCCCACACAACCACCCACATACCCATTCACAGACTCATACAAGTACTCACATACCCATTCACTGATTCATAGAACCACTCACACATCCACTCACTCATATAGCCACTCACACAACCACTAACTCACCCATACAGCCACCAATGCACCCACTCGCTCACCAATACAGCCAGGGAGGCGTAAGTATAACGTCCCTGTAAACTTTGGTTTTTTTCAGTAAATTTCTAAGGGTTTTTTGTAAAATCTATTTCCTAACTATGACGTCCCTGTAACCTTTGTTTTTTTTTCAGTGAATAAATATGCTGAAGAATCCGCATTCTCACTCTATTGATGGTGTGCCCAACGTACTTCATTTAGCATCAACATTCCATCCCATTGACCACAAACTGGGTATTACACGTGATTCTCTCATTAACCTCCCTGGTTGTGAAATCAAATGTTTTATATTCCTAAATGTTCACTCCATAGAAGCATGCTTTACACTTCCCCCATTTCCAAAATCCATTATTCTTGTTGGACAACCAATTCCCATTGTCTTTTGATACATACATGCCACTACTGAGTACGTTGGTCAGTTATATAGCATTACTATATGTAATCTGGAGATGTGCACTCATCCTCTCCTTTAAATGTTCATCATGTTGGAGGATATGCCAGTTCTTCTCTAAAACGGATCCACATTATATTCCATAAAGAATCTAATCTGATGTTTACTGGAGTAACTATCTCTTGTCAATTGTACATCAGGAGACTCACTCTGATTTCTTTTTGTTTCTGTATCCGCACACGTTGATAGGCTTCATAGAGAATATGTATATATATATATATATATATATATATAAGCTCCAAGGTTCCCACCTGTTGGAGATGCACTCTGACATCCACTGCAGCAACCTTCATGAGGTAAAAGCCGGATCGGCGGGCGGATCCAGTTTACAGCATGCCTGTCGATTCACGCTTGGCGCGTTTCGTGCTCATTGCACTCTTCAGAGGCGCGACAGTCATTTTGGCATAAAGGCCACACCTCCCACTTAATAATATGAGCCCTCCAATGGGCGACTCAAATGAGTCCGCGTTGGTTTGTGGGTCTTGTAGTGTGTGTCTTAGTTGTGTGCCGCTGTCTGAAATGTTACAAGCCCACCAATGGGCCTCCACTCGCACATCCGGCTTGTCAATCCTCCATGGATGCCTCCACATTAAGACTCCGTGATTCGGAGCTCCGTGGCCCCAAATTTCCGGGTGGTGCATCTCCCGCGGCTGGGAGGCCGTGTATAAATCAAAGCTCCAACGTTCCCACCTGTTGGAGACGCACTCTGACATCCACTGCAGCAACCTTCATGAGGTAAAAGCCGGATCGGCGGGCGGATCCAGTTTACAGCATGCCTGTCGATTCACGCCTGACGCGTTTCGTGCTCATTGCACTCTTCAGAGGCGCGACAGTCATTTTGGCATAAAGGCCACACCTCCCACTTAATAATATGAGCCCTCCAATGGGCGACAGGCATGCTGTAAACTGGATCCGCCCGCCGATCCGGCTTTTACCTCATGAAGGTTGCTGTAGTGGATGTCAGAGTGCGTCTCAAACTGGTGGGAACCTTGGAGCTTTGATATATATATATATATATCCCGCTCCTCACTTCAAGAAGTAAATCGGACCAGCACTCTCGTTGGTTAAATACAACTTTCGGATTTATTGCGATACAATTTCACAAACAAACGTGTTTCAGCATTTAGCCTTTGTCAATGTCGACGGGCGCCGTTACTATGGCGATATGTAACATGTGATCAATTCATACAAAGCAAAAACGGACAAACGTAATGACTCGTTTTTTAAGCGCCATCTTAGAACATGTCAGAACTGTATTCAATTCATCAAGCAGCCTAATAATTTCATCATAAGCATACTTACCATTATTAGGTCATTCCACAAAAGCACAAGGTGGTGATGCCAACTTGCGAATGCACATCTGAGTAACACAATAACCGGTAAATTGTACATGTATCTCTATAGTATAATGTGGTGCTCTCCAAGCAATAAGTCTCCTTCCACCCTCAAAAGAGACAAACAACTTCAAAGGCGAATGCCTCCGTGGAGTTTATAAATGACATACACATATGCCGAGGCACACCAAAATGTTAGTCCAAGCTGTAAAACAGGCAGTGACCCATATAGTAATCAAGGAAGTCCATTAAGGTATTTTTTTAGTTTGAGGTTTGGCGCTGGCATTTGTCTGAAACAGTTCCTCTAAAAGGTTGTCCCTGTTATCATCAAAAGTTGACATTTTTGATCATGTAGCAGTTATAGATTTCGATAAATAGTGATTCTCTAATAGTATGTAACACTCAATACAACACAATCAAGTACACATATCATGAAACCGGAGCTCTAACTAGAGTGCAAACCTGGCAAATACAATGTAAGGTCATTCCACAAAAGCACAAGGTGGTGATGCCAACTTGCGAATGCACATCTGAGTAACACAATAACCGGTAAATTGTACATGTATCTCTTTAGTATAATGTGGTGCTCTCCAAGCAATAAGTCTCCTTCCACCCTCAAAAGAGACAAACAACTTCAAAGGTGAATGCCTCCGTGGAGTTTATAAATGACATGCACATATGCTGAGGCACACCAAAATATTAGTCCAAGCTGTAAAACAGGCAGTGACCCATATAGTAATCAAGGAAGTCCATTAAGGTATTTCTTTGTTTGAGGTTTGGCGCTGGCATTTGTCTGAAACAGTTCCTCTAATAGGTTGTCCCTGTTATCATCAAAAGTTGACATTTTTGATCAAGTAGCAGTTATAAATTTCGATAAATTGCGATTCTCTAATAGTATGTAACACTCAATACAACGCAATCAAGTACACATATCATGAAACCGGAGCTCTAACTAGAGTGCAAACCTGGCAAATACAATGTAAGGTCATTCCACAAAAGCACACAGTGGTGATGCCAACTTGCGAATGCACATCTGAGTAATACAATAACCGGTAAATTGTACATGTATCTCTATAGTATAATGTGGTGCTCTCCAAGTAATAAGTCTCCTTCCATCCTCAAAAGAGACAAATAACTCCAAAGGCGAATGCCTCCGTGGAGTTTATAAATGACATGCGCATATGCCGAGGCACACCAAAATATTAGTCCAAGCTGTAAAACAGGCAGTGACCCATATAGTAATCAAGGAAGTCCATTAAGGTATTTCTTAATTTGAAGTTTGGCGCTGGCATTTGTCTGAAACAGTTCCTCTCCAAGCTTCTCCCTGTTATCATCAAAAGTTGACATTTTTGATCAAGTAGCAGTTATAGATTTCGATAAATTGTGATTCTCTAATAGTATTTAACACTCAATACAACACAATTAAGTACACTTATCATGAAACCGGAGCTCTAACTAGAGTGCAAACCTGGCAAATACAATGTAAGTTCATTCCACAAAAGCACAAGGTGGTGATGCCAACTTGCGAATGCACATCTGAGTAACACAATAACCGGTAAATTGTACATGTATCTCCATAGTATAATGTGGTGCTCTCCAAGCAATAAGTCTCCTTCCACCCTCAAAAGAGACAAACAACTTCAAAGGCGAATGCCCCCGTGGAGTTTATAAATGACATGCACATATGCCGAGGCACACCAAAATATTAGTCCAAGCTGAAAAACAGGCAGTGACCCATATAATAATCAAGGAAGTCCATTAAGGTATTTCTTAGTTTGAGGTTTGGCGCTGGCATTTGTCTGAAACAGTTCCTCTAAAAGGTTGTCCCTGTTATCATCAAAAGTTGACATTTTTGATCAAGTAGCAGTTATAGATTTCGATAAATTGTGATTCTCTAATAGTATGTAACACTCAATACAACACAATCAAGTACACATATCATGAAACCGGAGCTCTAACAAGAGTGCAAACCTGGCAAATACAATGTAAGGTCATTCCACAAAAGCACAAGGTGGTGATGCCAACTTGCGAATGCACATCTGAGTAACACAATAACCGGTAAATTGTACATGTATCTCTAAAGTATAATGTGGTGCTCTAAAAGCAATAAGTCTCCTTCCACCCTCAAAAGAGACAAACAACTCCAAAGGCGAATGCTTCAGTGGAGTTTATAAATGACATGCACATATGCCGAGGCACACCAAAATATTAGTCCAAGCTGTAAAACAGGCAGTGACCCATATAGTAATCAAGGAAGTCCATTAAGGTATTTCTTAGTTTGAGGTTTGGCCCTGGCATTTGTCTGAAACAGTTCCTCTAAAAGGCTGTCCCTGTTATCATCAAAAGTTGACATTTTTGATCAAGTAGCAGTTATAGATTTCGATAAATTGTGATTCTCTAATAGTATGTAACACTCAATACAACACAATAAAGTACACATATCATGAAACCGGAGCTCTAACAAGAGTGCAAACCTGGCAAATACAATGTAAGGTCATTCCACAAAAGCACAAGGTGGTGATGCCAAGTTGCGAATGCACATCTGAGTAACACAATAACCGGTAAATTGTACATGTATCTCTATAGTATAATGTGGTGCTCTCCAAGCAATAAGTCTCCTTCCACCCTCAAAAGAGACAAACAACTCCAAAGGCGAATGCCTCCATGGAGTTTATAAATGACATGCACATATGCCGAGGCACACCAAAATATTAGTCCAAGCTGTAAAACAGGCAGTGACCCATATAGTAATCAAGGAACTCCATTAAGGTATTTCTTAGTTTGAGGTTTGGCGCTGGCATTTGTCTGAAACAGTTCCTCTAAAAGGTTGTCCCTGTTATCATCAAAAGTTGACATTTTTGATCAAGTAGCAGTTATAGATTTCGATAAATTGCGATTCTCTAATAGTATGTAACACTCAATACAACACAATCAAGTACACATATCATGAAACCGGAGCTCTAACTAGAGTGCAAACCTGGCAAATACAATGTAAGGTCATTCCACAAAAGCACACGGTGGTGATGCCAACTTGCGAATGCACATCTGAGTAATACAATAACCGGTAAATTGTACATGTATCTCTATAGTATAATGTGGTGCTCTCCAAGTAATAAGTCTCCTTCCATCCTCAAAAGAGACAAACAACTCCAAAGGCGAATGCCTCCGTGGAGTTTATAAATGACATGCGCATATGCCGAGGCACACCAAAATATTAGTCCAAGCTGTAAAACAGGCAGTGACCCATATAGTAATCAAGGAAGTCCATTAAGGTATTTCTTAATTTGAAGTTTGGCGCTGGCATTTGTCTGAAACAGTTCCTCTCCAAGCTTCTCCCTGTTATCATCAAAAGTTGACATTTTTGATCAAGTAGCAGTTATAGATTTCGATAAATTGTGATTCTCTAATAGTATTTAACACTCAATACAACACAATTAAGTACACTTATCATGAAACCGGAGCTCTAACTAGAGTGCAAACCTGGCAAATACAATGTAAGGTCATTCCACAAAAGCACAAGGTGGTGATGCCAACTTGCGAATGCACATCTGAGTAACACAATAACCGGTAAATTGTACATGTATCTCCATAGTATAATGTGGTGCTCTCCAAGCAATAAGTCTCCTTCCACCCTCAAAAGAGACAAACAACTTCAAAGGCGAATGCCCCCGTGGAGTTTATAAATGACATGCACATATGCCGAGGCACACCAAAATATTAGTCCAAGCTGAAAAACAGGCAGTGACCCATATAATAATCAAGGAAGTCCATTAAGGTATTTCTTAGTTTGAGGTTTGGCGCTGGCATTTGTCTGAAACAGTTCCTCTAAAAGGTTGTCCCTGTTATCATCAAAAGTTGACATTTTTGATCAAGTAGCAGTTATAGATTTCGATAAATTGTGATTCTCTAATAGTATGTAACACTCAATACAACACAATCAAGTACACATATCATGAAACCGGAGCTCTAACAAGAGTGCAAACCTGGCAAATACAATGTAAGGTCATTCCACAAAAGCACAAGGTGGTGATGCCAACTTGCGAATGCACATCTGAGTAACACAATAACCGGTAAATTGTACATGTATCTCTATAGTATAATGTGGTGCTCTAAAAGCAATAAGTCTCCTTCCACCCTCAAAAGAGACAAACAACTCCAAAGGCGAATGCCTCAGTGGAGTTTATAAATGACATGCACATATGCCGAGGCACACCAAAATATTAGTCCAAGCTGTAAAACAGGCAGTGACCCATATAGTAATCAAGGAAGTCCATTAAGGTATTTCTTAGTTTGAAGTTTGGCCCTGGCATTTGTCTGAAACAGTTCCTCTAAAAGGCTGTCCCTGTTATCATCAAAAGTTGACATTTTTGATCAAGTAGCAGTTATAGATTTCGATAAATTGTGATTCTCTAATAGTATGTAACACTCAATACAACACAATAAAGTACACATATCATGAAACCGGAGCTCTAACAAGAGTGCAAACCTGGCAAATACAATGTAAGGTCATTCCACAAAAGCACAAGGTGGTGATGCCAACTTGTGAATGCACATCTGAGTAACACAATAACCGGTAAATTGTACATGTATCTCTATAGCATAATGTGGTGCTCTCCAAGTAATAAGTCTCCTTCCATCCTCAAAAGAGACAAACAACTCCAAAGGCGAATGCCTCCGTGGAGTTTATAAATGACATGCGCATATGCCGAGGCACACCAAAATATTAGTCTAAGCTGTAAAACAGGCAGTGACCCATATAGTAATCAAGGAAGTCCATTAAGGTATTTCTTAATTTGAAGTTTGGCGCTGGCATTTGTCTGAAACAGTTCCTCTCCAAGCTTCTCCCTGTTATCATCAAAAGTTGACATTTTTGATCAAGTAGCAGTTATAGATTTCGATAAATTGTGATTCTCTAATCAATCAATCAATCAATCAATCATGTCACTTATAAAGCACACTACATACCCGCGAGGGTCTCAAGGCGCTGGGGGAAGAGGGGGGTGGTGCTGCTACTGATCGAAGAGCCAGGTCTTGAGGAGTCTTCTGAAGGCCAGTAGGTCTTGGGTCTGTCGGAGGTTGGTGGGGAGGGTGTTCCAGGTCTTGGCGGCGAGGTGGGAGAAGGATCTGCCGCCGGCGGTCGTTTTCCGGATGCGGGGGACTGTGGCGAGGGCGAGGCTGGTCGAGCGGAGCTGGCGGGTGGGGGTGTAGAAGCTGAGTCGTCTGTTGAGGTAGGCTGGTCCGGAGTTGTGGAGTGCTTTGTGTGCATGGGTGAGGAGCTTGAAGGTTATCCTCTTGTTGACAGGGAGCCAGTGCAGGTCTCTCAGGTGGGGTGTGATGTGGCTGCGTCGGGGGATGTCGAGGATAAGACGTGCAGAGGCGTTCTGGATGCGTTGCAGCCGTCTCAGGAGCTTAGCCGTCGTTCCTGCTTAGAGGGCGTTTCCGTAGTCCAGCCTGCTGGTGACGAGGGCCTGGGTGACTGTTTTTCTTGTTTCGGTGGGGATCCACTTGAAGATCCTGCGGAGCATTCGGAGGATGTTGAAGCAGGATGAGGAAACGGCGTTGACCTGCTTAGTCATGGAGAGGGTGGGGTCGAGGATGACCCCTAGGTTGCGTACGTGGTCGGTGGGTGGCGGGGCTGTTCCCAGTGATGTTGGCCACCAGGAGTCGTCCCAGGCTGAAGGGTTGGAACCAAGGATGAGGACCTCCGTCTTGTCCGAGTTCAGCTTCAGGCGGCTGGTCCTCATCCATTCGGCGACGGCCTTCATTCCTTCGTGGAGGTGGGCTTTGGCGGTGTGAGGGTCTTTGGTGAGGGAGAGGATCAGCTGGGTGTCGTCGGCGTAGGAGATGATGTTGAGGTTGTGCTGTCGGGCGACGTGGGCGAGGGTGCCATGTAGATGTTGAACAGCGTTGGGCTGAGGGAGGAGCCTTGGGGTACGCCGCAGATGATCTTGGTGGCCTTGGATCGGAAGGGGGCGAGGCGGACTCTTTGTGTTCTGCCGGAAAGGAAGGATGTGGTCCAGTCCAGGGCCTTCTCTTGGATCCCGGCGTCGTGAAGGCGTGTTCGTAGTGTGTGGTGGCAGACCGTGTCGAAGGCGGCTGATAGGTCCAGGAGGATGAGGGCTGCTGTTTCTCCGTTGTCTAGCAGGGTCCTGATGTCATCGGTGGCGGCGATGAGGGCGGTTTCGGTGCTGTGGTTGCTGCGGAAGCCGGACTGGGAAGGGTCCAGGATGTTGTTCTCCTCGAGGTAGCGGGTCAGTTGTTTGTTGACGATTTTCTCAGTGACCTTCGCGGGGAACGGGAGCAGAGAGATGGGTCACTCAATACAACACAATCAAGTACACATATCATGAAACCGGAGCTCTAACAAGAGTGCAAACCTGGCAAATACAATGTAAGGTCATTCCACAAAAGCACAAGGTGGTGATGCCAACTTGCGAATGCACATCTGAGTAACACAATAACCGGTAAATTGTACATGTATCTCTATAGTATAATGTGGTGCTCTCCAAGCAATAAGTCTCCTTCCACCCTCAAAAGAGACAAACAACTTCAAAGGCGAATGCCTCCGTGGAGTTTATAAATGACATGTACATATGCCGAGGCACACCAAAATGTTAGTCCAAGCTGTAAAACAGGCAGTGACCCATATAGTAATCAAGGAAGTCCATTAAGGTATTTTTTTAGTTTGAGGTTTGGCGCTGGCATTTGTCTGAAACAGTTCCTCTAAAAGGTTGTCCCTGTTATCATCAAAAGTTGACATGTTTGATCATGTAGCAGTTATAGATTTCGATAAATTGTGATTCTCTAATAGTATGTAACACTCAATACAACACAATCAAGTACACATATCATGAAACCGGATCTCTAACTAGAGTGCAAACCTGGCAAATACAATGTAAGGTCATTCCACAAAAGCACAAGGTGGTGATGCCAACTTGCGAATGCACATCTGAGTAACACAATAACCGGTAAATTGTACATGTATCTCTTTAGTATAATGTGGTGCTCTCCAAGCAATAAGTCTCCTTCCACCCTCAAAAGAGACAAACAACTTCAAAGGCGAATGCCTCCGTGGAGTTTATAAATGACATGCACATATGCCGAGGCACACCAAAATATTAGTCCAAGCTGTAAAACAGGCAGTGACCCATATAGTAATCAAGGAAGTCCATTAAGGTATTACTTTGTTTGAGGTTTGGCGCTGGCATTTGTCTGAAACAGTTCCTCTAATAGGTTGTCCCTGTTATCATCAAAAGTTGACATTTTTGATCAAGTAGCAGTTATAGATTTCGATAAATTGCGATTCTCTAATAGTATGTAACACTAAATACAACACAATCAAGTACACATATCATGAAACCGGAGTTCTAACTAGAGTGCAAACCTGGCAAATACAATGTAAGGTCATTCCACAAAAGCACAAGGTGGTGATGCCAACTTGCGAATGCACATCTGAGTAACACAATAACCGGTAAATTGTACATGTATCTCTATAGTATAATGTGGTGCTCTCCAAGCAATAAATCTCCTTCCACCCTCAAAAGAGACAAACAACTTCAAAGGCGAATGCCTCCGTGGAGTTTATAAATGACATGCACATATGCAGAGGCACACCAAAATATTAGTCCAAGCTGTAAAACAGGCAGTGACCCATATAGTAATCAAGGAAGTCCATTAAGGTATTTCTTTGTTTGAGGTTTGGCGCTGGCATTTGTCTGAAACAGTTCCTCTAATAGGTTGTCCCTGTTATCATCAAAAGTTGCCTTTTTTGATCATGTAGCAGTTACAGATTTCGATAAATAGTGATTCTCTAATAGTATGTAACACTCAATACAACACAATCAAGTACACATATCATGAAACCGGAGCTCTAACTAGAGTGCAAACCTGGCAAATACAATGTAAGGTCATTCCACAAAAGCACAAGGTGGTGATGCCAACTTGCGAATGCACATCTGAGTAACACAATAACCGGTAAATTGTACATGTATCTCTTTAGTATAATGTGGTGCTCTCCAAGCAATAAGTCTCCTTCCACCCTCAAAAGAGACAAACAACTTCAAAGGCGAATGCCTCCATGGAGTTTATAAATGACATGCACATATGCCGAGGCACACCAAAATATTAGTCCAAGCTGTAAAACAGGCAGTGACCCATATAGTAATCAAGGAAGTCCATTAAGGTATTTCTTTGTTTGAGGTTTGGCGCTGGCATTTGTCTGAAACAGTTCCTCTAATAGATTGTCCCTGTTATCATCAAAAGTTGACATTTTTGATCAAGCAGCAGTTATAGATTTCGATAAATTGCGATTCTCTAATAGTATGTAACACTCAATACAACACAATCAAACAATCAAGTACACATATCACGAAACCGGAGCTCTAACTAGAGTGCAAACCTGGCAAATACAATGTAAGGTCATTCCACAAAAGCACACGGTGGTGATGCCAACTTGCGAATGCACATCTGAGTAACACAATAACCGGTAAATTGTACATGTATCTCTATAGCATAATGTGGTGCTCTCCAAGTAATAAGTCTCCTTCCATCCTCAAAAGAGACAAACAACTCCAAAGGCAAATGCCTCCGTGGAGTTTATAAATGACATGCGCATATGCCGAGGCACACCAAAATATTAGTCTAAGCTGTAAAACAGGCAGTGACCCATATAGTAATCAAGGAAGTCCATTAAGGTATTTCTTAATTTGAAGTTTGGCGCTGGCATTTGTCTGAAACAGTTCCTCTCCAAGCTTCTCCCTGTTATCATCAAAAGTTGACATTTTTGATCAAGTAGCAGTTATAGATTTCGATAAATTGTGATTCTCTAATAGTATTTAACACTCAAGACAACACAATTAAGTACACATATCATGAAACCGGAGCTCTAACTAGAGTGCAAACCTGGCAAATACAATGTAAGGTCATTCCACAAAAGCACAAGGTGGTGATGCCAACTTGCGAATGCACATCTGAGTAACACAATAACCGGTAAATTGTACATGTATCTCCATAGTATAATGTGGTGCTCTCCAAGCAATAAGTCTACTTCCACCCTCAAAAGAGACAAACAACTTCAAAGGCGAATGCCCCCGTGGAGTTTATAAATGACATGCACATATGCCGAGGCACACCAAAATATTAGTCCAAGCTGAAAAACAGGCAGTGACCCATATAATAATCAAGGAAGTCCATTAAGGTATTTCTTAGTTTGAGGTTTGGCGCTGGCATTTGTCTGAAACAGTTCCTCTAAAAGGTTGTCCCTGTTATCATCAAAAGTTGACATTTTTGATCAAGTAGCAGTTATAGATTTCGATAAATTGTGATTCTCTAATAGTATGTAACACTCAATACAACACAATCAAGTACACATATCATGAAACCGGAGCTCTAACAAGAGTGCAAACCTGGCAAATACAATGTAAGGTCATTCCACAAAAGCACAAGGTGGTGATGCCAACTTGCGAATGCACATCTGAGTAACACAATAACCGGTAAATTGTACATGTATCTCTATAGTATAATGTGGTGCTCTCCAAGCAATAAGTCTCCTTCCACCCTCAAAAGAGACAAACAACTTCAAAGGCGAATGCCTCCGTGGAGTTTATAAATGACATGTACATATGCCGAGGCACACCAAAATGTTAGTCCAAGCTGTAAAACAGGCAGTGACCCATATTGTAATCAAGGAAGTCCATTAAGGTATTTTTTTATTTTGAGGTTTGGCGCTGGCATTTGTCTGAAACAGTTCCTCTAAAAGGTTGTCACTGTTATCATCAAAAGTTGACATTTTTGATCATGTAGCAGTTATAGATTTCGATAAATTGTGATTCTCTAATAGTATGTAACACTCAATACAACACAATCAAGTACACATATCATGAAACCGGAGCTCTAACAAGAGTGCAAACCTGGCAAATACAATGTAAGGTCATTCCACAAAAGCACAAGGTGGTGATGCCAACTTGCGAATGCACATGTGAGTAACACAATAACCGGTAAATTGTACATGTATCTCTTTAGTATAATGTGGTGCTCTCCAAGCAATAAGTCTCCTTCCACCCTCAAAAGAGACAAACAACTTCAAAGGCGAATGCCTCCGTGGAGTTTATAAATGACATGCACATATGCCGAGGCACACCAAAATATTAGTCCAAGCTGTAAAACAGGCAGTGACCCATATAGTAATCAAGGAAGTCCATTAAGGTATTTCTTTGTTTGAGGTTTGGCGCTGGCATTTGTCTGAAACAGTTCCTCTAATAGGTTGTCCCTGTTATCATCAAAAGTTGACATTTATGATCAAGTAGCAGTTATAGATTTCGATAAATTGCGATTCTCTAATAGTATGTAACACTAAATACAACACAATCAAGTACACATATCATGAAACCGGAGTTCTAACTAGAGTGCAAACCTGGCAAATACAATGTAAGGTCATTCCACAAAAGCACAAGGTGGTGATGCCAACTTGCGAATGCACATCTGAGTAACACAATAACCGGTAAATTGTACATGTATCTCTATAGTATAATGTGGTGCTCTCCAAGCAATAAGTCTCCTTCCACCCTCAAAAGAGACAAACAACTTCAAAGGCGAATGCCTCCGTGGAGTTTATAAATGACATGCACATATGCCGAGGCACACCAAAATATTAGTCCAAGCTGAAAAACAGGCAGTGACCCATATAATAATCAAGGAAGTCCATTAAGGTATTTCTTAGTTTGAGGTTTGGCGCTGGCATTTGTCTGAAACAGTTCCTCTAAAAGGTTGTCCCTGTTATCATCAAAAGTTGACATTTTTGATCAAGTAGCAGTTATAGATTTCGATAAATTGTGATTCTCTAATAGTATTTAACACTCAATACAACACAATCAAGTACACATATCATGAAACCGGAGCTCTAACAAGAGTGCAAACCTGGCAAATACAATGTAAGGTCATTCCACATAAGCACAAGGTGGTGATGCCAACTTGCGAATGCACATCTGAGTAACACAATAACCGGTAAATTGTACATGTATCTCTATAGTATAATGTGGTGCTCTCCAAGCAATAAGTCTCCTTCCACCCTCAAAAGAGACAAACAACTTCAAAGGCGAATGCCTCCGTGGAGTTTATAAATGACATGTACATATGCCGAGGCACACCAAAATGTTAGTCCAAGCTGTAAAACAGGCAGTGACCCATATTGTAATCAAGGAAGTCCATTAAGGTATTTTTTAGTTTGAGGTTTGGCGCTGGCATTTGTCTGAAACAGTTCCTCTAAAGGTTGTCCCTGTTATCATCAAAAGTTGACATTTTTGATCATGTAGCAGTTATAGATTTCGATAAATTGTGATTCTCTAATAGTATGTAACACTCAATACAACACAATCAAGTACACATATCATGAAACCGGATCTCTAACTAGAGTGCAAACCTGGCAAATACAATGTAAGGTCATTCCACAAAAGCACAAGGTGGTGATGCCAACTTGCGAATGCACATCTGAGTAACACAATAACCGGTAAATTGTACATGTATCTCTTTAGTATAATGTGGTGCTCTCCAAGCAATAAGTCTCCTTCCACCCTCAAGAGAGACAAACAACTTCAAAGGCGAATGCCTCCGTGGAGTTTATAAATGACATGCACATATGCCGAGGCACACCAAAATATTAGTCCAAGCTGTAAAACAGGCAGTGACCCATATAGTAATCAAGGAAGTCCATTAAGGTATTTCTTTGTTTGAGGTTTGGCGCTGGCATTTGTCTGAAACAGTTCCTCTAATAGGTTGTCCCTGTTATCATCAAAAGTTGACATTTATGATCAAGTAGCAGTTATAGATTTCGATAAATTGCGATTCTCTAATAGTATGTAACACTAAATACAACACAATCAAGTACACATATCATGAAACCGGAGTTCTAACTAGAGTGCAAACCTGGCAAATACAATGTAAGGTCATTCCACAAAAGCACAAGGTGGTGATGCCAACTTGTGAATGCACATCTGAGTAACACAATAACCGGTAAATTGTACATGTATCTCTATAGTATAATGTGGTGCTCTCCAAGCAATAAGTCTCCTTCCACCCTCAAAAGAGACAAACAACTTCAAAGGCGAATGCCTCCGTGGAGTTTATAAATGACATGCACATATGCCGAGGCACACCAAAATGTTAGTCCAAGCTGTAAAACAGGCAGTGACCCATATAGTAATCAAGGAAGTCCATTAAGGTATTTTTTAGTTTGAGGTTTGGCGCTGGCATTTGTCTGAAACAGTTCCTCTAAAAGGTTGTCCCTGTTATCATCAAAAGTTGACATTTTTGATCATGTAGCAGTTATAGATTTCGATAAATTGTGATTCTCTAATAGTATGTAACACTCAATACAACACAATCAAGTACACATATCATGAAACCGGATCTCTAACTAGAGTGCAAACCTGGCAAATACAATGTAAGGTCATTCCACAAAAGCACAAGGTGGTGATGCCAACTTGCGAATGCACATCTGAGTAACACAATAACCGGTAAATTGTACATGTATCTCTTTAGTATAATGTGGTGCTCTTCAAGCAATAAGTCTCCTTCCACCCTCAAAAGAGACAAACAACTTCAAAGGCGAATGCCTCCGTGGAGTTTATAAATGACATGCACATATGCAGAGGCACACCAAAATATTAGTCCAAGCTGTAAAACAGGCAGTGACCCATATAGTAATCAAGGAAGTCCATTAAGGTATTTTTTAGTTTGAGGTTTGGCGCTGGCATTTGTCTGAAACAGTTCCTCTAAAAGGTTGTCCCTGTTATCATCAAAAGTTGACATTTTTGATCATGTAGCAGTTATAGATTTCGATAAATTGTGATTCTCTAATAGTATGTAACACTCAATACAACACAATCAAGTACACATATCATGAAACCGGATCTCTAACTAGAGTGCAAACCTGGCAAATACAATGTAAGGTCATTCCACAAAAGCACAAGGTGGTGATGCCAACTTGCGAATGCACATCTGAGTAACACAATAACCGGTAAATTGTACATGTATCTCTTTAGTATAATGTGGTGCTCTCCAAGCAATAAGTCTCCTTCCACCCTCAAGAGAGACAAACAACTTCAAAGGCGAATGCCTCCGTGGAGTTTATAAATGACATGCACATATGCCGAGGCACACCAAAATATTAGTCCAAGCTGTAAAACAGGCAGTGACCCATATAGTAATCAAGGAAGTCCATTAAGGTATTTCTTTGTTTGAGGTTTGGCGCTGGCATTTGTCTGAAACAGTTCCTCTAATAGGTTGTCCCTGTTATCATCAAAAGTTGACATTTATGATCAAGTAGCAGTTATAGATTTCGATAAATTGCGATTCTCTAATAGTATGTAACACTAAATACAACACAATCAAGTACACATATCATGAAACCGGAGTTCTAACTAGAGTGCAAACCTGGCAAATACAATGTAAGGTCATTCCACAAAAGCACAAGGTGGTGATGCCAACTTGTGAATGCACATCTGAGTAACACAATAACCGGTAAATTGTACATGTATCTCTATAGTATAATGTGGTGCTCTCCAAGCAATAAGTCTCCTTCCACCCTCAAAAGAGACAAACAACTTCAAAGGCGAATGCCTCCGTGGAGTTTATAAATGACATGCACATATGCCGAGGCACACCAAAATGTTAGTCCAAGCTGTAAAACAGGCAGTGACCCATATAGTAATCAAGGAAGTCCATTAAGGTATTTTTTTAGTTTGAGGTTTGGCGCTGGCATTTGTCTGAAACAGTTCCTCTAAAAGGTTGTCCCTGTTATCATCAAAAGTTGACATTTTTGATCATGTAGCAGTTATAGATTTCGATAAATTGTGATTCTCTAATAGTATGTAACACTCAATACAACACAATCAAGTACACATATCATGAAACCGGATCTCTAACTAGAGTGCAAACCTGGCAAATACAATGTAAGGTCATTCCACAAAAGCACAAGGTGGTGATGCCAACTTGCGAATGCACATCTGAGTAACACAATAACCGGTAAATTGTACATGTATCTCTTTAGTATAATGTGGTGCTCTCCAAGCAATAAGTCTCCTTCCACCCTCAAAAGAGACAAACAACTTCAAAGGCGAATGCCTCCGTGGAGTTTATAAATGACATGCACATATGCAGAGGCACACCAAAATATTAGTCCAAGCTGTAAAACAGGCAGTGACCCATATAGTAATCAAGGAAGTCCATTAAGGTATTTCTTTGTTTGAGGTTTGGCGCTGGCATTTGTCTGAAACAGTTCCTCTAATAGGTTGTCCCTGTTATCATCAAAAGTTGACATTTTTGATCAAGTAGCAGTTATAGATTTCGATAAATTGCGATTCTCTAATAGTATGTAACTCTCAATACAACACAATCAAGTACACATATCAAGAAACCGGAGCTCTAACTAGAGTGCAAACCTGGCAAATACAATGTAAGGTCATTCCACAAAAGCACACGGTGGTGATGCCAACTTGCGAATGCACATCTGAGTAACACAATAACCAGTAAATTGTACATGTATCTCTATAGTGTAATGTGGTGCTCTCCAAGCAATAAGTCTCCTTCCACCCTCAAAAGAGACAAACAACTCCAAAGGCGAATGCCTCCATGGAGTTTATAAATGACATGAACATATGCCGAGGCACACCAAAATATTAGTCCAAGCTGTCAAAACAGGCAGTGACCCATATAGTAATCAAGGAACTCCATTAAGGTATTTCTTAGTTTGAGGTTTGGCGCTGGCATTTGTCTGAAACAGTTCCTCTAAAAGGTTGTCCCTGTTATCATCAAAAGTTGACATTTTTGATCAAGTAGCAGTTATAGATTTCGATAAATTGCGATTCTCTAATAGTATGTAACACTCAATACAACACAATCAAGTACACATATCATGAAACCGCAGCTCTAACTAGAGTGCAAACCTGGCAAATACAATGTAAGGTCATTCCACAAAAGCACAAGGTGGTGATGCCAACTTGCGAATGCACATCTGAGTAACACAATAACCGGTAAATTGTACATGTATCTCTATAGTATAATGTGGTGCTCTCCAAGCAATAAGTCTCCTTCCACCCTCAAAAGAGACAAACAACTTCAAAGGCGAATGCCTCAGTGGAGTTTATAAATGACATGCACATATGCCGAGGCACACCAAAATGTTAGTCCAAGCTGTAAATCAGGCAGTGACCCATATAGTAATCAAGGAAGTCCATTAAGGTATTTTTTTAGTTTGAGGTTTGGCGCTGGCATTTGTCTGAAACAGTTCCTCTAAAAGTTGTCCCTGTTATCATCAAAAGTTGACATTTTTGATCATGTAGCAGTTATAGATTTCGATAAATTGTGATTCACTAATAGTATGTAACACTCAATACAACACAATCAAGTACACATATCATGAAACCGGAGCTCTAACTAGAGGGCAAACCTGGCAAAGACAATGTAAGGTCATTCCACAAAAGCACAAGGTGGTGATGACAACTTGCGAATGCACATCTGAGTAACACAATAACCGGTAAATTGTACATGTATCTCTATAGTATAATGTGGTGCTCTCCAAGCAATAAGTCTCCTTCCACCCTCAAAAGAGACAAACAACTCCAAGGCGAATGCCTCCATGGAGTTTATAAATGACATGCACATATGCCGAGGCACACCAAAATATTAGTCCAAGCTGTAAAACAGGCAGTGACCCATATAGTAATCAAGGAACTCCATTAAGGTATTTCTTAGTTTGAGGTTTGGTGCTGGCATTTGTCTGAAACAGTTCCTCTAAAAGGTTGTCCCTGTTATCATCAAAAGTTGACATTTTTGATCAAGTAGCAGTTATAGATTTCGATAAATTGCGATTCTCTAATAGTATGTAACACTCAATACAACACAATCAAGTACATATATCATGAAACCGGAGCTCTAACTAGAGTACAAACCAGGCAAATACAATGTAAGGTCATTCCACAAAAGCACAAGGTGGTGATGCCAACTTGCGAATGCACATCTGAGTAACACAATAACCAGTAAATTGTACATGTATCTCTATAGTATAATGTGGTGCTCTCCAAGCAATAAGTCTCCTTCCACCCTCAAAAGAGACAAAAAACTTCAAAGGCGAATGCCTCCGTGGAGTTTATAAATGACATGCACATATGCCGAGGCACACCAAAATATTAGTCCAAGCTGTAAAACAGGCAGTGACCCATATAGTAATCAAGGAAGTCCATTAAGGTATTTTTTAGTTTGAGGTTTGGCGCTGGCATTTGTCTGAAACAGTTCCTCTAAAAGGTTGTCCCTGTTATCATCAAAAGTTGACATTTTTGATCATGTAGCAGTTATAGATTTCGATAAATTGTGATTCTCTAATAGTATGTAACACTCAATACAACACAATCAATTACACATATCATGAAACCGGATCTCTAACTAGAGTGCAAACCTGGCAAATACAATGTAAGGTCATTCCACAAAAGCACAAGGTGGTGATGCCAACTTGCGAATGCACATCTGAGTAACACAATAACCGGTAAATTGTACATGTATCTCTTTAGTATAATGTGGTGCTCTCCAAGCAATAAGTCTCCTTCCACCCTCAAAAGAGACAAACAACTTCAAAGGCGAATCCCTCCGTGGAGTTTATAAATGACATGCACATATGCCGAGGCACACCAAAATATTAGTCCAAGCTGTAAAATAGGCAGTGGCTCATATAGTAATCAAGGAGGTCCATTAAGGTATTTCTTTGTTTGAGGTTTGGCGCTGGCATTTGTCTGAAACAGTTCCTCTAATAGGTTGTCCCTGTTATCATCAAAAGTTGACATTTTTGATCAAGTAGCAGTTATAGATTTCGATAAATTGCGATTCTCTAATAGTATGTAACACTCAATACAACACAATCAAGTACACATATCATGAAACCGGAGCTCTAACTAGAGTGCAAACCTGGCAAATACAATGTAAGGTCATTCCACAAAAGCACAAGGTGGTGATGCCAACTTGCGAATGCACATCTGAGTAACACAATAACCGGTAAATTGTACATGTATCTCGATAGTATAAAGTGGTGCACTCCAAGCAATAAGTCTCCTTCCACCTTCAAAAGAGACAAACAACTCCAAAGGCGAATGCCTCCGTGGAGTTTATAAATGACATGCACATATGCCGAGGCACACCAAAATATTAGTCCAAGCTGTAAAACAGGCAGTGACCCATATAGTAATCAAGGAAGTCCATTAAGGTATTTATTAGATTGAGGTTTGGCGCTGGCATTTGTCTGAAACAGTTCCTCTAAAAGGTTGTCCCTGTTATCATCAAAAGTTGACATTTTTGATCAAATAGCAGTTATAGATTTCGATAAATTGTTATTCTCTAATAGTATGTAACACTCAATACAACACAATCAAGTACACATATCATGAAACCGGAGCTCTAACTAGAGTGCAAACCTGGCAAATACAATGTAAGGTCATTCAACAAAAGCACAAGGTGGTGATGCCAACTTGCGAATGCACATCTGAGTAACACAATAACCGGTAAATTGTACATGTTATCTCCATAGTATAATGTGGTGCTCTCCAAGTAATAAGTCTCCTTCCACCCTCAAAAGAGACAAACAACTTCAAAGGCGAATGCCTCCGTGGAGTTTATAAATGACATGCACATATGCCGAGGCACACCAAAATATTAGTCCAAGCAGTAAAACAGGCAGTGACCCATATAGTAATCAAGGAAGTCCATTAAGGTATTTCTTAGTTTGAGGTTTGGCGCTGGCATTTGTCTGAAACAGTTCCTCTAATAGGTTGTCCCTGTTATTATCAAAAGTTGACATTTTATAGATTTCGATCAATTGCGATTCTCTAATAGTATGTAACACTCAATACAACACAATCAAGTACACATATCATGAAACCGGAGCTCTAACTAGAGTGCAAACCTGGCAAATACAATGTAAGGTAATTCCACAAAAGCACAAGGTGGTGATGCCAACTTGCGAATGCACATCTGAGTAACACAATAACCGGTAAATTGTACATGTTATCTCCATAGTATAATGTGGTGCTCTCCAAGTAATAAGTCTCCTTCCACCCTCAAAAGAGACAAACAACTTCAAAGGTGAATGCCTCCGTGGAGTTTATAAATGACATGCACATATGCCGAGGCACACCAAAATATCAGTCCAAGCAGTAAAACAGGCAGTGACCCATATAGTAATCAAGGAAGTACATTAAAGTATTTCTTAGTTTGAGGATTGGCGCTGGCATTTGTCTGAAACAGTTCCTCTAAAAGGTTGTCCCTGTTATCATCAAAAGTTGACATTTTTGATCAAGCAGCAGTTATAGATTTCGATAAATTGTGATTCTCTAATAGTATGTAACACTCAATACAACACAATCAAGTACACATATCATGAAACCGGAGCTCTAACTAGAGTGCAAACCTGGCAAATACAATGTAAGGTCATTCCACAAAAGCACAAGGTGGTGATGCCAACTTGCGAATGCACATCTGAGTAACACAATAACCGGTAAATTGTACATGTATCTCGATAGTATAAAGTGGTGCTCTCCAAGCAATAAGTCTCCTTCCACCTTCAAAAGAGACAAACAACTCCAAAGGCGAATGCCTCCGTGGAGTTTATAAATGACATGCACATATGCCGAGGCACACCAAAATATTAGACTAAGCTGTAAAACAGGCAGTGACCCATATAGTAATCAAGGAAGTCCATTAAGGTATTTCTTAGTTTGAGGTTTGGCGCTGGCATTTGTCTGAAACAGTTCCTCTAAAAGGTTGTCCCTATTATCATCAAAAGTTGACATTTTTGATCAAGTAGCAGTTATAGATTTCGATAAATTGTTATTCTCTAATAGTATGTAACACTCAATACAACACAATCAAGTACACATATCATGAAACCGGAGCTCTAACTAGAGTGCAAACCTGGCAAATACAATGTAAGGTCATTCAACAAAAGCACAAGGTGGTGATGCCAACTTGCGAATGCACATCTGAGTAACACAATAACCGGTAAATTGTACATGTATCTCTATAGTATAATGTGGTGCTCTCCAAGCAATAAGTCTCCTTCCACCCTCAAAAGAGACAAACAACTTCAAAGGCGAATGCCCCCGTGGAGTTTATAAATGACATGAACATATGCCGAGGCACACCAAAATATTAGTCAAAGCTGTAAAACAGGCAGTGACCCATATAGTAATCAAGGAAGTCCATTAAGGTATTTCTTAGTTTGAGGTTTGGCGCTGGCATTTGTCTGAAACAGTTCCTCTAATAGGTTGTCCCTGTTATCATCAAAAGTTGACTTTTATAGATTTCGATAAATTGCGATTCTCTAATAGTATGTAACACTCAATACAACACAATCAAGTACACATATCATGAAACCGGAGCTCTAACTAGAGTGCAAACCAGGCAAATACAATGTAAGGTCATTCCACAAAAGCACAAGGTGGTGATGCCAACTTGCGAATGCACATCTGAGTAACGCAATAACCGGTAAATTGTACATGTATCTCTATATTATAATGTGGTGCTTTCCAAGCAATAAGTCTCCTTCCACCCTCAAAAGAGACAAACAACTCCATAGGCGAATGCCTCCGTGGAGTTTGTAAATGACATGCACATATGCCGAGGCACACCAAAATATTAGTCCAAGCTGTAAAACAGGCAGTGACCCATATAGGCTCGGCTTATCACCTGGCTTTCTTTCCTGATCCCATTCCTTAATCACATCCCATGTACCACCCAGCTCCGCAACATGGTCTTGAGTATGAACCTGTCTCCAAATATCAACCGGAACAAGAAGACCAAAGAACAGTTCAATATCATGAAGAGTCATTACAGTAGAAGAGGAAGCTTCAGTCAATTCTTTATAATAAGCATTTGAATTTCTCCAAGGGTCAGGGAAATGAGCTTTAAGGGATAAAACCTCACTCCTCTTCCATGGAGTATACACCCATTGCTCCTGAAAACGGGCCACTACACCCGGTCTGGTAACGTTTCTGCGTTGGTCCGTTAACTCTGGTATTTCTGGGTGATATATAGGATGAACCTCTCGCATTGGAAACTGAGATACAGGGGTAGGACTCTTCTCATGCAACCTGCCCCTATAGGCAACCAATGTGCTAATGTTCCCAATAACTTGGCCTGTGTCCCAACCACTGGCAGACACACGATCTCTAAAATCGAATAAAATTTGTGGCGCGTCGTCCCCAAATTGTTGCTGCCAAAGGCCAATCAACGTAGAGGACATATGTATAAGAGCATGCTGCTGTATAAAAGGCTCATAATCTTTCATCACACCCCAAACCTCCTCCACACTGTAAATGGGATTACGACCCAGCTGCGCAGCCTGATTAGCTACTACCTTCTTCTCCTCATCCCCCACCGCAGACTGTACAAAAGGGCCCACACGCTCCTTAAATTTTGTCAAAGCTCTATCCTCAAATCCATAACTACTACTTGATCAAAAATGTCAACTTTTGATGATAACAGGGACAACCTTTTAGAGGAACTGTTTCAGACAAATGCCAGCGCCAAACCTCAAACTAAGAAATACCTTAATGGACTTCCTTGATTACTATATGGGTCACTGCCTGTTTTACAGCTTGGACTAATATTTTGGTGTGCTCGGCATATGTGCATGTCATTTATAAACTCCACGGAGGCATTCGCCTTTGGAGTTGTTTGTCTCTTTTGAGGTTGGAAGGAGACATATTGCTTGGAGAGCACCACATTATACTATAGACATACATGTACAATTTACTGGTTATTGTGTTACTCAGATGTGCATTCCCAAGTTGGCATCCCCACCTTGTGCTTTTGTGGAATGACCTTACATTGTATTTGCCAGGTTTGCACTCTAGTTAGAGCTCCGGTTTTATTATATGTGTACTTGATTGTGTTGTATTGAGTGTTATATACTATTAGAGAATCGCAATTTATCGAAATCTATAACTGCTACTTGATCAAAAATGTCAACTTTTGATGATAACAGGGACAACCTTTTAGAGGAACTGTTTCAGACAAATGCCAGAGCCAAACCTCAAACTGAAAAATACCTTAATAGACTTCCTTGATTACTATATGGGTCACTGCCTGTTTTACAGCTTGGACTAATATTTTGGTGTGCTCGGCATATCTGCATGTCATTTATAAACTCCACGGAGGCATTCGCCTTTGGAGTTGTTTGTCTCTTTTGAGGTTGGAAGGAGACATATTGCTTGGAGAGCAACACATTATGCTATAGACATACATGTACAATTTACTGGTTATTGTGTTACTCAGATGTGGATTCGCAAGTTGGCATCACTACCTTGTGCTTTTGTGGAATGACCTTACATTGTATTTGCCAGGTTTGCACTCTAGTTAGAGCTCCGGTTTCATGATATGTGTACTCTGATTGTATTGTATTGAGTGTTACATACTATTAGAGAATCACAGTTAATCGAAATCTATAACTGCTACTTGATCAAAAATGTCAACTTTTGATGATAACAGGGACAACCTTTTAGAGGAACTGTTTCAGACAAATGCCAGTGCCAAACCTCAAACTAAGAAATACCTTAATGGACTTCCTTGATTACTATATGGGTCACTGCCTGTTTTACAGCTTGGACTAATATTTTGGTGTGCCTCGGCATATGTGAATGTCATTTATGAACTCCACGGAGGCATTCGCCTTTGGAGTTGTTTGTCTCTTTTGAGGGTGGAATGAGACTTATTGCTTGGAGACCAGCACATTATACTATAGAGATACATGTACAATTTACCGGTTATTGTGTTACTCAGATGTGCATTCGCAAGTTGGCATCACCACCTTGTGATTTTGTGGAATGACCTTACATTGTATTTGCCAGGTTTGCACTCTAGTTAGAGCTCCGGTTTCATGATATGTGTACTTGATTGTGTTGTATTGAGTGTTACATACTATTAGAGAATCGCAATTTATCGAAATCTATAAAATGTCAACTTTTGATGATAACAGGGACAACCTATTAGAGGAACCGTTTCAGACAAATGCCAGCGCCAAACCTCAAACTAAGAAATACCTTAATGGACTTCCTTGATTACTATATGGGTAACTGCCTGTTTTACAGCTTGGACTAATATTTTGGTGTGCCTCGGCATATGTGCATGTCATTTATAAACTCCACGGAGACATTCGCCTTTGAAGTTGTTTGTCTCTTTTGAGGGTGGAAGGAGACTTATTGCTTGGAGAGCGCCACATTATACTATAGAGATACATGTACAATTTCCCGGTTATTGTGTTACTCAGATGTGCATTCGCAAGTTGGCATCACCACCTTGTGCTTTTGTGGAATGATCTTACATTGTATTTGCCAGGTTTGCACTCTAGTTAGAGCTCCGGTTTCATGATATGTGTACTTGATTCTGTTGTACTGAGTGTTACATACTATTAGGGAATCCCAATTTATCGAAATCCATAAAATGTCAACTTTTGATGATAACAGGAAACCTATTAGAGGAACTGTTTCAGACAAATGCCAGCACCAAACCACAAACTAAGAAATACCTTAATGGACTTCCTTGATTACTATATGGGTAACTGCCTGTTTTACAGCTTAGACTAATATTTTGGTGTGCCTCGGCATATGTGCATGTCATTTATAAACTCCACGGAGGCATTCGCCTTTGAAGTTGTTTGTCTCTTTTGAGGGTGGATGGAGACTTTTTGCTTGGAGAGCACCACATTATACTATAGAGGTACATGTACAATTTACCGGTTATTGTGTTACTCAGATGTGCATTCGCAAGTTGGCATCACCACCTTGTGCATTTGTATTTGCCAGGTTTGCACTCTAGTTAGAGCTCCGGTTTCATGATATGTGTACTTGATTGTGTTGTATTGAGTGCTACATACTATTAGAGAATCACAATTGATCGAAACCTATAACTGCTACTTGATCAAAAATTTCAACATTTGATGATAACAGGGACACCCTTTTAGAGGAACTGATCAGACAAATGCCAGCGCCATACCTCAAACTAAGTAATACCTTACTGGACTTCCTTGATTACTATATGGGTCACTGCCTGTTTTACAGCTTGGACTAACATTTTGGTGTGCCTCGGCATATGTGCATGTCATTTATATACTCCACGGAGGCATTCGTCTTTGGAGTTGTTTGTCTCTTTTGAGGGTGGAAGGAGACTTATTGCTTGGAGAGCACCACATTATACTATAGAGATACATGTACAATTTACCGGTTATTGTGTTACTCAGATGTGCTTTCGCAAGTTGGCATCACCACCTTGTGCTTTTGTGGAATGACCTTACATTGTATTTGCCAGGTTTGCACTCGAGTTAGAGCTCCGGTTTCATGATATGTGTACTTGATTGCGTTGTATTGAGTGTTACATACTATTAGAGAATCGCAATTTATCGAAATTTATAACTGCTACTTGATCAAAAATGTCAACTTTTGATGATAACAGGGGAACCTTTTAGAGGAACTGTTTCAGACAAATGCCAGCGCCAAACCTCAAACTAAGAAATACCTTAATGGACTTCCTTGATTACTATATGGGTCACTGCCTGTTTTACAGCTTGGACTAATATTTTGGTGTGCCTCGGCATATGTGCATGTCATTTATAAACTCCACTGAGGCATTCGCCTTTGGAGTTGTTTGTCTCTTTTGAGGGTGGAAGGAGACTTACTGCTTGGAGAGCACCACATTATACTATAGAGATACATGTACAATTTACCGGTTATTGTTTACTCAGATGTGCATTCGCAAGTTGGCATCACCACCTTGTGCTTTTGTGGAATGACCTTACATTGTATTTGCCTGGTTTGCACTCGAGTTAGAGCTCCGGTTTCATGATATGTGTACTTGATTGTGTTGTAGTCAGTGTTACATACTATTAGAGAATCGCAATTTATCGAAATCTATAACTGCTACTTGATCAAAAATCTCAACTTTTGATGATAACAGGGACAACCTTTTAGAGGAACTGTTTCAGACAAATGCCAGCGCCAAACCTCAAACGAAGAAATAACTTAATGGACTTCCTTGATTACTATATGGGTCACTGCCTGTTTTACAGCTTGGACTAATATTTTGGTGTGCCTCGGCATATGTGCATGTCATTTATAAACTCCACTGAGGCATTCGCCTTTGGAGTTGTTTGTCTCTTTTGAGGATGGAAGGAGACTTATTGCTTGGAGAGCACCACATTATACTTTAGAGATACATGTACATTTTACCGGTGATTGTGTTACTCAGATGTGCATTCGCAAGTTGGCATCACCACCTTCTGCTTTTGTGGAATGACCTTACATTGTATTTGCCAGGTTTGCACTCTAGTTAGAGCTCCGGTTTCATGATATGTGTACTTGATTGTATTGTATTGAGTGTTACATACTATTAGAGAATCGCAGTTAATTGAAATCTATAACTGCTACTTGATCAAAAATGTCAACTTTTGATGATAACAGGGACAACCTTTTAGAGGAACTGTTTCAGACAAATGCCAGCGCCAAACCTCAAACTAAGAAATACCTTAATGGACTTCCTTGATTACTATATGGGTCACTGCCTGTTTTACAGCTTGGACTAATATTTTGGTGTGCCTCTGCATATGTGAATGTCATTTATAAACTCCACGGAGGCATTCGCCTTTGGAGTTGTTTGTCTCTTTGAGGGTGGAAGGAGACTTATTGCTTGGAGAGCAGCACATTATACTATAGAGATACATGTACAATTTACCGGTTATTGTGTTACTCAGATGTGCATTCGCAAGTTGGCATCACCACCTTGTGCTTTTGTGGAATGACCTTACATTGTATTGACCAGGTTTGCACTCTAGTTAGAGCTCCGGTTTCATGATATGTGTACTTGATTGTGTTGTATTGAGTGTTACATACTATTAGAGAATTGCAATTTATCGAAATCTATAAAATGTCAACTTTTGATGAAAACAGGGACAACCTATTAGAGGAACCGTTTCAGACAAATGCCAGCGCCAAACCTCAAACTAAGAAATACCTTAATGGACTTTCTTGATTACTATATGGGTCACTGCCTGTTTCACAGCTTGGACTAATATTTTGGTGTGCCTCGGCATATGTGCATGATGCTTACCATTGTTGTAGTCACTGTGTCTTTCATTCTAAATAGATTAGTATTTACAATGTTTACAACACTCTAAGCGTGAAAATCATTACTTCTCTGTTTACCATATATGCAGAAGACCTGATTGCATGCCACACATTATTCATATTGATTAGATTTCTACAGCCTGAGTTTGGTGGCACACATAATATAATAATTGTCATGTGACCCCATACCGCCCTGTATGGGCTACCACATTCCCGATTCTTGGGACCACCATGTAATCGTATTACACCTCGTATAGGCAGTTTATATTCAGCTATCTCTCTCAAATTGTATTGATAATGCTCGCCTTTTCCCTAACCATTATCATGACAGTGTTTCACGTTATGCTAGCCCTGGATGGGCCTATACCCTGTGACTACAAAATGCCAATTTATACTGTTGATCAACAAACCGTCCCTGGTGTTGGGCATTGGCAGCTCGTACCTCACTACAATAAAATTCATAAGTGGACAGCTAATTCTTCTCCACTTTTGATGCCTCCTGGAGATTTCGTTTTTCAGGTCTATTATAAAGCGCGATTCTAACCGCCTTAGTCGTTTCTCTCTATCAGCCCCTCTAGCATCTCTGGGTACATGGTCGAGGCAGAAGTATTGTAGGAGTGCCCTATCACTATTATGATGACTGGCGAAATGTCGCGCAACAGGGTAGTTTACATCATTACTGGCAATGGCTCTTTGGTGCTCCAAAATTCTCATTTTGACCTGGTTGATCTTGCTGCCCATGTATCGTAAGTTACACGGGCAGACCAGGCAGTACACCACATATGTGGTACTACAGGTCATGAACTTTGTTATCTTTCTCTCTTTGGTGATGCCCTGTATACCATACGAGGTGACTCTCTTACTGTTGGCACAAGCCCTACACTTCCCACATGGGAAGGAGCCATGGAGGTCTTGTAAGCCTTGTTGTCGTTTCATTGTCATAAGATGACTCTCCACCAAATGATCTTTTATAGACCTTGATCTCCTAAATGTTATTCCTGGCTCAAGTGGCAGATCTTTCCCAATTATTGCATCTGTTTTGATAATTTACCAGTTCTTCCGCAGAATGGCTCCAACCTCTTTTGCTGCGTTTGAGTAGCGTGTTATCATTCTGAAATTATTCGTTGTTTCCTCTTCTTTCTGTCTACCTTCACTTTGTAAGAGTTCCCTCCTATCTTTCCCTTCTGCCTTTATCTGTGCTGTTTTTAATGTTTTAAGCGGGTATCCCCTCACTCTAAAACGTTTTATGCTCTCTTCAGCTGCTTGCGTGTAATCCTCCTGTCTTGAGCTGTTTCTCTTGATTCGCAAGAGTTCCCCATAGGGGATACTCTGAATCAGATTCATTGGATGACTGCTCCGTCCATGCAGGACGGAATTCCCTGCAGTTATTTTCCTGTATAGGGCTGTTTGAATTTTATTTGCACTCACAAATACCCTTAGATCCAAAAAATTCACCTGTGTGGTGCTCAATTCACCCACAAATCTCAAGTTCAGGTTGTTATTGTTCAGGCAAGAGATATATTGATTGGCCGATTCCATTGACCCTCTCCAGATTATGAAGAGGTCATCAATATATCTGCTCCAATAAACAATTTTGTCCACCCACTCGTCCATCATATCGGCCCAGGCCACCTGCTTCTCCCACCAGCCCATGAACAAGTTTGCGTAACTGGGGCGAAGCAAGTGTCCATCGCCGTACCCTGTATCTGCTTGTACCTCTGTTCCTGGAAAATAAAAATATTATTATTTAGGCAGAATGCGATAAATTCCACCAACATATTGTTATGTTCCAGAAACTTCAGAGGCCGTCCTTTCAAAAAGTACTTAACTGCCTCCAGTCCATCTGTGTGCCTGATGCTCGTATATAGGCTCAATACGTCGAGAGTAATCATCACAAAATCCGGTTCCCATTCAATCCCCTGGATTTGCTTTAGGAAATCCTTCGTGTCCGCGTATATGAGGACAGTTGTAGCACAAGGGGAAATAAAAAATTATCCACGTATCTGGACAGGTTCTCAGTCAGGCCCCCTATTGAGGAAACTATCGGTCGGCCTGGTGGACTAGTGGCATCTTTATGGATTTTCGGTAGGTGGTAGAATGTGGGGATCATGGGATGTTTGTTCTGTAGGAAGTGGAACTCTTCTTTCGACAGAGTGCCCCTGCAGAACCATTTCTCAATCATCTGTTCAAATGACTGTATACTAAGTGTATAGTCCATCTCTGTTGCAAGAGTGTAATTGTCTTTGTCCTCCAGTTGTCTTAGGGCCTCTTTACAATAGTTCTCTCTCGTCTGCAAAACTATATTCCCACCCTTGTCGGATGGTTTCACTATGATTGTTTTATCTACCTTCAAAGTTTGAATTGCTTTTCTTTTATTGTACGTGAGATTCCATTTCTTGTGTGTTCTACTCTTTGACCTCAATCCCAGTAGGTCTTTGTTCACGCTGTCAGAGAAGATGTCAATGGCATCAATAGGTGTCTGAGGATAAAATCTCGAGGTGGGTTTGAATGGACTCAGGGCACCCACCTGTGTTACCCCAAAGTCCTCGGGCCTATCCAGAGTGTCCCTCTCCATCAGATCCTGTGTGCCTCCTTCATGTCTTAATTCCTCCAGGGTAGCCAGGGTATCCAGATCACCTACGATTAATACATTAGTGTCGTCAGATACAATGTTACTTCTTGCTCTTACTTGCCCCGGATTTCTCATCTTAAAGAATTTATACAGTTTTATTCTCCTGATATATTTGAATAGATCGATCCGGGTCTGTGTGTATTCAAACTCTTCCATCAGTTGTGGTTAATACTCTTGTTGTTAGGTTTACGATCGTCAAATTGTCCTTCACTGTTTGGTATTCCTGCCTCTCCTGTTCCTGGTGTTTGTTCCGATGTTTCCAGTCGCCCGTTCTCGTGACTCTGTGGGTTTTACCTCTGGTGGTCTCCCCTTGCCACCCCTCAGCCATGTCTGTCATATTAGGTTGAAATCCTCGTGAAAAAGGTTCTGGCATGAGGCGCCCTGGTTAGTATTGCCACCTTCCTCCTCCGATTGTTCTGCGCTGGTTACCTCGGATTCTGAGGTATCTCGATGTTCAGCCACCGGCTGTTTCTTCGATCTCAAATCCCGTCTTGGGGCATCATACCTCTTGGCAAATGTTAATATTCTGCCTAATTCGTAATCCCTGGTGTCCCTCTCGAATTTCTGTTGTTTTCTTTCTTGTATCTTCTTATCATAGGCATTTAATCGTTTCTTGATTAGCTCTTTCTCTTCCGCGTGCTTGCTGCTGTCCACAGTTTCCAATATGCTCTTTTCTAGAATTTCTATCTCTTTTAGTGTTTTCTCGCGGTCACTCCACGCAAATTTCACTAATATTTTGAGCATACCCTGTGATGATCCTGTAGTGTACTCTGCCCACTCATTTAGAAGTTCTGGGTCCGGATTCTCATATGCCGGGACTGTGTAAATTCTTAAGCCCCTGGGTACTCTGTTTACTTCAATATAGTTTTGCAGGGAAATGGCCTCCCACCACTTCCTAATTTCCCTTTCATGTAATCTCTCCAGTTGTTGATACTTGTTCTTTAAACTTAGTTGCCCTGTACTGGGGGTCGAGCCGTCGCCTTGTGTCCCTGCCCCTGGGCGTGTTTTGAATATGTCCATTACCGCTTCGCGGCGCGCCGCCTCACTAAACATCTAGTTCACTTGCTTCCCAACTCATTCTACTGCACTTGTGACAATCAAGCCGACGTCTCCTTACCCTGCTGAGTCTTCAAAACGTTTTCACTTCGGGGGTACTGCTTACGGCTTGTGCAGTGGTGCGGGTCCCTCTCCCATACTCTCAATGCTCCGTGTCACTGCCAATAGTCCTGCACTCGTGAACGGGTACTTTGGTCCAGCGGCGGCAGCGCCACTATAATATCCCGCTCCTCACTTCAAGAAGTAAATCGGACTAGCACTCTCGTTGGTTAAATCCAACCTTCGGATTTATTGCGATACAATTTCACAAACAAACGCGTTTCGGCATTTAGCCTTTGTCAATGTCGACGGGCGCCGTTACTATGGCGATATTTAACATGTGATCAATTCATACAAAGCAAAAACGGACAAACATAATGACTCGTTTTTTAAGCGCCATCTTAGAACATGTCAGAACTGTATTCAATTCATCAAGCAGCCTATTAATTTCATCATAAGCATGCTTACCATTGTTGTAGTCACTGTGTCATTTCATTCTAAATCGATCAGTATTTACAATATTTACAATGTTTACAATACTCTAAGCGTGAAAATCATAACTTCTCTGTTTACCATATATGCGAAAGACCTGATTGCATGCCACACATTATTCATATTGATTAGATTTCTATACACACATAATATAATAATTGTCATGTGACCCGATACCGCCCTGTATGGGCTACCACATACATCGGGTTAAATAACCTGATTCTTGGGACCACCATGTAATAGTATTACGCCTGGTATAGGCAGTTTATATTCAGCTATCTCTCTCAAATTCCATTGATAATGCTCGCTTATTCCCTAACCATTATCATGACAGTGTTGCATGTTATGCTAGCCATGGACAAAGGTTACAGGAATGTTATGGTTAGGCTCAGATTTCACTCATACAATACCATAAAAATTCAGCAGTTATAGTTAACTATAACTTACGCCCACACAATGCACTATTTTTGAACTCACATATTACTTCACTCATGACATGGTCAGTGACATCACTCATGACAACACTAATGACATTAGCCACAGAACCCCTCACACCTTAATATAACCTCTCATACACCCACTCCCACACAACCACCCACATACCCATTCACAGACTCAAACAAGTACTCACACACCCATTCACTGATTCATAGAACCACTCACACATCCACTCACTCATATAGCCACTCACACAACCACTAACTCACCCATACAGCCACCGATGCATCCACTCACTCACCAATACAGCCAGGGAGGCGTAAGTATAACGTCCCTGTAAACTTTGGGTTTTTTCAGTAAATTTCTAAGGGTTTTTTTGTAAAATCTATTTCCTAACTATGACGTCCCTGTAACCTTTGTTTTTTTTTCAGTGAATAAATATGCTGAAGAATCCGCATTCTCACTCTATTGATGGTGCTCCCAAAGTATTTCATTTAGCATCAACATTCCATTACATAGATCACAAACTGGGTATTACATGTGATTCTCTCATTAATCTCTCTGGTTGTGCCATCAAATATTTTATATTACTAAATGTTCACTCCATAGAAGCATGCTTTACACTTCCCCCATTTCCAAAATCCATTATTCTTGTTGGACAACCAATTCCCATTGTCTTTTGATACATACATGCTACTAGTGAGTACGTTGGTCAGTGATGTAGCGTTACTATATGTAATCTGGAGATGTGGACTCATCCTCGCCTTTAAATGTTCATCATGTTGGAGGATATGCCAGTTCTTCTCTAAAACCGATCCACATTATATTTCATAAACAATCTAATCTGATGTTTACTGGAGTAACTTATTTGTATTCATCAATTTTTGCATTTGCACTGATTATATGTGTTGGGATAAGCAGGATTTACCAGCGAAGTTTTTAAATGCACAGTCTATTTTCTATGTCTATCCATGCTTAAAGGAGGGGGAGGGCTATATATACCTAATAATTCATGGCGCCATTTTTGATAAAGCCTGCTGTGCAGGCGAAACGCGTCTCTCTTTTGTTGCGGGGTCGTGGGAGACCTGAGAAACATTAAATAAGCCCTATACCTACATACCTCGAGTACGTGCCTCTTCTTTGTTGGAGTAGGAGTGTTCTTTTGTATATATACATAATTGGCATAGTTGGCAAAGACTGAGGAAAAACCAACAAAAGGGTTATATATAAAAATATAGACCTATTAGGATCAGAGGTCATTTTAATCCATTGCGAAATTGCACAGGATTTTATGCCATGTAACTATTTATCTGTCTATTTATTTGTAAATAGTATGTTGCCTAATTTTGCACATAGAAAATAACCAGTCAGAGTCATATGTTTACAAATAATTGCACTAATAATTGCATTTTTGCACAATCAACAAAGTTGAGTTTTATGATGTAGTAAGGATGGCTGCAACAAAAACAAATGGATAGTCTGTTTTCAGTTCCTGTTAAAGCACGGTGCACTTTAAAATGTGAGGGAATTGTGGGTACGTCATGTGACCAAGGCCTCTAGGGGCTGAAACGCGTAATGGCGGCGGAGCACGAATAAAGACATTTGCACGCAGAAAGCGGTGTCCGTTCCTTTTTGATTCCAGTGACAGGGAATCGTGAAGAAAAAGGTGTGCAATATATATATATATATATATATGTATATATATATATATATAGATATATATATATATACGGCGAGACCGATTTTATCAGCAAAAGGTTCCTTGCTTGAACCCATAGCAAATTATATTGATTTTTTTCTATCAGCTTATGTTTCACAATTAAACTCTTATATAAAAGATACTACCAACCTATTGAGAAATTTACAGAATACCCCTTGGCAAGAAACGTACCATCTCGTTACGATGGACGTCATAGCCCTTTACACAAATATTGAGAATGAGTTGGGAATGAGGGCCTGTGAATTTTTCTTACAAGAAAGAAACATACACTACAGTGACCACAATAAGATGCTGTTGGAATTGATATCAATATGTCTGACACAGAACATCTTCGTTTTTGGGAGGAGATCTATCGCCAGAACAAAGGGACGGCGATGGGATTTTCCTTTAGCCCGAGCTATGCCTGCTTGGCGATGGGTTGGTGGGAGAAAGAGGTTGCTTGGCATCCACAATACGATATGTATGCAAACAGGATAGTAATGTGGAGTCGTTACATAGATGACTTATTAATCATCTGGGACGGAACAAAAACAGAGTTCCAGGATTACTTTACAATCTTAAACACCAGCACCAAAAATCTGAAATTTACTTATGAATTTAGTGCCGAAAAAGTCATCTTTTTGGATACTGAAATATACATAAAAAATGGCCAAATTCACACGACATTGCATCGCAAAGCCACCGCCACTAATGCTATATTAGAAGCAACCAGCTGCCATCAGCCGTCACTCATCGCAAGCATACCCTATGGTGAATTCTTGCGTCTTCGCAGAATCTGCACAGAAGAAGAGGAATGGCAAAAACACAGCAAAGCAACGGCGATAAGGTTTGAACAACGGCAATATAATAAAAGTATAGTAACAAGATGCTGGAAAGAGCAAATGAAAGATCAAGAGAAGATTGTTTAATCCCAAAAGCCAAAAAAGGAAGATGACAAATTGGAACCCATAAGAATGATCATGGATTACTCAAAAGACTGCAAACAGATACAAAAAATCATAAGGAAAAACTGGAAAATTGTACAAATGGATGAAACTGTAGGTAAAACCTTAGGAAAACATCCAATGATTACATATCGAAGAGCTAGAAATTTGAAAGATCAATTAATCCATAGCCATTATAAAGGAAAACAGAATAACCAATGGCTGAATACAAAGGGTTTCATAAAATGTCACAATTGTAAGGTGTGTCAGATTGCAAAACCAACGACGGAGGTCAAACTAGCTAACAACAAAAGTTGGAAAATCAAAGAATTGATATCATGCAAAAGCCAATTTACAGTATATGTAATAGAGTGCCCATGCCACCTCAAATATGTTGGCAGTACAATCTGTGAACTTAAAAACGCATACTAGAACATGTTAGGGCAACATCAAACAAGGACAAAACAAACGCTGTGGCGAAACATATGGAACAAGCACATATGAGCAATTGGAAACTCTTGAAGTTTTATGGTATTGAAACAGTCCCACTCAATAACAGGGGCGGTAATAGAGAAAAATTACTACGCCAGAAGGAATCACGCCATATTATTAATTTAAGAACATTGACACCGTATGGCCTTAACCAGAGTGAGGAACTGTATAGCCATCTGTAATAGAACCATATGTATAGAAAGTAATTAAGGATTGCACGTTATTCTCCATGTCAAATTGAAAGTACGAAGGTGCAATCCCTGTTTACATTTCACAAATACAACTGTGTCTTCCCACTGGAGGGATAGAAATGTCTAGCATAGTGCGGTTGGAATAATTCCAAGCTGCAAAATAATCAAAACTAAATGGAAAAAAGGAAAAGACTGTTCGGGATTGCATTTTTGTTATAAGTTACAAATGAACTTATTTTTATCTTTTTTATTATTTATTCTCATCTTTTTGTGGTTCACAAATTTTCACAATTTTTGTATATAATCACTTTGCATTATGTATACAGCACCTGTTAAGGGATTTTGATCTTAGTATGTATCATATCTTGTGGAGGAAACAGGACTACAAATCCCAGAATACTAAGAATGGTTGAACCTGGTTAACAGGAAATGACACGAAAAAAGCAATATATTTGTGAACACTGGGGGTGAAAGTTGATCGTGAGCAAGGTCTCGTGAGGAGACCGAAACGTTGATCATGAACTTTGTTCTTGTTTGAAACCTAAGTAAATAAATTTTGATATTCGGCATTGCGGAGAGCGATCCTGGTCCTTTTTGAGGAGTTGGGTGATATATATATATATATATATATATATAAAACAACATTTTTTAATTCTCTAATAAAACAAGGTTTAAAGAGACAATACTGTAAGGTTAAGGTTTAGAAAACAAAAAAAAAAACACTCAAATTTACTGGTTATAGTTTAGTGAACTAACTATAACCTCTGCCCTGTTGTACACTGCTTATTACCTCACATATGGCATGAGAGTTGAATGACATCATTAACTTTTATATAACTATATCTATACAGTGGCACACCAATTATAGTTTAGTCAACTACCTCTAACTTGCCCTCCAATCATGCACATCAACAATTATATAATTTAACATGTCATAAGTTTCTTAATTTGTACGGTCATAGGCAGTGCATGATGAAGGTGCAAGATATAGGGAGTTGACTAAACTATAACTGGTGTATTACAGTGCGCAAGAAAGTACATTAGAGAGTGAACGTGAATGTTGTGGCAATATCCCAGGCATATCTGGTACCTTTTGCCACATTAGGGGCTTCCTTGGGTTTTGGTGCCCACCCCTTGGTATATTTCTGGGCCCCATATATAGCCAGTCCTTCTTGGAATTCTGTGTCACCCTTGGCATTTTGGTTCTACACTCTAGGCAAAATGCTGGATTTAGCATATTGGTGAGCATTCTTGCATGTTGGGGGTGTCCATGACATTTTGGTACTGAACCCATGGCAAAATGCTGGGAGTGGCATATTGGTGTCCTTGGCATATTGATGAGAGCAGAAAAATGCTTGCCCTGATGTATTACGTTTACGTCCTTCCATCACATCATGGTACAAAACCCTTGGCAAAATGCTGGTGTTTGGATGTTGGTGGTAATCCTTAAATATATTTTGTCATCTGTCCCTTATATAAACTTGACACTGGCTTGATAGTGATAAGTCAGAGGTTTTTGTCAGCATCTATGGCATGATGACTTTGTACACTGTTGGCTCTAGCATAATGTAGGCAATCTATGGCATACTGTGGCCTTCTGTGGCATAGAATGGTGATAAAAAGACATATAAGGGAGTGAAGAATCTATTTGTGTGTTGTAGTAGCACATGTGAAAGCTTAATGAAAATGATGAATTAACATATGGGAACTAAACGTAGTTACTTAGGGCCTCATTTAGGAGGCTTTGCCGTAGGGCAGCGCCGGAGGCCTTCCTGCTGCGCTGCTCTACGGCAAAAGAAAAGGGCAGGAATGTGCCATATCTATCAGATACAAAGAACAAACTCGAAGGTGGCTGCGTGATTTCAAGTCACTTTACTTAGAGACAGGGACAAGTTAATCAATAAACAAGGCCTGTGTATTCATTTCACAATTCATTACACAAAGTTGTTGCATTTTATCATGTCTAAAAAGGGACGAAACTCATCCTTGACATTATTCAAGTGTACCACACCAAAAATCAAACAAAATGATGACAGCGCATCACTACTCTCGGTAGTCAAACTGGTGCAGTGGACACAGTACAACAATTGTTAGAGATTCATTCCTATCAACAGTAAAAGTGCTCAACATACACAAAAAATAAATGTCAAGAAAGTGCAGGTGCATTGAAAAACACACATTTAACAACAATCGTTTTGACCAGTCCAATGTTTTTAAGCCAGAGGGTTGTATTTGCTTCGACCCTCTTAGTGCTGGTTAAGGGATTTCAAAATCAACTAATATGGCACGGGTTTGTGATTTTATAATGTCTGAATCAGTGTCCATACTGATGCAAATGAAAAGAAATCCCCATTGATCATCGCTGATGCGTTTCGAACCGCTGGTTACTGAGGGTTCTCATCAGGATGGGGGCTGGTGGTGTTCAGTTCTTGTGTGTCTTTAAACGTTAAGGGTAGGCTCATTCCACATATTGTAAACAACGTGCACAAGTGGAACTTCTCAATCCTCTGATTCAATTTGTAGTTTAATTTGAAGGTTGTTCTCAATTCAAGATGCTTTGATTACTGGACTGCGGGAGCCTTTGTTGTCCTCCGTGAAATTCTTCTATCAGATACGGAGCATTCCTGTCCTTTTCCCCGGTGCACAATGGGCTGCCGTGTGCTAACACAGGCACCTTTGCACCATGGTGCAAGGGTGCCTGCGTTGCGGGGATGATTATTTTTGTGCAGGAAGGGAAACCTTCCTGCCTTCCTGCACAGACACAATCACAAGAGGCTTTTTCGTCTTTCTATGTGTGCTGCAGAATGCAGAACACATAGAAAAAGGAAAAACGAGGAGAAATAAAGATATTTCTCCTCATTGTGCCTCCCTTATGCCTCCAGGGGTGTGTGTTTGGAGCGGCCTCAGATTTATGATTTCTTGTAAATCTGGGGCAGTCTCAAAAAACCATGGATGTTGCTAAAAACGCCCCCAGAAAAACCCATTGCATGCCCCTTTAATGCAGAAACTACGTTAGAGGGAATGATATTTACAAGGCAGCATTAAGCCAAGAAAAGTGCCTTAGTGTTGCTTCGCAAATATGGAGCAGGCTCCTGTGCCACGGAACGTCACAAAAAGTGACGTTCCTGCGGCGCAAGGGGCCTCATAAATGAGGCCCTTAAAGTGAAAAGGCAGTATTTCATCAAAACTTTTTTACGAAAATTATAAATTTGTCTTTGTTGAATCACATTTTTTTTTTTTAAATGAAAACATTTATTTGACTGCAAAATGAATGCATTTTCATAAGCAATCAAGCTGACTGCATTCTCAAAATATATATAGAAAGCAAATATGTGAGTGGTGATTGGTACCACTGCCTAAAAACTGAGCAAGTGGAATTAGTGTAATCTGGTTCCTAATCTACAAATTCTCTGCAAGGTGAGCAGCATCACTGCTAAATGAACCTGTAAAATTTGTTTTCACTCACTCAATTGCCTGAGAATGTGAAATATATGTGCTTTGTTATTTTTCCATGGAGATTCACAGTCATAACACATGGCTAAAAATGCACTTGGAAAAGGCAGGAGAAAAAGTGACAGGAAGTGAAATATACATGTGTGTCTATGATGGCATATATTGGGCCACACAAAATTGCATTTTTCAGTTACCGCCTGTATTGACTTTAGCTTTTAGTCATCTTTAAAGAAAACTTTTGCTCAAAAATTTAAAAAAATTGCTGCCATTTTATCAAAATTGATTTAGGGCAGACATTCCTGCAATGCTCATTTAAGGCTCAGGATTACTTAGCAATGGAAGACATACTGCTTGCCTTTTCAGAGACTATGGCTTAGCAAATTTATGTTAAAGGTGTACTGGAAAATACATCATTTGATTGCATAATTTTAACCGTTTTTTGGAGAGAACCCCTTCGCGCCAGTGGGGCTCGCATGCTTGGTGTCCTCACTGGTTGCAATTTGCGACAGTTATTAAGCCCACCGCTTTCAAAGTTGTTCAGCTGCTATTGGTCACCTGCCAATCTTAACCTCTCCCTTTCGTCCTACGGTATCCTTCTCAAGCCATCTTATCCCTGGTAATCCCTCTGGCAACACCGGTTTCTCTCTAACAGTCCCCTCAGCCCATCTCTCTTTCAGTCAATCAATCAATCAATCAGGTGGTGTAAAGCGCGCTATTCACCCGTGAGGGTCTCAAGGCGCTGGGGGGCAGGGTAAGCAGCTCCGTTCAGTGGAAGAGCCAGGTCTTGAGTGTCCTTCTGAAGTTGATCGGGAGCTTGTTCCAGGTCTTGTCGGCAATGTAGGAGAAGGCTCTTCCACCTGTTCTGGCTCTGTGGATGCGCGGGGTTTCGGCGAGGGTGAGGTCGGCGGATTGTAGGTTTCTCTTGGGTACGTGGAAGGACATTCTCTTGTTGAGGTATTGGGGTCCAGTGTTGTGGAGGCATTTGTAGGCGTGGGTGAGTATCTTGAAAGTTATTCTCTTCTCAACTGGGAGCCAGTGGAGGTTCGGCAGGTGTTGGGTGATGTGTTCGTGTCGAGGGATGCCGAGGACGAGTCTGGCTGCGGTGTTCTGTATGGTCTGGAGTTTGCGGTGCAGAGACTTGTTGATCCCAGCGTAGAGGGCATTTCCATAGTCCAGTCTGCTGGTTATGAGTGCGTGGGTGACTTACTTCTTTGATTCGGGGGGGGATCCATTTGAAGGTCTTTCGGAGGATGCAGAGGGTGCTGAAGCAGCTGGAGGCGACGGTGTTCACCTGTCGGGTCATGGAGAGGGAGGAGTCAAGTACTATGCAGAGGTTTTGGGCGTTGTCCGTGGGGGTGGGAGGGCTGCCGAGGGCATTGGGCCACCAGGTGTTGTCCCAAGCAGAGGGGGAGGGTCCGAGGACCTCTGTCTTCTCCGAGTTGAGCTTCAGGCGTCGTGGAGTCTGGCGGTGAGTGTGCGGTGGGAGGCGGTGTCGAATGCTGCAGAGAGGTCAAGTAGGATCAGGGCCGCGGTGTGTCCTTGGTCGAGGAGGGTGCGGAGGTCATCTGTGGTGGTGAGTAGGGCGGTCTCAGTGCTGTGGTTGCTGCGGAATCCGGATTGGGAGGGGTCGAGGATGGAGTTTTCTTTGATGAATTTTGTTAGTTGGGCGTTGACGGTCTTCTCGGTGACTGTGGCCGCGAAGGGTAGGAGGGAGATGGGTCGATAGTGCCCCTGCTACCTCACATTCCTTTATTTCTCATCATGCCACATAGCTCCAAGGTCTTCCCTTTAGGTTGAGCAGCCACAGGGAAGTTTAAAGCTCGTTTCTATGGTCCTGTGTCAGGTGTGAATAGCCCAACCAAGCCAGAGATCTCTGTCTGTCCATATAAGGTGGGTGTAGCTCACCTAGGCCAGAGATCTCAATCTGTCCATGTAAGGTGAGTGTAGCTCACCCAGGCCAGAGATCTCAAGCTGTCCCATGTGAGGTGTGGGTAGCTCTCACATTCCAGAGAACTTAAGCTGTTTCAGTTCGGGTGTAAATAGCTCACCAAATCCAGAAGTTGAAAGGCAGTATCATGTCAGGTGTGAGTAGCTCATCAAGTCCCATTTCTTTCAATGCACTCTGGGAATTGTAGTTTATTGTTCCTTGTTGTAAATGCAGGAGGAAAAGCACACAGTAAAAACACAGGAATGGATGCTGTCCTCTGTAAAAGGAAGCATAATCAGTGTTATTTATGTTCCCTGCCTAGTATGACAACATTAAACTGTTTTTTTTCCATCATGTGCTTTAAAATACATAAATAACGTTCACAGTATTAAAGTACAAACCAGGTAAAACGGCTATGTGCAGCTAATTACATGTGCTTCTGTCAGTAATTCCTCCATTCTAAGTCCTCTAGCCAATGCTGCAGCTGTGTCGCTGTTCCCGGTGGTAATTCCCTATTCTTAGTCTTATAGGCACTGCTGCAGCTGCATCTCTGTTCCCAGTGGTAATTCCTCATTCTAAGTTCTCCAAACAGAGCAGCAGCTGCTTCCCTGGTCCCAGTGGTAATTCATTATTCTTAATACTCTAGGCAGTACCACTAGCTGCTTCTCTTGTGCCGTCGGTAATTTCTCATTCTAAGTCCGATAAGCAGTGCAGCTAGCTGCTACTCTAGTGCCATCAGTAATTCTTCATTCTAAGTCCTCTAGGCAGTGCTGCAGCTGGTTCTCAGGTCCCAGTGGTAATTCCTTATTCTTAGACCTCTTAGCAGTGCTACAACTCCATCTCTGTTCCTATTGGAAATTCCTCATTCTTAGTTCTCTAGACAGGGCTGCAGCTGCTTCTCTGGTCCAATTGGTAATTCATCATTCTAAATCTTCTAGACAGTGCTGCAGCTGCGTCTTTGGTCCCACTGGTAATTGCTCATTTTTAGTCCTCTAGACAGTGCTGCCGCTGCTTCTCTGATCCCAGTGCTAATTCCTCATTCTTAGTAAGGGTGGGCGGAATTTGCGGAATTGCGTTCCGCGAAATTCCGCGAAACGGCAAAAAATCTCCGCGAGCACGCGGAATTTCGCGTGCTCGCGGAGATTTTGCTGCGCCCCTTTATATCTGTAAGTGCTTCCTGTTGAGGTTTAATTTTTGTGACAGGAGCATCGTGCCAGCCCAGAATGAATCCCGCCCTGCATATTTATCCAAGAAGATGAGTCCGTTTTGTGCAATACCTCTACTCAACTGGAGTACTTTCTACTGGCTAATCAGTAAGTGCTACCTCGTTGGGAAAATGTATAGTGCCTTTCCTACACTACATCTGCAAAGGACCAGAAGAATTGTCTCCAGTGACCTGTGTGTCTAACTTTGCACCGCGCCGAAAGCGCCGGGGTCCTTTGATTAAGCTGTCCATCATAGTGGGGAAAGGGCGGGAAGACGTTGCATACCGCGAGTGTATGTGGGGCGGGGCTACTAGCCTGTTCTCATGCCTCTTGTTTATAAAGGATCAGAGCAGGATTGCGCTCTTGACAATCAAGGATGCAAAGACCTCCATCAAGGATTACAGCTAACTTTTCACGTTGGAAATGGAGAGAAGGCACATCTGCTTAACCACGCTCACGAATTCTGCACACCTACCCTGCATATTTATCCAAGAAGATGCCTCCGTTTTGTGCAATACCTCTACTCAGCTGGAGTACTTTCTACTGGCTAATCAGTAAGTGCTACCTCGTTGGGTAAATGTATAGTGCCTTTCCTACACTACAGCTGCGTAAAGGACCTGAAGAATTTTCCCCAGTGACCTGTGTGTCTGTAACTTTGCCACCGCGCCGAAAGCACCGGGGTCCTTTGATTAAGCTGTCCATCATAGTGGGGAAAGGGAGGGAAGACGTTGCATACCGCTAGTGTATGTGGGGCGGGGCCAAACGGGCTGGGCTTCTAGGCCCGTTCACATGCCTCTTGTTTATAAAGGGTCAGAGCAGGATCTCAGCGGCAGACGAGGAGAAGGAACCTCCTGGTTACGGGAACTACACGAGGATTGCGCTCGAGAAAATCAAGGATGCAAAGACCTCCATCAAGGATTACAGCTAACTTTTCAGGGTAGAAATGGAGAGAAGGCACATCTGCTTAGCCACAACCTCGCTCCACGAATTTTTGGGCTGAATAATACGTTACAGAATTTGAGCTTCAACTCGGGCACCTGCTTTATTTATACCCGAATTCCGTTCCGCCGCGGATCGCAGAAGTTTCGACATTTCCGCGTTCCGCGCGGAACGCGGAAATGCCGAAATTTTGCAAGTTCCGCGAGCGGAACGGAATTTGCCGCCCAGGGTTAATTCTTAGTCCTTTAGAAAGTGCTGCAGCTGGTTCTCTGGTACCAGTGGTAATTCCTTATTCTTAGACCTCTTAGCAGTGCTACAACTCCATCTCTGTTCCTATTGGAAATTCCTCAATCTTAGTTCTCTAGACGGCTGCAGCTGCTTCTCTGGTCCCATTGGTAAATTCTCATTCTAAATCTTCTAGACAGTGCTGCAGCTGCGTCTTTGGTCCCAGTGGTAATTCCTCATTCTTAGTTCTCTAGACAGTGCTGCAGCTGCTTCTCTGGTCCCATTGGTAATTCCTCATTCTAAATCTTCTAGACAGTGCTGCAGCTGTGTCTTTGGTCCCAGTGGTAATTCCTCATTCTCAGTCATCTAGGCAGTGCTGCAGCTGTGTCTCTGTTCATAAATCCACTACACTTCACTTCAAACCAAAACACATAGGTAAAAGACATTGTCATTTATAACGCCAATAGCTCTAACTCCAGGAGCGGCCGGCATGGCTCGCGGGTGGCGGGGCGGGCACGAGGGGTCGCAAGGAGGTCGCGGGGTCAAATATAAAAAAACAGAAACTTACCTTGCCGCAGGGTCCCGCGTCTCTGCTCCTGCTCTCCTCGTGGAACTCGAGGAACACGAAGCACAGCAGCCCCCACTGACCAATCACAACGTTGCAATGCAGCGTTGTGATTGGTAAGCACACAGGCTCCCCTGATCAATCACAACGCTGCAATGCCGAGACCAGAGCAGCCCGCCCGCAAAGCAGCACGAAGCATCAAATGATAATAACGCAAAGGTATTATCATTTTATGTTTATACTACGCACTGCTTAAAAGCAGCGGGGCGACGTTCCTACGGCATAGCGAAGAGCTGCCACTGTCTAACTCTGAAAAATGCGAGACCTATTGCATTGCAAATGCTTGTTCTACCTGGCACCCTAACTGTGGAATAGCCTGCCTCACACTCCTCGACGTCTCCACGGTTTGACCTTTTTCTGAAAATAGTCGAAGTCCTGGTTGTTCACATCTTTAATCTTATCTTTAATCTACCTATTTTCTCTATTTTAGCTACTAGTGTCAGTTTTCGCCTTGGAATCAAAGTTTGTGCTTTCTAAATCTCTTTACATTCATTAATTCCTTCAAGATACCTCTGTAATTTTAAAGCACTGTAGTCCATGTTTATCAATAACAGTGTATTACAACATAATACCTGCTACATCATAATGGCTCACAAGATGCCACATATGTCTTTATTCGCATAATATGTTGCATAAATTGCCTTTCTTTGCTGCATAATTTAGTCAACTCTTCAGCACAATTTGAACATGCAATGTGTATAATCGTTTTGTTTTTCTCAAGGTCATGGGTCAGAGTTTATAAAACTAAAGCAATAATAGGAATATATTTGCCACACTATTTATAAAACTAAAGCAGTATTTGGAAGTGCACTATGCATACATTTTAGAGCAGCTTTGATACTGCAAGCAATTCACTTTCTGCCTGAGTGCTCGTTGTCTCTAGCCAGAGGCAAGCTCAGACGCCGCACCGTGATCTGTCTGCGCTACAAGTTTTCAATGAATGCATAAATACAAAAGATGTCAAAGGGAATTATCCTCAGAAATACCACAAAATAATTGGAAATTTGAATTTGAAATGAAAATGTTAGTTAAGTAGATTATTGGAAAAAATTCTCATAATACTGTTCGCGAATCATCACCATAGCCCAGATCTCATCCATTGTTAATGCCCTACATACTTAACTTCTCCTCGTAGTACAACCCACTGGTGTCGCTTTCCTTTCTTTTAATTGTAGAACTCGACTCTGCCATCTAGGATGACTTTGATTTGACAGTGTGAGAGGTTAATCCAGGTACCCCTGCGCTATTGTGCTCCTCCGAGCGCTATTGCATTGGCTACTTCAGCTCCGTTTATCTTGGCCTCTACAGGATGCTTCTCAGACCAGTCAAAGGGACATGGGGAGAAAGGCTTCTGCCACGCTGATAATATCAACTTCTCGTGTTCCTCAATTTTCACCCAGAACTCCGACTGCTGAAAACAGACAAACTCTCCTGGCAAAACTCAAGGGGAGAATGAGGAATTATCAGCACTTGGAGCCGATTCCCCACTAATTTCTCATCGGAATCTCGCATTTCAATCTTAATCCCTGCCAACTCCTAGAGCATAAACATCGATTCATCAAAAGGAGTAGCGGAAGAGACATCACAGGTCACACGACCCTCAATGACCTCACAGGAAGTGAACTCACATGGCCTTTGACAGCAATGACTTCACAGGAAGTGATGTCCTTCAGCCTTTAGCCTTGATGATATTACAGTCAGTCAGACAAATATAACTTTATTTCGGCAGAGGCATAAATGTTACAATAAAATACAATACATGTATATGTAAAAGGAAAAAGGATGCAACATATAAATACATTATTGAGAAAGTGTCACAGCCACCTAAAATCATTTAAAACTAGATATACATAGCATATACACAAATTATTTTTAAACGCCATAAAATGTGATAAAACCACCCAAAAGCAATTCCAGTACATCACAATACTAAAATCAATATACAGAGGATGATCATATTATATTCTTTTTTCGCCCCACATCAGCCCCAAAAATGTCCCTGTTTTTTCAACACCCCCTTAGAGGGGATTTGGGATGCAGTGGAGTGATGCCAGTCAACCATTTTTTTGTTGAATGATAACCAGGGGATTTCATTAAATCTCTCTATTTTAATTATGTCTTGTAGGGCAGCGACGTAATGATCCACCTCTGGGGTAATCCTTACTCTTAGCCAGAATAGCAGAGGCCGAAGAGAAGGTTTAAGGGCTATCGTTTTTACTCCCATGACCAAAGCTAGAGGGCATAATGGCGTACTGGGCAGAAAGGAGGAAGGCCAGTTGTCTTAGAAAGATGTTCTCTGCTTGCTCTAGCTCAGAGATGTCACTGAAGCCCCACAGCTCAGCGCCATACAGTGCTGTTCCAAGGGCCTTGGCCTCATCCACTTGTAGAGCTGGCACTATTGGCTTGGTAAAAGATGTCCAATATTCTTTTAGAATTGTGCCAGTAAGCTGCCTATGCTTCAGACAAGCCCTATTAATGTGGGGACACCAGGACATGTTGGCCAACAGTTTAATACCTAAGAAGTGAAACAATGCAACCCTCTTCAGGGCCTTTTCCCCTAACATCAACTTCCCCTTTACCTTTTTGTGATTGCTGAACACTATAAATGTAGTTTTGGTTGCATTGATTTCTAAACCAACCACCTGACAAAAAGCAGCAAATTTGTTAAGAAGTATTTGCGGACCACTCGTACTTTTTGAGATTAAAAGAGTGTCATCTGCAAATAACAATATAGAGATCTTAGTGTTGGCTGTGATGGGGGCGTCCGCTGGGCACTGAAAGAGATATTCAACCAACCCATCTAGGTGTAGTGTAAAAAGGGTGGAGATCAGAAAACACCCTTGTCAAACACCTTTCAGCACTGGAATCATGTCGGTCAATTGGCCCTGTGACCCCCATCTGACCCGGGCGAAGTTATTCTCATGCAGCCTAATCAGTAGAGACAGGATATCATGGGGCATGCCCATTGCCTTCAGGACCAGCCATAGCCTCAAGCGCGGGACCAAGTCAAAGGCAGATTTTAGCTCAAAAAAGGCAACAAACAAGTTGCCCCTGCCGATTAAGACAGTCTTCTAAAAAATTAGGACAAACCGAAAGACCTAGTCTAACGTGGAAGTTTTAACTCTAAATCCTGCTGAAATCAGGGTACAATATCATAGTCTGATATCCATGTTTGAATTTTTGCCAGGACCATACACGAGAAGACATTTTGGACACAGTCAATAAGGCTGATTGGCCTATAGTTAGCCGGTAACTACTTATCATTTTTTTATATAATGGAATAACATCGGCACCCTGCCAAGATTCAGGAATGGATGCCTGCAGCACAATCACATTCAATAGAGCTACCATGTAGTCAGCCCAGGCATCAGTGTCATAAACAAACTAATCAAGTGGTAAACCATCTGGCCCTGGGACCTTCCTCTCGAAAATGTGAACAATGAGTCTAATACATCCTCTCTGGTGAATGGAGGGGAGTTAAAATTCTGGAGGCTACTGTACAGCAAGGTGCCATCAGTGGTGGGGGCTATCTCCTCATGGTACAGAGCGCCAAAATGGATAAACCATTCAGAGGGTGGAACATGGTTTTGCGGTCTGTCCCCAGGGGTTTGCGCCACTGGCAACCAACTTCCAGAATCGTGAATGGTCTCTGGATGAACACACTTCCGCTAACTCCTGCCATCTGTTGTTGTCCCACTCCTTCTTGGCCTTCAACATACAAAGCTTGTATTCCTCTCTAGTGGCTAAGTCATAGATGGATTTTTCAACTTGATCGCCCTACCCAAACACACCTTTGATGCCTGCACTCCCTGTTGAACCATCCAGTGCCTTCTAGTCGAGGGGCTTCTTGGTAGAGGTAGGGGGGGTTAAAAAATAAGCCGCAATCCTCTCAAAAAACCTTTTATGCAACTCACTAAAATTTATATAGCCACCCTCCTTTTCCCTGCTTTTTGCAATTATACTCAGTGTTGCCCGAACAACTTTATCAATATTAGACAGAATTTCTGGCTTCATGAAAACCTGATGCCATTTAAGGCGACGTCTGTCTGATATATGTACAGCATTACGGGTACTGGATAGTTTTACAGGGTGAATTATGTGCTTTTCGAACAAAGCAAGCATTGTAAGGCAATCAATCAATCAATCACAAGATTTGTAAAGCGCACTACTTACCCGCGAGGGTCTCAAGGCGCTGAGGGAGAGGAGGGGGGGTGTTGCCGCTACTGGTCGAATAGCCAGGTCTTGAGTCGTCTCCTGAAGGTCAGCAGGTCTTGGGTCTGTCGTAGGTTGAGGGGAAGGGTGTTCCAGATCTTGGTGGCGCGGTGAGAGAAGGATCTGCCTCCGGTGGTGGTTCTCCGGATGCGCGGGACGGTGGCCAGGGAGAGGTCGGCGGAGCTGAGCTGACGGTTGGGAACGTAGAAGGAGAGTCGACTGTTGAGGTATGCTGGGCCAGTTTTGTGGAGTGCCTTGTGTGCGTGTATCAGGATTTTGAAGGAGATTCTCTTGTCGATGGGGAGCCAGTGCAGGTTTTTCAGGTGGGGGGTGATGTGGCTGTGGCGTGGAATGTCGAGGATCAGGCGTGCAGAGGCGTTTTGGATTCTTTGCAGTCGTTTGATGAGCTTTCCGTAGTCGAGTCTGCTGCTGACGAGGGCCTGGGTGACTGTTCTTCTCGTGCGGAGCATGCGGAGGGTGTTGAAGCAGGAGGAAGAGACTGCGTTGACTTGCTTGGTCATGGTGAGCGTTGAGTCGAGGATGACTCCCAGGTTGCGTGCATGGTCGGTTGGTGTCGGGGGTGCCCCTAGTGACGAGGGCCACCAGGAGTCGTCCCAGGCTGATGGGTTGGAGCCGAGGATGAGGATCTCCGTCTTGTCTGTGTTCAGCTTAAGTCGGCTGCACTTCATCCAGTCGGCGACGGCTTTCATTCCTTCGTGGAGGTTGGATTTGGCGGTGAGGGGTCCTTGGTGAGGGAGAGGATCAGTTGAGTGTCGTCGGCGTAGGAGATTATGTTGAGGTCGTGCTGTTGGGCGATGCGTGCGAGTGGAGCCATGTAGATGTTGAACAGTGTCGGGCTGAGGGAAGATCCCTGGGGTACGCCGCAGATGATCTCGGAGGCTTCGGATTGGAATGGGGGGAGGCGGACGCTCTGTGTTCTGCCGGAAAGGAAGGAGGTGGTCCAATCCAGGGCCTTGTCTCGGATCCCTGCGTCGTGGAGGCGTGTGCGTAGTGTGTGGTGGCAGACAGTGTCGAAGGCGGCAGAGAGGTCCAGGAGGATGAGGGCCGCCGTCTCGCCGTTGTCCAGCAGGATCCTGATGTCGTCTGTGGCGGCGAAGAGGGCGGTCTCGGTGCTGTGGTTGCTGCGGAATCCTGACTGGGAGGGGTCCAGGATGCTGTTATCTTCGAGGTAGCGTGTGAGCTGTCTGTTGACGATCTTCTCGATGACCTTAGCTGGGAATGGAAGCAGGGAGATGGGCCGGACGTTCTTGAGGTCGCTCGGGTCCGCCTTGGGTTTTTTGAGTAGGGCGTTGATCTCGGCGTGTTTCCAGCTCTCTGGGAAGGTCTCGGTCTCGAAGGAGAGGTTGATGACGTTGCGCAGGTGGGGTGCGATGGAGCTGCCGGCTTTGTTGAAGATGTGGTGTGGAAAAGGGTCTATTGGGGAGCCGGAGTGGATTGTGCCCATGGTCTTGATTGTGTCCTCGGTGTTCACGTTGACCCAGGCTGTCAGGGGGTCGTGGTCGATGGGGTGCGGCGGCTCTGATGTGTCGGGGCCTGTTGGGGTCGTCCGGGAGTCGAAGCTGTCGTGGATGTCGGCGATCTTGCGGTGGAAGAAGGTGGCGAGGGAATCACACAGGGCTTGCGACGGCTGGATGTCGTTGGCGTTGGAGCTGGGGTTGGAGAGTTCCTTCACGATGCTGAAGGGCTCCTTGCTGTTGTGTGCGTTGTTGTCGAGGCGGTCTTTGAAGGAGGTCCTCTTGGCGGACCTGATGAGGTGATGGTGGTTGCGGATGGCATAACAGAGGGTTATGGGCACTCTCCACTCTTTCCAGTACTATCATATCCTCTAACTTAGAGTCAGATTTAGTGCGACCATTGGTAGCCCTAACCCCCATTTCAATGGAGAGTGCTTTCAGTTGAAGGGCGGCATGAGTCCATCTTTGGTTGGATGAAGCTCCAACCGGGGAATAGCCCAGTATTCATCTCATCTTCCTTCGCAGTAATTCCAATATCATCCATGTCTAGTGGCTTGAACGTGGTATTGAAATCCCCAGCAAGGATCAAATTTGAGCATGGGCGAAGCTCATCCAGATATACCTCTAAAGGTTGGATTGTCCCCTAAGCGCATCCACCCTGGACCCCACCGCCATATATATTAAAAATCATCACATTGTGGTTTCACTCCCTACTTACTTCGATACCTAATATGTCAGGGCAATCAATTGTTAATTGGTGCATCTTGCATTTTTAGGAGGACTTCACCCATTTGGTTCGGCCACCCATGGGCCTTCTAAACTTACTCTCCTTTGCTCTGATTTGGAATGACAAACACCCCACTTTATATAGAAGTTCAATGGGCCAGGTTTCTGAGAAGAGTCATATGTCATGCTTGTCAATGTATTCACACCATGAAGGCTGCAACAGCTTAGCCCCAAGACCAGCCACGTTCCAAGAGACCAATAAGGTCAAGGATGAGCAATGACTTTTAGAGGGGCTCTCTGGCAGGAACGAAATACCTGCGGGGTCAGTGAGTGAACTATTTTCAAGGTCACAAACAGAAGGGTCATTACCAATACCCATAGACCCAGGGAGGCCTATATTGCTAGTTTGAGAGTGGGTAGATAAATCAAGAATATTCACACTGGCTCGGTTAGTGTGAGGGTTATCTGAATCAGAGCACGAATGCCACGTTCCTTGAGATAGCCCTATGCTTCTCAAGTTCCCTTGAGGACCTGGGACAAGGCCAGTGCTTGGGGGAGTAATAGGAGATCATACAAAACCCCTATCAGTCTAGACCATAACCAGGTCAGACTTCCCCCAGCTGTCAATCGCTGTCGTCCAAGCCAGATAGGGCCCGATACCGGTTCCCATATAACGGCTGAGCCATGTGTTGGGAGCAGCTGTGTGCTTGTGTTTGATTGTGTTGCCTATGTTTGGGATCTAGATGTTGATAAATATACTCCAGCGGTAAAATGGTTATGTGCCCTGACTGAACCAAATCCATGTTTGCCTGCCAAAGGACTTCACCTGCTACCAAGGGCCTGTGAAAATTCATAATAATGCAATTCCTTTGAGGATGACTAGAAAGCGGCCCTATTCCTCCAACTCTCTGAACAAAGATAATTTCTTCTTGAAGGTTGCGGTCAATACCCACTTTGCTGTAAATCCAGTGTGTCACCTTATTTTTTAATTGCAGCGTAGAGTCAGTAGTACCAGGGTCAAGCAGGGAACATGGGATAAGATGGCCATTCAAGGGCAGGAAGTAGGTTAATCGTAGGGAGAACTTCTCCGCAGTTGTGATTACTAGCCACATCATGGGGTGTATTAGCCTTCCCCGGGCTCTTGTGGTTAGGACGAACATTACCTTCCAAGATGGGGGGGAACAACGGGAGACAAATTACTTGTCTTTATTTGGTTTCCTACTATCGTGTTCTCTGGGCTGGTCTCACATGTCAATTTGGCTAGGGATGCATGAACCACTGTTCCTCTACTTGCCCTTGAACCTTCCTTAGGTGCGTCTGGAAGACTACCCTCCACACCCATCTTGAGCTTGGTCAAAGACTCCTCAATGGCAATAAGATGGCTATACCAGGGACAAAGTTTACAGTCAAGTAGCTCAGACAGCGGGGCTTGAATGAGTTCCCAAGCAGATATATCAGAGCTCATGTGGCTAGAACCCCCGGGCTCCTGATTTACCCATACAATAGGAGACTTGGAGGTACCCGCCTTTGCTTTAGATGACCCCTTTCTGCGTATGACCGGGGAAGGTGTAGCTACAATGTTGCTCCGTTGAGCTTTCTCCCTACACATCCTAACATCTCCACCCTCTTTATCGGCAGTAGGAGTGGGCAATTAGGTACAATAGTCTTCTCTACGGCTAGCACTATGGCAAGCTGCTGAGGTAGACAGTGGGGAAGAGGGTAGAGGCGAAGATGATATTGTTGGAAAAGTCCCATCTTCAGCTGTAAGTGAGAGCCTTCTTTCCACCAGTTCGATCTCCTTGGAGAGCACATCTACCGCCCGAACAGGAAAACTGTCAATGGTGGTGTGAGGGTAAACTTGTGAGGTTCCTGGGGCCACTGTCAGAGCTTTTTGCTTGCCCATTGCCCAGAAACTGCTGGAACCCACTTCCTTTGAAAGAACTCACACTAAGCAAGACACAGATCCTTTGTCTGGGCCAATTACTCCAAAGCATATCAACCACAACCACAATAAAGCACAGGAACCAAGTGGGTAGCCCACTCTAGCTTCTTCCAGGCAATGAAGTCGAAGGCGGGTCTGTCTCGGTCCAGACCTCGCCTGAGTGCACGGTTTTGTATTACCCAACGCAAACTTTGGCCCCGGTGCACACTGGGGGATGTGGTCCCACCCCAGTGCTATTGGCCCAGCACAAGCATTTTTTACGATGTGAATGCGGGCAAGGAAACCCCAGCTGTTAGAATAACTTAGGGAGGAGCTAGAATGGTAATGGCGTTTTCCACTCCAAGACCCTTAAGCACAAAAAACCAAGGGCTTGGTGCACACACATGCCAGGACGGTTTGGCAGAGAGGCTGCTGGCAGCTAAAGAATATATACCAGTCAATGTACTCTTAGTCAATAAGGCAGGAGTCTTATCAGGAAAGGTTGCAAGAGTCCAGTCGCAAAGACCAAAGGGGGTTGTCCCGCCCTGGCTCTTCCTGGCGCTGACGAGTACAGGACGGGCCCCAGCGCGGCCCACGCCGAGGGAGGTGGTCAGGCGATTTGAAGCGCGCGGCGCAGGGAAGGCAGGGTCAGCCCTTCCTCCTTGGGTTACAAATAATGATGGGACTCTGAGTCCATGTCATGCCAAACCAGTCCAGCAACACTCCTGCACGCCCCCTATATTACAGAAAATGACACTGCAGGAGCTTTGACTCTACAGAGGCACATTTCACTTTGCAATGATTAGCAGAGGGAACCACATGAATGTTAAGATAAAGCACACTTGAATGCTGCTTGAAAAAGCCAAAATATAAATAGGAATAGTACTGCAGAATGTGTGCCATGAAGTATGCCATCCACATAGCTAATAAACAAAGTCATTCAAATGTGAAAAGTATAAATCAGTTTAATAGAACACATTTATCAACAACTGTAATTCCCCAGAAATAGATAGAAAATAACCCACAGTACAATGAAATGCAACCGAGAGACCAGTGCAAAGACACTGGATATAAACGTGAACACAGCTCACAACACTCAGAGACAGACAAGCAAAGCCTATACCTCACCGCCTATAATTGTCAGTGTAGCAGTGAATAGTAACAGTACATTTATAGAGCGCATTGTGAAATGAAGTGGCGTAGCAAGGGGGGGGCAGGAGTTTTGTGGGCGGCAGCCTCCCCCCAGAGGCCCCCCCCCCCGCTCTTACCTGCCGTCTCGGGGCAGCAATCGCCCCCCCCCTTCAATCGGCCGCGAGGGGCGGCAAATGCAAAAAATCTCGCCAGCAATCACACACCCTCCCCCCCCCCACCGCTCTTTGAAGCGGCCGCAGCAGGACGGCAAACACGGGGACCATTCTCTAGCTTCGAAAGACTAACACAGCAATGATTTTCAGATGAGCAGTGCTTCTATGTGACTCTAGACAGAAGCACCCAAATCTCACACTCTGAAAACACCAGGAGGAAAGATGGATCACACCAAATGACGCAGCATTTTTCCTGACATTAGAAGGCATGGATACAAGTATACAGATCATGTACCACCGTAATAATACCTCACAAGAGGCCCATACTACACAAAATCTGCCAAAAAGTGAAACGACAGCCTCGTAATTTGCGACCCCTAAAAAGTCAGATTCATCCAGGTATAGAAAATGCACACATGGACGAGTTCACTTTCAATAGTTTTTCTACTTAAGGCATGCTGGGAAATGATGTTCTGACTAGGTCCAGGAGCATGTCATTCAGTATGTAATGTTTTGTAATCACTACATTCTGCATTTTCTTTATGCTGGCCTGTATATCACGTTCACAATTAAGTGCCCCACGCATGCCATATAACCACATTTAACAAATACGCAATGCCTCAAGCAGGAGATATCCATAATTCTCACACTGCCTTCATCTTGGGTAGCTGCGCCCACCCCCATTTTAGCTAAAATAATACCCACAACACATCAATTTAGAGGCCGCTCACTACAACCGTAGTCAACCCCTGACCCTTCCTAGTTTCAAGCAGAGTCAAGTACACTACTTGAAGCCCATTTATAAAATGCACAAAAGGATTGCCCAGGCATGTCATTAAGCACTCGGGACATTCCATTGTGCAATGTCTGTATTGTCCATTATGTAATATGTCTAGGTAAAAAAAAACTAGTCAAGGCATCATTCACAGAGCCTATTGTCAATTTAAAACAAGCATTTGCAATGCAATAGGTCTCGCATTTGTTAAAGTTAGAACTGTTGGCGTTGAAAATAACATTCTTTTTTACTTTTGTTTTTTTATTTGCAGTGGAGTTATTATATTTGCATTGCACTATTGTCAATGGTATAAAAAAGCAAAAGTAAAAAACATTGTCATTTTCAACGCCAACAGCTCTAACTTTAACAAATGCGACACCTATTGCATCGGAAATGCAATCGGTCTCACATTTGTTGGAGTTGGAGTTATTGGCATTTATGAATGCCAATGTTTTTTACCTAGCCATGTTGCAGGGTACAGTACTATATGTGGCCAAAAGAGGTCCCATAGGACCTCTTTTGACCACATATAGTACTGCACCCTGCAAAGTTGGAGTTATTGGCATTATAAATCCCAATGTTTTTAGGTCTTGCCTACACAGCGCGCATGCGCTGCGTAGGCAAAAAGACCTTTTGCAATCGATTCGGCTTTTCAGCCAAAAACGTGCACGCGTTCCATTGTCTTCAATGGCAACGCGTGCACGTTTGGCGATTCACTTGCGGGAGCGAGCAGCTGGCGCCATATGGTAGCAATTATCGCTCCTGGCCCCGCTCGCTCCCGCAAGGGAATCGCACTCCCCCCACCCCTCCCACTTCTTTAACCCGGAGGTCACTTTCGCGGCGCCGCACTTGTGTTTCAGTGCTTGTTTTTTTTTTAAAGAGAACTCAATACATTGCAGACTTTCTCTTAAGCGCCATACGGAAAAGGTCAGTGGATGAATTTATTCCAAGAAAAGCCCATCCTCACTTTCTTATCGTAGAAAGGAACTGGCATGCAACGCACTACCACTGCTCCAAATCCGACATTCATTAGAGATTAACCACTGAGAAGAAATTATACCAGGGGTGTCCAATACAGGTATATGATGACCAATTAATTCCATGCCAAATGTTCTGGAAAACCGCAGAAGCAGCAAATGTTTCCATCTCAGGTGTTTGCCTGGCGTTGAGGCGAGTGCCCCTCCCCCCGCAGGGGCCTGCGTTACGTCCCTGGGAGGCATGCTAGAAATCGGTCACGTCCCGGCGGCCCCTCTGGACCCATGTTGGCCTCCCCTGATACATCACCATGCAGTTCTTTAACTCATTAGACTTCCTAGGAAGCTGTGGATCCCAAACACCTCAAGTGTCTCACCCTTGGAGCTCACCGTCACTCTCACACCTTTCCAATGCCACTTCTTTCTATTTCAGTGTCTCACTCCTAGGAACCCCCCCTCTTCAGTTATAACATTAACATTTCGCTCCTGCACCATGCGCGGTACTGAGACGAGATACACACGCCCACGCCTGTTCACAAGTACCTCCAGATCACCAGGGGATGAACCTTACGCCGAAAACATTCCCAAACGCCGTTATATTTAATAGTACGCCACAATCCATCACGACGCGCGTCTCTACGGTTAAAAGTGTCTGCGGAGTTACAAACAGCGGACGGTAAATCTGTCCAGTAAACAAAGTAGTGCGCTGAAAAAGAAAGAGCCCTCCTACCTGTCCGCGCCCGCCCTGTCCATGTTCGCTCATAAATAATACCACTCCCGGGAAAAAGGTGAAGGTCGCGTCCACACCATCGATGGCCTCAGTCCAGTCCTCACAGGAATGTCCCTGTGCCCCGGCCCCTGGGGCGCCGATTAGTCCTCTATCCAGTCCAGTGAGCACCGAGCTTCCAAGCACGGCCCGGCAATGTTACTTCTAAACAGGTACACTTGTGGCACAAAGGTAACTCGAAAACCTGCCAGTACGTTCTCTTGTCCAGCAGCAACATCCACTGGCCATGCAAGGAAAATACTTGCTGTAAACTACGGTAATACCTTTGCCTCACTCATCGCTGCGTCCTGGTCTCAATAACTACATATTATCAACGTAACCAGGGGCAGCTAACCAAGGCCTTGGAGCGCAGGCTAGTTTGGGCTTTGAAAACAAAAGAAACGCTCACACTGCACTATACAATGCTACACATTCATGAGTTTTTCACGACAAAGCCGTTATATTACATCTAAGATATTAAAGTCAGAAAATCTTCAGCAAAAAGGCTACTAAGCGCTCTGACGCCTCGTCAGGGGTAGTAAGCGGTATAGAAATGCAATTACAATACAATACATCTTTCGAATAACCGACACGCAGCCAGTAATGTGAGAGGGGTGTGGATGAAGAGGCCCGAGTCGCTGCTCTGCAGCTCTCGTCAAGTGAGATATTCTGCACATCCGTGGGCCGTCGAAAGCTTTTGCAAACTGGTACATAATGCATGTGAGGAACCTGATGCCATGGCAGAACTGAGAAACTAAAAGCAGCCATGCAAAAAAATAAAAATAAATCATACCAGCCCCGCTCCCTTCGCCTCCCCCTGCTATCTCTCTATTTTCATCCATCCTCCCTCTCTTCTCCTCTCTTTAATCATGTTCTCTCTATCTCCCCACGCCCTCTAGAAGCTTCCTTGTGTCTGCTGCAATTAATCTGTAGGGATAGCGACAGAGGCACCAGAGATGGCCCTAAACTTTCAAATCCAGCCTCCACGCGCCCCAGCCCACCGGGGAAATGCCCAAACGCCTTTGGGGCCTTGGAAGTATTTAGCCATGCAGCATATTGTCTGCAGCTGGGGGCCAGTAGCCGTTCCACCTGGATGAAGGGAAATAGTGCTCTAAAACAGCCTTGCTGTTTTTTTAAAGAGCCAAATAAAGAAAGGACAAAAGCAGGCTCAATTTACTAGGCCATTTGAAAAGTTTAAACAAGCATTGGCATAGCCAATAGGTCTCGCCTTTGGGACCTTATAAGTGTTTAGTTATCCAGCACAATATCCTTGGTGCAACAACATCAACTGTTGCATGGCTAAACACTTAAAAGGTCCCAAAGGCGAGACCTATTGGCTATGCCAATGCTTGTTTACCTAGCCATGTTGCAGGGTACATGGGCCATGGGACCTCTTTTGGCCACATATGGTACTGCACCCAGCAGAAGATATGGTAAATCTACCCTACCCATAATGCATTGCATGTAAGACAGTACCACAAGTACATTCAAATAGCTATGTCCATATATACAATTAGTAGCTTTGAAATGTGACAAAAGAATTATCATATTAATTCTGGATTAGGTTGTAGTCTGTGTGGAGCTGATGAAAGGAAATTTATAGAAGATCTCATATAAACTTGAGATGTGCTAGTGAGTAAAGTAACCACTGCCAGCCTTGCTTAAGACCAAGCGTGTGTTCTGCCTGAAGTCCTATAAGAAAATAGATCTCTGAGGCTGTAATTAAAACCCAGGGGGTAACAACACATGTAACAGGGGTGTCCTCATTGGAGGTTTCAAGAAGAGACAAGGTGGTACAAAGGAGGGACTACTAAGCCTATTGACCAATGAAAAGCCACCATTTACAAAAGACAGGGCCATTTAAAAAGATGGTCGTAAAGTGGGCGGAGCTTTATGCCCATATCCTGAATACAGCATGTCTTGAAGAGACAGTGCAAGCGCTGCCTAGGCGAGACCTAAAAAAACCTGCTCCCCGTGGAAGAGACACTCTCGGAAGTGTTTCAGTGAAAAGAATGTATGCCTAGCGCTGCCTAGGGGAGACCTAAAAAACCTGCTCCTTGTGGAAGAGACTCTCTCAGAAGTGTTTCAGTGAAAAGAATGTATGCCTTTAAGTACCTTGGCCTGAGGTTCATAGCCAGCTAAGACATCTGACACAAAATCCACTAGAGATAGGATTCCAAAAGCTGCTTCGGAGCATTAATCTCTGAGTTGAATCGGTCATTGAAAGAACTACGATTTTTAAAGAATTTGACACACCTAGCAGCCTAGAAAAGGAATTCTTTTTGTCTCGTGACGCTTGCCAGAAATGTAAGATTTTAAGGTATATAAATTAGTTCATATTAGAAAAAAATCAGTAAGCAAAGGCAATCTGACTGCTCGCTGAGGTTATAAACCACACCCTTTATCAGACTGCCAGTTATTTGAAATACCTGACATGATTGTTTTTTATACTTGTAGTGATATACATATAGTTGCTGCTGATTATCCCCAGGAGTTTGCCTGGGTGACTGCACTACTTCTAAGGTAATGATTAAAAATGCTGATCTTTATTCTCCAATATTCGCAGAGATTAACTGCAGGCCCTTTAAAGAGTGAGTGAATGCTGAGCTAACATAGAGGATTGAACACCATTCCTGTCAAAGAAACTAACACTGAATCCTGCAGATCCTCGCAAGTATAGGCCTATATCGTAAAGGTGCCCTGTATGGCAAAGGTTATGGAAAAAGTTGTGACAAATCAGATAGGATTGCACCTAGAAGATGATGGGTTTCTGGCCTAAAACAGATACCAGGATAGCCCAGTGCTTAATCTGAACTGGTGGTTGCAGGTGGGGCTCACCAGCACTCATTTTCGAAGAACGGTACTTATTTTTCCTTCACAGACTTTAATCTAGAGCAAGAGAGGAAAAAACACAAAAGCGGAAAGAAGGAGGTAAAGAAAGATGGAAAGACAGTGACAAAGGGAGAAGGTAGGAACCTGCAGCAGTGGAACAAAGGGACTGAGAGCATCTGGTGGTGGATTAAAGAGACTTCAGGTGGAATCAAGACTACACATCCTTGGAATTAAGCACCCTGACTCTCGATAGTGTTGGCCGCAGGCTTCTGACCAAACTTTGAGCCCTGGCACTTACTGTTTTACAAATTAAGCACTGGGGTAGCCATACTGGATGTAATAGAGACATTTACCAGAAACAGTGGATAGGGTTTGAATCATACTTGAAATGATGATGGACCCGTCCACAGCGTTCATCATCATTGCCCATACTATTATATTGGAGAGACTGAAAGCATTTGGTAAAATGTCAGATCTGATAACAATTAGATTGGCAATATAATCTAATGAACCCCTCATGTCTAAAACTATATGTGGTGTGTCCCACAGATAACCCTTACCAGCACACCAATGGTGTAGAAGGGATGCCATGAGCTAACAAAATGGCTCCTCTTGGCCATTTAGGTAGGAAAAGAGAGTCATAATTAGAGTGCAGTGGGTACCTTACACCTCTGGGCCCTAGTGCTGCTGCACATGCTGCACTAATATTAGCTACTCCCCTACACCATACCTTCTTAACGTATATCTTAAACTCTTTCATGAACTGATGAGATCAAGATGTGTTGGTTTTCATAAATATGTGGATGACAGATTTGTTCTTTGAGTTTACTTGAAATTACAAATTTGATGCATTTACTCTAGTGGACTATTGTGAGCCATAGAAACTGAACGCTCCCTTGCTCTTTCCGTCATAACTTTGTAAAAAGAAATGCCCAGGAGCTCCAATTTGCTGCCGAACTGCTCTGTTTCCAAAGGCACTTTCTCACACACACACATAATTAATTTTTTTATTTGCATTGTCAAAAGCATTGGTAAAACCAATAGGTCAGCATTGACAACCAAAAGATGAGTAGTATTAGCTTTGGCAATGCTTATTGAGGAATAGGGTTTATTTTTCATCATCAGACTTTCATCCTGAGGAAGAGTTAGAAAGGCGGATAAGGCCTTAACGAAGGAGGTAGAGAAAGATAAGAACAAAGCGAGAAAGGGAAAAAGCAAGGAAGAAAAAGGAGCAAGAGTAAGCTAAGGACACAGGAAGTGTAGGGTAGTGGGAGAAAGAGGTGTGAAGAGGAATCAAAACTATGCAGCTTTGGCATTCGGCCACCCCAGCTTTAGGTAAATCAGTTGCAAGCTCCTAAGAAAATCATTAGCCTGTTTTTTTATTTTTAACCAGTGCTTCATTTTTCTTAATCCAAGTGCGGTTCTAAAAAAACTACCATTAGTTCGGCTTTTGGAGCTCTTTGCTCATAAAGCTGAGGAAGTTCTGAGAAGTTTCTGCCTCCTAATTAATTACTGGTTAGTAATATTAGTCTTTCCAGTGACTCAAATTGGTTGGAAACCTTTGGGTTTTATAACTTTATAAATACAATTACAACTGTAAGTGAAACATCCTTGGATTTTTAATGGTCCTTGGCATCATGGCCTTTTATGAGAAGATTTGCGTGTTGCTCTAGTCTTGCTTTTGAAAATCATTGTTCAATGTGAGCATGTAAAGAGCTTCCTTATTAGTTCTGGCAGACGATTTACATCTATTAAGTGCATATGGTGAACTGTCTATCCAGTGTCTATCTCGCTCACTTTCTCAAAGAGATAAAAAATAATTGTATTTATAATACTACTGATTTAGTTAGCACCTTAGTGAATTGTATTTTGCACTAAGATAATGTTAAACCTGTTTGGAAATAAGATTGAAGAAATATTCCTGTGGTAAGGGGGTTAAGGTCCATTAATTTATTATGGATAGGAAAAAGGAGAGATTTTAATGTTTTTTTATATTTGTCGGGTAGAGGGTAAAATGAATATTTAAATGCTATTATGTGGTGGGTAAAGTATGCTAGTAATACATTTTTAATTGTAAAAGTATAAGTTTTAATATGAACTTTTTTTGTATTATGTGTGTACTTGAACTGTTTGTATTGCCTCTTTAGGCTTGATATCAAACTGCCAATAAAACTTGAAACTATAAAGTGTATATCTTTTCCATGAGTTTCTTTTTGCACATCTGAGATACGTGCCCTTATAAAATCAAAGAAAAGTGCACTTTTTCCGTGTTAATCATAAACTGCACAGCAAGTTTGATGCAGGTTGGTTATGTAGCACTCGGACTTCTATTTAGACAATTATATATTTGAGAGGTAATATTTTACACCTCTACTTTCAGTCCTGTCTACGATTGAAGCTGCACCTGGTAGTCTTTTCAATGTTTAATTACTCAGATGCAGTAATAACGTTAAATGTAGTTGGCTTTTCAGACTTCAAAAGGACCAGCAAGATAGACTGAAGCAGATTTTTTTCCTAGTGATGGCATCTAGATAATTGTGGAACACAACTGGGAGCGGCAGAATTGGGTCCACGTGTCCTCTTTATGAAATGTCTTTAATGTGATATTGAAATTGGCTGCTGTTGTATAGTTATTTTCTATTTACCCAGTTTCTTCTTAGAATGTTTAACACAACGTGCAGATGGAACGTTTTAAATCATGTCCTGAAGAAGGGTGTGCAGAAGCTATGGTTGAATGTGGTGACTGAAACAAGTTGGCCTTCTAGGGTCTCTCCACATAGTGTTACTGGGGTGAAACTCTGTCAATTGTTGAAAGCGTGTTCTTGATGTTTGAAAGGGAAGATACAACAAGAGGCGGAATTAAAGCTTTTCAAATATGCAATTGCTGAAAGAGAGCATGGGAAACCCATGGATTTGAAGGGTTATTATGATATTAAGAAAAAAAACGACTCCCTATGCGTTTGAAGAGGGGCGGCTGGGTGAAAATCCAGTCATGTCATTGCATTAAAGTAAGAACAAAACACGGTTATCACAGTAAAGTGGTGAAGGTGAACCATGGAAGTGTGGTGACGGGGTAAATTCTGGAGTGGGGGAGGGCTGCCATGTGTAAGGGATTCCAAGCACATTGGCAATGGCGAAGAGGCAACATCTGATGTGGGATTGATATACTCGGTGGCAACATTTGGAGTAGAAGAGATGGACAGACAATGATTTTGGGAAAGGGTCATCAAACTGAAACAAGTAATGCTGAGAGCATGTGTCAAGAGTGACAAGGGCCAGTGCTTGCATGTGAAATGATGCTTCACCCCAGCCAGACTGCTCTATGAGGCACCTAACAGCCTTTGATGACACAGTGCGCGCTTTACAGAGCAAACATAAAGGTTTAACAAGCGCTAAAACACAAGCGGCCCCGCGGCCGCGAAAGTTAATTGTTGTGAGAGAGAGGGGGAGCAGGAGGTGAGCCCGCGAGTGGTGCGCGCGCGCGCTTGGGAGAGACTTCACTTTTCAAGCACTGCACTCGTGCTTGTGGCGCGCCCCTGCTCGCTCCCGCAAGGTGGATGCCGCCACAAGCACGAGTGCAGTGCTTGAAAATGAGCAGAGCGACGGCTAAAGGCCCTCCTAAGCATCGCATGCGCGCTGCGTAGGCGAGACCTAAAAAGGAAACAGTGCAATGCTAGATGACCGTGACATACAGTGTATCACATGCTGGGCTTATTCTCTTGCACTTATATTTTTAAACTGGGCCCACTGCAACACAGAGGGGGATATTCTCAAGAAAGTGCGATAATCATCGCCAAAATAGGTTAACGCAATTTTACATATCGCCGTCCATCGCGGGAAAATAACGCTGTGTTAACGTCATATTCCCAACACGGCGCTAACATGCGATAGTATCCCGATAACGCGTCACATGTCTGCGATAAAATCACCGGGACGGCGATAAAAATCCAAAGGCGAACGTGAAAAAAGTTGCAATGGGCCAACCGCGATAAAAAAATCAGAGATAAGCTGCGCCAGGCCTGCAATTCACACACGTCAGGTGGGAAAAATCATTATAAAAGCCGAAAAAACCCACAAACAAAACCAAAAAAACTGCGAAACACAATGGAAGGAGCCGGAGCAAGTACAGAGGACAACCAGAACCCCACAAGCCCCACGGAGGACCAGCCTGGGACCTCGGGGTCAGGTAAGGGCAAGGAGAAGAAGAAGGAGAGGAAGACGCGGTTCAGTCCGCAGGAAAACAGGATCCTGATAACGGAGGTGATAGAACACCATCAACACTGTGTCATTGGCAACAAAAAATGGAATATGGCAGTCCATTGTGGACAAGGTGAATGCAGTCTGAGTGCTGAGGAGGACAATGGAAGAGGTCAAGAGGCGCTGGAATGATGTGAAGCGCAAAACCAAGCAGAAACTCGGCAACAACCAGAAGGGAGCAATGCAGACTGGAGGTGGGAGTCCAGCGCCACAGGAGGAGCTGGATGAGATGGAGGAAATGGGGTCCACAGTCATCAGTGGGGAGACGGTGGCAGGAGTTGGGGGACCGGACACTGCTCGACATGACCTGACACAACAGCAACAGGGTTAGTAACGACCAGGGACTGGGGGGACGGGGGGAGATGGGCACAATGGCACACATGCACAATTAAGTATAGCACAGTGCACACCCACAATGACTCTGGATCATGTCCCTGAACCCCTTGGCACACTGCAGCACACCTAGAAACAGCAAGTAGGCCCCCGTCGACTATGTGCCCAGAGGGGGCCCTTCCCACACATCACCAACCTCACAACCAACCCATGCACATGTGCCAAACCCAGCAAAGCGGCGTGTCTGTGAGCCACACTGACAATGCAAGTGACACTGCATGACGGATAGCATGGCTGCAGTCAATATATAATGACATGTTGCACGCCACGACACTGAGGAGGCTGAGTGTGGACCACATCCGTAAAGGAGCAGGCCACACTCTGACACATCCACGTGCACAAACAACCCCTGATGTCAACAACACATCTGCGGACAAACCATGCGCCAGAGTCCCAAATCCCACCAAGAGCCCAATTTACCCAAGTATGCAACATCTCAGTACTGTATAAGCACAGAAGTCAAAGGCACACCGCCTGGAAGGGATAAGGGGCAGCAAAATCAGAGCTGCAGGGGCGACACACCCAAAATGCAGCACACACACATAACAATCAGAGCACATCAACTGTGACAACAATGTGGTACAAACTGCAACACGTTCACAACAGAACAGAGGACACAACTGGTGCCGCTTGTGTGTAGTGATGGAGCAGGGGAAACAAAATATTTTTTTGTACCCCTATGAAATTAATGACCTCATAACACTAATGATACTAACCGTTTGAAAACGCATGAATTAATCAACAAATACACTTTTTAAGTAGACATTACATGTGGGCAAACTGCTAAATGTGGCAAATTCTAATTTATTTACAAAATGCGAAGCAATTAATATTAGCACTGTGATTTGCGTAGTAAATAGAGTGAATTGCATGATTTGTGTTGCGTAATAGAATTGTATTGTGGCAAAGAATGCAGATGGTAAGTAAAATGGCTTTAAATGTCGCTTCTGCTAGGTAATATCTAACACGGGTCTTTAGAATGGCGGGTGATAAACAGAAAGGCTTATTTTCCATATTTTAATTTCTATTGTGTTTGTTCTTATATTAGTTTCGTTTGGGCCTGCTAGGCCATGCTTCTAAAATGGCTGCTGGAAAGGACGAGATCGCGTGGTTTGAATAAGATGGCCCCCGGGTAGCCTCAGTACAAAAGCTCCGGTCACATGTATGCGGCCTGTGCACGGAGTGAGAGATGTCAAGGCCAATCTGACCTGCGATGAAGAATGTGCCAAGTATTCAGCATATATGCCTGGGAACGGATGAAAAAGACGAGCGACAGGGAATGAACTAATGTGTGACCATCAAAGATTGTTGCAAAAGAGATGAACAAATTGGACTACTTTTGGATAACGTGGTCATGAAACCTTATTGTGTGCTTTATTGTCCCCAAACCGGTTCGAACAAGGAGGGCGATGAGGTGACCATCACCACCCCTCCAATGGACCAATTAGCGTGATTCTTGCTCCTAAAGATTGCAACTTTTGAGTGTAGAGAGCCAGAAAGTAGGGTATAAGAGGGTCTGCTCTGACGTTGTGAAAAAAGCTTGCTTATTATTTTTCCACCTTGATGCTGCGAGAGACTCTGTTATTTTGGACTTTGAACTTTGACTGGGGAAGGAACGAGATCGTTGCGGGAATTTTGCCCGGGAGGTGCGTCCGAGGAGGTTAGCGGGACAGTCAGTCAGTTTGGGAGTCCTTTCCTGTGATCTGCGGTTCACCTTTTTGGTGAACCATTCTTGTCATCGCCCCCTGGCCGAGGGTAATGCATAATTTCTCATTTTTCCTAAAAACTTTTCTTAAAATGTTTATTGATATTTCTAAATGTTTTGCTTAATAAAGAATATTACTTATTTGCTTGAAGAATTTTAGATAAAATTATATTCTAACTCTAAAATGAGTCTGTGGTTCTTTAAACAAAGTTTATGATTTAATAAATGTTAAAGGTTTCAATTGTGATTGAGCTGGTCTTAATCACCATCAACTGATTCTACTAGTTGGTCCATCGACCGAATAGCGGAGTACCTTGATGTTTAGAACCGACAGGATTCGAAGTTAATGTACATAATGTATAGATTATAATTCTGTCATTTTAATAAGGTATCCCGCATGTCCAGCAGCTCTTTCTCTTTGACGTTTAATCCAGAAATTGAATGAATGTATGTATGCGGTGTCATGGGCCCCACCGATATGAGTTTTGTGTAGGTGTTTTCTGGATTGGTGTCATAAGGAGAAATTTATATTAGCCGCGCTGGATCAGATTTCTTGGTAGCAGAGTTATGGTTTCTATAGATTAGTTTGGTGATTTTTGACTATTGATTTTTTTTTCGTGTCTAACACTCTATGTTGAATTTGTATTATGTTATGTATAAGTCGAAATTTTGAAGCTTCCGGAAAGTAGGGAGTGGACACGTGTGGCAAGAGAAGTCACACGGAATTGTGCATTGTCTGATTTCAAATTGGTGATAACACAGGATTGTGTTATGTTAGGGATATTTCATGTATGAATTGCGTTTGAGTGAAATAGCAACAGGTTTTCTTGTGAAACTCTGGCCTTAATTCTCAGGAGCAGTGTAGTCTCCACATGTGTTTTATCCCCAGAGAAACGGGTTCACCCCTTGCTTGAGAGAAGGGTAAGGTAGAGAGAAGTGCTACACTTATCGAACGAAACAGTATTCTTGTAAGTCGGAATAAACTATCTCTTTTGTTTAGCGAAACAGACAATGGTAATGTGTTTTACGTTGTAACGAATCAATTTTTGTCGAAAAGAAAAGCTAAGAAAACTGCCGATAATTTTTGTAAAGGAGGGGTCAGTAGAAGCAGGAGTAGAACTGACGTCAACGAGAACCGCGCTGGTATTGGCCAGTTGTATAGAACGAAGAGTTTCCGGATTGGTGCGTTGGTGTGAGATGCGCTGGGATAGGTTAGTGTGAGAGTGACGTAAAGCTTTCGGATTGGTGCATTGGTGTGAGACGCGCTGGGATAGGTCTGAATAGACGAGCAGCAAAAAGAACCGATTGGGAAAGGATTGTGTAAATTGTTTCGGCAAAAGAACGGTGAAAATGCCTTAATATAATGAATATGAGAGAGAGAAGCCGTCATGGTTTGCGAAGCTTAAAAACTTTTTAAAGAAAGATAAGAAGGTTGTGACTAGGGAAGGAGAAGTACTTCCTCCGCCAAAAACGCCAGCATCTCATATGATGTTAAAATATGGCTATCATATTTGCATTTGGTTGGAAAATTGGGTGAAGTATACCAAAGACGATGGAGTATTGGCATTTCCAGAAAATGGTTCGTTTAGCACAGCGGTACTTCGAAATTTGAGAGAAAAGATGATGAAACTTGAACCGAGACCTAGACCGACACAGTTTGAAGCCTTAGGTGAATGGGAAGATGGGATGTATGATAGGGAAAGACACAGAGGTGCAAAGAATTATAGTTTAGTTCATGGAAGAGTATGCAGTTTGAATCATGAAGACAGGATGAGACGATGGCGGTATGCTAACATGACGGATGGCTAGTTTCCTGTCAGAACAGTTGAAGAATTTGCAGGGAGAAAATGTACAGAGAAAAAGAAACATGCAGTAACAGAGAGATACGGGTATGGAGTTAGCGACACAGAGGATGAGTTGCTGGAGGACATTTTAAATAAAAGACCCCCTCCATATCAACAGGATTCTGCGGTGGTGACACAAAATGCACCGCCAATGAGAACTGTAATAAATCAAAGCCCTGAACGAATGTCTGAAATAAATAGTCCGTTTAATAAACCAGAAACACCACAGACTGTGAAAGATGATGATGGTAATACAGCTGAATTAGCTAGGACCACAAGAGAGTTGACTGAAAAGATAAGAGAACTGACAAGGAATATGGAAGCTGTGACTGTGCCAGCAACTATAGGGCCAGAAATCCCAGTATTTGAAAATCAAAAGATAGATGAACACTCCTTAACAATTCCATTAAATTCCAATATGCAAAGAGTAAGAGAAGAGATGATTTCAGAAAATAGAGAAAAGGAAGATTCTGTTGGTCCATTTAGGTCAAGTCCACCTGTAAATTTGACAGTTAATGAGAGTCTGATAAATAGGATTCCTATGGGAGCTGAGTCAGCAACTGCAATCCCAGAGAGAAGTGTAAGTTGGGCAGAAATAAACAAACCCCTGTGGGTCCGACTGCAGAGGAATTAAATGATTGGGTGAGGAGCTTGCAGAAAAAAGATGCAAAACCACAACTTTTGGATGTGGTCAGATTAAAGATAGACATGGAGGAATTAATCCTAGGAACTATTGGTACAGATCGGTTGAAGTCCTATCAAGATGATGAATTAATGTTTATGTGTAAAAGTGTCACTTGGAGAGCTAGAAACTTGCATGAAAAATTGGAAGAAACAGCTAACGAACTAGGAGTAGAATTCGGAAAAATTCGAGGATTACAGAAACCGTACAGGGTAGATTTTAGTGAAAAAGACATAGAAAATCTGAACACTTCAGGACGACTGACACAATATAAAAGAACTGATTGTTTTATTGAGAAAATGGGGTGATGTGGACAAGTGGAGAAGTAGGTGGATAAGGAGAAAGGAGGGAACAACTGATAAAGCATCATTGGCTTTCCCAGTAAAAGAGAAATAACCAACGGTAATGGAGTATCCAATGAGAGAAACTCCAGGAGGAAGTTATGTACATGTCCCATGGTCCAGACAAGATATATTATCATTTACCTATGATGTTCCATGATTGAGAGAAAAACCTGTAGAATGGTACAGACAGGTAGAAAGGTTTGTAAAAGTTTCAAAGGTGTTGTGGGAAGATCTGGACGGGTTGTTTGAAATTGTTGTTCCTGCAGATTTATGGACAGAATGTAAAATTACAATTGACTGGCCGAAGGAAGAATATCCTAGAGATGCAAAAACAGGAGCCCCAGGTTCAGAAGTAATGAGAAAATATGAACAGGCAATCACATTTTTGAAAAATAAAATCCCACCAAAAGAAACGGACTGGGTAAAGATTGATAGAACGACTGAGGAGAGTAAGGAGTCTGTACATGCCTATTATGAAAGACTACTTTTGGTCTTTAAACAGTATAGTGGATACGAGAATTTGAGTGAAAAAGACATGAGTCATTTTGTGTATAGATTTGTGTATGGCTTGAGACCTGAAATAAGTGAAATGATTAAGCAGCATATGCTATGTTGGCAGAATAGCACAGTAGACGAGGTATTACGGTATGCAAAATATTGCAGTGATGATATTGAGTGTAGACAGCGTAAACTCAAGGAAAAGGCAATGTGGGCACAAGTAAAGGTTGCATAAAAGCAAGAAGCTCAGATGAACAGTCAGTCTAGTGATGCAGGACAGACCAAATCCAAACCGAATATTGGCAAGGGAAAAGGTCAGATGAGTATAGAAGAAGCTAAAAAGAAATGGCCATGTCATAATTGCGGAAAATTAGGGCACTGGAGAAACGAGTGTAAATTTCCTCCGAAAGTTAATACAGAAAATACAAAAAGTTAATACAGAAAATCAATCATTGAATCCACAGGTGCAGAGTGAGGTGAGTTACCAACAGCTGCAACAACTGCAGGTAGTTACTCAACAGTGTCAGGTGCCGCAACCACCTCTTCCAAAGAGTGTAAATCCTCAAAGATACAGTACAGAGGCAGGATTCTACGGAGGAGAGCAGGTAACAAAATTGCTGCAGTTTTGCAGTATTGGTTACGGCAGGATGGAGATGAATCGGATGAAAGTTTATGACGGTGCCTAGGAGTGGAAGAAGAGTGCGTGCTTGGCACAACTCTAGACGTAGATCTGTCAGGTCCATTTGTGGATGGAAAAGTGAATGGTGTAAATGTTACATTCCTTGTGGACACTGGTGCTACCCGTTCTACTGTTAGATCAGTGGAAATTCCAAAACTTCCTCTCTCAGGAGAATCCATCCAAGTTGTAGGTGTTTCGAACAGGCAGATTAAAGCCCCTCTAACAAAACCAATAAAGGTGGAGATTGGACCATTCAAAGAGATGCATCGCTTTGTGGTGTGTGATTGTAGTCCTGTAAATTTATTGGGACGCGATCTACTTTGCAAAATGAATTGTACCATCTATTGTACCCCAGATGGTATTGCTTTTCAGACACCAGATGAGGATGTTCTGTACAAAATGACAATGGCAGAACTAGAACCAGGAACGAATGATATGTTTCCTGTGTTTTATGCTGAGAAAATCCCTACTGAATTGAAAGGAATAGTAAGGCCTGATGTGTGGGATTTCACAGGTGAAGATATTGGACTAATGAGAGAAGTTGATCCTGTAAAAATTACTGTAAAAGAAGGAACAAATTACCCAAACATCCCGCAGTACAAATTGACGCCAGAAATTATTAAAGGAATAACACCTGTAATTAATAAGATGATTGCACAAGGGATTTTGAGAGAAATAATGAGCAGCCCATGTAATTCTCCTATAATGGGACTGAAAAAGCCAAATGGAACATATAGAATAGTACAAGATTTAAGAAAGGTTAACAAAATTGTTATTCCTTGCTGCCCAATTGTGCCAAACCCTGCTGTAATATTGTATCAAATCCCACATGATGCAGAATGGTACACCGTCATTGATTTGTGCCATGCATTCTTTTTGATTCCATTGCATCCTGACAGCCAGCCATTATTTGCGTTCCGGTTCGGAGAGCGTATTTTGGCATGGTGCCGAATTCCTCAAGGGTATACTGAGAGTCCTTCAATTTTTAATCAGATTCTAAAGAAATCCTTAGAAGATTTAAAAATGCCTGAAAAATCTGTGATGGTCCAATATATTGATGACCTATTAGTGGCATCAAAGACCAGAGAAGCATGTGTTACGGACACCATTGCTTTACTAAATCATTTGGCACAAGGAGGACACAAGGTGTCACCATCAAAACTGCAATTTTGTCAACAAGAAGTACAGTACTTAGGTCATAAGATTGAGAAAGGGATGCGAAAAGTAACAACAGAAAGGATAAGGATTATCAAAGGAATGAGAGCCCCAATGACACAAAGAGAGGTGAGAATGTTGCTTGGAATGGTTGGTTATTGCTGACAATGGATAAGTGGATATTCATTGATTGCAAAACCTTTACAGCGATTGACAATGAAGGATGTCAGAGATCCGATTGAATTGGATGAAGAGGAAATGAAGGCTTTCGAGGATTTGAGAACAAGTTTGTGTGAGGCACCAGCATTGGGAATGCCTGATTATGAGAAAGAATTTGAGCTGTATTGTAGCGAAAGAGACGGATGTGCACTTTCAGTGTTAGTGCAAAGGCATGGAAAAATGAAACGACCAATAGCCTATTTTTCAGCTGTTTTAGACCCGGTAGCAAAGGCGTTGCCTGGATGTCTGAAAGCAGTAGCTGCTACTTGTGTGAGTCTGGAACAGAGTGAAGGCATTGTGATGGGATATCCTTTGAGAGTATATGTCCCACACTCGGTCGAAATCCTTCTGACTCGAACAAAAACCCAATTCATGACACATAGGGGCCGATTCCGATTCGGGCCGGAAATCTCTCCGACCGAGCCGGACTCGGAGAGATTTCCGACCGAATCGGACCCTAGCAACCCGACCGAACGAGTACAATGCGCACGTATGCCATCGGACTCGATTCGGTCGGACTCCCATTGAAGTCAATGGGAGCCAGTCGTACGACGCGTACACGGGGCTCCCATTGACTCAATGGGCACGACGCGAACAAGGGCGCCCCCTACAGCGAGTACGCATCAATGCGGGTCGCGCCGTACATGCACGTGTAGGGGGGACCCATGGGTCCCCCCTGTGTGCGACTCGCGTGGCTACGCGTACAGGGGGGTCCAACACGGAACCCCAAAGTACGGCTCCGACTGCTCTTTGGAGCCAGAGTGCGCGGCTCGGTAGGACTGCTCGCAGCACGCATCGTACTTACCCGGCCGGGGAACGTCTCCATTGCGCGGTGCGAGTCGAGTCCGAGCGAGTCGGTCGGTGCGGTTCGACCCGGGAACGAGTCGGTCAGAGCGGTCGGGACGCCCGGACGACTCGGTCGGCGATTTCGCATCGTACTCGCTCGCCCGGACGCGCGTACGAATCGGTCGGGAAATAGGGCTCCGAATCGGATCCGGTTAAGCCAAATCCGATTCGGAGCCCTACCGGCCGAGATCGGAATCGGCCCCATAGTCGGTTGACAAGGTATGAAAAAGTGATCTTGGGTGCAGACAATGTAACCATTGTAAGATGCACGAGTGTGAATCCTTCCACTTCACTGCCAGATGAAGTAAATACAGAAGTCAAGGATGATGTTGATCATAAGTGTTTGGATGTGCTTGAATTTTGCACAAAGCCTCGCCCTGATATCAGGGATGAACCTCTAAAAGAGTCAGATTATGTGATGTTTGTGGACGGGTCATGCCTGAGGACAGATGAGGGAGCTTTAAGTGCTGCGTATGCTGTATGTACGGTGGCAACCATAATGGAAGCATCTTGTTTGAGAGGAATACGTTCAGCCCAAGTTGCTGAGCTAATTGCTCTGATTCGAGCGTGCAAACTGGGAAAGAATTTCCGAATCACTGTGATCACGGATAGCCAATACGGCTTTGGAGTGGTCCATGATTTTGGACAGATCTGGTCCCAGAGGGGATTCCTGACTTCCAGAGGGTCTCCTATTAGGAATGGTGAGTTTGTGAAGAAATTGCTTGAGGCGATACAGCTGCCTAAACAAAGTGCGGTGGTAAAATGCTCTGCTCACAAAAATGGAGCTGATTATATTGCGGTAGGTAACAAAATTGTGGACGAATTAGCTCAATATTGTGCCAGAAATATGACTTCAATGAATCGGAGAAGGGAGAAAGAAAATGTTTCATGTCCCTTGCTGTTTACTAACCCAGTTGAAACATGGGATGAGGTAAGACAATTGCAGGAAGAGGCAAGTGATGAGGAAAAAGATATTTGGATAAAATCAGGTTGCAGGCGGAGAGAAGAAGATGAAGTTTGGGTTTACAGGGACGAAAGACCAGTTATGCCTGATAGCATGATCTCTAACATGGCACGCATGTACCATGGACAGGCACACATAGGTAGAGATGCCATGATCAGACTTTTCAAACAGACTTGGTATAACCCAAAATTTAGAGCTATAGCTGAAAGCCTTTGTCAAAGATGCCTTATATGCCAACAGATAAATCCTGGAAGGAAGACGGTAGTGAGTTTGGGAGTAATAGGACGTGAAGGAGGTCCTTTTACCAGAATGCAATTAGATTTCATTGAAATGCCCCCGAGCAACAGACTGAGGTATGTCCTGGTGGTCATCTGTTTGTTTTCTCGTTGGGTGGAAGCCTATCCAACAAGAAGGAATGATGGAGTTACTGTAGCTAAACTCCTGCTGAGAGAATTCATTCCTAGATATGGTTTTCCAGTAACGATAGAAACAGATAGAGGAACGCATTTTCAGAACGAACTCATCCAACTGATATGCGAAGCACTAGACATTCGACAAAAGCTGCACTGTGCCTACAGACCAGAGGCTTCTGGAGTGGTAGAGCAAGTAAATGGCACCATAAAGAATAGGTTGGGTAAGATGTGTCAAGCCACAGGACTCAAATGGCCAGACGCCTTACCATTGGTGTTAATGAGCATAAGAAGCATACCTGACAGAAAAACAGGTCTGAGTCCTCATGAAATAATCATGGGATGAGCAATGAGACAAGCATATGTACCTGTCAACAAACTGCTGACTATAACTGATGATCTCATACTGGACTATTGCAAAGGATTGGCTGATGTGGTGCATTCTGTGTTTCATCAGGTTGGACCGGATGCGACCACTCTTGAAAGAAAACCAGCTCATGATCTGAGTCCAGGAGACTGGGTCCGCATAAAAGTCCACAGAAGAAGAAATTGCTTGGTTCCACGCTGGGAAAAGCCACATCAAGTGATTCTGGTGACAACGACTGCAGTAAAGTGTGCAGGTGTGAAAAATTGGATTCATGCCAGCCATACAATCAGAGTTCCAGATCCTGAAGCTCGACCTGTAAGTCGACATCTGGAAATATCAGATACCAGCTCGGCATCTGAAGCAGAGACTGAAACCATCAGAGTTCCAGATCCTGAAGCTCGACATGTAAGTCGACATCTGGAAGAATCAGGTACCAGTTCGGCATCTGAAGCGGAACCTGAAACGATTAGAGTTCCAGATCTTGAAGATCGACATGTAAGTCGACATCTGGAAATATCAGATACTAGTTCAGCATCTGAAACAGACCAATCTGAATGCAGTAAAAGACAAACAGAAGAATCAGAAAACAAAAGAACTGATATTGAAACAGGAGAAACTGAACTAATAGACAGTGACGGTGAACAGCCAAGTACAAGTTATGGGAAAATTCCTCCGGAAATTGTAGAGGTAACTCAAGAAGATCTAGATTTAGATAGAGAGTTTGGGGAAATTGCGGAAGAAACACGAGGAGGATTAGACTCAAAATTACAAGCAGAAGAAACATGGGAAAATTTAGATCTAGATAGAGAGATTGGGGAAATTGTGGAAGAAACACGAGGAGGATTAAACTCAGAATTTCAAGCAGAAGAAACACAAGAGGGTTCAGATTCAGACAAAGAGACTGAGATCATAAAATTCAAGGTTAGAGAAAGTGAAGTGAGATATGAAACAGAATCTGAAGAAAGTGAAGACGAAAGAAGGCAAAGAATAGGTCCAAGAAAGTGAACTTGGAGGGTGGAACGAGGAGAAAATGAAAGTGAACTGAAAAGGCCAAGAAAAGGAGACAATTGGCCCAACGAAATTAAGAAACTGAGATATAAGATAATAAATTTGAACAAAGACAATGCAGAACAAGTGAATGAAATAACAAGTCAAGAAAGACAAAGAAAAACAGATAAAAGACAATTGCCGAGACCCAAAAGAGTGAAAAGACCTAACTTGAAATACAAGTCACCTGAATGGGTATACATAGCACTGTCTGACATTAAAGAAGTGGACAGCAGTCACGAGAACCCAGGCAAAGACTGTGAACAAATGGGTGAGAGTGAAATGCGCCAACCCTGAAAAGTCAAAGAAAGAAAACCGGACTAGACACACAAACTGATAAAGTCAAAGAAAGAAAACCGGACTAGACACACAAACTGAATAAAGACAAAGAAAATTTCTGAGAAACCGAAAAGTGCGCTAAAAAGCAGTTGATCCCAGTCAACGTTAAGTCACTTGAGGTGTGGAAATACATTTTCTGTACATATAAATTAGGTAATTTTTCAACATGGTAGACATTGGGAATAGAAGAACTAGATGTGAGTTTTTCCGTAGATGGTGTAAGATGTGTTTCTATTGTACAGGCTTTCTAATTCTTATCTGGTTTATTTTGGCAATAATAATCCCACTTAGGTTAGTTGTAGATAATACATCTGTAATCGTGAATGACACAAATAGTGACAAGAAATCTAATATAAAGAACACTGCAACACTGGTAGATAGTACTGATTTCCACAGGGACAAGTCAATAACTGATTTCTCCAAGAACGTCTTCACGAAACTTTTGTACGAATATGTGGAGACAATGGATGTGAGAGATTGTTACGTATGTATGCAGTTACCTGCGTCTGTAACAGAAGGTGTGACATATCATCACCTTCCTTTGACGTATGGGATAACTTGTAGTGTTTTAGCTAGTTTATTTTATAAAACTGGTAAATTAGAGTATTATTACACTGACATAGATGCTGTTTTTGCTAAAGTTCCCGAAATCCCTGAACTAAATAAGGTGAAGATTGCAAAGATTTTTGGAGAATTTTTCCTAGAAACAAAAGAATTAACATTAGAATATGCATTTAGACATAATCTTACTTGTGGGTTAAGAAAAGAAGAAAAGGTTTTCTTGGAAATGGTAGAAGACAGAAGGGCTAAATTTCAAAGAAAGGCAACAGGAGAAAAGACAAAAACCCCACCTTGGGCGTTTGAAGAGGGAAGATATGACAAAGAGGAAACAAATGCAGCTATGGTTCTAGATTGGCCCCAACAGGGAAAATTGTGTATTAGTAGAGATAACACTTTGTATGATAACTATTTCGTGGGTTCTAGTGAGTGGCGAGATACATACAAAATTCTAGGGGGATGGGGATTCAAAGGAGGAAAAGATCCAGTATTTCCAGGGATCTATTACATTTGCGGAAATAGAGCTTATTATAGGTTGCCGGACCATTGGTATGGAACATGCTATCTAGGCCTGGTCTTTCCAAAGATTTTTCATGTGGAAAGAGGAACGAAAGGAATTCACGAGATAGGTAAACCATTAACTCGTAGGAGAAGGGAAAGCTTCCCAGAGATAATAGGTGACATTTATGGAGCATTAATACCAGCTGTGGGTATATCTTTGAATGCATACAAAATTCAGAAATTGTCTACAGTAGTAGATCGTTTATCAACTAATACTGCTGGAGGATTCTTGATGATAAATACTGAAATGGTTGCCATGAGAGCTATGGTAATGCAAAATCGACTTGCCCTTGAGATTCTTTTGGCAAAAGAGGGTGGAGTCTCTGGAATGCTGAAAGTACAACATTGTTGCATTTACATTCCAGACAAAAGTCATAATATACAGAAGCATATAAAGAACATTACTGATTTGCATAAAGAAATTGCCCCACTGGAGGTTGAAGGTGCTTGGGAGAGACTTGGTAAAAGTTTCACCTCAATGAAGAAATGGTTCACCGAAATAGGTAGTTCTCTTATTGGGAAAATACTAATTCCAGTGACTTTAGTAATAATGATAATATCTGTATTAAGATTAGCATGTATGTGTATTAAAAGAAGAAAAAGACAAAATAAAGTAAAAAGAGAAAATGAGAAAAATAAAGAAAGAGAACGGGAGATGGGAGAGATCGAATTGGAAGAGTTTAAAGAGAACATGTACAAAAGGTCTAAAAGACAAGATGAAAAGAACACGATTGTCTAGATTAACAAATGCAAGTGGACAAGAAACATTTATCTGATAAAATTTTATAGGTTTTAGTGGTGATGTTAAAAATCACCAAAGGGGGGAATTGATGGAGCAGGGGAAACGAAATATTTTTTTGTACCCCGATGAAATTAATGACCTCATAACACTAATGATACTAACCGTTTGAAAACGCATGAATTAATCAACAAATACACTTTTTAAGTAGACATTACACATGGGCAAACTGCTAAATGTGGCAAATTTTAATTTATTTATAAAATGCGAAGCAATTAATATTAGTACTGTGATTTGCGTAGTAAATAGAGTGAATTGCATGATTTGTGTTGCGTAATAGAATTGTATTGTGGCAAAGAATGCAGATGGTAAGTAAAATGGCTTTAAATGTCTCTTCTGCTAGGTAATATCTAACACAGGTCTTTAGAATGGTGGGTGGTAAACAGAAAGGCTTATTTTCCATATTTTAATTTCTATTGTGTTTGTTCTTATATTAGTTTCGCTCGGGCCTGCTAGGCCATGCTTCTAAAATGGCTGCTGGAAAGGACGAGATCGCGTGGTTTGAATAAGATGGCCCCCGGGCAGCCTCAGTACAAAAGCTCCAGTCACGTGTATGCGGCCTGTGCACGGAGTGAGAGATGTCAAGGCCAATCTGACTTGTGATGAAGAATGTGCCAAGTATTCAGCATATATGCCTGGGAACGGATGAAAAAGACGAGCGACAGGGAATGAACTAATGTGTGACCATCAAAGATTGTTGCAAAAGAGATGAACAAATTGGACTACTTTTGGATAACGTGGTCATGAAAACTTATTGTGTGCTTTATTGTCCCCAAACCGGTTCGAACAAGGAGGGCGATGAGGTGACCATCACCACCCCTCCAATGGACCAATTAGCGTGATTCTTGCTCCTAAAGATTGCAACTTTTGAGTGTAGAGAGCCAGAAAGTAGGGTATAAGAGGGTCTGCTCTGACGTTGTGAAAAAAGCTTGCTTATTATTTTTCCACCTTGATGCTGCGAGAGACTCTGTCATTTTGGACTTTGAACTTTGACTGGGGAAGGAACGAGATCGTTGCGGGAATTCTGCCCAGGAGGTGCGTCCGAGGAGGTTAGCAGGACAGTCAGTCAGTTTGGGAGTCCTTTCCTGTGATCTGCGGTTCACCTTCTTGGTGAACCATTCTTGTCATCGCCCCCTGGCCGAGGATAATGCATAATTTCTCATTTTTCCTAAAAACTTTTCTTAAAATGTTTATTGATATTTCTAAATGTTTTGCTTAATAAAGAATATTACTTATTTGCTTGAAGAATTTTAGATAAAATTATATTCTAACTCTAAAATGAGTCTGTGGTTCTTTAAACAAAGTTTATGATTTAATAAATGTTAAAGGTTTCAATTGTGATTGAGCTGGTCTTAATCACCATCAACTGATTCTACTAGTTGGTCCATCGACCGAATAGCGGAGTACCTTGATGTTTAGAACCAACAGGATTCGAAGTTAATGTATATAATGTATAGGTTATAATTCTGTCATTTTAATAAGGTATCCCGCATGTCCAGCAGCTCTTTCTCTTTGACATTTAATCCAGAAATTGAATGAATGTATGTATGCGGTGTCATGGGCCCCACCGATATGAGTTTTGTGTAGGTGTTTTCTGGATTGGTGTCATAAGGAGAAATTTATATTTGCCGCGCTGGATCAGTAGAAACCGGCCAATCACATTTGGCATAGCAGGGAAATGTGAGATGAAAATGTACAAGTACAAACACACATCCGTGATGTTGTCGATATGTCCACTCTCCCGCATCAAATAGGCAGCTCCTCTCAAACAGTCACAATGTACATTGTCATGCAGTCTGTATGTAAACCTGTACAATGCGTCAACATACATGTGAACACAATGTTAAACTGCATCTCCCCTTCACATTGCAGAGGGAGTATCAACACCTCCTGCAGAACAGACCGAACATCTCTACACTGATGACGAAGAGGACCTCCCCACCTTCGACACCGACGCCCTCCAAGAGCTCATGGACAGCTTCGGCACCCCACCTCCAGGAGCAGGGCAGCCCAGCTGCATCGAGGAGACCCCACCCCCTGCACAGACCACACAGCAGGAAGCACCCACCACCCCGGCTGTCTCCCAGGACCCCCACGAAAAACACATGGCCTTCCAACGCCGTGTGTTAGCGGGCCAGGAGAAGATGGCTGAACAGGTGCGGGTGGGGTTCGACCTCATGGCAGCCAAACTAGATGCCATACGTGGGTGTCTAAGTCCCATCAGGGACCACTTACAGTCCCTAACGGACACCCACAGTCCACTCCATGCTCTCCAACGATCCATGGCTGACATCGCTGGAGTCCTGACTCAGAGACAAGAACAACTGTCTAGTCAGAGTGGCTCCAGCGATGTCAGCCGGGAGTTGGAACACATGCGGAGGATCATGGAGAACAGGGAGCGGATGCAGGTGGAAAGAATGGCTGCCACAGCTGCACACTAGCGAGATGTAGCTGGGATCTACCATGCCCTGCAGACCCTCATCATGGCATTGCTGCCACAAGGCCTGGCGCCGATGAATGCTGCTGCTGCCTCGACATCCACATCTCCGCCCCCTGTTGTGTCAGTGCCTCACAGTGCGGCAGACAATCCACCTCCGGCCCCTGATGTGTCACTGCCACACAGTGCGGCAGAGATTCCACCTCCGGCCCCTGATGTGTCAGTGCCACACAGCGATGCAGGCAAAACACCACCACCCACATGTGAGGCACATGAAACATCAGAGGACGAAGATGCGGATGATTCTGCCATAGTGGTAAGGAGGAAACGGTAGCATTCATCTCCGCCATATGGCCTGTTTCTGCTTGGTTCTGCCCTCTGCATAATCACCTTCCACTGTTCCCCGATACACTCTACGACACTCACCTTGGACCTCGACATGGACTGCCATATTCTGTTTGGTTACCAATGACACAGCAATCAGACTGCGGACTGAACTCTTCCTCTTCCGATGAACTTGTCATTCCCTGAAGGACTCTGGCTGGCCCTCCACGGGGCAACAATGTAAAGTGGGGTTTGCATGGCCCTGTACTGCTCCAGCTTCAACACTCCACTGAATGTGAATGAAACATTCAAATTCACACAGATGTGTCATGTCCATGATCATTCAAGTATGAAAGTATGAATGAATGTAGGGTCAGTGATTCCCCCTTACGTCCATGTTGCTCATGTCGTGGTACTCGAGTCACAGGGTGCAACATTGCCGATTGCGGTCCGGGTGGCACCAACACCACGACAGAGACACACTCATTGGTTACTTTCTTGTCCAGCCCAGAACTGAACCACGCCCAGAGCCCCGGGCTCATCGTTCACACCCCTACGCTGGACCGGCATACGCCAGCCGAGCCCACTCCGCTTACGCTTACAGGGGGGGATGGCAAAGCTACATGTCCCAGGTCTTCCCTGTAGTGATCTGCTGATCACTGGTCTAGTTGTCAGTATGCCACAGCCACTCCCTGAGGGCTGGTTTACACCCACACCACACCCATCCAGCACAGGCATCACAGGACATGTGACCCTGCCAATAAAAGGGGCCTACCACATCACATTCCCCACTGCCGGAGGTGACATGATGGCGTCCGCACCACGAGACTCAATCATGAAGGGGCCATGACTTGCGTTGCACAGAGTTGGTGGCACCCGAGGAACTGCGGCCGGCACAAGGCCTACCGCCACGGGACGATGACTTGCGTTTCACAGAGTTGGTGGCACCCGAGGCACTGCATCCGGCACGAGGCCTACCGCCACGGGACGATGACTTGCGTTGCACAGAGTTGGTGGCACCCGAGGCACGGCGGCCGGCACGAGGCCTACCGCCACAGGAAGATGACTTGCGTTGCACAGAGTTGGTGGCACCCGAGGCACTGCGGCCGGCACGAGGCCTACCGCCACGGGACGATGACTTGCGGTGCACTGGGGTAGGTGGCACCTGAAGAGCTGAGCGGGTGTGCAGCCTGCGATGATACCTAGACCTCAATACGCCGTCCTGCCAATCAAGATTCGATTTGGATTGGGAGCCCTGCTGGACCGCAGTGTACGCCGAAGGCAGCTGGCAGCACACACATGACTCCACGGTGCGGTGCCGCATGGTGCGCTGGGGGCCTGTGGCGCGGAAACCATCGACCGGCTGAGGAGGTTGCACCGGCACGTGGTGGGCCCTCTTGGAGACACGACGGTGGCGGCAGGTGAGCATTGAGGCCTGGGTGCGCAGGGGCGGCCAGTCATCGCAGGGCGGCGGACCGGTCTGGGGACCAGGGCTGGGGTGCAGCAGGCATACAGGATCGCGCAGGCACCACCGGTCACGGCGGTGGCCTCGTGGTTGGGTGGGGGTCGCCGCCCTGGCAGACACGACCCTTCATGCGATGACGAGATGTGCGCGTGTTGGCTTGGGACGTAGCCACCTGGTCTCCAGTGTCAATTTGGCCGTTGGAGGTGGTCTGCCACGTATGTGTAGGCCTATGGACAGGATATGTCGGACACAGAGACACACGCAGTAGTTACTTTGGTGGCCATCCCGGAACTGAACCATGCCCAGAGCCCCGGACTGTTTGTTCACGACATACGCCGGCCAAGGCCACTCCGCTCACGCTTACAGGGGGGGGGACAAAGCTATATGTCCAAGGTCTTCCACACTGCCTGGGAAGGTTGCAACGTCATTCGTGAACAGGCCCCGGTGGTCCACTTTTGCCTGCACATTGATGGAATGTGTGTGGTTTCTGTTGCGGTTGTTGTGTGCAGTGTTGGCAGGGGGCACAAGCAGTACATGTGTGCAGTCAATTGCCCCAACACGTGTGGGAAGCCAGCTATGGCGTAGTTCCCTTGCTTGGTCTCCAGCTGTTCCTGTGCAGTGTGGGGGAAGTGAAGGTGCAGGGGTATCAAGCTGTTTCAAACCGTGATGCTTACAGGTACGATTACTCCTGCATGATGACAGAAGTTTGTGTGGTCGTAACCTTCCTTTTCTTTCCTATGAAGGTTACGACCACACGGACTTCTGTTACGGTGTTATTGTGCAGGATTTATCATGCCTGTCAGCATTCCGGTTTGTCCAAGTGCAATACACTGTGCCAGATTACGTTTGTGGCTATACGGACGCTTGACCATTGTCACCATTTATCCAACAGGTTTCGGAATGCTGACTTTCGGAATATGGAATTGAATTGGGGAGTTCCCGCAGCTTTTGCAGTTTATTGAATCCACACGTTGCCCTGATGAAGTTCCCGTTGGGAATGGAACGCGTTGGCTGAGCTTTTCGTATTGCTGATTTATGTATTTGTATTAAAGAACTGTTTTTACACTACTGTTGACTACTGGACTTCATGACCTGGCGCACCCCCATTTCAGTGTCTACAATCTTGGATCTGGAGCACAGAGGCGTCAGGCAACGGCTGGCGTTGGGGTTGGTTGCGCAGGTACACTACGAATTGGAACTTGCGTGTGGTGTGGATACAGGGGCCCGCCGTTGCTTTTGTGGACATGCATCCAAGACAGGTGGGGGGAACTTTGATAGGGCTGGCTGTGAGACTCCTCCGACTCTGGCAGTTGCCGGTTGGAAGGTACCAGGGGCCAACAGGTGCAGCACAGCCAGCAGCTTTCTCTGCGGAGGGATGTTGGTTCTCCGCTGTGTTGGTACTGTCAGCCTGTGGGCAATGTGGGTCAGGATGCGGGGAATGGTTGTCCTTTTGGGCCTATGGTGGGCAATGGCATCCTCTGGCGTTGAGTGTCTGCGACTGGTGCGTTTTAGGAACGTCCGCTGTCTTCTTCTGCGCTGCCTAGGTGGTAGTCCGGGGAGGTAGTCCGGGGGGGTGTCCTGGGGGTGGTGGCGGTGGGTGTTGTGGCCCTCTTGGATGTGGCTCTGGGCTGGGCTCCCTTTCTGCTGCAGGTTGTCGTCCTACTTAGCACCAGTACAAGGCAGGTGTTAGATCCCTGCTGCTAACGCGCATTATCGCCTGTTTTTGGATCGCTTCGCCGATCTGGCTGGTCGCTGAGAATATCGCGAAGTGGTGTTTTCGTGTGTTTTTGCACGGGTACGCCTACTCTGCATATCATTAGCGTTAGTTGTCGCTCTCATCCGTGGCAATGTTTTTTGCGGCAGCTATCGCTGAGAAACTGGCGATTTCGGCAGTTTGCACCAGCTTGAGAATAGGGCGACAAATCTATTGCAACTTTTGCGCGCTAAAGTCCTGATAAGTCGGCGATAAGTCCTTGAGAATATGCCCCAGAGTTCATACCTTTGTGCAATTCAGGTCCCAATCCCTGAAACCTGCCTCAGAGATGGAAAAAAGAGTAAATTGATGTGCAATTGTTAATCACCTGGGCCTTATGCTAAACGTCCCACATCTCATCCCTGACCACGGGCAAATATCTGATTAGTATCCATTCTAAAGGGATCCAACCAGGAGAGCACAATCTTATAGAAGTGATTTGTAGCTAAATATGGAATACTAAACACAAGAGAACACCAAACCAGCATCCCTGGCAGTGATCATTGTAGGGGTTAACTGATAGAATATCGATGACAAAAACATCGATGTTCAAAATATCGGAAATATAATATAGACTACAAAAATATCGACTCCCATACCTACACATGTAAGTAGAAAAATATTGAACCAAAAATATTGATGTAAAAAACATAGATGTAAAAAATATCGATTTAAGGGGCCCATTACGATGGCGGGCGGAAGCACAACCGCCGTGCTGGCGGATGCAAAAAGCACCAGTTACCGCCGGCACGCAGCAGTCCACACGCCCGCCCAATTACGATGCGAAAAGCAGGCCAAACACCGCCGGCAAGCCAGCAACACCGTCCGTCATCAAAGTGCGCCCGTTCACGTAGCGGCGCAGCACAACTGACACACACCGTCCGACGAAACACGTCCCGCCCGGCGCATAAATTACGATGCCGCAAACAAATGGCTCCCACGGCTAAGAGACACCGCACGTGAAAGAGAGGCGGTAACACGGACGCAGAGCACGGACAACGAAGAAGCGGCACCCGAGCATGAATCCAGCACTGCAGGCCCTTCCCATGCTTCTGCTGATGCACCACCAAGGACGCAACGTACCGCGGAGACGCAGGTAGGCACACACACAACAAGTGCACGCAAACAGCGCACACAGTGCAAGGGCGGAAAAAGCGGACAACCCCCCACCAGCGCGTGTACACTACACATCCACCATTGCATCCACATATGACACACAGGCCAAATCGTAACATCGCGGAACACATGTGTACACACCACCTGGGACCAGGAACCAACCACCCCGTCACGGCCCCAAAGCGGCGATGACGCCGCCACACATGCGCACAACGCAGAGGCCAACCGCAGCGCCATGCATGCGTCACACACAGACACAGGGACACAACCAAGCAGCACACACATCAGCCCCACCCCGAACGCACATGACACGTGACAGGCCTGCCACAGACATGTCCCCAACGCCCAATTCACGGACAACACCCAACGCCACACAACCGACGCACACATGTCAGTGAAGTCACGCAACAGCAGGACACACCCCAGTGTAACAAACATGGCGTAGCACAAAGCGGCGGCAACACCAACTAGGAGAAGCAGGGCCCCTTCGGGAAGAGGAACGCCAGTACCACACTGAAAAACCCATACCACCCTGCACATATGAACAAGACATATAAAACGGAACACCAAAGAGCACGGGGACCGACAACAGGTGGCCCAAGAATAACATTCACACACAAGGCCCAACGCAGAGCGGAAAGGCAGCCTGCCGCCCACACAAGGGAGAGCAGACAGCACTGAATGACCTTCCATTCCAACACCGAAACCACAGCCCTACGACAGAAACCGGTGAATACAGCCATTGTCCAAGAATAGACCAACACAGGCATGCCGAGGAGACCGACCACAGGGCAGATAGCGCATATCACAGAAGCACACAACGGACGGGGAAGAAAGAAGAAAACACTCCCCCATGTCGGCCACATGCAAGTTAATTGGAAGGAGTCACACAGCACTGACCTTGAACTGTCTGAGAAGCATGTGGGAAGAGGGCCCGTGTCCTCCAAACAAGCCAACAGAACACAAGTCCTGTCTCCCTACGACTACACAGAGCTCACAGCAACCCCGGAGCGTGCACATTGCAGACTGCACACACAGCCGGAGCACGCCACCTCAACGAACCGCTGCGAAATGGCAACCGCAACACACCTACCCAACTACGCCGAACAGCTCAAGCTGTACAAAACCAACCTGTGCCATACATTGGGATGCGATCTCCTGTCCCTGCTGAACGTAAGTTACCGACTGACTTACCGCATCACATTGTTCAGCTGCGTCATGCCCGTCTTCTACTGTCGGAGGTGTCCCTACCAGCATCCCGTCGAGATATGCCTCTCCAACCCGGCATGTCTGAAGGCGGACCTGCTACCACTACTCCTCCCTCTGGACGCACACGACAGGGCCTGCTCTGCCTATGGGGGCATGGCGTATGTGGCCAACATCGCACCCGCACTGAAATGGGACCACTGTGCCTCCACACGACGGATCATCGATAACAGCTACATCGAATGTCACCCAGCATGCCCCATCATGGTCCTCCAAGGGACAACTTACGAACAACACCTTGACAGCCACCATCCGCTACATTGGCTGGCAAACATGTACACCACCAATGACATGGAAGCCCTGCTGGACGGCATCGCATACCTGACAACCTGTAAATACGTCGGACCACAACGCAGGTTCCCCGAGTGACCTATGATGTCCAACCCCGCACCCATGCTTAGCTTCCGCACGGACTGGCCAGTCACCACCACAACAGCCATACCAAACGACCGGCAACTGTAACCACACCATCAACGACATCGCCATGACATCGGATATGACCGGGACATGCACACTGTTCCCCATCACATCCAGGAACACCGCATGCATCGTGGGAGGCAGTGGCATGGGCTCTGTGTATCGCACCCACATGGACGGAACTGCACGAACAACCAGGACACGACATGGATCCAGCGCCCATGGACACACACACCGCTCAGTGGACATGAATAGGTCGCCTGGAGTCTGTGGGTGCTGCACCCCTCCCACCCCCGCCCCGGGAATCCCATACCAGGACCTTTGCATGGACGACAAGTGCATACAACAACAACACGACCCCAGTGACTGTGACATGTCCAGTAACCACCACAGTGCAACAACAAGTGGCACGCCGCTGCATGCACGCAAGCACATGCCCTGATGTCATCTCACATGCACGCGTGCATGAGGAACAACCGCAGCAAACCTGTCACATGGAACTGAGATGGACTGTGCCCATGATGCCAAGCGGTCTGGTAGGCTACATGTATACCGTCTGTGTCAAAGTCCGCAGCTCCACAGCTATACGTAAATGTACATTAGCACAGCCTTGGCCAAGCAGATGTCACTCTGAAGCCCACATCCCACATGCAACAGCCAATCACATGTAACCCCACACCCTATCCCATTTGCTATCATGCTCAGTATATCCTCAACATGTATTCCGCTGCCAGTAGTGTCCACTATACTGCATCACAGAGGACAGAAGACTCAATATAATGTTTGAAACCAAAACTGTCTCCGCTGACTCATTTCACAAGTACGAATGAGAGAGGATGAGAGTATGTGAAGTACACGGCAGTCGTGACATGACCATGTAGTCCACTGGTATTGGATGTCAACGCAAATGAGTAGCACAACTGTGGAAGACACACATGTGTCGTGTGAAGTCGTATGGACGCAGTGCTCAGGTGGGTGGGTGTGACGGGTAGATGCGCACATGCCAAGTTGGAGCACGACGTGTTGGGAGGGGTCATGAACAGTACACCACCGCTTCCCTGGGCATTGTGAGAGGACACCTGTCGGGGGAGTGAACACGTGTGTGCACAGCAGCCGGGCACACGTACAAAGCGGTACCAGGCGCACCTCAGCCCACCCTCTGTGGACAAGCTGGATCCTGTTGTGCGCCCGCCATGCCCCTTGACAAGGCACACACAGCCCCAGTCGACCAGGTGTAACCCCAACATAGTCAATCCGCACAGGCGATACAGGGCACGGGATGGCAGTGGAGCATGGTGTGTGAGAGGTCTCCTCGCGCTCCTCCTGGTCATATCACGCAGGCAATAGAACCTCAACGTCTAGCATGGCACAAGTCAAATGGAAGTGTAGGGGGACGCACCACAGCACGAGCAGCACTGACGTCACGGGAGGTGGCTCGCACCATCCCATCCATTGCCCATTATACCAACCACGCCACATGCCATTGCGACTAAGTGCAAGCGCGTGCGCCACCACCCCGAGCCCTCCCCAGAGAGGCCAAAGAGTGAATGTGTGGGCCATCAGTCACAGACGGACGCGGCATGGCCGCAAGGGCAGCCACAGCCACTGGGTGTCGCAGGTGGCGGATCCGGAAGGCGAAGACTGTGATGCATAGTCCATGCAGGCCGGGTCTCCATTTGGGGCACCACGCAGGTGGACGGCGTCCCGCCACACATCATACCCTGAGACAGCCCACTCGTGCAACTGGACCCACACATACACTCCTTGCCCTCTCTGGTGCGAGCTTGGGGCTGCCTGTGCAAGCGCTAGCCTCGCAGGTGAGCATGCATATTGGGGGGCGAGGGGTGGACATGAGGGCTGGGGCGAAGATGACTGTATCACTGTCAGTTAGTACAAGGGATGACCCAGATGTGGAAAGGAAGAGACGTGTCCCGTGTGTACTGCAACTAGTCGCCAATCCAACTACCCCCATGTCCGGAATGTAAGCCCGCACCTAGGCCCGCCCATCCGCCACATCGAACATACCACCAGCACGACAACCTTCCCATTCGAAACACTGACTGGGGGTGGCGACCAGTGAACAATCATGTGTAGCCTACCCACGCGTACATGTGGGCCCTCCATGATCCATGTCACCTGCGGCAAAGACATGACATGCGCAATGAGGGAAGTGAGGAGAGCTGTCCGCCCCACGCACAGAAGGTGCATCAGCTCCACAGACCCAGCAGCGAGTCCAGCAGGGGTCACATGTGCAGGGGCAGCTGTGCCTGGTGTGAAGGCACATGCATATAGACAGCACATCGACCAATGTGTAGTCTGCCCACATCCACAGTCCATCATCATGCGGACATAGGAATTGAACACAGGGCAACACATCTTAGTTGGTGCACCCACCGTGACCAACAATGCGCAATCATCGACGTACCCGCCCTGTGCATGGCCCCCCACCCAACGGAGGCACATCCAGTGCCACCATCCCACACACACAAGCCTTCCACGGAACATGCTGTGTCCAATGGTCAGTACAGAGTCAGCGCCCATCTGGTGGATCCTGAACAGGAGACACATGCACACACATGCCAGCTCCCACTATGTACGTCTGCCACCTGGCACGTGCAATGTAACCTCTCACCTGTGACGTGTGACTGCAAGCACACAGCCGTCTTGGCATGGGGCTGTCAATGTGGACACCTGTCAATGTTTCGGGAGGTGTGATCCATACAGTGCTGTACATAGGGTGCAGTGCTGACACCTACTACTGTCTCATATCCCCTCGTGCCACAGGTCCCACTTGTTTTGGCCGCTCAGCCTGTGCCCACATCGTCGTGTCGTGTGCCATACTCATCCAGCCTCGGAAGCAGTTCCATGCTCAGCAGACACTCATGTTGCCGTGGCGTTGCCGCTTGACGAATATGCAGTCAGTCCCCATCAGCACGCCCCGCAAGTCATTGGGGCCTACATCCCCATGTGCATGCACATGGCAGTGGTATGTCTCACTAGCCATTGCCATTGTTGGGAGACCTGTGTAAGTGTATTGTGGCCGTGCCGTCCCAGCTTGACAGCTGGGCTGTGGCTCATGTGCTTGCTCAGTCATGTCAGTGATGTGTATGCGAAATTGCTATGTGTCGTGTTGCTTTGACATGTGTCCTCTGCAATTTCCCTAGGCGGAGACCGAACATTGACCGCCCATACCAATTGCTGGTGGACATGGACGATACAGAGGTTATTAGGAAGTTTCGGCTGGACAGGCCAACCCTGCATCGACTGTGTGCCATGTTAGAACCCCATCTCCGTCCCCGCAGGGTGTATCCGACTGCTGTCACCCCCACGGCTAAGGTGATGGCCGCCATGCATTTCTTCGCCACTGGGTCATTCCAGCACACAGTGGGCAGTGGAGGAGGGATGTCCCAGCCCATGTTCAGCAAGGTGCTGAGGGATGTACTGGCAGCCATGATGCTGTACCGAAACAGGTACATCCGCTTCCCCAGGGCTCGTGAATTGGCGGCAGTGAAGGGTGCATTCTATGCCCTTGGCAGAATCCCACACGTCGTTGGAGCCATTGACTGCACACATGTTGGCCTTGTTCCACCACAGGCCACTGAGCACCTGTACCGCAACAGGAAGCACACGCACTCCCTGAATGTGCAAGTGGTGTGCCTTGCGGACATGGTGATCACCCACGTGTGTGCAAAGTTCCCAGGCTCGGCCCATGACGCACACATAATGCACAACAGCATCTTGCCACGACTGATGGCCAATCTGCAACAGGATCGTGGCTGTATTGTCGGTGAGTATGTGGAGTGGTGTAGCGTGCTGGTTGTGCGATGCTGTCCCCTGTCCAGTTGGAATAGCAACGGTTCTCTGTGTCCCTCACACCCAGGTGACTCTGCGTACCCGAATGGGGCATGGCTGCTCAGTCCATTGAGGAATCCTCGCACCCCAGCAGACGATCGATACAATGAGGCACATGGGAGGACCAGACGTGTGGTCGAGCGTACCTTTGGCCTCCTCAAGTCCAGGTTCAGGTGCCTGGACCGCACCGAGGGTGCACTGGCGTACTCCCCACAGAAGGTGTGCCAGATAGTGGTGGCGTGCTGCATGCTGCACAATCTGGCCATTCGGAAGCAGATCCCCCTCATTGTGGATGACGGAGATCAACCAGGGCCCCAGCCCGCAGACCAGGACAGCTCGAGTGAGGAGGACAGCGGAGAGGAGGAAGCTGGGAATGTGCGTCAGCAGCTCATCGCCCGCTACTTCACTTGACGGTGAGTGTCCATGTACGACGGCTGATGTGGCTGTATCTGTGCAGGTGTGTGTGTGCTGTGTCAGGGTGGCCGTTTGTTCACTACGTGCTGTGTGTCAACGCTCCATGGCCAGGGTAGTATGCCACTGTTGGTGACTGTGGCATTGTGCCCTATTGCTCTGTGCGATGTGTGTACATTGCTTGTAGTTGTTGACATGTACTGTGTGATGGGTGTGTGACACACTCATTGAATGTGCTCCTGTTCTGTCTCCCACCCCTAGGTCCCTACAGGCCCTCCGGATTCCATTGCCATGCCACGCATCAGGTGCCTTTCCGCCCAAGGTGGCCGTTGTATTCCGTACAAATAACACACAGGGCACAAACAGCAGTTAGTGAAAAAGGTGCATTTATTACAAACTGTGACATGTGATTGTGTGTAAGGTGATGACAAAAGTGGTGCGTGCAGTGACAATGAGCTGTCGGTCATGGCTGCGTGATGCTCAGGGTGTACCCACTGGTTCTATGTCCATAGTCCAACACACACATGCCATCCAGATGGCTGTGTGGAGTGGGATCGTAGTCCAAGTCAATGCAGTGGCTGGTCAAGGAAGGCTGGCGGAAGGCTGGCTGGCTGCCTCACTTGCGACTGGAGCGTGCGAAGTCCTCCCGGGAGATCTGTTTCCTCTTCGGACGGCCCCTTCCACGTTTGCGAGGGGGTGCCTGCTTGCGACATGCTGGTGGTTGAGGTGTGCTCACTGGCTGTGGACGCAGGGGAACTGGACACTGCTGCTCGACCCTGCGCCCCGGCAGGTGGTGGCGGAGGGGAGCTGCTATCCCTGGCCGTGTCCTCACCGCCACCACCAGCTGGCCCATGAGGTCCACGAGTTGACCTATACGGGCGTCCATGGACCTCAGCACCCCCAGCACCTCCCGCGTGTCTGAAGCAGACCTGACCCATTGTTCTTGGGCCTCCTCATAGGCCCCAAGGACTCTGGCCATTTGAGGCAGGGCATGGCTCCCAGGGGAGGCTGGCGTTTCCCTGACCCTGCTCCTCCTACCAGTCCTGCTGCCACCGGCCTGCCCACTAGCCACATTGCTCACCACGGTCCTCGCTGTGGCTCCCAGGGTGGATCCAGTCGGCCGGGCCACCACCTGCGCTGGGGCTGGTGCCAGCGAAGACGTGGTGGTGGTGGCGGCGGTGGTGGTCGGTGCGGCGATGGTGGCGGTTGCGGCAGTGGTAGTGGCCGCAATGACCGTGGGTGTGGCCGCAATGACCGTGGGTGTGGCCGCAACGACAGTGGCAGCAGGGGGCTGGGACTGTTCAGCAGCCCTGGATGATGGGTTGGTGGGTAGGAGGGGTCCTGGGGAGCGGCTGGGCCCTGCCACACCAGATGGGCCTGCTTGGTGGTCCGTGTCCGAAGAGGAGGTGAGATCCTCCACATCCGTGTGTCCTCGTTGAGGGCTTGTGGGCTGGCTGTGCTGGCTGCTGTCTCCATCCCCAGCATCCGGCAGTTCGTCACCTGTGGAGAGAATGAGATTTGTTATTGTGTTGCACCTGGCGAAGTATGTATTTGTCGTCTGACATTGGCAGTTCGTGCAATCTCGTACATGGGTTTCCCGGAGGCGTGTGTGTGGCTGTGGCATTTGTAGTTGTGTGTGCTTGGCAATGGGACTGTGTGCTGTGCACATGTGGCATGGGACGGATTGGCCATGCCGATGGGTGTGTTGCTGTGCCCCTACTCATTGTGACTCTGGTGTATGCAGGCTCCTGGCCCATCCTGGGTCTGGTTTGTACTTTGCTTTTGGGGTTCAAATGGAACGCTTAGGAACGCATATGGCAACATGGGGGCCATGCCCCTGATTCGCATTTGGGAGGGAATATGCTTTTGGGGTACAAATGGAACGCTTAGGAACGCATATGGCAACATGGGGGCCATGCCCCAGATTCGCATTTGGGAGGGAATATGCTTTTGGGGTTCAAATGGAACGCTTAGGAACGCATATGGCAACATGGGGGCCATGCCCCAGATTCGCATTTGGGAGGGAATATGCTTTTGGGGTTCAAATGGAACGCTTAGGAACGCATATGGCAACATGGGGGCCATGCCCCAGATTCGCATTTGGGAGGGAATATGCTTTTGGGGTTCAAATGGAACGCTTAGGAACGCATATGGCAACATGGGGGCCATGCCCCAGATTCGCATTTGGGAGGGAATATGCTTTTGGGGTACATGCTGTGAGCCATGGGTGCTGAACGTGACATGTGTTGTGGCAGCATGACAGTGCATGGTTTGAGGTGTGTGCATGCTTGACATGGCCTGCATATTTGCTGTCTGTTGTGATTACTGGACATGGCATTGGACGCATCGTTATGAGTGAGTGATGGTTGTGTGTGAAAGCCAACGTATTGCAGTTGTCCCATCTCCTTGGTGTGCGTGCTGCCCTGTGCCATGTGCATCACTGCAGTGCTCGTGGGGGGTGTGGCCCATGTTGTGTGTTGTTGCTCACAGTGTGACGTGCGCTTCATTGACTTCTGGCACATGGTTGGTCATGGGCATGTATCTTAGCGTGACTGCTGTATGTGTGGCAGCTGTGCGGATGACATGCCTTTCATGAGACTGGGGCTGACGGATGGGATGGATGGTATGTTGTATGTGCATGGTGTGTCTGTGTGTTTGATGGGTTCAGTGGTGTTCGTGTGCATTTCTGTTGTTCCGCTCTGTTGCGTCTTGTGTTGTTTGTCTTACATAGGCGTAGTTGTGGGGTGTGTGGTTGACAGGCAGTAGGGGCTACATGGACAGGACTTCAATGGTGTTTCGGTTGTGTGTGATGAGTTGCACAGTGGCTGCCGTGTGGTACTATTTTCAGTGTGGCTTGTGTATGCAGACGTGGCTCCTTGGGTGTTGCTATGTCTGTGATGGGTCATGTGGGGTGTGAGTCTGTTGTTCATGTCCGTGTGCACATTGTTCACTTGTTCGTGACGGTGGGCGGTGCTGCGTTTTCGTCTGCTACGTGACATGTCCCATGTGTTGGTCGTGTGCCGGTCCTCATGCCTCCAGTAATCCAGCCCTGTCCAGTTTCCCACCTGCAGGTTGTTCGTGCGTGCACTGTACTGGATGCCACATGGCTCTAAGCGGGGGTGCTCCATGTTGCAGGTCTGTGGGGGTGGGGGGTGTTGTGGGTCGTGGGGGTGGCTGGACACCCACTGACACCGATTGCTGTGGACCGTGATGTCTGCCTTTCGGCTGTCGTTGTGCACTGCGGTGGCTGACACGTGGCTGTGGGGTGTGGGGGATGCTCCTCCTTGCTGTGCTGTGGGACTAGGGGCCTGGTGTGTGTTGTACTTGTGCTGTCCACCGTCCCACCCACTGCACTTTGTGTTCCTGCCACTTACCTGTTACTTGTCGGTTTGTGCAGCTGTGGCGGACACATGGGTGTGGTGGGTGCTCGTTGTGGCGCTTCTGGCATATTTGGGGACCTGTTGGTGGTTACGTGGCTAGCTGAATGTACACATGTCCCCACGCATCTTACAGTTGTTCTGTTTGGGCTGTGTGTGGTGGTGTCTGTTGCATGTGTGTGTCGTGTATTGTGTGCTGGACATGGGGGTGTTTGTCCCTGGGAGCTGTGGCATGGTGGTAGTGCATGTGAGTACATAGCGGTGTGCTGGTATACATTAGTTTGTACTTACCAGCCTCCACTCCCCCTGCTAATCCGGCGAGGATCTCGGGATGTATGATGACTCGCACCTTCTCCTCCCACGCTTTGAAGGTCTTGAAGAGCGCGGGATTCCCTCCGCCAGTGACGGCAGCCAGCTCTCTGTTTTTGCCCTCCTTCTTCTTGACCAGGCTCTTGACGTCATTCCACCGTTTGTTAATTTCGACTCTGTTCCTGGGCAGGGTCCCGACTGCATTGACCTGGTCTACGATCCGGTTCCACATTCTGTTTCTGGTGGCTAGTGGTGTGTGTTGGACCATGTTCCCATAGATTTGTGGGTGCACCTTGATGATCTCGTCGACCATGACCGTCAGCTCAATGGGCGTGAACTTGGGCATTCTTTGTGGTGCCATGGTGTTTGTGGTGCTGGTGCGGTGTGTGTTGTGTAATGTGCAGGGGGTTTGTGGTGCCGGTGTTTGGTGGTGGTGGTGGTGGTGGTGGTGGTTGTGATGTGTGCGTTTCTGTGGTGTGCTGCTGTCCTTGCTGTGTCACTGTGTCCTCTCCTCTCCTCTCTGGTTTGCAATGTAGCAAGGGGTTGTGGTCTGTGGGAGTGCTGCTTTTGTACTCACCTATGTGGGTGTGTCCTCATGGTCTGTTGTTTTCAGGTGTGTTGTGTCTGGGGTTCTGGCCTTTGTATTTTTTGTTTGTCCGGGGGGGTGTTTTCGGGATATGTACTGTGCTTGTGTATTTGTGCATGCCTTGCTGTGTGGACTTGTTGGCCATGTTGTGTGCTATTGGTTTTGTGTGCGGATGGTTTCTGTGCAGGTACGTGGGCGCCATGGCTTCTGCCGTGTCGATTCTCATCGGCGTTGTTTGCGCTGGCGGGCGGTATATTTGTGGTTTTCCGCGCTCATGTCGGTGCGATCGTAATTTCACGTGCGGTGTGTCGGCCGTGAGGGCGGGCGGTTTTGTGTTGTCGTGCGTGTTTCCGTCCGTGGCGGGCGGTTTGTCTCCGACTCGGACGTTGGCGGGCGGTATTTTGTGTGCTTTTTCCGCCGATGGCGGTATTCGGTTTGTGTAATCGTAATGGCGTGGTCGGTGTTCAGGCGGTGTGTGCGGGCGGATTTTTGCCGCTTCCATGCCTGGCGGAATTTTTTGCGCCGGGTATCGTAATGTGCCCCTAAATATATATATAAAATAAAATAATATATATTCACTATATTAAATATAAATATTAATTTTAACAAAATAAATTCAATTTAATATAACTTTTAAGAAAATATAACAAATAAACTTATTTAAAAAAAAGATAAACACACAAACAATAATTTATACATAAATATATATGTATTTACTTTAAAATAATTCATAAACTATTATCTTTAATTTATTTTAAATCTTTAAATTTATATAAAAATAATATATGTATATATATATCAATAATTTAACATATAAAAAAACATTCTATAATAAATTAAAACATTAAACTATAAAAAAATATTTAAACTTAAATTTCTCAATACAATCAATGCAACGGTAAGGAAAGTGTTGGATAGCAAAATAATTAAATTTACTATTCCAACTCCAGTGAGTGCAACAGTAGGGAAAGTGTTGGATAGCGGAGGGGTAAAAAATACTATTCCCACTCCAAAGAGTGCAACAGTAGGGAAAGTGTTGGATAGCGGAGGGGAAAAAATTACTATTCCCACTCCAAAGAATGCAACAATAGGGAAAGTGTTGGATAGCAGAGGAGTAAAAATTACTATTCCCACTCCAAAGAGTGCAACAGTAGGGAAAGTGTTGGATAGCGGAGGGGTAAAAATTACTATAACCACTCCAAACAGTGCAACAGTAGGGAAAGTGTTGGATAGTGGAGGGATAAAAATTACTATTCCCACTCCAGTGAGAGCAACAGTAGGGAAAGTGTTGGATAGCGGAGGAGTAAAAATTACTATTCCCACTCCAAAGAGTGCAACAGTAGGGAAAGTGTTGGATAGCGGAGGGGTGAAAATTACTATTCCCACTCCAAATAGTGCAAAAATAGGGAAAGTGTTGGATAGTGGAGGGATCAAAATTACTATTCCCACTCCAGTGAGAGCAACAGTAGGGAAAGTGTTGGATAGCGGAGGGGAAAAAATTAATATTCCCACTCCACTGAATGCAACAGTAGAATAACTGTTGGATAGCGTCGGGGGTAAAACTTTTTATTCCCACTCCAGTGAATGCAACAGTAGGGAAAGTGTTGGATAGCGGAGAGGTAAAAATTACTATTCCCACTCCAGTGAGTGCAACAGCAGAGAAAGTGTTGGATAGCGGAGGTGTAAAAATTACTGTTCCAACTCCAGTGAGTGCATCAGTAGGGAAAGTGTTGGATTGTGAAGGGGTAAAAATGACTATTCCTACTCCAGTGAGTGCAACAGTAGGGAAAGTGTTGGATAGCGGAGGGGTAAAAATTACTACTCCCACTCCAGTGAGTGCAACAGTAGGAAAAGTGTTGGATAGCGGAGAGGTAAAAATAACTATTCCCACTCCAGTGAGTGCAACATTAGGGAAAGTGTTGGATAGCAAAGAGACAAAAATTACTATTCACACTCAAACAGTTAAAACAAAAATAAAAAACATTAAAAATTACTAAAAAAATCATAAAAATAAAGAAACAATATTTAGAAATGAAAAATCAAATATATTAAATATATAAAAATAAATCATATTATAATATTAATTACATATAAAAAACCTACAAAATAATATATAATATAAAATATTAAATGCATTTATAAAAAAATCTTTTAAACTAGAAAATATTTACAAATAAATTAATTAATATATAAATGTATTTATTGTATTTCCTACCCTATAACACCACACCAATAACAAAACACTTCAACATTTTTAATTAAATTCTTTCCCAAAATTAACATAATTAATAATCAATTAAAAAAATATCATTATTAAAAAAACTAATGAACATTAATTAACTACACACACTTTAACACTATGATATCCACAACACACACCTAAATTAAACTCTAAAATAATAAAACACAATTAAAACGTATTTATAAACTAAAAACTATTACTATTAGCAACTAATAATAAAGTAATTAAAATGTATTTAATACCCACCCTTTACCCCTTTAACCCCTTCGATGCTCATGACGGAGCGGTTCCGTCATGAGCATCGGTTGGGCTGTGCTTATGATGGAACCGCTCCGTCATGAGCACAGCCCCTGGGGGAAGCGCTGGCGCTCCCCCCCTGGGGCATCGATTTTGCCCCCACAGAGGGGGATGGCAGCGGAAGAGTTTCCGCTGCCACCCCCGGCCCCCCCCACGCTTCCCCATGACGTCAGCGCGCACAGCGCGCGGCGACGTCATCAGGAAGCGCTGGACGCGCTGGAAATCATTTCTTTCCAGCGCGTCCAGAGGGAGGGTGAGTGTTTGCTGGTGCGGTGGGGTGGGGGCCCCAAATATTGATGCCTTGAGGCATCGGGGGGGAGGAAACTATGTTTCCTCTCCCCTGATGTTTCAATGCAGGGCATTGCTGGTGCACGATCGCGCACAGCGTCGCGATCGTGCACCAGGAATGTCCCACTAGACACCAGGGATTCGTTTTTTCTATAAAGGAAGCGACCCCTTGGGCAAGGGTCGCTTCCTTAGGGGGACAAATTATTTTAGACTTTTCTGCCCCCTGGGGACAGATCGGCCGATTTTTGGCCGTTTGTGGACCCAGGGGGCAGAAAAGCCCATTAGAACCAGGGATTTTTAAAAATTGAATTGGAAGCGACCCCTTGGGCAAGGGTCGCTTCCTGAGAGCCAAAATATTTAAAGTATATTCTGCCCCCTCTGGGGGCAGATCGGTTTTTTATTTGGCCTTTCTGCCCCCAGGGGGGCAGAAAACCCCACTAGACACCAGGGATTTTGTATATATGTAAATGGAAGCGACCCCTTGGGCAAGGGTCGCTTCCTGGGAAGCCAAGTATATTCTGCCTAAGGGGGCACATAATTTAAAGACTTTTCTGCCCCCCTGGGGACAGATCGGCCGATTTTTGGCCGTTTGTGGACCCAGGGGGCAGAAAAGCCCACTAGAGCCAGGGATTTTTGTAAAATTAAATTGGAAGCGACCCCTTGGGCAAGGGTCGCTTCCTGGGGCTAAATTATTTTAAAAGTATATTCTGCCCCCCGGGAACAGATAGCCTGATTTTTTTGGCGTTTCTGGACCCGGGGGGGCTGAAAAGCCCACTAGAGGCAAGGAATTTGTTTTTTTAAATTGGAAGCGACCCCTTGGCCAAGGGTCGCTTCCTTATGGGCCTAAATAATTTTTAAGACTTTTCTGCCCCCCTGGGGGCAGATCACCTGCATTTTATGGCATTTCTGGCCCGGGGGTGGGGGGTAGAATAGCCCACTAGAGCCAGGTATCTAAAAATAAATAAATTGGCCGCTTCCAGGGGACATATGTGTTTTTGGCTTTTCTGCCCCCTTTGGGTAGTGACATAGCGTGTTATAATGTTGTTTTATTTCTTGTGAATTGCAATTGTAATACTTTATTTCTCCTTTTTTGTTAGGTCAAGGCTTTTGCTCTTTAGACTGTTCCAGGTTGCGGTTTCGTTACTGTTTGCGTAGTTGCATGTGTTTGGTAAGAGACTATGGTGTCCATTACGATGTCGGGCGGATAAAAATCCGCCATCAACCACAGTGGCAAAAATCCGCCCGCCTTCACCGTCTGAATACCGACCGAGCAATTACGATGCTGCGAACCGAAATCCGCCGGAGGCGGAAAATAAACAGAAAATACCGCCCGCCCATGTCCGAGTCTAAGTCCATCCGCCCGCCACGGACGGAAAGACGCACGACAAGCCAAAACCGCCCGCCCTGACGACCGAGACACCGCCCGTGAAATTAGGATCGTACCGACATGAGCGCGGAAAATCCACAAATACACCGCCCGCCAGCGCAAACAACAGTGACGAAAATGGACACGGCGGAAGCCCTGGCGGCCACGTCAATGCACAGAAACCATCCGCTGACGAAAACAAACACACACAACATGGCCAACAAGTCCACACAGCAACCCACGCACAAATACCCAAACACAGTACACATCCCGGAAACACACACCCCCTGGACAAAAAAATCAACAACAAATCCCAGAACACCAGCCACAACACACCTGAAAACAACAGACCATCATGACACACCCACATAGGTAAGTACAAAACCAGCCCCTTCACAGACCACAACCCCTGCAACATTACAAACTGAGGACGAAAGCACACAACACAGCGAGACAGAAAGGACAGCAGCACACCACAGACACGCACCTATCACACCCATCACCACCACCACCAAACACCTGACCCACAAACCCCCTGCACATCACACACCACACACCGCACCAGCACCACAAACACCAAAACACACACCATGGCATCACACAGAATGCCCAAGTTCACTTCCACCGAGCTAACGGTCATGGTCGACGAGATCGTCAAGGTGCACCCACAAATCTATGGCAACCAGGTCCAACAGACACCACTATCCACCAGAAACTGGTTGTGGAGCAGGATCGTAGACCAGGTCAATGCAGTCGGGAACGTTCCACGCAACAGAGGAGAAATTAACAAAAGGTGGAACGACCTCAAAAGCGTGGTCAAGAAGAAGGAGAGCAAAAATCGAGAGCTGGCTGCCAGAACTGGCGGAGGGAATCCCGCGCTCTTCAAGACCTTCAAGGCGTGGGAGGAGAAGGTGCGAGTCATCATACATCCGGAGATCCTCACCGGATTACCAGGGGGAGTGGAGGCTGGTAAGTACAAACAAACGTATACCAGCACACCGCTATGTAATCACATGCACTACCACCATGCCATAGCTCCTAGGGACAAACACCCCCATGTCCAGTACACAATACACAAGATATCACCCACACATGCAACAGACACTCACACACACTCAGCCCAAAGCTACCAACTAACAAAACCATGGGGGCATGTGTACAGTCAGTCAGCACCTCAACTTCCAACAGGTCCCCTTGTACTCCAGATGCGCCAGAATGAGCACTCCCCACACCCACATCCATGTGTCCGCCATAGCTGCACTGACCGACAATTAACAGGTAAGTAGCCGGAACACAAAGACAGTGGGTCGGAGGGGGACAGCTGAAGTAAAACACCCACCAGGCTCCCACTACCACAGACCAGCAAGGTGGAGCACCCCTCCCTCCCAGTACCATGTGGCATCCATTGCATTGCGCACTGAGAAACAACCTGTAGGTGGGAAAATGTACAGGGCGGGGCGTCTGTAGGCATGAGTACTGTACTACGACTGACACATGGGACATGTCACGTAGCAGAGGAACACGCAGCACTGCTCCCAGTCACAATCATGAGACCAATGTGCACACGGACATGTTCAACAGAGTCAAACCCCACATGACCCATCACAGATACAGCAACACCTAAGGAGCCACGTCTGCATGCACAAGTCCCACTGGAGCACAGACCCACACGGCAGGCACTGTGCCACCCATCACACACATCAGCAACACCATCGAAGTCCTGTCCATGTAGTCCTCACTGCCTGTCACCCACACATCGTACAACAACGCCCACGTAAGACAGACCGTACTAGAAGTAACAGCTTGGAACCACAATATTGCACACAAAGACAACTGGACCCATGAAACACACAGGCACACAATGCACATTCAACATATCATCCATCTCATCTCTCAGCCACAGTGTCATGAAAGGTATGTCATCCGAACAGCTGGCCCTCATACAGTAGTCATGCAAAGATACCTGCCCATGACAAATCAAGTGCCTGCAGTGACTGAAGCGCACGTCACACTGTGAGTAACAACACACATAATATAGTCAACACCCCAAGAGCACAGCACTGATGCACATGTACCAGGGCAGCACGCACACAAAGGATTTGGCCCATCTGCAATACGTCGTGTGGCACACAACAAGCACGAACTCACAACAATGCTACCAATGTGATGTCCATGAATGATAACAGTCAGCAGATATTCCGGGCATGTGAGACAGACACACACCTTTGTCTATGCACTGTCATGTTGCCAGAACACATGTCACGTTCTGCACCCATTACCCACAGTATGTACCCCAAAAGCATATTTCAACCCAAGAGCGTTTAGGGGCTGTACCCCCTTTGGCATCAGCGTACCTAAGCGTTCCATCCTTCCCCTAAACCATCGTTCAACCCAACATCGTCTATGGTCCTGGAGCACGCATACACCCGAGCCACAAAATGTAGGAGCATAGCAACACACACCCATCGGCATTGCTAATCCGTCCCATGCCACATGTCAACATCACACAGTCCCATTGCCTAGCCCACGCATACACACATCGTACATCCACACACACGCCACTGGGAAACCTGTGCACGACAGTGCACGAACTGTGAATGTCAGACAACCAATACATACTTTGCTAGGTGCAACACAATAACCCATCTCATTCTCCCCACAGGTGCCGAACTGCTGGAAGCTGGAGAGGGTGACAGCAGCCAGCACAGCCAGTCCACAAGCCCCCGACCCGGACTCACGGATGTAGAGGAGCTGGACACCTCTCCGGACACGGACCACCCAGCAGGCCCATCTGGAGTGGCAGGGCACAACCGCTCCCCAGGGCCCCTCCTGCTCACCAACCCATCACCCAGGGCTGCTGACAAGTCACAGACCCCTGCTGCCACGGCCGTTGCGGCCACCACCACCGCCGCAACCACCACCACCACCACCACCACGCCATCCCTCGCCACAGCCCCTGCGCAAGGATCGGCATGGCCGTCGGGCTCCACCCTGGGAGCCAGAGCGAGGACCGTGGTGAGCAATGTGGCTAGTGGGCAGGTAGGTGGCAGCAGTACTGGTAGGAGGAGCAGGGCCAGGCCAACGCCAACTGTGCCTGGGAGCCAAGCCCTGCCGCAAATCGACAGAGTCCTTGGGGCCTATCAAGAGGCCCAAGGAGAATGGGCCTGGTCAGCTAGCGACACGCGGGAGGTCCTTGCGGTGTTGAGGTCCATGGACGCCCATATGGGCCAAATCGCGGCCCTCATGGGCCAGCTGGTGGTGGGGGGGAGGGCACAAGCAAGGCCAGCAACACCACCTCCGCCACCACCTGCTGTGGCGCAGGGTCGTGCAGCATCGCGTTCCCCTGCGTCCACAGCGAGTGAGCACTCCTCAGCCACCACCAGCGGCACATCAACACATCCCCCCTACCAAACGTGGAAGGGGCCGTCCGAAGAGGAAACAGGTGTCCAGAGAGGACTTCGCACGCACCAAACGCCAGTGAGTCAGCCAGCCACCTTGACCACCTACTGCATTGACTTGGAATACGATCCTACCCCACACTGCCATGTGAATGGCATGTGTCTGTTGGACTGTGGACATAGAACTCCATGGGTACACCTTGACCATCACGCAGCCATGACCGTCAACTCATTGTCACAGCATGCACCACATTTGTCATCACCTTGCACACAATCACATGTCACCGCTGTTAATAAATACACCTTGATCACAATCGGCTTAATGTGTCCTGGGTTTATTCAACGATGTGCAATCACCACCATGAGCAGAAATGCATCTGCTGTGTGGTATGTCGATGGGACAGGAGAGGCTGTAGGGACCTAGGAGTGAAAAACAGAACAAGAGTACATTCAATGAGTGTGTCACACACTCATCACACAGTACTTGTCACCAACTACAAGCAATGTACACACATCTCACAGAGCAACAGGGCACAATGCTACAGCCACTGTCAGTGGCATACCAACCTGGACATGGACCATTGACACACAGCACTCAGTGAACAAAAGGCCCCCGTGACAGAGCACACATACACCTGCACAACTACAGCTACATCAGCCGTCGTACATGGACACTCACCATCAAGTGAAGTAGCGGGCGATGAGCTGCTGACGCACATTCACAGCTTCATCCTCTCCACTGTCCTCTTCACTAGAGCTGTCCTGGTCTGCAGGCTGGGGCCCTGGTTGATCTCCGTCATCCACAATTAGGGGGATCTGCTTGCGGATAGCCAGATTGTGCAGCATGCAGCAAGCCACAACTATCTGGCACACCTTCTGTGGGGAGTACGCCAGTGCGCCCCCGGTGCGGTCCAGGCATCTGAACCTGGACTTGAGGAGGCCAAAGGTCCGCTCAACCACACGTCTGGTCCTCCCATGTGCCTCATTGTAGCGGACATCAGCTGGGCTCCCAGGACGTCGTAATGGGCTGAGCAGCCAGGGCCCATTCGGGTAAGCAGAGTCACCTGGGTGTGAGGGACACAGAGAACCGTTGCAATTCCAACTGGACACAAGACAGCATCGCACAGCCAGCACGCTACACTACTCCACATACTCACCAACACCACGGTCCGGTTGCAGATCGGTCATATGACGTGGTAGGATGCTGTTGCGCATGATGTGCGCGTCATGGGCCGATCCTGGGAATTTCGCACACACGTGTGAAATCACCATGTCCGCAAGGCACACCACTTGCACATTCAGGGAGTGCGTGTGCTTCCGGTTGCGGTAGAGGTGCTCAGTGGCCTGTGGTGCAACAAGGCCAACATGGGTGCAGTCTATTGCACCAACAACGTGGGGGATCCGTCCAAGGGCATAGAAAGCACCCTTCACTGCCGCCAATTCACGAGCCCTGGGGAATCGGATGTATCTGTTCCTGTACAGCATCATGGCTGACAGTACATCCCTGAGCACCATGCTGAACATGGGTTGGGACATCCCACCTCCACTGCCCACTGTGTGTTGGAATGACCCAGTGGCGAAGAAATGCAGTGCAGCCCTCACCTTAGCCGTGGGGTGAATGCTGTTGGATACACCCTGCGAGGACGGAGGTGGGGTTCCAACAAGGCACATAGATGATGCAGGGTGGGTCGGTCCAGACGATATTTGCGGATGACCTCCACATCCACCATGTCTGACAGCAATTGGTAGGGGCGATGAATGTTTGGTCTCCGCCTAGGAAAGATGGAAGTGGACACATGTCAAAGCAACACGCCACATGGCATATTCACATACACAAAACATAAATGACTGAGCAGGCAATTGAATAACAGAACAGCTGACAAGTAGGGACAGCACAGCCACAATACACTTACACAGGTCCCCTACCAATAGCAATGGGCAGTGACACACCCCATTGCTATGAGCATGCACATGGGGATCTAGGCCTCAATAACTTGTAAGGCATGCTGATGGTAACAGACTGCATATTCGGCAAGCGGCAACACCACGGCAACATGACTAGCTGCTGTGCATCACACTGCTTCCGAGGCTGGGTGTGTAGGGCACAGGCTGAGCGGCCAAAACAAGTGGGACCTGTGGCACGAGGGGATATGAGACAGTCATTGATGTCACTACTGCACGCTATGTAAAGCACTGTACGGATCACACCTCCAGAAACATTGACAGGTGTACACATTGACAGCCCCATGCCAACACGGCTGTGTGCTTGCAATTACACATCACAAGTGACACGTAACATTGCACGTGCCAAGTGGCAGATGTACATAGTGAAAGATGGCATGTGTGTGCATATGCATATCCCATGCTCCCATGCCAATGTGTACATGATGATGTGCCAACAGACATGTGGAGGCTGAGCACTGGCCATCCCTGCCTATGCACACAGCATGTTGTGGCCCTGTCCATTGTGGACCTGCACCCACACGCAAATCATGGCCACACCTGCAGATGCATTGCGCACATTATACTGTGTGGTGCACATGGCATCAGCGGACTGTACCCGCCATGGGCCAGGCCCTTACGGCCAACTCCAATGACCCTCGCAGTTGCACCCTGCGTGTTCCACTATGGAGGTAGGTGTCCATGGCCAGCTGGGAGCAGGCCAACGTCTGCAATTGAAGCTGCCAGACATGGTACACGAATTGCAGCAGCTTGTACCCACTGAAACTGCCCCAGGGGGTTATATGTGTGTGTGAGTGGGACAGGCATAACCACAGCTACCTGGCACTGCAGCCTGGCACCCCTCGACAACACCTGCTGCTGCCACCACTCCACCTACACGTGGATGACGCTGAGGACATGTCCAGGTCCACTCACCAGCGAGGAGCTGGAGAACCTGGATTCCGAGCTCCACGCACACTGCACATGGCTATTCCTTGCGAAAGTTGTGTGTGAGAGACAACTGCAGTGTGTGTGGGAGTGCATGTGGGGGACACACATGTCGTTGCTCCGCAGCACTATGAGTCAGAGCCTGTGGTGTTCAAACATGCACTGCTCACCATGCTGACTGCAGGTGGCATGGGTATGTGAGCTCTCGGGCGCTTTCACCTGTCTGTCCCTCCCGAGTGGTGGTACATGGCAACTTCATGTCAGACATCCAGTGACACAGACAATTGGCAATGCAGGTCTCAGTGCACTTGTTGGTCGTGTGGAAGTCAGGCTGGGGCCATGCTGCCCTTCTCAGTCCCAGCAGGCCTGGCCTGCATATTGACTGCACAATGCCAGTAGGTGCCGACACAGACTGCCTAGTGGGTTACATGTGTCTCCTGTTCAGGACCCTCCGGATGAGCGCTTACTCAGTCCTGTCGATTGGACACACCGTGCCTCGTGATAGGGATGTGTGTGTGAGATAGTGGCACTGAATGTGACCTCCGTTGCGGGGTGGGCCATGCACAGGGCGAGTACGTTGATGGTTGCGCAGTGTTGGTCACAGTGGGTACACCCACACAGATGTGTTGCCTTGTGATCTTTTTCTAGGTCCGCCTGACAATGGACAGTAGATGTGGGCAGACTACACATTGCTCGATGTGCTGTCTATATGCATGTGCCTTCACACCAGGCACAACTGCCCCTGCACATGTGACCCCTGCTGCACTCAGTGCTGGGTCTGTTGAGCTGATGCACCATCTGTGCGTGGGGCAGACAGCTCTGCTCACTTCCGTCATTGCCCATGACATCACTTTGCCGCAGGTGAAATGGATCATGGAGGGCCCACATGTACGCGTGGGTGGACTACACAAGACTGTCCAATGGTTGTCACCCCCAGTCAGTGCTTCGAATGGGTAGAATGTGGTGCTGGTACTCATTTTAATGTGTCGAGTGGGCGGGGCTGGGTGCGGGGCTACATGCAAGACATGGGAAGTTCATCGGCTGATCTACTAGTTGCAATACACACGAGACACGTCTTTTTCCGACCACATCAGGGTCATTCCTTAAACTGGCTGAAAATCAAACAGTCATCTTTTGCACTGTCCTCATGGCCTCCCTCGCTCACCCCAATATGCGTTTGCACCTGAGCAGCTAGCGCATGCACAAGCAGCTCCAAGCTCGCCCCAGAGAGGCCAAGGAGTGTATGTGTGGGTCCAGTTGAACAAGTGGTCTGTCTCACGGTATAATAAGTGGCGGGACGCCGTCCACCTGCGTGGTGCCCCGACTCGAGACACGGGCAACATTGACAATGCATGACAGGCTCCGCAGTCCGGATACACCACCTGCAACACACAGAGGCTGTAGCTGCTCTAGCGGGCCAGGCCGCGTCCAACTGGAGCTCATGGCCCCACACATTCACTCTTTGGCCTCTCTGGGGCGAGCTTGGAGCTGCTTGTGCACGCGCTGGCTTCTCTGTTGCAATGGCATGTAACGTGTGTGGGTGTATTGTCAATGGGTGGGATGGTGCGAGCCACCTTCCGTGACGTCACTCCTGCTTGTGATGTGTGCGTCCCCCACTACTTCCATTTGACTTGTGCCATACTACACATCATTGAGGATGTGTTGCCTGCGTGATGTGTCCCGGAGGAGCGCGCCGAGTCCTCTCCCCCACCATGCTCTACTGCCATCCCGTGCCCTGGATTGCCTGTGCAAGTGGACAATGTTGGGGATACACCAGGTCGACAGGGGATGTGAGTGCCTTGGCAAGGGCCTGGCGGATGCACAGCAGTATCCAGCATGTCCACGGAGGGTGGGCTGACGTCTACACTTGATGCAGCATTGATCGTGTGCCCGCCTGTTGTGCACACACGAGTTCACATTCATCCCCAGACAGGTGGTCTTTACAAATTCCCAGGAGAGCGGCAATGTACTGTTCCTGAATCCTCCCAACACAGCGTGTTTCAACATTGCATGTGCGCACCTACCCGTCACACCCACCCACCTGAGCCATGCGTAACTCCCACTTCACATGACATATGTGTGTCTTCCACAGTTGTGCTACTCATTTGCGTTGACATCCAATGACAGTGGACTACATGGTCATCTCACGACTGCCGTGTACTTCACACACTCTCATCCTCTCTCATTCGTACTTGTGAAATGAATCAGCAGAGACACATTTTTGCTTCAAGCCATGTATTGGGACTTATGTCCTCTGTGATGCAGTATAGTGGACACTACTGGCAGCGAAATGCATGTGGAGGATATACTCAGCATGTGTACACATAGCATAGGGTGTAGGGGTACATGTGATTAGTTGTTGACTGTGGGATGTGGGCTTCAGAGTTACAACTGCTTAGCCGTTGGTGTGCTAATGTACATTTGCTAATTATTGTGGTGCTGCTGACTTTGACACAGACAGTATACATTTAGCCTACCAGTCCGCTTGTCATCATGGGCACAGTGCATCTCAGTTCCATGTTACAGGTTTGCTGCTATAGTTACTCATACACACGTGCGTGGAGGTGACATCAGGGCATGGGCTTACGTGCATGCAACGGCGTCCCACTTGTTGTTGCGATGTGGTGGGTACTGGCCATGTCACAGTCACTGGGCTCATGTTGTTGGTGGATGCACTTGGTGTCCATGCAAAGGTCCTGGCACGGACGTTTAGAGGGAGGTGAGGTGACAGCTCTCACATACTACAGCAGGACGATTACTGTCCACTGACCGGTGCATATGTTCATGGGCGCAGGATCCATATCATGGCATGGTTGTACGTGCAGTTCTGTCCATGTGGTTGCATTACACAAATCCCATGCCTCTGCCTCCCCCTGTTCATGCAGAGTTACTGGATGTGATGAGGAACAGAGTGCATGTCCCGAAAATATCAGATGTCATGGCAGTGTAGTTGATGATGTGGTGTCAGTTGCAGGTTGTATGGTATAGTTGTTGTACTGGTAACTGCCTAGTCCGTGCGGAAGCCAAGCATGGGTACGGTGTGGGACATCATTGCTCAATTGGGGGTATGGCGGCGGGGCCCGACGAATTGACAGGTTGTCAGGTATGCAATACCTTCCAGCAGGGCTTCCATGGCATTGGTGGTGGACATGGATGCCATCCAATGTAGCGGATGGTGGCTGTCAAGGTGTTGGTCGTGAGTTGTCCCTTGCAGGAGCATGATGGGACATGTTGGATGACATTCGATGTAACTGTGATCCATTATCCGTCGTGTGGAGGCACAGTGGTCCCATTGCAGTGTGGGTCCGATAGTAGCCACATACGCCATGCCCCCATAGGCTGAACAGACCCTGTCGTGGACGTCCAGGGGGTTGAATAGTTGTAGCAGGTCCGCCCTTGGACATGCCGGGTTGGAGAGACATAAAGCCACAGGATAGTAGAAGGGACACCTCCAACTGTAGAAGACGGGGATGACGCAGCTGAACAATGCGATGCGGTAAGTTAGTCGGTAACTTACGTTCAGCAAGGCCAGATTGTCACATCCCAATATCTGTATCAGGTTATGTTTGTACAGCTTAATCTGTCCGGCGTAGTTGGATAGGTGTGGTGCAAGTGCCATTTTGCTGCAGGGCGCTGTGGTGGCGTGCTCCGGCTGTCTGTGCAGTCTGCAGTGTGCAACCTCCGACGTTGCTGGGAATTCTGTAATGGTCGTAGGGAGGCAGGACTTGTGTTATGTTGGCTTGTGCGGAGGACACGGGCCCTCATCCCACATGCTTCTCTGAATGGTCAAGGTCAGTGGTGTTTGACTCCTTCCAGATAACTTGCATGTGAACCACATGGGGGAGTGTTATCATTTCTTTTTTCCGTTCTGAATGTTCTTTGGTGTTATGCGCTATCTGCCCTGTGGCCGCTTCCCTCTGCATGCCTGTGTTGGGCTTTTTTTGGTGCAATGACTGTTGTCTCCGGCTTGTTTAGTCGGGATGTGGTTTCACAGTGGGAATGGAAGGTCATTCAGTGCTGTCTCCTCTCCCGTGTGTGGGCGGCAGGCTGCGTTTCCGCTATACGTTGGGCCTTGTGTTATAATTGGTCCCACCTGTTGTCTGTCCCCGGTATCTTTGATGTTACGTATTGCATGTCTTGTTATTGGGTGCAGGGTGGCATCTGTGTTTCTGTGTGGTACTGGCGTACCTTTTTCCGACGGGGTCCATATTCTGCTGGGTGATGTTGCTGCCGCTGTGTGCTTCACCGTGTTTTGCACACAGGGGTGTGTCCTAATTTGGCATGACGTCACTGACATGTTCGGGTCACTTGTGTGACGTCAGGTTGGCAACAGTGAATTGCCTGTTGGGGACATGACTGTGGCAGGGCTGTCACGTGACATGTGCGTTCTGGGTGGTGCTGGTGTGTGTGGTGTTTGGTTGTGACCCTGTGTTGTTTGTGTGCGGCGCATGCATTGCGCTGCCGTTGGCCTCTGCGTTGTGCGCATGTGTGGGTGCAGTGGTGGATGTGTTGTGTCCACGCAGGGGTGTCGGGGGGCCATATACAGTTTTCCCGCCCTTGCACTGTGTGCGCTGTTTGCGTGCCCCTGTTGTGTGTCTGCCTACCTGCGTCGCCGCGGTGCGTTGACTCCTGGGTGCTGCATCAGGTAGAGCATGGGGAGGGCCTGCAGTGCTGGATTCATGCTCGGGGGTCCGCCTCTTTGCTATCCGTACTGTGCGTTCGGTTTTCCGCCTTGCTTTCACGTGCGGTGTCTCTTAGCCGGGGGAACTGTTTGGTTCTGGCATCGTAATTTGTACGCCGGGCGGTACGTGATTTCGTCGGGCGGTGTGTCTCCATTAGGCCGCGCCGCTCCGTGTACGGGCGCACTTTGATGGCGGAGGGCGTAGCTGGCTTACGGGCGGTGTTTGGCTGACTTTTCACATCCTAATTGGGCGGGCGTGTGTGCTGTGGCGGGCGGACGGTAACTGGTGCTTTTTGCATCCGCCAGCACGGCGGTGGTGCTTCCACCCACCATCCTAATGGGCCCCTTTGTTTGTACAATGTAAATGAGTTTTATTTCTCTGCATGAATGTGTTTTTTGCGAATGGTGTAATAATAGCAGTATGTTTGGCTTCTGTTTTTTGAGTGTCAAAAACTTTTTGCATTTGTGCTCGATGTGTATTTTGTTGTATTGTGAGTAATTGGTTTTATTTTTTTCTTTCCAGTGGGATATCGTTGGTTTTTGCTGTGTCTCTGCAGAGTAGGTGCTGGTGAGTGTAGGTGTCTCTTGTAAGTGAATTGTATAGTTTTTGAGTATATAGATCTTTGTGATAAAGGCACACATTTTTTTACTTACTTGCTTTGCACAGTGTTGGTTGTTGTTGACTTGTTTGTGCAGTCTCCTTTCTTAGTAAGGATAATGGCTAGCCACAGGATTACTGCTCAGCACGTTGTTGGTATGCTTTTTGAGTCTTCCTCTGACCATGGTTCAGAGACTGACTCTGCATCTGAGGCAGAGGAGGCAGGGGACGATTCAGGCAGTGAGTTTTCTCTCCACATGGAATCATCGGATACTGAAGATACTCTTAGTGCGGATGAAGTGCCTGTGTTAGAGGAGGACATTGATGTGCCGATAGTGCGGCAAGAGGCATCTGGGCTGCAGCCTGGGGCTGCAAGGCTTTCCGTTGGTGTAGTGCGGCAAGAGGCATCTGGGGCAGCAAGGCTTCCCGTTGGTATAGTGCGGCAAGAGGCACCTGGGCTGCGGCATGGGGCTGCAAGGCTTCCTGTTGAAAGTGCTGACCTCTGGGTTGCCCCAGGCATGGTGCAGCCGGCATTGCCAGACTTTATTGGTGTTCCCGGGTGTAGAGTGAATACTGAAAACTTTTTGCCGATACATTTTTTTCAGTTGTTTATGGACGATGTGTTTTTGGCAGAGATTGTTGAGCAGACTAATTTGTATGCCGAGCAGTTTTTGAGGGACAACAGTGCCAGTCTTAAGCCCCACTCTAGAGCTACCCGGTGGACTCCCACAAATCTGGAAGAGATGAAGAAGTTCTTGGGTTTAACTTTTTTGATGGGCTTGCTAAGGAAGCCATCAATGTCTTCATATTGGTCTACTAGTCCCTTGATGGCAACTGCTATTTTTCCGGCAGTCATGAGTCGTGATAGGTATTTGCTTCTGCTTCGGATGATGCATTTTGTCGATAATGGTTTAGCGTTGCCACGAGATCACCCTGAATGTGACCGTCTTTTTAAGATTCGGCCTGTCATTGATCACTTTGTTGATCGATTTTCTGAGATCTATGCTCCAGGGAAAGAAATTGCAGTGGATGAGTCTTTGGTGTTGTTCAAGGGCCGCTTGGTTTTTAGGCAATACATTCCTAGTAAGAGGGCACGCTATGGAATTAAGCTGTATATGCTGTGTGACAGTAGGACTGGATATGTCTCTAATTTCAGAGTGTACACCGGTAAGGATTCCAGTATTAACCCCCTGGTTGTCCGTCCACTTTTGGAGTGACTGAGAAAATTGTGTGGGAACTTGGAAGAGGATTTATTAACAAAGGCCACCATTTATATGTAGATAACTTCTACACTGGTGTGCGGTTGTTCAGGGAATTGGCCAAAGTGGACACTGTTGCTTGTGGCACAATCCGCTCTAACCGTAAAAGTTTCCCAAAAGAACTTGTTTGTAAAAAGCTTGTGCGGGGACAGTGCAGTGCGTTGCGTTGCGAGGAGCTTCTAGCTGTGAAGTTTTCAGACAGGAGAGATGTCTACATGCCGTCTACCATCCATGATGAAAGCACTGCACCTGTGACTGTTTGGGGTCAGGTTGCTGAAGCGCGCAAACCTGTGTGCATTTTAGACTATAATAAGCACATGGGTGGTGTTGACAGAGTAGATCAGAGGTTGGAACCTTACGCTGCTCTTCGTAAGGCTTACATTTGGTACAAGAAGTTGGCTATCCATCTTTACCACTTGGCAACCTTTAATCCTTTTGTTGTGTTCCAGGATTCTTGTCCTGAGTCAAAGATGACTATTGCTAAGTTTCAAGAGTCTGTAATAGGCAGCCTTGTTTTAGTGGAACAGGCAAGTGTTCCTAGAGTTGGATTGGTGGAGGATGTTGCTAGATTGAAAGATCGCCACTTTCCTGATCACATTCCTCCCACACCCTCAAAAGACTTTCCCAGTAGGAGATGTAGAGTCTGTTGGCGAAGAGGTATGCGGAAGGAGACTCGCATGTACTGCCCCGAGTGTCCTTCTAACCCTGGGCTGTGTGTGCCTGCTTGTTTTAGAATGTACCACACGCAAAAGAATTTTTGGGAGCATCCATGAGTGGTAAAGTGAACTGCCTGGCCTCTATTGTTTAATATTTTTGGTTGAGTTTCAAGGTTGGCATTTGTGTAGTGTATTGAGTTTCAGATGTTGTGTTAGTAGATTTGTATCTATTTGCAATTTGTTTGTGTTTTCTTATTTTTATAAAAAAAAATCCTAAATGTGATGGCGGTGTGCGTGGAGTGGCGCTTGTGTGGCGGTGTGCGTGGTCTGGCGTTTGGCTAGCGGTGTGTTTGGATTGGTGCTTGGCTGGTGGTGTGCGTGGACTGGCGCTTGGCTGGCGGTGTGTTTGTACTGGTGCTTGGCTGGCGGTGTGCGTGGACTGGCGCTTGGCTGGCGGTGTGTTTGTACTGGCGCTTGTCTGGCGGTGTGTTTGCACTGGCACTTGGCTGGCGGTGTGCGTGGAGTGGCGGTGTGTTTTGATTGGTGCTTGGCTGGCGGTGTGTTTTGATTGGCGCTTGGCTGGCGGTGTACGTGGACGGGCGCTTGGCTGGCAGTGTGCGTGGACTGTCGCTTGGCTGGCAGTGTGCGTGAACTGGCGCTTGGCTGGCGGTGTGCGTGGACTGGCGCGTGGCTGGTGGTGTGCGTGGACTGGCGCTCGGCTGGCGGTGTGTGAGTAGTGACTAGCTGCTGGTCACTACACACACTGCTAGCCAAACGCCACTCAACGCAATCCGTGAGCTGGTGTGGTTGCTGTGTCAGGAATGTGGGCGTGTGAAAGTGATGGGCACTTGAATGGCGCTGTCTGCTGGTGTGAGTGTTGTAATGTGCTGGGCCCGCGGCTGGCGTGAATGGTTTTGTATGTGTCACACGTATGAAAGGTGTATGAATGGCCTGTAAAGAGGTTGGTGCCTTGTCGTGGCTTTACAGCTCACGAGCTGTGAGTCAATGGTTCAGTTTCTTGTCCTTTCAAGTAACAGTGCATTTCATTTTTGTGAAATCTCTGGTTAATACAACTGTATATACTGAACCATCACTCACCCTCGTGCCAAATCCAACCAGTATGTATGTGTGCTTGAGGAATAGGTGGTTGTGCATAAAAATGGGTCTTTTCTGTTTTTGTCAATGTAATGTGTTGGTTTTGTGCCTGGTGGTGTGAATGGTCTTGTGTGTATCATGTATGAAAGGTGTGTGAATGGCCTGTAAAGCGGTTGGTGCCTTGAAGTGGCTTTACAGCTCACGAGCTGCGAGTCACTGGTTCAGTTTTTTTGTCCATTTAATTATTGACAGTGCATTTCATTTTTGTGAAATCTCTTGTTAATACAATTTTATATACTGAACCATCACTCGCCCTCGTGCCAAATCCAACCAGTATGTGTGTATGTTTGAGGAATAGATGGCGGTGCAGTAATCTTTGTCTGTTTTGTCTCTCTGCCAAGCTGTACATTTCATTTAAGAATAACCTAACAACTGTAGTTTTTGTTGTAAACTAAACACCCATGGGAGTGCATGGTGATGTCTCTCTTGTGGATCCCAACAAGTTATCTTACCCACAATGTCCTGCAAACCTCAAAATGTGACTGACATTTTCCTTGCATTTTTGTGCCCAAATTTTCATACTGCAGAAAGTAACAACACATTTCCAACCCCCCAGCATTTCTCCAAGTATCCCAATAGAAATGGTACCTCACTTGTATGGGTGGGCCAAGTACCTGCGGCAGGGAATGGCCCAAAACCTATTGATGTGACATCAAAATTACCTATCACAAACCAACCTGGTTTTGCATGGGGGGTCCCATGACTTTTTGGCCCGGGGCTCGGCATCCATGTAGGAAACCTACCTGACACATACATTTCTGGAAACTAGACACCCGGGGAGTCCAGCGAGGTATGGCTTGCGTGGGTCCCCATCATTCTCCTACCCATAATCCCCTGCAAACCTCAAATATCGCTGAAAAATCCACTTTTTTCTCACATTTCTGTGTGGGAAATTTCTGGAATCTGCGTGGATCCACAAATTTCCTCCCACCCAGCGTTCCCCCAGGTCTCCCGATAAAATTGGTACCTCACTTGCGTGGGTGGGTGAAGGACCCGCGACAGGCAAGGCCCCAAAAGCTATTGAGGCGACATCAAAATTACCTATCACAAACCAACCTGGTTTTGCATGGGGGTCCCATGAGTTTTGGCCCGGGCTCGGCATCCATGTAGGGAAACCTACCTAACCCATATATTTCTGGAAACTAGACACCCGGGGAGTCCAGCGAGGTATGGCTTGCGTGGGTCCCCCATCATTCTCCTACCCAGAATCCCCTGCAAACCTCAAATTTCACCGGAAAATTCACTTTTTGTCAAATTTCTGTGTGGGAAAGTTCTGGAATCTGCGTGGATCCACAAATTTCCTCCCACCCAGCGTTCCCCCAGGTCTCCCGATAAAAATGGTACCTCACTTGTGTGGGTAGGCATAGTGGCTGCAACAGGAAATGGCCCAAATCGTACTGTGGAGACTTCAAAATTACCTATAGCAAAACTACCTGGTTTGGGGGGCACCTGAGATTTTGGCCCCGGGCTCGGCGGCCATCTTGGGAAAGTACCAAACCCAAACATTTCTGAAAACTAGACACCCGGGGAGTCCAATGAGGTATGGCTTGCGTGGATCCCCAACGTTTTCCTACCCAGAATGCCATGCAAACCTCAAATTTAGTTGAAAAAAACACATTTTCCACATATTTTTGCGTGGAATCACCGTGCCGGCACAAATGTCCTACCACCCAGCGTTCTCCTTGTTCTCCTGAGTAAAATGATACCTCACTTGTGTGGGTGTCCAAAGCAGAATTGGCTAAAACGTATTTTTTAAAAATGTAGCGCTTAGAATTCTCGGTGCTATACTCTAAATCTCTATGTTTTGGGCTCTTCCTAGCCACAGGCCTTTGGCCCACCCACACAAGTGAGGTATCATTTTACTCAGGAGAACAAGGAGAAAGCTGGGTGGTAGGACATTTGTGCCGGCACTGTTATTCCACACACAAATATGTGGGAAATGTGTTATTTTCAACTAAATTTGAGGTTTGCATGGCATTCTGGGTAGGAAAACGTTGGGTGATCCACGCAAGCCATACCTCATTGGACTCCCCCGTGTGTCTAGTTTTCAGAAATGTTTGGGTTTGGTACTTTCCCAAGATGGCCGCCGAGCCCGAGCCAAAATCTCAGGTGCCCCCCAAAACCAGGTAGTTTTGCTATAGGTAATTTTGAAGTCTCCACGGTACTGATTTGGGCCATTTCCTGTTGCAGCCACTATGCCTACCCACACAAGTGAGGTACCATTTTATCGGGAGACCTGGGGGAACGCTGGGTGGGAGGAAATTTGTGGATCCACGCAGATTCCAGAACTTTCTACACAAAAATTTGACAAAAAGTGAATTTTCCAGCGAAATTTGAGGTTTGCAGGGATTCTGGGTAGGAGAATGATGGGGACCCACGCAAGCCATACCTCGCTGGACTCCCCGAGTGTCTAGTTTGCAGAAATATATGGGTTAGGTGGGTTTCCCTACATGGATGCCGAGCCTCAGCCAAAACTCATGGGACCCCCATGCAAAACCAGGTTGGTTGTGATATGTAATTTTGATGTCGCCTCAATAGCTTTTGGGGCCTTGCCTGTCGTGAGTCCTTCACCCACCCACGCAAGTGAGGTACCATTTTATCGGGAGACCTGGGGAACGCTGGGTGGGAGGAAATTTGTGGATCCACGCAGATTCCAGAACTTTCCTACACAAAAATTTGACAAAAAGTGAATTTTCCGGCGAAATTTGAGGTTTGCAGGGATTCTGGGTAGGAGAATGATGGGGGACCCACGCAAGCCATACCTCGCTGGACTCCCCAGGTGTCTAGTTTGCAGAAATATATGGGTTAGGTGGGTTTCCCTACATGGATGCCGAGCCCGGGCCAAAACTCATGGGACCCCCATGCAAAACCAGGTTGGTTGTGATATGTAATTTTGATGTCGCCTCAATAGCTTTTGGGGCCTTGCCTGTCGCGGGTCCTTCACCCACCCACGCAAGTGAGGTACCATTTTATCGGGAGACCTGGGGGAACGCTGGGTGGGAGGAAATTTGTGGATCCACGCAGATTCTAAAAATTTCCCACACAGAAATGTGAGAAAAAAGTGGATTTTTCCGCGAAATTTGAGGTTTGCAGGGGACTATGGGTAGGAGAATGATGGGGGACCCACGCAAGCCATACCTCGCTGGACTCCCCCGGGTGTCTAGTTTCCAGAAATGTATGGGTTAGGTAGGTTTCCCTACATGGATGCCGAGCCCCGGGCCAAAAACTCATGGGACCCCCCATGCAAAACCAGGTTGGTTTGTGATATGTAATTTTGATTTCGCCTCAATAGCTTTTGGGGCCTTGCCTGTCGCGGGTCCTTCACCCACCCACGCAAGTGAGGTACCATTTTTATCGGGAGACCTGGGGGAACGCTGGGTGGGAGGAAATTTGTGGATCCACGCAGATTCCAGAAATTTCCCACACAGAAATGTGAGAAAAAAGTGGATTTTTCAGCGAAATTTGAGGTTTGCAGGGGACTATGGGTAGGAGAATGATGGGGGACCCACGCAAGCCATACCTCGCTGGACTCCCCCGGGTGTCTAGTTTCCAGAAATATATGGGTTAGGTAGGTTTCCCTACATGGATGCCGAGCCCCGGGCCAAAAACTCATGGGACCCCCCCATGCAAAACCAGGTTGGTTTGTGATAGGTAATTTTGATGTCGCCTCAATAGCTTTTGGGCCCTTGCCTGTCGCCGGTCTTTGACCCACCCACGCCAGTGAGGTACCATTTTTATCGGGAGACCTGGGGGAACACGGGGTGGGTGGAAATTTGTGGATCAACGCAGATTCCAGAACTTCCCACCACAGAAATGTGGGGAAAATGTGTTTTTTTGGACAATTTGTTAGGTTTGCAAGCGATTCTGGGTAACAGAACCTGGTGGGAGGCAGTCAAGTCACCCCATCCTGGATTCCCCTGGGTGTCTAGTTTTCAAAAATGTATAGGTTTGCTAGGTTTCCCTAGGTGCCAGCAGAGCTAGGGTTAAAAAACTACAGCTAGGCACTTTGCCAAAAAAGGGTCATTTTTCACTGCGAAATTGAGGTATGGCCACATTGCGTTTTGCGCCGTTTCCTGTCACGGGCACTAGGCCAACCCACGCAAGTGAGGTACCATTTTTATCGGAACACCTGGGGGAACGCGGGGTGGGTGGAAATTTGTGGATCAACGCAGATTCCAGAACTTTCCAGCACAGAAATGTGGGGAAAATGTGTTTTTTTGGACACTTTTTAGGTTTGCAAGGGATTCTGGGTAACAGAACCTGGTGGGAGGCAGTCAAGTCACCCCATCCTGGATTCCCCTGGGTGTCTAGTTTTCAAAAATGTATAGGTTTTCTAGGTTTCCCTAGGTGCCGGCAGAGCTAGGGTTCAAAAACTACAGCTAGGCACTTTGCCAAAAAGGGTCATTTTTCACTGCGAAATTGAGGTTTGTCCACATTGCGTTTTGCACCATTTCCTGTCGCGGGCACTAGGCCAACCCATGCAAGTGAGGTACCATTTTTATCGGAAGACCTGGGGGAACGCGGGGTGGGTGGAAATTTGTGGCTCCACACAGATTCCAGAACTTTCCAGCACAGAAATGTGGGGAAAATGTGTTTTTTGGACAATTTTTTAGGTTTGCAAGGGATTCTGGGTAACAGAACCTGGTGGGAGGCAGTCAAGTCACCCCATCCTGGATTCCCCTGGGTGTCTAGTTTTCAAAAATGTATAGGTTTGCTAGGTTTCCCTAGGTGCCGGCAGAGCTAGGGTTCAAAAACTACAGCTAGGCACTTTGCCAAAAAAGGGTCATTTTTCACTGCGAAATTGAGGTATGTCCACATTGCGTTTTGCGCCGTTTCCTGTCGCGGGCACTAGGCCAACCCATGCAAGTGAGGTACCATTTTTATCGGGAGACCTGGGGAACGCGGGGTGCATGGAAATTTGTGGATCCACGCAGATTCCAGAACTTTCCAGCACAGAAATGTGGGGAAAATGTGTTTTTGGACAATTTTTTAGGTTTGCAAGGGATTCTGGGTAACAGAACCTGGTGGGAGGCAGTCAAGTCACCCCATCCTGGATTCCCTGGGTGTCTAGTTTTCAAAAATGTATAGGGTTGCTAGGTTTCCCTAGGTGCCGGCAGAGCTAGGGTTCAAAAACTACAGCTAGGCACTTTGCCAAAAAAGGGTCATTTTTCACTGCGAAATTGAGGTTTGTCCACGTTGCGTTTTGCGCCGTTTCCTGTAGTGGGCACTAGGCCAACCCACGCAAATGAGGTACCATTTTTATCGGGAGACCTGGGGGAACGCGGGGTGGGTGGAAATTTGTGGATCCACGCACATTCCAGAACTTTCCAGCACAGAAATGTGGGGAAAATGTGTTTTTTTGGACAATTTTTTAGGTTTGCAAGGGATTCTGGGTAACAGAACCTGGTGGGAGGCAGTCAATTCACCCCATCCTGGATTCCCCTGGGTGTCTAGTTTCCAAAAATGTATAGGGTTGCTAGGTTTCCCTAGGTGCCGGCAGAGCTATGGTTCAAAAACTACAGCTAGGCACTTTGCCAAAAAAGGGTCATTTTTCACTGCGAAATTGAGGTGTGTCCACGTTGCGTTTTGTGCCGTTTCCTGTCGCGGGCACTAGGCCAACCCACACAAGTGAGGTATCATTTTTCTCGGAAGACTTTGGGGAACACGGGGTGTGTGGAAATTTGTGGCTCTACGCAGATTCCAGAACTTTCCAGCACAGAAATGTGGGGAAAATGTGTTTTTTTTGACACTTTTTTAGGTTTGCAAGGGATTCTGGGTAACAGAACCTGGTGGGAGGCAGTCAAGTCACCCCATCCTGAATTCCCCTGGGTGTCTAGTTTTCAAAAATGTATAGGTTTGCTAGGTTTACCTAGGTGCCGGCAGAGCTAGGGTTCAAAAACTACAGCTAGGCACTTTGCCAAAAAAGGGTCATTTTTCACTGCAAAATTGAGGTGTGTCCACGTTGCGTTTTGCGCCGTTTCCTGTCGCGGCCACTAGGCCAACCCACACAAGTGAGGTACCATTTTTCTCGGAAGACTTTGGGGAACACGGGGTGGGTGGAAATTTGTGGCTCCACGCAGATTCCAGAACTTTCCAGCACCGAAATGTGGGGAAAATGTGTTTTTTGGACAATTGTTTAGGTTTGCAAGGGATTCTGGGTAACAGAACGTGGTGGGAGGCAGTTAAGTCACCCCATCCTGGATTCCCCTGGGTGTCTAGGTTTCAAAAATGTATAGGGTTGCTAGGTTTCCCTAGGTGCCGGCAGAGCTAGTGTTCAAAAACTACAGCTAGGCACTTTGCCAAAAAAGGGTAATTTTTCACTGCGAAATTGAGGTGTGTCCACGTTGCGTTTTGCACCGTTTCCTGTCACGGGCACTAGGCCAACCCACACAAGTGAGGTACCATTTTTCTCGGAAGACTTTGGGGAACACGGGGTGGGTGGAAATTTGTGGCTCCACGCAGATTCCAGAACTTTCCAGCACAGAAATGTGGGGAAAATGTGTTTTTTTGACACTTTTTAGGTTTGCAAGGGATTCTGGGTAACAGAACCTGGTGGGAGGCAGTCAAGTCACCCCATCCTGAATTCCCCTGGGTGTCTAGTTTTCAAAAATGTATAGGTTTGCTAGGTTTCCCTAGGTGCCGGGAGAGCTAGGGTTCAAAAACTACAGCTAGGCACTTTGCAAAAAAAGGGTAATTTTTCATTGAGAAAATGTGGTGTGTTCACGTTGGGTTTTGAGCCATTTCCTGTCGTCGGCACTATGCCTACCCACACAAGTGAGGTACCATTTTTATCGGGAGACTTAGGGTAATTCAGATTTGTAAAGCAACTGTTATTACCTATTGACTTTCGATGCATTTCTGCCTTCCAAATGAAAGACATTGTGTAAAAAAAAGTAATTTTGAAAAATGACCGATAATTCTCATGCTAGTATGAGTATTCCCAATTTCAAAAATGTGCAAATATCTACTGTTTCTAAACTCTATAACTTGTTCCCATTTCAGAAATACATAGGTGTCGTTCATACCAATTTTTCCATGTATACATTTTCCCACAATAATTGCTATATAGCCGGTACATAATAAAAAGCCATTGCAAATTGCTGCTCAGTTTTTTACTCTGGGTTCGTCGGGTTCTTGGTGAACCTACAAGTCCTATATATCCCCACAACCAGTAAGGTCCAGCGGATGTAACGGTATATTACTTTCAAAGAGCTGTCATAATTAGAAGAAGTTACAAATGAAAACGTTGACACAAAAGGCTGTTTTTTTCAACTAATTTTCAATTTTTCCTATATTTAACTGTTAGTTTCTATAAAGAAACCTTGATGGATCTACACAAATGACCCCTTGCTGAATTCAGATTTGTGTCTACTTTCCAAAAATGTATAGCTTTCCAGGATCCATTATTGCTTTCATACCCATTTCTACCATTAAGTGGAAGGAGGTTGAAAGCACAAAAAATAGCAAAAATAGGCTATGTCCCAGAAAAATGCCAAAACTGTGTAAAAAATGTTGGTTTTCGGACAAAAGTCTGTCATTCCCTAAAAGCTGGGAAAATGGTGATTTCAGCCCCACAAACGCTTTTTGGATACCATTTGCAGGGAAAAATCCAGACGCTTTCATTTGCAGCCCTTTTTTCCAATTTTTCCCAAAAAAAACAAAATTTAGCTGTATTTTGACTAATTTCTGGGACCCCTCCAAGGGAATCCACAAACCCTGGGTACCTTTAGAATCCGTATGATGTTGGAAGAAAAGGACGCAAATTTGGCGTGGATACCTTATGTGGTCAAAACGTTACAGGGGCCTAAGTGCGCACTACCCCAAATAGCCAAAAAAAGGCTTAGCACAGGGGGGGAAAAGGCCTAGCAGCGAAGGGGTTAAATGGTCTCTCAGGGGTGGCATAATACATGCTGCAGCCCCAGGAAGGCCTCTGGGGTACCTATGCCCTGGGTACATAGTATACCATATACTAGGGACTTATAAGGGCACCCCAGAATCCAATCTGGAGTGTACCTAAAGTACATGCAATCAATTTAGAGGAGAAAGCAGCTAGACTGGGTTCCTGATTAGCAGGATCCCAGTCAGACTAAGTCAAAAACCAGCAAAACACCAGGAAAAAAGTAGGGGCAACCATGCAGTCAGATTCCACCTTCCTACAGCCGGGGCCATTGTAAGGTTATGGAACTCTGAGGTGACTTGCAATATGCTTATCATGTAAGGCAGGTGGTACTTTATTCCTTATAATACATGTTCACACTATCACCCTTTTAAAAATCCTTGGTGTGGAGCTCTTTCATACGAAAGACAGAGGATGTTTGCAAACATGAAGAATACAAATAGAATCCCTAGTGCAAAATGAAACACATCGAAAAAGCTGTCAGCTATTTGTTGCAAAAAGATCCTAGAATCAATTTATTACAAGTAAGTTGGTATTTTTATGAAATAAAACTGTAGGTCGGGATGTGTGGAAGCATGCACAAACGTTCTAACTTTTCTATAATTACCTAAGGAGTGCATAAAATAAATATGTTGCCATAAATATCTCCTTTCTGCTTATCTCCTTTCTGCTCATTCCATTGCATAGAGCAGTGGAATGAGAAGCCAGGTTTTGTTTCCATTCTTTAAACAGCTGCTTTAATTGTCCTCCATGACCTGATACTAGATCACTAAAGTACAACTTAAGAGCTTCAAACTTTAGTGCGGAGAGCTGTCTGAGAGTCTGTGGGCAGAAAAGCACGTTTATGTAGCCTATTGGGCTTGTGTTCTTAAAACAAAACACAAAGCAATAAAAGAAGCACTCAAACTAGAGACACCAACAATCATACTGGGGATATGGGGAGACCAGTCTACTTGAGGATGCCAGGCAATATTTGTAAATCTGGGCTAATGGTTGCAAAACGAGGCCTTGCACAGCAATGGGGTTGTTCAACAACCCCCTCCCACCCTGCACCACCAGGTGCAGGGATGGAGGCAGGTCAGCAGGGTGACTAAATGGCCAGAGCAGGCACCATTGTAGTCAAGAAGCAAGTTGCTAACTCTGACTTCTGTCTCCACCAAGGTTCTGTAAGCCAAAACTTTGTGGGAGCTTAATAGTTGAGGAAAAATAGCTTTCCAGGCAGGTCCAAGGGGATAGGGGTGTGGGTTGGGGCCTTAACCCTCCTTAGCTCCACAAGCACCAGGAAGGTGGAGGGCACTGACCCAGGTCACCCATAGCCGATGTCCCTACACAGGTAATGGTGGTTGCAGACGGGGGAGCACTCTCCTTTCCCTTCAGGGTGTGGAGCGGAAACAGAACCCAATGTGAAGGCCCAGCCACCAGGCAGATGCCAGGGCAAAGTGGTGTTGGACCGGGAAGGAGTCTGGGCTTCTGGGACTGGACAGCTTCTTTAATCCCCGTGAGAGGCAGGGAAGGACATGGCTTTCACCGGCTCCAGGCACCGAGTAGGGTCACTATCCCTACAGGGGCCAGGGTGGCGTCACACCAGGGAGAAGTCTGGGGCTCCTGCAGGCTAAACAGCTATTTTAATCCCGATTTGGGAGATCAGGTCCTCACAGGCCAGTGATGCCAGCCAGCAGGCTGGACCTCCTACCCTGCCAAGGGCATGGTAGTGCCCCACACGCAAAAGTGAAATTTCATTCTTAGGCCAATCCAGCCAATGGAGGAGTATGGGTGTGCCATCTCAGTGAACCACGTCACCAGCCCAGCCTTCCTAATTCGAATTACACCCAGGCCTAGTTGTTTATAGAAGCACTCCTACATCCCGCCCCCTCACTGCAAACTCCATTACCATCATATCTGCTGTTCTTTGACAGCTTTCGGCCCTCTCTGTGTTTGCTTCACAGTCAACTTGGGCTGGTGATTGGTGGACTTCTAGGCTCCAATGTTACTGTATCATTCTGGCTCTGTCTATTTGCAATACCTTGATGATGATTCCCCCCTCTAATTGTGTTCCTTCTCAGAGTCTTAATATTTGCCAACCCTCTCTTTTACCTCACTTTCTTTTTTCAGCTTTGCCCTGGTGCTCTCTCACTTTTCTTTTAATTCTTCTCTCCCAGTGTTTCCACACTGTCTCTCCCTTCGTTCATGCATTTTCTCTTCATTCTTTATCTCCTGTATTCCTCCACATTCTTTGTTCTTTCTTCCACTCTCTTCTTCTCTGTAATCAATATTCCTCACCACAACCAGCCATTTAAAGAGTTTTAAATTCAGTAGTGTGGAATAAATTTGAGGATGTAACTAGCCAACCAAACACAATATTTACTGATATTCTCATACTAAATGCATGCAAATAATACAAAACATCTGGGCCATATGAGGCATTGTTAGTAGGTGGGCAGAACCCCCACCAAATGTTCAGGTTGAAGTGCATTAAAATATTATGTAGTGTGTGGGTCTTGTACAATACCAATGAGAAGTCGGTAGCAAGTTGTGCCAAGCAAGGGGACAGATGTAAACACTTCAGAAAGAAAGACTGGAATGGCAAAGGTTCGAAGTGGTACTATACTGAAATGCATAGGACGCAATAGAAACCTCACACTTGCAAAGTACAGATAGAGGCCTAAGAAGCCCACAGCTATACAAGCATTGACTAGTATACCATCCAGTGTGCACTATCTTAGCCTGGCATTAGCATGTCATCATCTTGGATGCTTACAGAGTGCCTTCTGGTCGTGGCATTTCCATTCCCAAGCTTGTTGAAGAGGGCAGCAAGAAGTCAGAATGCTTCCACTATTAACTATCTACCAGTAGATGATAGAAAATTGATCTTGGTATACAATCATTTGTATTCTCCGATCAAGTCACTGTGCTATATTTCAGAAGACACCAGTACCCAGACACAGGTCCAGATACGCTAATTTGTCATCTAACTGAGCGCATCTTCCAAATTTGTTGTGTTGCACTGCATTGCACAAGGGGGTGAACACAGCACAGGGCCATGTCTACTAAGATTGGATGCTGTGTCTGTCCTCCCCTGAACTGATGCTCTAAAAATGCTGCCTTGCGCGATGCACAGCCTTGCGTCTTGGTGCAGAGGTGAGTGTGCGCTGTCTTGTATAGGCTTGTAATGGCAGTGCATCCTTCCAATACAAATTATTTTGCCTAGACACATGCAGAAGGATCCCACGTATTTGATTTGTTCTGTGCAGTGCAGCACACTTGCAATGCATCGTTCTTTGAGAAACAAACACATTGCTTCTTGTGAATGCCTGTTTTTAAGTATGTATTCGTTTTTAAATAAAACCTGGTCTGGCTATCTCAGTAGATTGGGCTTTGGGTCAAAACCTATGGGTGTTTACGCTGATCTGCCCCAGTGATGCCCTCTTGACGCAAAGAGGCTTGAAGCAGTGCAGAACATTTATGCTTTTCCAGTGCAAAGCACCTTTTGCTTTCAATAGCAAATATCATGTGCGGGTGCAAAACTTTAGGAACTCTGGGCAACAGTGTCAACACAGGCTTTGCATTATACCAAGTCAGCCCAATGTAGGTAGCTTCCTGATTGTAATGTAACACATTGGGATGATTTTTGAGCATGATCTGCCATTAGTGTGCAAGTCCCAGCAATGAGTCAGGCATGAAAAATACCATAAATATTAGTGCACTAAGTGAGACTTTCCAGTATGAGCTCATCTTTCCATCTTCTTACCTGCTCACCAGGTAATCACCGCGATCCAACAATTGTCCCAAGGTCTATTTTGGTAGGTTAAACCTGCAGAAATTTGCAGAATGAAAAATGGCTTGTAATTTTGAGTACTTGTGCAGCTTGGTGCAGTAGGCACTGAATTCTATGCCGAGCTCTATGACCAACGTAGCAACTCAATGTGAGACAACTGCCTCAAACTCAACTCCGACAAGACAAAAGTACTGATCTTCAGGAAGAGCACCTCCATCTGGGACCACAGCTGGTGGTCAGCAGAACTCGGATCAACACCCACACCTACAGACTATGCATGCAACCATGGCATCATCCTCAACAGTGAACTGACCATGAAACGACAAGTCAAGGCAGTCGCCTCCTCCTGCTTCCACACCCTACACATGCTCTGCAGAAGCTTCAGATGGATTCCAGACAACAACAGAAAAACCAACCCCCAGACCCTCGTCACCAGCCGCCTTGATTACAGCAACGTTCTCTACACAGGCATCTCCTCCTAGCTCCTCAAAAAATTCCAGACCATACAGAATGTGGTGGCAGACTCATCCTGGACCTCCCCAAACGTGCCCACATCACCCCCGCTTCAGAAACCACCACTCGCTTCCCATCCAGAAGAGATGCCAGTTCAAGATCCTCACGCACGCCCACAAAGCTCTAAACAATCAAAGACCATCCCACATCAACCATCAACTGAACTTCCACCTACCCACAAGACACCTGCGCACCTCCTTCCTTACCCTTCCGCACCCCCTCGCATCCATCGCAGCCACTCCTCCTACATAGCCACCAAGACCTGGAACAACCTACCCCTCCACCACCGAACAGCACCCTCCCTGGCAGACTTCAGAAAGAAACTCAAAGCCTGGCTTTTCAACTGAGAATTGGCACCCTCAGCACAAAGATACCCCTGGGATGACAGTGTTGCTCTATACAAATGCTAATTGATTGAATGATTTATTGATTGAATTCTGCATTTAATGTCCCATTTTTCAGACTGAATAGGAGATAGGAGGTACTGAAGTGATTAGTACATTGGGCATTTACCCCATGATGGAGATTTACCACATGCAGTAATCACTGCACTAATTGCCAAATTTCAGCATGTTAATTCTGGCAAACTTTATTAGGAGGAAGTGCCCGTAAAAACTACAGCTTGCAAAAATTGGTGAAGTAAATAGTGCATTTGCATGCGCTGCCTGCTTCAAAAAGACACATTAGCATTTAGCAGCTGAAGTAAATATCGCATGCAATGTTGATTAAGGGTCTTCTTGAGATTTTTCTTTTTAATGCACAAAACAAGGACAACAAACAACCCTTAAGGGCATTTTAAAGTGGAGGGCAGAAAGGGAAGTCTACCTTCAGGACAACAGCCTAGCCCAGCAACACGGCACACACAAAAATATGTCTTGGGCTTAAAAACAAAAGAAGAAAGATGGATTTAATTTACTGTTATTGAGGATTTAAATCAGAAAACGCTGTTAATTAAGGTTTCTACAGCTGAACAGCCTGATGGAGTCTGCATCCCATTCAGTAAGGGCGGAGTGCACTGACCTCTTATATTTGAACACCATGCAGAGTTGTACACGACAATATGGTGGACAAGAATATTGATCTGTGGATATTGATTTCACAACATTTACTACCAACAAATTGTGAAGTTAAGCATACATAGGGAAGTACACACTAGACGTGGGCGCCCACTGAAAGCTGGAGTCAGGCTGGAGCCAGATGCCTGGCTCTGGCTCAGCTTGAGGTCTTCTTGGTCTTCTTGGACCCTCGAGCCCAAAACGAGCTAAGATTTCATATGGCTTCTTCCTACCATCCAGTCTTTAACCTCATGCACCAAGAATTGAAGTCAAACTATTAACCTTTAGTGGATGAACTGCACAATATGAAAGAATAAAACCTGTCATCAATTCGTGCTGCCTTGCTCACGAATTGTGTGATCCTAGACAAATATTTTATTTCAGAGAAGCTCTATTTCCTTCATTATCACTTATGAGAGCACCTTCAAATACATGAGTTTAGTATGTGCACTATACAAAAACCTCTCTTGTGTTTGATTTTATAGACTATAACATTACACCATCTACATTAAGTAACTAGGACATATTTAGGATACACTTGACAATTGACTTGCCTCTTAGTTCACTAATGGCACTGTGGTCAGGGCAGGACGGAAGGCAGGACTATTTCTAAGTTCATGTTTAAAAACTATAACTTTTAATAAATACTTTTCAATGCAGTGATAAATTCTCATGAATACAGTTATGAATTTTAAAGAGATTTTATTTTATTTTACATCATGTTTGGCGCATGATTTAAATACAAATATTCCACGGTCGTTCAGTGGCTCTTAGGGTGGGCGACCTGTGATTTGGCTGTGGTTCTGCTCCCCATTTTATTTTGTTGGCTCGTCCACCTCTAGTTTAGACTTACTATTCTTGGCTCCACAACCACTTACCCTGATGATATGTTAGTAGCTGATACTGTGGATTTGATATAAATGCAGGACGATATTTAAACTTCAATATTACGGTATAGCACAGTTTCTGTGGTTACTTCTGACATTACCTGCATCTGAATGTTACATGCTTTTATATTTTATCAATCAATCAATCAATCAGGAAGTTCTTGTATAGCACGGCCTGCCACCCCGGGGGTCTCCAGGCGCTGGGGTTCTACTCTTGGTCGAAGACCAGGTCTTGATCCTTCTTCTGAATTCCGGGTTGGATGGGCAGGTGCGCAGTTGGAGGGGGAAGTCGTTCCATCATTTTAGCTCTTCTTGTTTTCATTTTAAGTTAAAGATGTGGGGGCATATTATCAACGGCCAGCGATAATTATCGCTGGCCGTGCTGAGCGACGAATTCCCTAACGCAGGCTAACTCTGGTATTTATCGCCCTGGTAGCGCGTTATTAATAACGCGTTTCCCCAGGGCGATAATAATTCCAGAGATAGCGAGGTTATCGCCGTTTTGCAGGGAACATCGCTGGTTTTCCAGCGATGTTCCCTGCAAAATGGCGATAACCTTGCTGATACGACCCTGTGGTCGTATCAGCATAATCCACCCCCACGTCTAACATAGGTAAGTCAGGATTTTAGTAGACGTTAGATTTTGGCAAAAACGGCCGTTTTCGCCAAAATCTAACGTCTGCTAAAATCCTATGGACTGCCTTGTAAATATCGCGATGTGAACATCAGCGATATTTGCAAGGCAGTCCATCCGAGATACGCCCAGTGACGCCCACTTTGCATCTCATTAGAGATGCAAAGGGAGCGTCGAGAAAGAGGTGCTAACATGCGATTATGCATGTTAGCACCCTCTTGTTGATAGGGCGATAGTTTTATCTCCGTTTTTCTGGCTTTTAAAGCCAGTAAAACAGAGATAAAGCCCTTGTAGATATGCCCCGTAGTTCTTGGTCGACACTCCAGTGACCTATTTTTTAATAAATCCAAAACTAAAAGAATTTGAAAGGCGCTTAAACTGGCATGCATCGAGGTACATTGCGCACTAAAAATCTGCTTTATCCCTTATTTCAGTAATAGATGTGTCTTATGCAGACCGTAGGTCTGTTACAAGTAACCCGTCCTAGCTCACTCATCCCCACCCAGACATTCACTCGTAGCCATCCTCCGGCTGCAGCTCTCTTGTTGCTTTCCCCAGCCCCACCAGCCGTGTGTTCGTCCTGCTCCCATTTTTAGCTGCCCCCTACCCACATGATTTTGAATATTCCCCTCACCTTCCCTTTCTTTCAGAAAGAGTGAGTGAATGATCAAGTTGAGTGTGTCTGTGAGTGAGTGAGTGAGTGAGTGAGTGAGTGAGTGAGTGAGTGTGTAAGTGAGTGCATGGGTGAGTTAGTGAGTGAGTAGTTGTTCTGTCAGTTCGGGTAAAACATTTCCAAAATCAAGTAAATCATTTACTCTCCACAAAAGTGTGTGATGTGTCTTCGAATCATCAGTATTAGTAGGTATCCAAAAAGAGCTCAGCTGTCAGCCATACAGGGCTGCGGGTTGTCCCTAAACCTGACAACTGAAGAGCACAACTTTGAGCGCTCTGCAGTGGCCCTCCGAAGCACTGGCCCCTCACTGTACCCCTGCCTGGAGTCTGCATTCCAGCTAAGGCCACCTGACACACCATAAGAGACTGAACCAAACCCTGTGGAGGAAACGAGCTGCAGATGTCCCTGAGGTCGTATCAAGATCACCAACGATCAAGGAAGCACTTAAGCACCCCTCGCTGCAGGCGCGTGAGAGGACGCAACAAGACTGAGCACCCTTCTCTGGTCTACGGAACACTGTTTATTTTTTTTATTTTTGGGGGAAAAAAATGAAAAGTCTAAGCAGCACTAAATAGAAGCAGCTAAGTGTGCAAGAGCTACGCAGCCGAGTTACTCATCATCCTCATCATACTTCCAACGGTCCCACCATCCAGAGGTATCTTGGTCCACCTCTTGGCGGTAATGACCAATTTATCATTTTTCTGTGCCAATGTGGTTTCACAGGGTGATAACTTATTTTGACAGTGGCCAAGTGCAGACTTTTTAAGTCCTGGAGGTCAGATTTCTTATCAGAAAATGAAATATTCTACTTTAAATTAATAGGATGAACAGGCAGTTCTTGACACTACTCAAAGTGCTGATACATAGGTATTCTTTATGAATGTCATTGTAGAGCAATGGCCTTCCTGAGAGAGAAACATTACAACTCATGAATTTGTCAACTTTCTCACACAAACCTTGGATAGCTACTTCATAGATGTGTGTTGTAACAATATAAATAACTACATATACAAATGCTGATCGAGTAGGGTGTCTAAGAGTCCTTTATTGCTTTCCTCTCCCACCCCCACTGCCTGTTGCTTCCCCCCTCGTTAATTTGTCCTCAACCCACTGCTCTTCTGTTGCCACTCTGCCCCTTCCATTGTGGTTTTCTAAAAAAATTTTAAATTTTTTTTTACAAGGACCTGGCAGCTACTTTTAACTTCTCAACAAAAATAGGAGGAGTGGGAGCGATATAGGTCCAGCATACACACTCCCCTGTACATGCAATTTAATACACAAAGAGTAGGCACTTCCTAAAGCTATTTCATGGAGGAACACTACCAGTGTAATTCTAGGAAAAAGAGGTCAGTGCAAGAGCCCTCACACACCCAAACGGGTGTCATGCTGCATCATCGGGCAGCTCATCATTGGGTCGGTGCTGCAATGCCCAACCAACCCTTTGAGGGGGCTCTTTGCCGGAGATCTTTTCAAATGATTCGCCTTAGCAAGCCTACAGTGAGGGTGCTGTGAGTGTTGATTGGAGTAAAAGTGAGTGAAATGCTAAAATTGACTAAGGGCCACCGAATCACTACTTTCTTGTAATCGTGGTTCTTGTCAAAAATAAAAAGTGAAACTAGACAGGAAATAATATTTTTACTTATTTACTCTCAGAGGTATAGTTACAAATGGGTCAATATGTTTCTTTCCATAAATGGAGTCAAAGATGTTATGTGGCAATTCATCAGGACCTTATAATGCTCTAATCTACAAGGAACTGGGACAGAAATCCAAATTGGTAACGTGCCCAAACCAATGTACCACCTATAAAGTGTGGAAAAACCGGATTGTCTTACTAAAATTAACAGAAAAAAGGAAAGATTCCGACCCTAATTGGGAAATGCTAAGGCCCCTTAGGCACTGCAGGGAACAAATGTGTGGTCTGGTCTCATGCGTTGTCACTGCCGGACAACCTACCCCATCACTGCAATCTCTTTGTGTATTAATTAGCCACAGCTGCCAGACTGTTTCTTTTTCAAAGTACACTCTTGTGCACATTCAAATTATTTTACTTACAACTCAAAGACTGGCATCAGACATCTTAGAACAGTAAATAAAAATACTAAATAATTCAGTGCACATTATGCCCTGTTCGTGCTCTTGGCTGGACTGGGAACGGAAACCAGCCCTGGCAACTCTGCTCCACCGATGCCCATATGGGGGTGCTACTGAGAACCTTTGGCCCTCCTTTGCACCGCTGCCACTTTTGTTACCCGAGCCGATATTGCAGCACTGCTTCAAAACCTGCCCTCAGTAACAAAAATGGCCCCCACTAGCCAAAAACCGGTCCCCACCCTTCCGGCCCACCAGGAAAACGCCCGGTATCCGCTACGGCCAGTACGGCCCTGTTCGCGCTCATTGCTCATGCGTGGGGTCGCACGTCCTTTCACTGGGCTGCCTTAGTGTCATGCTGCACAGCTTCAACAAAAACATTTTGGGGCATATTTGCAACAGGCAGCACTAATTATCGCTGACCTTGTATACCGCATTTTATTCTATTGCTGGAATATTTCGCCAGGCTAGCGTTGTATTAACAACGCTTAGCGCCATGGCGATGTATATTCCAGCATAGCGCCCTTTTCCATGGAACATCGCTGGTTTTCCAGCGATGTTCCATGTAAAACGACGATATACTTGATGATACGACCCTGTGGTCGTATCACATAAATCCACCTCCCATGTTAAGTATGCCTTAGTCAGGAATTGAACAGACGTTAAATTCCTGCGTTAAGGCATACTTGACGCGATAAAATAATCGCTTCCCGCATTGTAAATATTGCGAAGCTGCCTTCGCGATATTTACCCATGTTGTTTCCACAGACACGCCTACTTTGCATCTCATTAGCGATGCGAAGTTAGGGCGTGCTGAAGCGGAGAGCAAAATCAGCAAAACACGCAATAGCGTGTCTTTGCTGATAAAGCGATATAATTATCGCCGCTTTTCGGCCGAAAACGGCCGCAAAAGCGGCGATAATTTTTTATCGCTGCATTGTTAATATGCCCCTTGGTTTCTCTTTTTGGCAAAGCTGGAAGGCACCAGCAAAATGTATTGGCAAAGCAAACAGTTCTGCTTTAGCAGCAAAGTGGAGAGACCGTGTGGCTTTGCCAGTGCTTGTTTAAATTATAAATATTACTGGATCATTATACATATGTGTACATCCTCCAGTCTCCACAGAGTTAGCAGCATTGTTTGCTCTGCTTATCTTCTATATTAAAGGTTTGAATACGTTTCAACACAGCCTACCTGCTTTCCAGAAGCTGGGTGGGTCTGCAGGGGTACTGACCCAGTGTGTCTGTGTTTCTGCAGAGTCTGGCTTTTCAGGTAACGGGATCAGGAGGACCTAGACTGTAGGGAGGATTGGTAGTCAGTATTGGTTTGTGCTTAGTCAGTGCCTAGCCTGCTTTTTGAACCAAGGCAAGAAATTGAGCAACATGATTGCTCAATTTTTGCTGTGTTCTCATCTTGACAATATTATTTGCAGTTGTTTCACAATCTGTCTTCTCCATTACCAACCTGCGCAAAATGTGTACATAAATATACTTAGAAACCCCTAGAACCTGTTTTCTCCCATAGGCCTTAATTCTGGTTAGGTCGCATTGGAGGGAGTATTTATGCATGAGGTTAATATCACTAATAGAGGGAGGAGTGTTTAATGGGTCTAATAAATACCTTTTATTCTGAGTTTTGCAAGTGGGTATGAGGCATACCATTCATATTCTGTATTTACACCCCGAATTCTATATGTTATAACAATTTTTCTTGGAGAAATATGTCAGAGGAAAAATCCCACCTTGGGAAAAATTTCCCATGAGGTAATCAGCGAGCACCCCCAACTGCTCCAAAAAAGGATTTAAACTGTCAACAAAAGCTGATGCAAAGGAGCATTTACTCATTTTTTAAGAAAAAGACACCTTTAGGGGCCGATTTTTACTTTGGTTGGCGTAGGATAAGTCCATCAGGGTGATGGAGTAAATTACTCCATCTCCCTGACAATGTCTCAGCCTGCGAAACTTAGAAATGACACCCAAGCTGATGGTCTTTTCTTAAGCATTGGCAGGAACCGCCATGTGGCAGTTCCTGTCAATGTTTTGTTAATTTTGATGCACGGCTCCGTCAACATGACGGAGCCACTCGTTAAACTTTTTTTTTATTCTCAAAAAAAATATCCCAAAGTGGAATTTCTTTTTGAAAAAAAAATAAATAATCCCTCCTCGCCATGGGTGAGTCCTACCATGACAAGGGGGACATTTTTTTTTTACTGCTCTTTAGTGCCAGGGTTTTTCTGGTGGTGACGGGTAGTAAAAAACGGCTATATGTCCAACCATCTAAATTGGGCTGCCGGGTATTCAGCCATTTCTCTGACAGCCCTTACTCCCAAGCCGTTTGAGAAGTTTGGCCATGACAGAGACGGAGTAGTCTCCACCGTTGCCAAACTTTGGTCTGCCCGCATATAAATTCGGCAGGTGGGCTCTTATATTGGCGGTAAGGATACTCTGTCACTGTTCAGAGGGAGTCTGCTTACCGCCAATGTATAAATTAGCCTATTAGTGAGAAGGATATCAGCAGAATTTTTTAAGATCTTCGGGGCATATTTACAAGCCCCTATCACCACCGGAACGTCACTTTTAATGACGTTCCTATGGCGTTGGGGCTTTGCCTTATTTACAAGATGGCGTCCGGCCACTTGACATGGCTTAACGCCGCCTTGTAAATAAGGCACCCTTTTACCCCTTTGCGTGAAAGAGGTGGGCAATGGGTTTTGTGATGAGCGTTCCGCCGCAACACCCATTGATTTTGACCCTGCCCCCTGTTTACAAGGGTGGCGTAAATAGGAGGCAGCTTAAAATTAAGACCAGGAAAAACCTGGTCTTAATGTTATGTTACTGGGTATTTGTACAGCACGCGGCTACTCCTAAGAGTGTCCCGGCGCTAACATGGCGAAACGAGGAAAAATGCTTTATTTCTCCTCGTTTTTGCTTTTTCTATGTGTGCTGCATTGTGCAGCACACATAGCAAACAGTAAACTCCCAAGAATGATTGTTTATGTGCAGGAAGGTGTCCTTTTCTGCACATAAACAATCAGTAAAAAAATGACAATTTGCAACTTCTATGTGTGCTGCACAATGCAATAAACATAGAAGTTTCAAATCGCCATTTGTGATTGTTTATGTGCAAGAATGGACAACTTCCTGCACATAAACAATCATTCCCTCAACGCAGGCACCTTTGTACTAAAGGTGCCTGCGTTGAAGCTAGGCAGCTTAATTTAGCGCCTGCGCTAGGGAAAACGCAGGGATGTGCCGTATCTTTGTAAATATGGCTCATCCCTGCGTATTCACAAAATGCTAACGCCATGCTCCGCCATTCCCTTGTAAATATACCCCTTCATTTCTTAGAGGTCCAAAACCTTGCTTTTCAGAAGAGATGATCAAATTTTGAATGCTAATGTACTGCTGTGAAAGCTATCCCCAAAAAACCTTTGAGAGTGAGGAAATTACCCACAAAAAATGAACTCCCAGAGGTCATTATGAGTTTACTCTAAAAAATAAAATAATTTACAACAGTGATGCTTAAATTCTGTTCAAGAATTCTCTAGCACCTTGATTTAAGATTACAGTGACCTCTAATCTACAAGTTCGGATGACCATTCACCTGTTTCACCAAAGGTCCAACTTGCATGCAGAATAGCAACAATTACACTTCATGCTGTTTTACTTTCCCACTAATGGGGAAGCTGAAAGGAATTAGGGAACAAACCATAATTACAGATGATCTAATAGCCATCAAACAATGGCAAAATTCTGGAACATTATGACAAAGTTTAACTGCTCCACTGTCAGACAAGTTGGACAGAATTTTCAAGGCTTTCTCCACCATCAGAGAGACATTGGAAATGATGATTGACATGGTAGTGATCAACATGGGATTACTATAAAGAAAGATAACAGACAGAGTATTGAGGAAGATGCGACCATGCACGAATGCCCTACAGAAACAGGTACTTTAATTTATAGATAGAATTAGATTTATGGAATGTAGAATGGAAGATGCAAAGAAATCTGCATCGTCGAAATCCATTAAGGAGTGAAGAGAAACGTCATGCGAAAGTACCTAGAGAAATGGATGCAACTGTTGTGGCACTGGAGGTACTCTCAAAGTTCTATACACTGGCTGCCAAATGGCTCACCCCACCCAAGCCAGAGGTGGCGTGCTTACTCTACTATCGAGACAGAGATGCGATACTGCAAAGGGCCTGGGATTTGGGCTAGCTCAAGGTGGAGAACAACACTATCCTAGTTCTCCTTAATTACATGGTGGCAGTTCAACAAAAGAGATTGTTTATGTTTATGTTTTGTAAAGCACATGGCTACCCGAAGGCTTCCCGGCGCTGGTGAGTACTGTTTAGTGAGTGGTGTTTATCATGGACGTTAAGAAATGTGATGTATGCAGTTATTTGTTGCAAAACTGAAAGTATTAGGATAAAGCATCCTTCTATACTGAAACTAAACGAACATGGAAAAGGCTGGAAGTTTACAAAGAGGGAAATGACAGCAAACATCCAACAGCCGAAAAGGCAGAGAAGGAGGAAATCTAGGCACCACTGTATAAAACAATCTTTGAGGAGTTAGACTAGGGCCGAGAGGGTGGTGGTTGTTGATGTAGTAAGTGCACTTCAGTTCAGTCGGTTGGTGAGTAACATCGGTCGTCCTCCCAGGAAAGCACCAGCCCCAGATAATACTCTGAGTGCTCCCATTGGCTGACGAAATGTGACTTTGCTGAACCATCATGGAAGAGGGTCTTCTATACATGTTTAAGTGGTAAACATGCTCTCCTCACAGGGCGCGTCTTTGCCAAGCAGTCCAGGAGAATGTAAGCCTTCTAGGGGAGTTGAAGGGTGCCTGGCTGGAGAACTGAGACTAGGAGTGGAGTACACCCCTCTAAATTATTTTTCATTCTGATGGAGAGAAGATGCATGTTTCATTCCACGTACAGTGGAAAAGATAACTGTTGCCTTTCTGTCCTGGGAGATGATATTTGAGAGTAGTTTAGTGCGGGTCATGGATTGTTGATCCTTGGAATGGTTGGAGGTCTAGCAGCAGATGGAATATGAAGAGGATCAGGCCCAGGTTAACAGAACAGCACTTGGACACCAACTCAGACTGATGAACTGTAGCGCGAATATAGAACAAGTCAAAACACCACACAGCTCTTGCACATCACATAAACAATGACACTAACAGCAGCAAGGAGATCTTCACCATCATCAAAGATTTCATTGAGCACTCTCCCGCCTCCATCATCATCCTCTCACAAGACCTCTGCAACAAGCTCTCAGAAATTATAACATCCATACAAGGCAACTTTGACCCTCAATCAAACCTGTCAACCGCAACTCAACTTACCATCATGGCCAATAAACAAACCCTGACCTTGTGGACTGCTGTCATCACTCATGAGAGCAGCTTCAGGATTGGCCTGAGCGCTCTTGATTAGCACTCCAGGACAAACTGGGAGCCTGTGACTGCTCTCTCCAACCCCAGCAATGGAGCTGGGGTTGGAGAGAGCGTCACTGCGCATGAAGGATTGGCCGGCCTGAGACGGCCAGCCAAACTGTCATGCATAGTGAAGGGAGTGCACTACCACTCCCCTCAGCACTGTCAGCCCCCAGGCTCCGCCCACAAGACTCGGCAGGAAAGGAGAAATAAAATGAGTGTCATTTTATTTTTCCTTTCCTGCTGTTTTTGGGGAGGCGACGCTCCTCCACCATAGCGGAGGAGCAGCCGCTGTGCCATTTTCTGAACTACAATGCAGGTACTTCATTTTCCAACATAATCTTTCAGTATGAGCATTTTAGCTCGGATTCGTGATGATTTCTATAAAACATCTAACATGTGAACAGTAGCGGCCGGTGTTTGTGACGAGTGGTTAGGTGGCCGGGCTAAGAGAGGGCATAGTGGTCACGAAGGGAGGGGGGCAAGATAAAAAAATTATAATAAAAACAAACTACCTTCAGCCGGCCGTGGCTCGCTTTGTGCTCCTCTTCTTCAGGTGCAGGCTCCCAGCCTGCCCTGCCGCCAATCCTGAAGCTGCTCCCACTCATGTGAGCAGCTTCAAGATTTGCCTGAGCGCCCTTGATTAGCACTCCAGGACAGACTGGGAGTCTGTGCCTGCTCTCTCCAACCTCAGCAATGCAGCTGGGGTTGGAGAGAGCGTCACTGCGCAATGAAGGTTTGGCCGGCCTGAGACGGCCGGCCAAACCGTCATGCGTAGTGCACTACCACTCCCCTCAGTGCTGTCATCCCCCAGGCCCCCTCCCCAAGGCTCAGCAGGAAAGAAGAAATAAAATGAGCGTTGTTTTATTTTTCCTTTCCTGACGTTTCTGGGGGGGCTACGCTCCTCCGCCATAGCGGAGGAGCCACCGCTGCATGTGAATACATAATGTGATGTTGTCATGTGTTGCGTTGTCAGCGTCCTGGGCACTGATTGCCACTCATGCTGGGCAAGGAGGCAAGTGTGCACTGTGGATAATTTGAAAGGGATGAAGGGAGAATTGATGAAGACTATGGGAATCAATGTAAAAGCCCTAAATTTGCCCTGGTTGCTGCTCCGCCCCTCGGAGCTACTGACACCCGAGGTACCAGATATTCTGGTCCATGGATGTCATATAAGGGTCACCAGGGTCTACAGTTATGAGTCCTGGCTTCTCCCTTTGCTCCCACACATCATCCTTTATGAGCCCTGGCTTGGCGATCTTGCAGACAATCTTGGGTATCTCAACTAGAGGAATGTGTGTAAATGTCTCTCCTGAATTTCAATCGGGTTTGTCCCAGGTGCCTACAATTGGTGCAGAGACAGAATATTGAATGAAAAATATCGAGTTGCACAAATATCGAGTTGCAAATATCGTGGGTCAGAAATATCGACAGCAAGATTCTCGTGGTCAAGAATATCGACTTAAGGTAAGTAATATCGATTTTAAAAATATGGAAGTGTTTAATATAGTTTGCAAAAATATAGGTGTTAAATTTATCGTTTGAATACTAATGTTATGTATTTTAGTATATATTTCATATGTATGTGTTGTATGTTTTTTGTATAAGAATTGTTGGTATTTTTTATATATATGTTAGATTTTTAGTAGTTATTAAGGATTTTTTTAATTTTAATTTTGCGTTTTTAGTTCCGTAGGGGGTTGTGGGTTTATAGGGGAATACGGTGGGAGGAATTTAATTATATTTATTAATATTTGTTTAATTGAGATGTTATAGTGTTAAATGTGTAAAGTAATTTATTATGAATGAATTAATAATTGGTTCTTAATTAATTTAAATTAATTAATTGGAAATTAATTATGGCAATTGTGTAATTAATTTTAGGTGTGTGTTGTGGTGTTTATAGGTGTTAAGGGTGGGAAGTAATTTATTTTTAATTGATAAATTAATAATTGGCTGTTAATTAATTGTAATTAATAAATTGGTAATTAATTATGGTAATTGTGTGTGTTGTGGTGTTTATAGGTGTTAAGGGTGGGAAGTAATTTATTTTTAATTGATGAATTAATAATTGGATGTTAATTAATTGTAATTAAGTAATTGGTAATCAATTATGGTAATTGTGTAATTAATTTTAGGTGTGTGTTTTGGTGTTAATAGGAGTAAAGGGTGGGAAGTAATTTGTATTTTATTAATTAATATATAGTTGTTAATTAATGTTAATTATTTGATATGTATTTTGGGTAATTGTTTAATTTTGTGTCTGTTGTTTTTACTTTTAAAGTTAGCATTTACCGCGAGGTTATAATGCACTTAAGTATATATGGTTGGCTGCATCACAAACAACCCAGGAGAATAGGTTCCGAAGGCTGCAGAGGGGCTCTGCTCATGCATGGGCACCCTCTCACATAAAACCCAGCACCCTGCCTTCAGGATTGATAAGGCCTGCCATAGGGGTGACTGATAGGTTTATATGTGCAGTGATTAGGATAGATATAGTGAACCTATATCTAAGTAAGGGGTGCATGCACCACCTTACACAGGCTGCTGTAGCAGACCTGTTTTGTCATTTTAAAACGGCTGCATGGAAACATGTCGTGTTTGGTGTCAAACACCTTGGAATCATACCTCCACACCAGTAACTGGTGTGGGAGGTATGATTCCACCCTCCTAGAGGAGGTACACCCGGTACCAGCTTTCTTGACCCTGGCATCACAAAATGGATGCTGACAGCCACAGACACGAGTCTGCCCTCCTGCTGCTGGACAAAACTCCGGCAGGGGAAGGTTTGACAATAGGTTTCCTGTCACAGGGAGGTGTGACGACCTCCCAGACAGGCTTTAGTGTATTGGGGCTGAGTGGGTGCACTCTCAGAGTGCTTTGATGTCTGCACTGGGGGCACATTTGGTGTCCCTGTGCATAGTCCAGCTCAAACCGGTTGCTGGAGCCATTTGCTCCAGCTCTGGTGCAAAACTGGACAAATGACATGGGTGTAGCCATCCCTCTGTCCTGACCCTCCCATAGGTGGGTCCCAAGAGCTTGTCCCACCCCTTCCTTGGGTATAAAATAGGAACCCCTGACTACAGGACTTTGGATATTACCTGGACTAAACTCTGCTACACAAACCAAGTACTTTGAAGATCTGCACAACGCTGGATGACTGAAGAATCTCCCTTGGAGTGAAGGAGTTACTCCCCTGCTGAGCAGGCACCTAAACGCATCTGACCGGTTTGCATCTACAAAGCTCCTGAAGGACTCCGAAGATTTCTGCAATACAGGAGGTAGGTTCCCGTGATCTCTGAGGTTGATCTGCGCTCTCAGCAATTCTGAGGCCCGTATCCCTCATGGGGACCGTGCAACCCGAACCCCTGGGCACCGTGTACATTTGCAGCAGCATATTCTTTTTGGAAATCCCTGAGGCTGTGCTTTGGGCTACTTATAGTCCTGACCCCGAGCAGTAATTCCACTGAAGATTTCTGGCCTACACTCCACGAGTGTTCCGTGGGCTGGTATTTAGTGATACAGCTTGAGGTCCCTTTGCAATCCCTGGTCCGTTGGCCTGTGGGTCCCTGTGAAGGCAACTTTAACTTTCAGTGGGCTTCCCTGGTTGCTCCAGATGTGCCCTGACTCTCTATTGCTTGGAGAGTCCCCAGGACCTTGCTGGTCCTCACAGAAGCATCTTTCCTCTGACCACGTGTGTTGTAGTGGCCAAGGCTTGTTGGTGTTCAATCCGGACACTGACCCCCCAGCACTCAACATCCTTTGTGGGACAGCTCGAATCCAGACTTTGGTCATCATAGACATCTCCTGGTCCCCGTGGCTGCAGAGTCAAGCTTCACCTCTTCTCACCTGAAGCACCCGACATCGGTGGGCATTCGATTGCTCCGCTCCGGGTCACGTGAAGTGCCCCAGACTTTGTCCCCTCTGCTTTGAGGTTTGTCTCATCTCTGATCCAGGCTTGGGTCACCCAAGACACTTTTCTTCTCCATGGCAGCAGTACTTCTTCGCATCACGCCATTGAAAACGACGAGGGTTTCCGACACCACTTGACCCCTATGCACCCGGCTCCTCTGGGATAGGTAACTCAGGTACCTCAGTACTCTCAAGGGTGCTGGCCTTAGAACCTTCTATGTTTAGCTGGGTTTGCTTAAGGTCCTCTCCTAAGTGTGCTTAATCTTTAAATTTCCAACCGCGACTTTCCCATAGAGTTGTACGGAGCTCGCGCCTGTGTTCACACACTGCACCCGTCCTCCGTGGGTCCCCTGTGTCACTACCTTGGGTGGTTCCTTGGGGTCCCAGCGATTCTACGTGCTCTAGGCACTGTGTCTAGTCAAGTCAGTGGTTGTTATACCACTTTCTTAGTATATGGTTTGGTCTCCCCTGGAGCCCACTGTGTATTGTGCTATTTACTGTCGTTCTAGTGATTTCATATTGTGTGCCTTGTTCTCTAATCTCATAAAGAGGTTAGTAGAGAGTGTTTAGTAATAAATACATATATTTTATAAATACCTTGTGTGGTTCTCCTTTCATTTGGTCATTCAGCAGGTTATATACTGGTAAAACAAGCTGCTTTACTTTCCTTCGAGACTTAGCCTGAAGGCTGCTCTCCACAGCTACCACTAGGATAGCTTTCAATAAAGGTTGTCTTTAACCTAATCATCAATAAAGGTCGTTTGGACTGGTGCAAGGTGCCAACTTTAATTAGTGGACAGCATATACCAGGCCAACTTCTCACATTGGTGTGCAGCGGTTGGGATTCAAGCTTGCTATTGTTTTACCAGATAATCTCATTGAGTGACTAACTGAAAACCACTAAAGGTACTTAGGTACATATAAATCAAGACTAGAATAAAGTAAGTTCTACTGAACTTGGAGTTGGGTAAGTCAAGGGCCTAGCACACCCCTTTCTCCAACTCAGAGAGTTTCAGTTCCCACTAGGGTAGGTAGGTGCATACACCACACCACACTAGTATGTCTTCTAGGCCTGAAGCCAGTGGCTCCTTGCCAACTAAGTATGACCATCTCTCATTCCAAGAATTGAGAACCATGTGTACATCTAGGAAACTGAAGACAGGGAAAAACCCAAACACTCAACGTCTCATAGAGAGTTTGATTTTAGATTACCTCAGACAGACCCCAGGGTCTGATGAGACAGGCAAGTTGGGTGGGACAGCAGAAGAGGAAAGGCCAGGAAGTGAGAACTTCTATGACCTGGACTCTGATGCTGGCCAGGAGGATCAAAATGATTCTACCCTGGACAATCCAATCCTTCCTGAAGGTGAGGGAGAAGGCCTCAGTGGACCTCTCTTTATCCTACCTGGAAGGGTTAACAGTTTGCCAAGAAGATAAAGATCTCCTTCTCAGGAATCTAATCATTCTGGTACATCTGTAGGGAGCTCTGTTTCTCATAGGACCTCTGCCTCTCATAAAAGGGAGTCCTCCTATGAGAGGAAGTGCCAACTGCTTGAGTTTGAGAGAGCTAAGCTCAGAATCAAGAGAGAGCAATTGGCCTTAGATAGGGAATCCCTGGAGCTTCAGAGAGCTTCTAAAAGGTTGGGGCTAGAGCCCCATGGTGGCAGCAACAGTGTCCCTAGGAGTAGAGAACATACTCATGACCATAGGAACCTGAACAAGATTGTCCCTCCCTACCAGAGTGGGGATGACATCCACAAATGGATAACTGCACTGGAGAGGGCCTGTAAGGTACAGAGGGTCCCTCGGGAGCAGTGGGCAGCAATCTTGTGGCTATCCTTTGCAGACAAAGGTAGAGACAAGCTCCTCACTGTTAGAGAAGAGGATGCTGATAATTACAAAGTCTTGAAGAGTGCTCTGATTGATGGGTTTGGCTTAACCACTGAGCAATATAGGATTAAGTTCAGAGATACCCAAAAGGCACAGACTCAAGACTGGGTTGACTTTGTAGATTGTGCTACTAAGGCTCTGGAAGGTTGGATACATGGCAGCAAGGTGCAGGACTTTTTAGGATTGTACAATTTGATTATGAGGAGCAGATCCTTAATAATTGTCAAAACCAGCTTTACACCAGTACCTGGTGGACTCTGATCTGACCTCTCCCCAAGAATTGGGAAAGAAGGCAGACAAATGGGTCAGAACCAGAGTAAAGCCAAAGAATCAGGGTGGTGACCAGAAGAAAGATTCTTCCAAAAACCAAGAGAAAGGTGGGGATAAATCAAAAGATAAATCCACTACAGGGCCCCAAAAGTCCTCTTCTGGGGGTGGGTCCCAAACTCCTTCCTCCCCTGAAAAGAAACCTTATTGCCATATAGGTAAGAAGCCTGGCCACTGGAAAAATGACCCCAGTTGCCCTAAGGCCAGCAATAAGGAAAATGTTCCTCCCAGCAATACTACCACTCCTCCTGGTACTACAAGTAGTAATCCCGCAGGTGGTAGTAATGCACCCAAAAAGTTAGGTGGGTTCTGGGGAACTGAGGTGGACCATGGATTAGCAAGGTCCCCCTCACAGGCCTCCTCAGTCTGTGATGGTGGCATGGGATTTGCCACTTTTACTGTCAGTCCTAATTCTTTGGGCAAGTACAGACAGGAGCCACTGATAAATGGTCAGAAAGCTTTGGCATTCAGGGATACAGGGGCTAGTGTTACCATGGTGACAGGGAAACTTGTCCCCCCTCAACAGCTTTTACCTGAGTTTAAGTACCAGGTGACCAACATTGATGGTATTAGTACAGATCATCCCATGGCTATAGTCAATCTCAGCTGGGGAGGGATCACTGGCCCAAAGAGAGTGGCAGTGTCCCCAAACTTGCCTGTAGATTGCTTGTTGGGCAATGATTTGGAAATTTCAGCCTGGGCTGAAGTTGAATACCAGGCCCATTTAAGAATGTTAGGCCTCCCTGAGAAAGTTGGTGGGGCTCTTAGGGCCTCAGCCCAATCCCAGGGAAATTTTGGAGTGGTGGAGCCTGAAAGAATTGAAGGATTGAAGAAAATTCTTCTACCCCCCAGACCATAGGTAAGGGTCAGCTTCCTCAGGGATCTGATCCTACCCCTAGTGAAGGAACTGCCCCAGAGTTGGTCAGGCCTAGCCTGGCAACACCCCTGATGGCAGGGGACCCTTCCAAGGTGGTACCCAGTCTGGAGCAGGTATCCTGCCCCTCTCTACCCTACTTCACTCAGCCTAGGGCTGCAGAGGTCAGGGAGGTCAGTGGACCCCTTAAGGCCCACTGTCCAGAGGAACCCCCTCATCCACAGATTAAGGGCACCCAGTCTAGTAGCCCTAGCCAGGTGAATATTCCTCAACCGACTGAGGGATCCCTCTTACCATTGGATATGGACCACCCCCAGATGGACTCTGTTGGGCAAAGGCAAACCTGGGACCAAGTGGTTCCAAACCTACCATGTCCCCCCAGTGTTCCAACCAAAGGGACCCAACCCCCAGCTGTAGGCAGCCAGAGGTTGACCCTTAGGGCCAGATACAACTCAGTCATGGTGACCAGTGATCTGAGGAAGCTGAGGCCAACTTTATTAGGGCCTCACTTCTCTACTCAGACACCCCACCAGCCTTTTACTTTGCCACAACACCCTACAGGTAGAAATCCCAACTTTTGGAGACCATCCCATACCCTTAGGGGTAGGGACTGCTTAGTGGACCATAAGACAGGGGGTATCCATGCTAGTGCAGGATCTTCCTTATATGGCCACTTAGTCAATAAAGGCTCAATTGGACAAGGTTAGCCTTATCTCCTTTCATTTGGGGGAGGTTATGTAGGAAGGTGGAATCTGACTGCATGGTTACCCCCACTTTTGTCCTGGTGTTTTGCTGGTTTTCGACTTAGTCTGACTGGGATCCTGCTAATCAGGACCCCAGCCTAGCTGCTTTCTCCTCTAAATTGATTGCATGTACTTTAGGTAAACTCCAGATTGGATTCTGGGGTGCCCTTATAAGTCCCTAGTATATGGTATACTATGTACCCAGGGCAAAGGTACCCCAGAGGCCTCCCAGGGGCTGCAGTATGTATTATGCCACCCCTGCGAGACCATTTAAAATGACACAACAGGTCTGCTACAGCAGCCTGTGTAAGGTGGTGCATGCACCCCTTACTTAGATATAGGTTCACTATATCTATCCTAATCACTGCACATATAAACCTATCAGTCACCCCTATGGCAGGCCTTATCAATCCTAAAGGCAGGGTGCTGGGTTTTAGGTGAGAGGGTGCCCATGCATTAGCAGAGCCCCTCTGCAGCCTTCGGAACCTATTCTCCGGGGTTGTTTGTGATGCAGCCAACCATATATACTTAAGTGCATTTTAACCTCGCGGTAAATGCTTACCTTAAAAAGGCTGCATGGAAACATGTCGTGTTTGGTGTCAAACACCTTGGAATCATACCTCCACACTAGTAACTGGTGTGGGAGGTATGATTCCACCCTCCTAGAGGGCGAAAAATGACAACACCGGTACACCCGGTACCAGCTTTCTTGACCCTGGCATCACAAAATGGATGCTGCCAGCCACAGACACGAGTCTGCCCTCCTGCTGCTAGACGAAACTCCGGCAGGGGAAGGTTTGACAATAGGTTTCCTGTCACAGGGAGGTGTGACCACCTCCCAGATAGGCATTAGTGTATTGGGGCTGGGTGGGTGCACTCTCAGAGTGCTTTGATGTCTGCACTGGGGGCACATTTGGTGTCCCTGTGCATAGTCCAGCTCAAACCGGTTGCAGGAGCCATTTGCTCCTGCTCTGGTGCTAAACTGGACAAAGGACATGGGTGTAGCCACCCCTCTGTCCTGACCCTCCCGTAGGTGGGTCCCCAGAGTTTGTTCCACCCCTTCCTTGGGTATAAAATAGGAACCCCTGACTACAGGACTTTGGATATTACCTGGACTAAACTCTGCTACAGAAACCAAGTACTTCTATGATTTGCACAATGCTGGATGACTGAAGAATCTCCCTTGGAGTAAAGGAGTTACTCCCCTGCTGAGCAAGCACCTAAATGCATCTGACCGGTTTGCATCTACGAAGCTCCTGAAGGACTCCGAAGATTTCTGCAATACAGGAGGTGGGTTCCTGTGGTCTCTGAGGTTGATCTGCGCTCTCAGAAATTCTGAGGCCTGTATCCCTCGTGGAGACCGTGCAACCCAAACCCCTGGGCACCATGTACATTTGCAGCAGCATATGCTTTTCGGCAATCCCTGAGGCTGTGCTTTGGGCTACTTGTAGTCCTGACCCCGAGCAGTAATTTCACTGAAGATTTCTGGCCTACACTCCACAAGTGTTCCGTGGGCTGGTATTTAGTGATTCAGCTCGAGGTCCCTTCGCGATCCCTGGTCCATTGGCCTGTGGCTCCCTGTGAAGGCAACTTTAACTTTCAGTGGGCTTCCCTGGTTGCTCCAGACATGCCTTGACTCTCCATTGCTTGGAGAGTCCCCAGGACCTTGCTGGTCCTCACAGAAGCATCTTTCCTCTGACCGCGTGGGTTGCAGTTTGTAGGCACATGTCGCAGTACAGAAAGGATAGAAAAGAAAAAAAAATGGTATGGTAACAATTACCCAGATCGGGGTAGTTTAGCGAATGATACCGCTTTACGTTTGGTATTTATCGTGTTAACAATCCAGTAGTTGTAACAAGCAACAGTTTATATTGGTTCGTTCCGTATCTGGACCAGTGTAACAACAATGGAACTTGATGTACCATAGTATGTAGCCAACGTAACCCAACATATCCCCTCCCCCCTCCCGTCAGTCCTGGAGAAACGCAAACGCTTTGTCGCAGCTCGAAGCCATCAACATGTAATAAAATCATCAGTAATCGGAGTGCAATAACTTTACATGACAGGTCAGATTCACGGTACATGTACATATCTTGTTAAACTTTCCCATTATTGCGATTGTGAGGTAGGGTTATTAGCATTAGAGTCCAAATCAAGGTTTTTAAGGGCTTCCAGCATAATGTCCCACTCCATGGCTATTGGAATTTTGCGTATGCCTCTGGCTTCCTCCCTCCGTATTGCAGCGCTTTCGGCACTGCCCCATCGGACCAATTCGCTATGCCAAGTATGTTCCGTGGGCGGTTTCATTGACTTCCGACGCATAGTGATGGCCCTTTTAGCTAGTATTAAAGCCAGATCCATTAATCTAGTTTGTACTTTGTGTTTAGACGATCTTTTGTGTAGTCCCAAAATACATTCCTCTACAGTATTCCCTATTTCTCTTTGTGTGACTGTCAGTGTATGTTGTCTGATTGAATCCCAGTACCCACGTATGCGGGGACACGCCCATAACATATGTATCAGATCGGCTTCTTCCGATTGACATCTGGGGCAGCGGTGTTGTGTGTGTGGTAACATCCGGTTTAGTCGGTTAGGGGTGAGGTAAGCTCTGTGAAGAAGCATGGTCTGTATATATTTAAATTTCGCATTTCTGGACACTTTCTTAGGGTATTCTATTAGTCCAGCCCATTCCTTGTTCGATAGGTCCCGCCCTATATCATTCGCCCAAGTATTTCGTAATGTAGTGAGTTCTACCGCTGCGTGTGTACGTATTCCCACGTAAAGCCACTTGATGAGATGTCTTCCTCTACCCATGTAGTATAAAGCCTTGACTAACTCGTGTATGGGGGGGTTCCTGTCGTTGAGGGGCCCAGTGTGTTTTTACATATTGTAGCAGTGCGGCATGCAGTAGATATAAATGGTCGGGTGCCCCTGTTTCCCTCATAAAGTTATCGTGGTCCATGAGTATCCCATTATTGAATAAATCATTCACCGTGCTAATCCATTCTTCAAGCCACGCTGTGATTCTGCGCTTTGTTATTCTCCCGGTAGTCAATGGAATCCCCAGTAGCTGAATATTTCCAGCGTATGGAGGGTGCAGGGCCGTATATTGTAGCGTCGCTTTCCAGCTCTGTATCGCTGTGTGTAGTAGAGGCGGTAGATTTTGGGGGGTTTTATTATGAGGTAATAACAATGTGTGAAGGGTGCCCTGATCTATATCTTGTGTAGTGTATCCTATTTCGTGTAAATTACGGCCGGCAGTCCAATAAGAGAGCCACTGTAGTTGGCATGCGTAGTAATATTCTTTAAGGTCAGGGACTCCCAGGCCTCCTCTGTCAGTCCCTAGTTGTAGCTTTTTGAGGCTTATTCTGCGTCTGCTGGTCCCCCATATAAGATCTGTAAGCATGGTATTCAAGAGTTTAAAGGTGGTATGTGGTATTAAAATCGGCAAATTGGTAAAATAATACAGCAATCGTGGGAGGACCACCATCTTGGATATGGCGGCCCGACCTATCACCGAGATCAGCAGTGTAGTCCAGAATGCAATACTTGAGCGTATAGACCTAATCGTTCTATTAAGATTACCCTCTAGCATATCTTTGTGCATCCGGTATACTTGTATACCTAAGTACTTGAACGTGTGTTGCGCTACTGGGAGTGCATAGGACCCGAACGTGATTTCCACAGGGTGTATAATCTCTTGAAAGAAAAAAGCATGTGACTTCATAGCGTTAATAGCCAAACCCGATATCTGCTCAAATCTCCGAAAGATATCAGGGATGGGGTCCAGGGTACCACAGAGATCCGGTATGTAGAGAATAATATCATCCGCATATGCGGAGAATAGGTGCGTTGTGGCACCGATCTGTAGTCCGAGTCGATGTGCTTCTGTACGTAATTTAAGTGCTAAGGGTTCTAACGCAAGGATAAATAGGAGTGGTGACAGCGGGCACCCCTGCCGTGTGCCCCTGTGTATATCGAGTATTCGGCCGAGATGTGTCCCCCCATTCGGGCTCGGGCAGTAGGGGCCTCATACAGTAAACGTAACCATTTGAGGTATTCTGCGGGCAAACCAAACTTCCCCAATGCCTTAAACATGTAGTCCCATTTTAGCATGTCAAACGCTTGTCGCAGGTCCAACGCTATACATCCTGCATGTTCATGATGTTCTGGGGCGGTCGACATTATATGATGTAGTCGCCTGATATTCAATGAAGTGCTATGGGCTGGGAGAAAACCATTTTGGTCTGTGTGTATAAGTTTATTTAAGTTTGGGAGGAGTCTATTTGCTAGTACCTTGCTGAGTATTTTATACTCTGTCGTTAATAAAGACAGTGGGTGGTATCCCGACATATCTGTGGGGTCTCTGCCTGGTTTCAGAAGTGAGACCACCAGTGCCTGCGCCGTGGAGAGGGGTAGACTGCCCAACTCCAGCGCTTTATTATATAGGGTTTCCAGTCGGGGGACGAGAGCTTCCGCGTACGTGTCATAAAATTCGGCTGGTAGCCCGTCCAACCCAGGGGTTTTGTTACGGGGGAGTCCTTTTATTGCAAGTTTAATTTCAGGTTTTGTAATGGGGCATGTTAGTTCTTTCTGGGATTCTGCAGACAAACGTGGACATGGTAGGGCAGACAGAAATTCATCAATGTTAGTACTCTCTGCTATATCAGGCTTGCTATATATTGCAGCATAATATTGCCTAAAGGCATCATTGATGTCGTGTGGGGTATTTACAATGTCGCCTGTGGGAGTGTTAACTTTATTAATGATAGTAGTAGGGGGGTCATCAGGTAGTAGTTTGGCCAGTAGTGTCCCGGATTTGTCCGCTTCTGTATGGCGTATTTGCGTGTATCTTTGGTAATCAATGACTCTAAGGGATTCTAATAGTTCTGCATGTTTGATACGTATCTCTTGCAGTGGGGCCCGTTTGTCGGCGTCATGTGCGGCTTCTTGTTCCAGTATATTCATTTTGTTTTCTGTATCTATGAGATTTTTGTGTATTTCCTGCCTGGTGCCCACTATTGCACTAATTGCCTTGCCCCGTATGACAGCCTTAAAGGTGTCCCATTCGATCAAGATGGTGGAAGCGGTGTTACTATTCTCTGTAAAGTATTGTGTAATTGTGTCAGCTATAGTGGTGCGGAATACCGCATCTTCTAGTGTCTGTGGCCACATTCTCCAGGTGGGTACTGGAGTGGGGACTCTACCCCACCTCACGGTTATTTCCAATGGATTATGGTCTGAGAAGTCTTAGCCAAATAAGTGGCATGTGTCACCTGCATTGCTATTGTTCTAGAGCAGTAGATTCTATCGATCCTTGTGTGCAGTAGGTGAACAGAAGAATAGTAGGAGTATTCTCTATGCGTTGGGTGGCGCATTCTCCAAACGTCACAGAGTGCCCAGCCGTCTGTCCACCCACAAAGAGCCTTTGCCTGTTTAGTCACTCCCGTACTGTGTAAGGGGGGGTGAGAACGATCTAATGTGACATCCATTACTGTATTACAGTCCCCTCCTATAATCCATGGATACATCTCCCAGCCTGCCAGTGCTAAGTTGAGGGCAGACAAGAATTTATCCTGGTCAAAATTCGGGGCATAGATATTGCCAAGGACAACGTGTTGACCGTCTAACATCCCCCGTATAATGATGTACGTGCCCTGTTTGTCCACCCTCTGTTCTAAGGCTGTGAAGGGTACTCCATGTCTGATCCACACTGTGACTCCCCTTGCGAAGCCAGAGTAATTGGTTGAGAAAATCTGACCTCTCCATTTCTTGCGGAGTTTCACCGCTTACTGATCTATGATGTGAGACTCCTGTAAATTTACTATCTGTGCTTTGCGTCTAAGCAACTGCGCATTCACCCTGTGTCTTTTTTGTACAGACCCTAGACCTCGAACGTTCCAAGATATTAAGTTATATGTATTAGGTGTATGCATTGTAATGTAGGGATAAGCCATATCCATGTCCGCGGCGAATGAAAGCCACTAATGCTACCAAATCTAGTGATTACTCCAGGACCAACCCCCTCCCCAGAACACCCAATACTAGGCCCGGCTGAAGAACTATTCCGGACCAAACAACACAACATAACTTGTAAAACTGCATTGTATGCATAATGTGCGTTCGCAACTAGGGGGCTGTCGCCAACACCGTCCATGCTGTTACTACTGTATTCACGTGAGCTCTAAGGGATTCCGGGGCTAAGAAATAATTCAAAATTACACCATTTTAAGTCACAAAGAAAAGGATATGTGAACTAGTTTGAGTTCATGCATCGGAGCCAGCAGTGTCCATTGTTTCTCAATCGAATAAACCATCTGCCGTCTGTGGTGTCACAGTAGGGAACAGGGCCACACTGCCCTCAGAGTCCGATCTGTTCGTGTTGTCGTCTGAAGAGGCTGTCTCCGCAGCGTGTGCATTGTCTCTGAAGGTGGAGGCCATCTCGAGTGCCAGGTCTTTGCTCTTTTGCACTTGTTGTGGCGTCGGGTTTGGTGGCTGTGTCTTACTGTATGTCTTCCTGACACGGCGGCGGCCTGCGTTCCCAGCATGTCTTGAACTATTAAACGAGCTTTGGGAGGCGGTTCCCATTGATTTAGACGGTTCCATCACCTCCAACCATTCCTCTACATCTTCCGGGCTCTCGAAGTAGTATGTTTTTTGCTCGTAAATTATTTTCAATCGTGCCGGGAATAACAGTGCGTATTTCAGCTGCATATCTTGCAATTTTTTCTTGACAGCCATGAAAGAAGATCTTTGTCGTTGTACCATAAGCGTGTAGTCTGGGTACAAAGATATGCGACAGATCTCGAATCTAATCTGAGAAAGTTCTCTCACCTTCTGGAGTAAAATGTCCCGATCTCTATAGTTCAACATCCTGACTATGAGAGGCCGAGGGGGGCGCCTGGTTTTGGCCTACCAGTAGGTATCTTATGTGCCCTTTACACGCAGAATTGGTCTGAGATTCCCTCTGAGGTGATGTGATCTTTAAACCATTGTTCCAGGGAATCGAGCCGCGTCGGATCCCTCACTTCTTTCTGGCAGACCTATGACGCGAATATTGTTGCGTCTTGCCCTCCCTTCTGCATCTTCAACACGGTCTAGGAGGTTGGTGACCTGTTTTTGTAGTTGTTGAATCTGCGTTGTATGTTGTTTGTGCTGTGGGGTCATCTCTTCCAGTGCAATAGCGTTAGTTTTCACCCTGTCCGCCAATTTGGCGTGGTCTGCCTTGAGCAGTGTGAGTCCGGTCGTTAGGGCGCCAATCTGTTGCTCAATGGCCTTTCTGGAGTCCCTGACCTCTTGTAGGATTAAGTCCAGTTTATCCATCGGGCCTTCCTTATTAGTAGGCGGCACACAACTTAGTGACAGCGAAGTATTGGTGTGCTCCAGATCTTCCGGGGATTGGGTGGTATTTGAGGCGGCGTCTTGTATTTTTCCTCTTGGGCGCCCCATGACTATGGCTGACGGGTCGCACGCTAAGTCTATGGCTGCATTAGTATTTGGTAGTAGGGCGTGTATGATGTGGCCCCTACACAAAATCTGTGTGACGAATTGAACCATTTTTTTGAAGAGAAAATAAAAGTTATAAAAGGCAATATTCCCCCTAGCACTCGAACCTTCAACATACCACCAGAAGATAGAAATTCTATGTCTCTTTATGCCTTTCTGGCCATCAGCAAAGAGTAGCTTGTCAAGCTGATGGTCACAGTCAAAACAGGGTCACCAAACGATATTTGTCCTCCTAATGTCCAAAAGACAATTTTTTCTTGCTTTCTGGGTATAGCAATGACTCTTCTCAATTTATCTCTTACCCAAAGTGTTAGAGTTGACTCGCAAAACTGCTGTATTACCCGTATTACTCCATTGAAGGTTAGCATTGATATAGCTAATGCAGTATTATTGTATCGTGTGCATATGCGGGCAGAGGATGTAGGTATTATGTTTTGTTAGGTTGACATCCCTGCCACCATTTTGTCTTTCTTAGACGCCATTTTCTATTACAATTGAAACTGTTACTTATTTATTTACGAGAAGTGGTCTTTGGTAAGTTTAGTTTCTCCAATGTCTAAAACTCATTCATTATTGCATTCTTCTGCTGTTTCATCAAGGCCTTCTCCCACCTGTCTTATGGGAGGATGAGCTAAACGACCTTGGCCAGTAGATAGCTTGTGCCAGGCTGTGGAATCGAAACTCATATTCTGTACCTCCATTGTATTACGACAGCTACCAGTGTTTTTCCATAATAGGCGGATCTTAGAGGGCTCCGCAACATACATAATGTAACTTTATGCTTGCTAGAGTCAGTCCCTCGTCAGCCATCACAGGAGGCTGGTCAGACTGGACTCCACTGCAGTGTATCTTATGAATAAACTAGTCTATATGCATTCTCTACTGCATCATCGACTCTTCATTGGACAGAAGGCTAGTGGAGGTCTAGAGTGACCCGGGTGGCCCTAAACGGGTCATTTCCTTCAGTTGGAGCCCGAACAGGTTCAACACCAGGTGACCCATCTCGCCCATAGACGGGTTGTAGGGGTCAGGGTTGCGTCTGGTTGGATGGGCGGATCAGGGTACCCCACACGATCGAGCCTAGTTCTGTCAGCTGCCCCGCCTGTCTGATCGGGTGGCTCCTCATCTAGTGGTCATCTCGGCTGGGTCCTGAAAAGGCGAAACCCTTGGATCTGACCGTTTTGGTCTGAAGAGTCGGCAGTGGAGAGTAATCTTGTTCGACCTGTGTGCACCAGGTGAGCTCATCTTGATTCTTGGTAAGTGCGGCGCCGTCTTGGTTAATTTGGTAGGTCTGCAGACCCTTGTGATACGGAGCATTTTTAGAACGTCCCGCCAGGCCACCTGGTAATTTGGCATACTCTTGAAAAGGCCTGGGGCTAGAGTCTATCTTGTTTTGGTACACTCTGCGGACTGTCTTGTCTTGGTGCAGTCTGAGGACTGACTTGTTTTGGTGCAGTTTCCGGACTGCTTCTTGAGAGCTCTTTGTTCGTTTTTTTGTTGCGTGTGTGTGTTGATTGAGTGATTAGTGAATGTGTCTGATGCTAAGATGCCTGGTTGGAGTAAAATGTGGTGTGTTGGGTGTTGTTGAAAGCTCTGCGGAGCTTCGGTTGGAGGAACGACAACCTGCGCCTCCAGAAGGCACTCTGAGTTTCGAGATGTATGTGAAGCATGGCATTGGCCCTATTATGTTTTGTACATTATGACACAAATATACGAGAGACAATGCTGAGCTTCAGTGTCCACTAAATGGTACTTTTGATGAACAGAAAGGGAATTATTTACAGGACACATTATTTGCTAGAAGAAGTAGGCAGTCGATGTTTGACACTCTACAGGGATGGCAGAAGGAAGCTAAGCAGAGGCGTATAAAGGCCGAGAAGGCATCTAGGAAGAAAGCAATGCAGACAGTTGTGCAGAAAGCAGTAGCTTATGATAAAGAGCGAACAGAGAATGGTATTGAATGTGCTGATAGGAAGTTTCGATTACAATGTAACAAGTCTTATGTGGTTGAGAGGAAGAGGATCCTTTTGTGGAAGAACTGTTGGAAACACATCCCCCACCTCCGTACGCCCCACAGAGATTATATCCGGATGTTCCGGTGTCCCAGCCTTCGAATGTTCCCCCACTTTCCTCAAGCCTTCCTGTGAGTTCGACAGCCTCGGCTCCTGTTTTGTCTATTTCTTCTCCGGTTCTACCAACTGCAACACAGCCACTGTTGACATCGTCTCCTATGCCTGTTTCTACTATGTCGTCCCCGAGTCTTTCGTCTGTTGTACTGAGTAGTGTCCAGACACCAGCACGGGGGTCAGATGTAGGGAAGTGGGCGGCAGCGCGAGATCGAATGGAACAGGTGTTGACGCGATCGAATGTGGGAGAAGAAGAGAAAAAGATGGTTGCGCATCAGGCAGCGCAGTGGGTTCGGAGCCTGATTTATAGTGCGGAGGATATATGGAGTGTGATGAAAGATTTTGATCCATTTGTACAGCAGCATGCCCTTCAACATATGTCAGCTACGATGATCAGTTTGTGGGAACAGTGTATTGGGGGCACTGCCCCTCAAATAATTTATGACATTCGAGATCGCGTATATTCAGCAGATCTGGCCACTTTGGAAGTTCTTGGTAATGTTGGGACATTGCTTGGCTATAGAGAAAGATTACAGCAACGTACTCCGGTTAGTATACCCCAGTATCCGATGAGGGAGGTGCATCCTATTTTTCACCCTGAGATTCCAGAGCAGCGGAATCAAAGAAATGAGGTGGTCCAACAACGGGTGGCGGCCCATTTTCAGGAACAGTGGGTTTATACTCCATGAAAAAGAAGTGAGGTATTGGCCCTTAAAAGTCAGTTACCTGACCCAAGCAAGAATCCTACAGCATATTATAAGGAATTGACAGAGGCAGCCTCTTTGTCGGTTATGACACTTGCAGATATAGAGATTCTCTTTGGGTTATTGGTCCCGGTGGACATATGGAGGCAGGTGCATACCCAAGATCATAGAGTGGAATTGGGAGGTACTTGGGAAGAAATCAAAGGATGGGATGCAGAGCGGAAGCCAGGTGAGAAACCTAGAGCTGAGATTTTGGATTTGCCGAACCGCATCATTACGTATATGCATTCACTCATTCCACCCCGACAGGTGGATTGGGATAAGCTAACGGCATGTAAACAGAAGAAAGAGGAAAGTGTGTCTAATTTCTTTACTAGGTTTGAAGGAGTTTTCTTGGATTTTAGTGGACAGGATTTGTCAGTGGAAGGGGGTGTTCGTTTGTTTGTTAATAGGTTTGTTACAAACGTGCTTCCAGAGATTGTGGCCCGGCTGCAGGCGTCAGAGAGTGCGTGGACAACACCCTCTCCTTCGGTGATATTGAGTATGGCTCAGTATTATGAGCATCCTGAAAATGAGGAAAAGGATAAGGTGGAAAAGAAAAATAAGAATTTGAAAATGAGGGTGTTGCTGCAGCAAGTTGCCAGAGGGTCTGGAAGGGGATGTGGTGGTGGTGGCCTAACGCAGAGAGGGCGAGGTGTTGGTAGAGGTGGTTCACCTCTTGGGCGAAATCAGTGTGCTTATTGTAAAAAGGAGGGACATTGGCGGAGTGAGTGCCCTGATTTATTGCAGAAACTTGCAGTCCCTGGCAGACGAGGTTTGCGAGGAAGGGGTCATTATGAGACAAGCAGGGATGAGGCATCAGCGGGTGTGTCTACAGGCGGTTGTTCTGACTCAAACTATTTTGATGACCCCCATGGGAGACAGTACTATCATGATGATTATAATATGGAAGATGCTGCGGGGATGTCCTATGGCTAGGATAGCCAGGGACAGGGAGAGGGACCAGTTTAAATTCCTGTAGATCAGCGTGGTCCTTATGTCACGGCAGATTTGCATGGTTAAGCACAGAAATTTGTGGTGGATACAGGTGCGATGAATAGCTCTGTTTCTCATACGCTGGTCCCTGGGGCAACCCGGTCTGGCCGTAATAGTGTTTCGGTAGGTTTTTCAGGCGTACCGGTTGTGAGCCCCATCTCTAAACCTCTTGCTTTGACACTTGGTCCTTTTACTGTGAACTCTCCATTTTTGTTAACGGCTAATTGCGGTGAAAATGTATTAGGATTAGATTTATTAAAAAGATTACATGCTACAATATCTTGTTCTCCAGATGGGGTTTTTATGACTATTGGCCCTAATGTGGCTAAAGCAAAACAGTGCTTGGTAAAAGATGCACCCCTTCCTGCTGAATTTAAAGATGTGCCATCCTTTTTATGGGCCACAGGTGATACAGATGTAGGGCTGTTACAAATACCACCAGTTTCTATTAAAGTTAAGGAGAACGCTGTGCTCCCCGTATTCCCCAGTATAAGATCTCACAAGCAGGGGAACAGGCTTTGATGCAGATTATACAGGACCTGATCAAAACAGGCGTGGTTGAGGAGACGGTGGGAAATGTGTGTAATAGCCCTATACTCCCTATTCTTAAGAAGGTACCATTGGATTCTCCTGATTTACATCCTGATGTTTATCGTTTTGTGATCGACCTCCGAGAGGTCAATAAGATAGTCTTTCCCCAGTTTCCAGTAGTTCCGGACATCACTGTCCTTTTAACGATGATTCCCTCCACAGCAAAATTCTTTTCTGTCATCGATTTAAAGAATGCTTTTTTTAGTATCCCTATTCACCCCGATAGCCGTTATCTTTTTGGTTTTGCATTAGCTTGAAGAAGTTTCCAATTCTGTCGAGCTCCTCAAGGGTATGCTGAAAGTCCCAGTATTTATAGTCAAGCTTTAAAAGGTCAATTGGACTCTCTCCCCCTCAGGTAATGTATTATTGCAATATGTGGATGACCTTTTGATCGCCTCCGACACTGAAGAGGGTTGTCGGGAGGCTACGGTTAAATTGTTAAAGCATTTGGCGGACAAAGGACATAAAGTGTCTCTTTCCAAATTCCAATATTGTCAACAGCAGGTCACCTATTTAGGTCACCTGCTGTCGAAGGAGGGTCGGAGGCTGACACCAGAGCGAGTTGATGCCATTGTTAAAATGCCTGTCCCTGACACACAAAGGGATGTGCGTGCTTTCATAGGCATCACCTCGTATTGTCGACACTGGATTCCTGCTTATTCTTTATTAATACAGCCTTTGCTTCGTTTAACTACTAAAGATGTGCATGAACCTTTGCCTTGGACGCATTAATGCCAGCATGCTTTTGAGCAATTGAAAGTTGCGCTTTGTTCTGCACCTGTGCTTGGTACGCCTGATTATAAGAAGTCTTTCGTGTTGTACGTACACGAAATGGCTGGATGTGCGCTTTCGGTGCTAACACAAGCCTTTGGAGGTAAGCTATGGCTCTTTTCTTCCTGTTGTTGTTTGACCATGTGGCCTGTGGCCATTTTGTGTAGCTAGCCAGTGTGCTTTTGCCATAGGCCTGCATGTGTTTTTTATAATAGCCATGCCTCCTTTGCTTGCTGTTGTTGTTTGACCATGCTTCCGGTGGCCATTTTGTGCAGCCAGCCAGTGTGCTTTGCTCTTGCCATCGGCCTGTAGGTGTTTTTTGTTGCGGCCATGCCTCCTTGCTTGCTGTTGTTGTTTGACCATGTGGCCGGCGGCAATTTTGTGTAGCCTGCCACTGTGTAAATCCTTTTTTTTACAGTTTTCAAAGCAATTTTCTAGGGAGAATGATAGGAGAGGGCCAAGCCTTTTCGTTAATTATTTATGTGTTTCATATTAAATGCATTTTTCCCCAACACCTCCTTGCCTCCCAATGGGTTTCTCATAGTCTCCTAGTACACTAGCAATGATTTTTTTAATGTATTTATTTTTAATTTGTTATATTTTATTATTTATTTATTTCTAATTTAAATATGTTTTTTTTTTTTACATTTTCCCTTTATCCACCCCCTGCCTGCCATATGTTTCTGCCATACACTAGCATACATTTTTTAAGGATGGTCATTACTCATTTTGCCTGAGACCGGTGGACCCCCTCCCTGTCATATGTACACAGCCACACACCAGCGTTCAGTTTTTAAGAATCATTCCAATTCCCCATAAGCCCCCTTGCCTGCCATAGCTGCACACCAGCATTAATTTTTTAAGGATTATTCCATTTTCCCCTGGACCTCCAACCTGACATAGGTGCACAGTGCACACCATTATTCATTTTTTAAGGATTATTCCATTTTCCCCTGGACCCCCCTGTCTGCCATAGGTGCACACATAAGCATAACTTTTTTCAGGACTATTCCATTTTACCCTTGCACCTCCTTGACTGCCAGGGGCGTCTCCCTTAGATGAACATAAAGCAAACAGTTATATCTGTATGTTGTTATCCTGACTGAAAATTAAATGTGATGGTGGTGTGATTTGACTTTAGAATGGATACACTATTGTTGTCAATTGTTTAGGATAATAAGTAACCACACTAAATTATATTGTCTGTACTATGAATAATTCAAACTACAAAAATTCCACATTTCACTAAATGTTTTTCTTGCTTGTTTGCTTTTAGGTGCACAAGAGACATCACCCACAATACTGCCAGTCAGAAGGCCTGTACAAAGTGACGTGACTACAACATGTGACGTGAGTCTTCCAGTCTCTTCCGCTTGTGCAGCTTAGTGCCACTGCCAACTGACAGCTTCAAGATGGCCCCAAAGAAAGGTGCTGCCAAGAAAGTGGCCAGTGAGGAGGAGAAGAAGAAGCAGATTGCCACCACTGGCATGCCACCCTCCACCTTTTTCAGGAAACATGGTTTTACATCCACACCATGCTCCGGGGAGCAAGCTGGGAGGATCACTCCAGCATCACAGCACCACCCCACCCTAAGCCTAAGGCCATGTCTCTCAGCTAGGCAGCCACTGCAATCATGGCGACTAGCAGTGAGTCTGATTTGGATTTGTTGCAGCCACAAACTAGTAGCCAGTCGTCACAGGAAACTGAGCAAAATGGACAAGACAAGAGAAGCCGCAGTCAGCAATAGTAGATCTTCCTGAAGTAGGAGCACACCAGGAGATTGAGCTTCCTGTTGAGCAAGATGTACCTGTTGTTGAACCTGTGGCTTCAAGATCTCCAGTGAGGAAAAGGAAGGGTGCTCCACCGTCTTCTTCAAGCCTCCCTTCTTTTTATCTGAACATGGACTGCATCCCTGCTCAGTCCAAGACATGCCAGGAGAGACAAGGTAAAAGGAAAGTTCCTGAAAGCCTTACAATTATGGAAGGGGATGAGGATGAGGAGCCAGTCATTGTCATGGAAGTTGGCTCAGAGGACACCGACATTACCCCTCCTATTCATCCTGCTCCGAGGAATGTGGCACTGATGCCACCACCGCCAGCTTCCATATTTGTAGGCCCCCGCTGAGACCTGAAACGATCACTGCCTCAGTTGAAGTACGCATTGCAGGCAGGCAATCGACGGCACGCCCACCTACCTCCAGTTCTTCTTCGGGCATTGGCAGTGGCATGCTAAGAAAGTTTTCCTCCCCTGTTTTGGACTTCTTTATGATAAGCAAGCAGGAGGATAACATTGCAATATGCTCCATTTGCCACATTAGTGTTCATCCACGTAAGCCTGGTTCACACTATGCTACTGGAAGCCAAACGACCCATATGAAAAAAGCATCACTCAAGCTGGTGGGAGGCGCACCTTCACAAAATTTCTGCAGGTGGTGGTGATGATGAAGAGAGAGGACAATCAGCTCCGATCACGGTGGGGAGTGAAGGTGCTGAGCAAGAAAAGGGTGACAGCTGTATGCAAAGCAGTCCTGTTCCCAGCAGTGCGCCTGTATCACCCACTTCAGCAATCTCCCTCGAAATGGCACAAGAGTCAGATGGAGACACCACCGCATACAGTGACTTCCACAAGATGCATATTGAGTCTACCACCTCCTAGTTCTCTCCGTAAGTCACTTGCGTCAGTGGCACCACAAAAGAAAAAATCCAGGCTACTATTACAGGCATGTTTAGGTAGGAGGAACTCTACGAACGCAACTACCCAACAGCACATTTGTACAACGAGAAGCTAGCTAAAATGTTAGCTCTAGTCCTCCTTCCTTTTTTTTTTTGTGGAAGGAGTGGGATTTTAAGAATTTGTGGCAGCTATCTGCCTGAAATGGAAGGTTCCCAGATGGACCTGTTCCAGTACTCCACCACGATGTGCTGCAGTTGGACAAGCTTTGCAGCACAGCAGAGTGCTGTTCACACTATCCACCTGATGACAGACACATGGACCAGTTGTCAAGCCAATGATTACATGTGTATCACCGCACACTGGAACTGTTTTGTGGGGGTTAGACAACAGCTATCTACAAGTCTCAGCGCTGAAGAAACTTTTAAGAGTGGTCGGCGGCATGCAAGAGTAGCCATGTTAGCCATGGAGAAATTCCATACAGCTGCACACATCTTGGAAGATTTTAACAGCAGGGTGTTTGAATGGCGGCTGTGACCCAGAGGTCTCAGAGTTGGATTTGCTGCCACGGACAATGGCAGAGCTCAGCAGGCTGACAATAAAGTATCTGGCTTGTCCGGTTCCCAGTGTGTCTGCTGAGCGTCTGTTCAGTGCAACTGGTGCAGTTGTCACAGTGAGAAGGACCAATCTCTTGCCTCAAAACTTTGAGGGATTGACCATGACCAAAATGAACCAACACTTCATATCACATAATTACACTGTTCCTAAAATACCACAGGAGGAGGAAGAGGAGGATGAGTGTGATTGGTCAGACTCTAGTGTGTTAGCTGACCAACTTCTGGGTGAACCACCTACGTTTGAGGACAAACTCTACTTCCCTGACTGGGTAGGCTACCATAGAACTTTTTAGTTAGTTATCATCAAACTGTTTAGTGCTTTGCCAAAAGAAATGGACATAGCTAGAGGAACATTATATATTTTGTTTGGGTCTGACTTATAAACTCCACCATTTTTATACACATGTATGGCCGGATTGGAGTTGGGCCAGTGTGCAGTGAAGAAGCCTCCTCATTCCCTTTAAGGACATTGGAGACAATGCCTGCGTCTGTCCCATGCCTAGCCTTTTTTTATCCCCTAGCAGGGCTGCCCCAGTAAAGATCATTTGATTTACAAGACTGCCGAATTCCAATGTGTTGCTTGCTTCCATCAAAGAGGAAATACAATTGTGTACCTCCCTGCTTAGATTGGAACAGGTAACTATTGCACCAATGAGTGATATATTATTGAGTGATGATTCATGTAGTGGCAGACATTGAGGGAGGGTGTTCGACTAATTTGTAAACTTGATTTCGATGATTTGCAATTTTTGGGGCTGATGGGTGATCACTTTTCCTGAAGGTGATTAACCCTTTCACACTTAGCAAGATTTACCTGCAGGGTCCACTCCTTTGTCTGGTTTCACAGGGACCAGACCACTCACTTTAGTTCACAAAACACAAATCTACACAAAATCCTCAAATTCTGTTTCTTTTCATTTTCTTCAACAGCAGTGTGTGTGCTGGCTCAAATGTGAAACTCCTCTTATGTGGTTGTGGCTGTCACTTGTAAATGGAGACAGACTTGTGATACCACATCATCATCACATGATGCACTCACTCGGCTAAATGTTATGATGAAAGTTGTGAGATTGACCAGCCCTTTACATGCAGCTACTTGTCCGTGATTGGCTGTAAATTGCTCTCACTTCTCAGTTAATCAATCGCACATGAGTCATAAAAAGAATGATTGCAGGAGCCTATGCTCTTGCTCTGCCTTTGAGTCTTGGTACACTCCTCATCAAGCTTACCTTCAGTCCTTCTCCTTGACTCTACAATATCACTTCCGTTTTACAATCTGCAGACCTTCTCTTCTCGTGCACGAAAGGCAAAAGCTTGATAACACCCCTGCTTACCTTACCAGACCAGTTCAGCCAGGCACCCAAGATGGATATTCTAAGAAGAATGCAGATGCACCGCCCAATTCGGCATTTATATACAGTATCATTTTTCTTTTAACAATCATAACTTTTGGAACTTTGTTAGTTCACTCCTCTCATAATTTTTATTTTTCAAACCTAGATGACAGAATATTTAGCTATAACTTGGGTCTATGGGGCTGAAGGACTGTTTGCAATGCATTTAACTGAACTGTGTCATTCCTTTATTTCCTTCCACAACAGAATGATGAGGATGTGCTTCTCATCCCCCTGATAAATATTGTTGTTGTGTAGTGTTTGTCTTTGTCACACCTCTCCCCAATTCCCTTTCCCATCTATTCAATCCATTCATCAAACCCCTAACATTCTTCCCCTGGGCTGTGTGATGTATTGAGGTGTGACCTAATTTACACCATAAATGGATCACACACTTGGTCGGGCGGATGGGGTGAAAGTGACACCAACTCACTGCGGGATCTTCTATTATCTGAGCAATAGCCCACATCAGTCCCACTTACCCACCCATACATAAAAGGGAGCCATGATTTAGATAAAATCATTCATCAACATCATCATTCAGGTCTTGTGTTGCTTAAACACTTAACCATGTCCACTCTTGACTCTGAGTCCACTTCTCCTGACTCGAGGATTTTGTAAGTTCAGTTTGAATTGAATACTAGTTCCCCATTGCTCAGCAGAAATTACTATTGCTAGTTTTTTGTTATAATATCAGGTCTTCTTTATTGTGTCATGGTGGAAGTCTGGTCTCAGTATTTGTAAAGTTATGATGTGAATATAACCCACTAACTCTGTGTTGTCTTTCAATCTAGTTGCTTGTGATGGATAATCCTTTTGATCAATCCTACAGTTGAAGTTTAACTAGGTGGGACTGGGACCTCACTTGTGATGCCTTCTCTGTTAGCACAGTAGCCTGCTACTACTTCCACCACCATCAAGTAGGCACCTTTGGAAACACTGCAGTAAGGTTTTGGAAGATTGACAGAGGTAGCAGCCATCTATTCAGGTAAGAGACCTATGGAGTGAAGTGAACTAGCTTAGTTAGAAAGTAAATAACTTCTACTGCAAATAAGTAAGTTCTAGGTTGTGGTAGGAAATATAGGCAATGGCAGCATACCCCCTAATGGTCAATGCAGTTACAGAGGGTAGTAGGACAAGGTTATACTAACTATACATAACTGGTATACACTTTGATAAGCGGATTTAAAAAACATGCGGTGCGAAAAGGCAGCAGTGCAAAGTAAAAGTAAAACACAAAAAACTATTTCAGGCATAAAGTATCAGAATAAGTTTTCCATTTACTTCAAGTTCAACAATATAAAACCCACTCTCTCCACCCACAACAGGCCGACCTCTCTCCCCAAGCAAATAACCCTGTCCCCAACCAATGTCCATAGAAAACTAGTCCAAAGTCCTGATCCCTTCCCAATTCAATCAATCAATCAATCAATCAATCAATCACAGAATTTGTAGAGCGCACTACTTACCCGCGAGGGTCTCAAGGCGCTGGGGAGAGGGAAGGGGGGGTGCTGCTACTGGTCGAACAGCCAGGTCTTGAGTAGCCTCCTGAAGGTCAGCAGGTCTTGGGTCTGCCGTAGGCTTAGTGGAAGGGTGTTCCAGGTCTTGGCGGCGAGGTGTGAGAAGGATCTGCCGCCGGTGGTTGTTCTTCGAATGCGAAGGACGCTGGCGAGGGAGAGGTCGGCGGAGCGGAGCTGGCGGTTGGGGACGTAGAAGAAGAGTTGTCTGTTGAGGTAGGCTGAGCCAGTTTTGTGGAGTGCCTTGTGTGCGTGGATGAGGAGTTTGAAGGTGATCCTCCTGTCGACGGGGAGCCAGTGCAGGTTCCTCAAGTGGGGGTGATGTGGCTGTGGCGTGGTACGTCGAGGATCCAGGCGTGCGGAGGCGTTTTGTATGCGTTGCAGTCGCTTGATGAGCTTGGCCGGGGCTCCCGCGTAGAGGGCGTTCCCATAGTCAAGTCTGCTACTGACGAGGGCCTGGGTGACTGTTCTTCTTGTGTCTGTTGGGATCCACCTGTAGATCTTGCGAAGCATGCGGAGGGTGTTGAAGCAGGAGGAGGAGACTGCGTTGACTTGCTTGGCCATGGAGAGCGTTGAGTCGAGGATGACTCCCAGGTTGCGTGCGTGGTCGGTGGGTGTCGGGGTGCTCCCAGCGTCGTTGGCCACCAGGAGTCGTCCCAGGCTGAGGGGTTGGAGCCGAGGATGAGGACCTCCGTTTTGTCCGTGTTCAGCTTTAGTCGGCTGATCTTCATCCAATCGGCGACGGCCTTCATTCCTTCATGGAGATTGTCTTTGGCGGCGAGGGGTCCTTGGTGAGGGAGAGGATCAGTTGAGTGTCGTCGGCGTAGGAGATAATGTTGAGGTCGTGCTGTCTGGCGATGCGTGCGAGCGGGGCCATGTAGATGTTGAACAGTGTTGGGCTGAGGGACGATCTCTGGGGTACGCCGCAGATGATCTCGGAGGCTTCGGATCGGAAAGGTGGGAGGCTGACTCTCTGGGTTCTGCCGTCGAGGAAGGAGGTGGTCCATTCCAGGGCCTTGTCTCGGATCCCTGCGTCGTGGAGGCGTGCGCGTAGAGTGCGGTGGCAGACAGTGTTGAAGGCGGCGGAGAGGTCCAGCAGGATGAGGGCTGCGGTCTCACCATTGTCCAGCAGGATCCTGATGTCGTCGGTGGCGGCGATGAGGGCAGTCTCAGTGCTGTGGTTGCTGCGGAACCCTGATTGGGATGGGTCCAGGATGCTGTTTTCTTCGAGGTATCGGGGTAGCTGTTTGTTGACGATCTTCTCGATGACCTTGGCTGGGAACGGAAGCAGAGAGATGGGCCGGAAGTTCTTGAGGTCTCTCGTTCCGCCTTGGGTTTTTTGAGTAGGGCGTTGATCTCTGCGTGTTTCCAGCTCTCTGGGAAGGTCGCGGTCTCGAAGGAGAGATTGATGATGTTGCACAGGTGGGGTGCGATGGAGCTGCTGGCTTTGTTGAAGATGTGGTGCGGGAAAGGGTCTGACGGGGAGCCGGAGTGTATTGTGCTCATGGTCTTGATGGTATTCCCACCCTCTCCATCCACAACAAAAGTCCCTCCCACTAGAACAAGAAATAAACAAGCATTTGCAATGCAATAGGTCTCGCACTACTGAAATTTTGAGCTATTGATGTTGCATTATTATTTGCAATGACAATAGGTCAAACTTTCAGTAATGCGAGACTATTGCATTGCAAATGCTTGTTTAATCTTGACCATAACTTTGGGATCCCATGACATTCTACAACAGGCCAGTGGCCTGAAGAAAAGGGCCTAAATGTTCCCCCTCCAGATAACGACATGGATGGACACTGCATTTGCGTGTGACGGGAGGATGTGCAAGCGAGGACTCAAGAGATGGCCAGTGCTGGCCAACCAAAAGAATCAATTTGTGATGTCCCATGGGAGGGAAGCAAGCACCAAAACACGGGACAGATGCACAATATTAGCCAACCAAAGAAAAGGAATTTTAAAAAGCAGGTCAACTAACCAAATAAAAGCAGTGGGTGTGTCCAAAGTCCCCAATAACCCATATACCGAATACAGCATGCCTCTCAGAGCAGCGCATGCGCTGCCCATGCTCAACCTGAAAAGGGCTCAGAAAAGGGCATCAATGCAGGTTTGGAGTCTTCCTACTTTCCTGCTGAAGGCTTACCAATTGCTGACGAAGTTGCGCCAGATCGCACAGCATGCAGTGTTAAAACAAGTGGTCTGGGTTGGAGGTGAGGCAGCAGTGGGTGTTCAGGCGGCTCCCAGCTGCCGGTGGTGCTAGCAATGTTGTGGGTGGGATGGAGGCACTGGCGGCTGGCTAGAGGAACTGGGGCCCGGGGCAGTGGCAGATGCCACCCCAGTCTCCTCCTCCTCCAGAGCCACCAGCAGATGGTATTCTCCCTGTGTGGCCTCCATCCTCTGCTGCTGCAGCCTGACTGCTATCTCATGCGAGTAGGTGTGATGGTGGACCAGCAGGAATAGCTATATCAAGAAAAAAATAAAATAAAGACCCTTGTTTAAAATTATATATTAGCACTGTAGCAGTAAATTGCTGGTCCCCTAGGGCCATTGTAATATGATGTGATTAGAAGTCACAGGGCCATTTTTTGCCCACACATGTCTCACATAAAAGCACTGACTGGCTGCAAGGAATTAAGCCAGAATACCACCAGATTAAAGAAACAAAGTTTAAAAAAAACAAAGTATTTTTCTTTTAAAGGATTTCCTAGTAAAAAACTAAACAGACACTTTCTAAAAAGAAAAATAAATTACCTCTCATTAATGAGTAAGGCATTATGCGCTATGCAGCGCAAGTTTTCTTGCTGTGATAAATTAATGGAGGCTTGCTAGCACATTGAGTGCTTTGCTATACCGCGCAGTCTGCAGCTGGGGCGTCTGTAAAGGACAATTATCTTACTTTAATTCCAATGACCCTTCTCCAAATGCCTTTCAATTCTACCCTGACTCCAAAGAGGCAGATGAATAATAATGATACTACATCACACATGTCACATATAAAATGCAGATATCCTGTCTGCCATAAGTAGATGGTGGGAAAAATTATGCACTGCAGTACAGGGAAAGGAACAGGATATAGATTTTATTTGGCACGTTCATCACAGAGTATTCCGTCCACAAAACTCAAAAACAGGCACTTAGTCTCACTTTAATCCCTGGCCTCGCCCTCCACCACAAATTATTTTCAACAAAAACATTTGCTTGGTAGTAAGGAAAGGAAAATTAACTTTCTCTACTGTAGGGTAAGTTAGAGGGATTAGGCAGGGTAAGTCCAGATTTTGCTAAAGAATAGTGAGGTGTCACTGATCATCATTCAGTAAGCTTTGGCTTAGTCAGTCACTGTAGTTACCGAATGTCAAAAGGGAAACATGTAAACAGGCGTAAATCTGTTATGGAAGCCATGAAATATATGATTATGCAACTAAATCACTTGTCCAGAAAAATGTGGCACATGCCAAGAATGGATTTTTCCTGTTGTAAATTGTTATTATGGATTGGTGTTTCCATGATTGGCATATTTGATTTACTGGTAAGCCCCTAGTAAAGTGCACTGAGTGTGCTAAGGCCTGTAAATCAAATGCTACTAGTGGGCCTGCAGCACTGATTGTGCCACCCACATGAGTAGCCCTGAAAAGGTATCGCAGACCTGCCACTGCAGGGTCTGCGCTCAGTTTGTAACTTCCATGTCGACCTGGCAAATGCACCCACGTGCCAGGCCCTAATCTTCCCTTTTCTTACATATAAGTCACCCCTAAGGTAGGCCCAAGGTACCCCTGTGGGCAGGGTGCTGTGTATGTTAAAGGTAGGACATGTACTGATGTGGGTGGCATGTCCTGCTAGTGAATTACAGTGCATTTTGTTTTTCTTAATGAAAAGGCTGTCTGTCCCATAGGATAGAATGGGCGTTTTACTTATAACATCTTATAAGCATAATTTACCATTGGGACAAGTTTGGGGAATGTAAAAATGCATCTTATAGTAAAGATGATTTTTATGTTCTGTGTTTGAAAATACCACTTTTAGAAAGTAGGTATTTCTTGCTTAGCCATCCTGTGTGCCTCTGCTGGGTTTGTGGATTGACTTTCTGGCTTTGGAGTGATGGGGGCTGGGGATGTGCATTCTCTTCAGACAGCCACTGCGGGGGGGTCGAGGTGTGTCCTGTCTTTCCTAGATGAGTCAGGGATGGGCTGAATGGACCTGGGCTGCATTTAGAGTAGTGGGATGAGATTTCCTTGTATCTGAATAGGTCTGGTCTGCCTTGGACAATGCTGTATCCACCTCCTGCCGGGACGCTGGGTCAAAGAGGACAGAACTGGTTTGGACTAAGCACAGACATTCTCTGCCTGAGAGAACAAAGGAATTTTGAGTATAAATATTGGGGCCCAGACCCCAGAACTTTAGAACACGCTGGAATCAAGGAACCTGCCAAGAAGAAGAGCTGAAAAAGCTGCCAGGAGGAATACTGCCCCTTTGCTGTTTTGTTGCTTTGTTGGGTTGGCCTGCAGTTGCTGCTTCTGGCTTTCTTTACTTGTGCTGAGTATCTCCAAGGGCTTGAAGTAGAGCTTGCCTCCTGTTCTGGAGTCTCAGGGACAGCAAAGACTTCACCAACCTCTGGGTACCACTTCTGGAACCGCTGTTTCAGTTGCCATAGAGAAGGGAAAAGCAACAGACTCCGTGTCCTGAAGGCACCGCCGCATCTCGCACCGCAACTCTGGTCTCACCGTCGACGCCAACTGACGCCGCCACCACTGAGCCGCTTCTTGTACCGTGACCTGTGGGCACCGCACTCTGCACCGCCTCACTTCACTTTGCCACCCTGGTCTCACCGGCGCGGTCGCTGCCTGCTGACTTCAACACCTGTGACCGCTTCGTGGCTGGGGGCACCGCTCGTAAGTTTCACGATGCACCACCTCATCCCACACAGCAGTCTGGGCCGACCGACGACAGCTCCCGTTAACCCGCTCTGTTGCTTGCACCGCAACCTGCCAGCACCACATTGAGCACTGCCTTGCCTCGCACTGTAAGCCTTGGCCTCACTGACACCGTCTGGATGATTGTCACTGAGTGTCATGAGCGTGGAACGATCGAGCGCTCCATTTCTGGATATAATATTAAAAACACCTTTTCCTACCTCTCAAGTGCATAGACGCAATCCTGTGTCGCTGCGGTGGAGGTCAAGACCCAGGAAGCAGTTATGAAATGAGAGAGGGACTACACATCCCAAGAACCTTAGCCGAGTCGACGCACAGCGTGGGGGCGGAGCCGCCTAATTCAGGGAGGCCGGTCCACGTAACGCTGTCGGAAATTCAAAGTTGATGCTGGAGTATCCGTGGTCCGACGCTGGAAGTTCCTCCGGTTGGGTAAGGGTGTGGTTGTACCACTTGTTTCTTTGCCCCATGTTGAAAAGGGGAAATCCTTGATCCCTCCAAAACCTTGCATCGTTGGAAGCTCGGTCTTTCCTCCATTGGTGAGCTTCATTACCGAAAGCTCATGTGGAGGGAAAGACATAATCTCCCTGCTTCCTCCTCGACCCTCATTCGTTGGAAGCCCGGTCTTTCCTCCATTGGCGAGCTATATTACTGAAAGTTCATGCGGAGGGAAAGACATAACTCATTGACAATACGAGTGGAGGGAGGTCTTCCCCTATGTCACTCAAACTGTTGGTAAGTTCTGGACGCAGTGCCCGGGGCGAGTATTGCTGCATTCAGTAACGAGACACTTGGAAGAATTGAACCTATGAGGGTATTATACATGTTTTTGATTCTTTTTTGGCAAACAGTTCAGTGAGCACAGTAGGGGAGTTATACGATTTACACACCCCATGAACATACTTATTCTGTTCTGTCTTTGTGGCTCTTAACAGGTGTGACTGAGGAAGCAGTATTGAATTACGCTACACCCCTGTGATGTTAAGTGGACATATATAAGGCGGAATACTAAGGATTTTCTTTGTGTGTGCAACATTGAAACCACAGATTGAATGTGGAAAATATATGGCTTCGCATTTTTTTTCTTTACAGGTATAAAGTAATCCATGACATGTTATATCTGTGTACACCTGTATAGTACCCATAGATGAGAGGAAGGGACAATAGTGTTCATACATTTCTTTCCCTTTTGTCATTTAAGGTCCCCTTCCCCGCAGTTCCCTTCCTATCCTTCCCTCACTTGGTAATCTCACTGATCTGTGCTATTACAGAAATTCAGACTTGGGACTGTCAAAGGGTGGACCATTCTGAGCATCAAACTGATCCCGAGGATTTAACTCTGACACTGAGCCGCTGCCTGCACCGCATCGTGAGGACACCGCACCCACGACGGTTGCCCCGACCGGCTCGCACCAACGTGCCAGCCGCAACGAGAAAGGTACTGTTCACGAGTCTGTCCACGCTTCAGCTGGCCTGTACCGACGCGGTTGGCTGGAACTGTTAGACTCAGTTGTTTTCAGCATCGCAGTAGCCCCGGACGGAGCTTCCGACTCAGAAGAACTGTGCTTTTGAGATATTTCTGCAATTTTAAGGATATCTTGCAAATATATATATTTTTAAGTACTGTATGTTGGATTCTTATCATTGTGGTCTTGTTTTGGATATATAAAAATATTGGATATTTTTCTAAACTGGTGTGGTGTCCTTTTGTAGTGTTTTCACTGCATTACTGTTGGTTATGTACAAATGCTTCACACACTTCCTCCGAGATAACCTGACTGCTCGTGCCAAGCTACCAAGGTGGTGAGCAGGAGTTATTTTAGGAGTGTAACTTCCTTACCCTGACCAAGAAGAAGGGCCCCTACTTGGACAAAGTTGGACCTTTGCCAACTAGAGATCCCCAATTTCTAACAGCAATGGGACCTCATACTACTTCCCTGCCAAGCTACACTGTCATGGATAATGCTGGTATATAATGAATGATAACACAATGCAACATTGAGGTGGTGGGGTCCAGCATGACCATGGCCACTCTATTGTTTTAGTGTCTGAGCATGAGCAAGAGAAACAAAGCCTTCACAATAATCTTTGCAGTAGAGTAGCTAAAATCTGTTCTCCTAGTCTTACAGTACCAGTCTTCAAGATATATAAGGGGAAAAGGAACGCTTACTAACAAAGCAGAAGTAAGCTACAGACTAGTACAGAGAGGAGAAAGTCAGATACTGAAATATAGAAAAAAAGGATAATGCAGGGATGACAAGATTTTTAAAAACATTAGATAGAAGATGAGTTGAAAAAATGGAGACAGCATAAAAAAATCTACAAGGCAAAATGATTCTAAATGGGGAGAGGTAAAAGTTAGGGAAATAATAATAATAACAGGACTTACTGGGGGTAGCAGATCCCTCGGCACTGGTTGTAGTGGTACTTCTACCCCTCATGACAGTTGTGGTGGCAGCCCCCTCACCCTGACCCACCTTTGATGGCCCTTGGGTGCTGACGTAAGAAATAAAGAAGATAAAATATAGATTAGTGGTACTGTTAATTTCCCCAAAAATATTTGGACAGACAAAGGCAAACGCAGTAACATTGTACTTTTCTAAATCAGATCTCTTATAGTACTAGTATTGAGTTGACCTATTCCTAATTTCCTACATCTAAGCCCTATTCCTAATTTCCTTAACTACATTTGGAACTACTAATGCTTTGCAATGAATTACCTTTGCTTCACATCCCCTTTGATGGGCCAACTCAGTCTCTCTTTTCAATGCATAGATACATACTGCACATCACTGGGAGATTGGGACCGTATGAGCTCCATAAAGAAAGGCACAGAGAACGCTAACTCACTGATAATAATACCACTATCTTAGTGACAGGACAGAGGAGTCTGCATGACTTCTTGAATAATCAGCCCAAGGGAGCACAGATGAGTACGATTAGTTAGCGCTGAGCACCTGGCTAGCTCAAGCTGGATCACATATTGTTCGTAACGTTACGTAAACTTAACTTACCTCTGAGTGTGAACAGCATGCTATTTGAAAAAAAATATCAGCATTTTAGAAAACAAACAACAAGTAATTACTCACTGAAACCCGGAACCTTTGCTGTGCCCATGCGGACTGCTCGTGCCGTTCATCCTGATTTTTTAGCACAGGAGTGCGGATCGCACTACTTGCACGTAAAAAAGCCGCGTGAATGGGAGGATGAGAATTTCCGCCCACTCGTGGAGTTCCACCGCATTTCGCAGAGTTTTTTGGCACTACACTGAATTCCGCAGATCAAAACTCAACCCCTCCACTGAGGCCTACCAGTAACCTAATTTCCGACAGTGAACATGTCCTTTTCCTTCTACTTGGCAGGCCATAACTGCCATTCAAGGATTGACTACATGTCCATGACTACAATGTATGCATAGAGATTCCTTCATGCATACTTTCTCTAGCAAGGGGAGTTCACTGTCTGTGACATTGACATCCCAAAAATATAACCATGCTAGGGACTTCCAATTAGCTAATTGGATACTTATCAAGAAAGGAAGCTGTGAAATGTTTGAAAATGACATCCGACAACTTTTTAAGACAAATGAGAGTTGGGTGGTCAACCCGACAATGTTATGGGAGGCCTATAAGCCTGAGGAATGTAAGATCCAGGGTAATTGCACCAGAGAACAGTAGAAAACAGAAACACAATGCTTGGAGGACAGGATTCTCAAAATAGATGGGCTCCAGAGACATATATCCCACAAAAGATGATATACAGAATTGAGGGGATCAGGAGATGCATACAGAGCGCTGCTTGTGAACAAGGCAAAGGCACACTACCTCAGTACACAAAGGAAATGGTGCAAGTAATAATACCTAATAAGTGTGTATCTTGTAAGAAGACTATATCTGGATCATTTCTGTGAAGCCATTTTGGACAACTTCTCTTTTGATTCTATTGCCCAAGCCATTAAAGTGTTCAATTCTTGATAGATATCATCAACCTCTTGTCCTTCAGCCCTTCAATTATCTCACCTTCCATTGCATCATAATGTGTCAATCTCCATCTAAAACAACAAGATCCAACTTCCCCTCACCCCAAACAATTGTGCAGTGAGTTTAGAACTACCCAGCCCAATACAGTCTGCGAATATTACCTCAACATATTAAAGTTTAGCTAGTCCAGTGACACTCAGTATGTTACACTAACTACTAGTGGTGTCAGTATCTTCAGAAGGAAGAGAGGACCTATCTTGCCCCACTTCCTGCTACATAATGCCTCATAGTTCCTATAGTAAAGCAGCTTCTTTGCAGTTTGACATGTCGACACCCCCATTGTCTCCATGCTTGTCCTTGCTGGTTTGTGCTATCCCTAGATTTGTCTATCATTCTGTTGAGTTTCTGCTGATCTCCACCTGTCAAACCAGTCACAGGTTTTCTCTGGGGATAGGGAATGCCATTGATTCCCTTCTGCGATGACCTTCAATCATGTGGGAGACATCATATATTTATTCCCGCGATGAGGAAAGCTCTCTTTACTGCTTCAAAACTTCTTTTTTTTTACAAAGCTTGGGTAAAGTCTGGAAATAGAAGCATGGAAGAATTTTCATTCAGTATCACACCGTGTGTTTTGGCAGCTTGAAGGATAGCATTCCTGCCACAGAAATGTAGGTGAGTTTTTTTTTAATGAAACTCCTGGTCCAGGACCCACGTCTGGGCATACCCGATGCACTTAGAGTATCAAATGCAAATGGAATACTTAAATTAATCTCAGCCACTGGCAATCACGCAGGACCACATCCTAATCCATCATTTTTTGCACACTGTGCCACCTCAGTTTGGACCTAGTCCAATGCTAATCAGCCTTGACCCTGTTCCTCATAGAAACAGGCCAGCCTGAGCTGCCAGGCCATGTCTTCCCTGAACCGGAACACAAACAACCCAAGATCTAATACAGATGCCAGTGTAGTGAATAAAAAAACAAGATGGACAAGGCAAAGAAAATAAGTGAAACAGTAACTTATTGAAGGAATATTATTTATGTTACATATGTCGGGAATTTAAAAAATTGTCTTTCTGTGGAGAAAATTTGCGATAGGTGCAGGAAAAAGGTCCATTTTGATCCAGTATATAGGAGGGCAAGAATTAATTTGGTTACCAATTGTAGCAAATGGGTTCCATCCATTTAGTCCTTCTGGAGTTTTCGCATTTGACACTACCCCTTCTTTGAATTTTTACTGTAAATGGGTCTCTCTACTTGAGTCTCTCTCACAGTGAATTCATGTTAATTGGATGTAGAGTGCTAACTGCCAGTATGCGTCTTGTAAGATAAGGCTGCTAATTTGCAGCTAAGGTACGAGGCTCTGGACTGATTACGCGTGTGTGCACATATGCGGGCTGTGCGCATGAGGCCACCATCTTGCTCAGCCTGGTATCTTCGAACAGGTCACAGAAGGTGCTCTTCAATGAATGGTACTGACCTGGGGCAGGCCTTATAATGTGAGTAGGAATTTATATTGCAGATCTGTAGTACTCACTGAAAGTATGTGGTGCTTACATTATATTGCACATTATTGGTGAAATCTGCACTAAGCTACAGTTTTGCTCCACTTAACCCTACAAGGTCCAGCGAGGTACCAATCTAGGGGTAAACATGCACCCTTAGTGTAAATTTAAAATCCCAAACATCATATTTACACTTCTTATGACTCTTTAAGAATTGTCATAGTTCCCGGGCTCAGCTCTCTATCAGATTCCCGCCCTTTGTCTGCTCTATTGGGCCAAGTTAATTATACTGCTTCCTAGCAGAAGGATCAAGGGTCTCCCCACAAAAGAGCAATTAACAGTGCTTGACCACAAGATATAGCCTGGTCCCGCAGGGAGACTGAGAGGGGAAGAAGCATGTGGCAGTTCACAGGATTTTGATAAACTACCCCTGGGGTAGAGCAGGGCGCGGGAGTTCAGCACATCTTTATTTATTTATTTATTGATGGGGAGGGGGCATGCATGGGGCCCTCCCGCCAAACAAAGCCTTTATCTTCCTGGGGCATGCACTTATATAGAAGATCCAGGGAACCCCATCCCCTTGGACTGAGGCAAGTCCAGGGCCAGGCAGGTTGTCCGCTGATTTCTCACTGAGTGTGGCCATGTGCAGTTGAGTCCTGTTAGACTTGACATCTTTTGCGTGGTTTCCCCTGACTTCTTGCCTTTACCTCCTGTTTTTTTAATGCCGTGCTGGATTTCGTTTTTGTTGGCTTAGATGCTTTGAGCACTTTGCCACCGCTGATCAGTGTCAAAGTGCAAGTGCTCCCTGTGTAAATTGTTGTTACAATTGGTTCTCCCTGATTGGCATATTTGGTTTACTGGTAAGTCCCTAGTAAAGTGCACTGAAGTGTGCCAGGGCCTGTATATGAAATGCTACTAGTGGGCCTGCAGCACTGATTGTGCCACCCACATGGCACAACTTAGACCTGCCTCTGCAGTGTCTGTGAGCAGTTGTTAACTGCCATGTCGACTTGGCAAGTGCACCCACTTGCCAGGCCCTAACTTTCTCTTTTCTTACATGTAAGGCCCCCCTATGGTAGGCCCAAGTTACCCCCTGGGCAGGGTGCAGTGTATGTGAAAGGTAGGACATGTACTGGGGGGTGTGACATGTCCTTATAGTGAAATACTGCCAATTTCGTTTTTCACTATTAAAAGGCTATTTAGCCCCATAGGATAGAATGGGAGATGCTTTGTAACATCTTACAAGTATAACTTCCCATTGGGATAAGATGGAGAAATAAAGTTTAGGCTCTCTGAACTCAAAATTTAATAACACATCTTTTAGTAAAGATGGTTTTTAAATTGTGTGTTTGAAAATACCACATTTAGAAAGTAGGCATTTTCTTGTTTAACTATTCTGTGTGCCTCTGCCTGTTTGTGTATTGACCATCTGGTTTTGGAGTGACAGGGGCTGGGGATGTGCATTCACTGTAGACAGCCACTGGGGGGGTTGAGGTGTGCCTGGCCCTTCCTGGATGACTCAGAGCTGAGCTGAATAGACCTTGGCTGAATTTAGAGTAGTGGGAGGAGATTTTCTTGCATCTGAATAGGGCCGGTCTCTTTTGCACAATGCTGTCTCCATCCCCTGTGGTCATACTGCACCAGAGAGGACAGAACTGGTTTGGACTGGGCTCAGAGACCCTTGCACAAATAGAACTAAGAAAATGTAGGTGAGCGATGCACAGCAAAGTTGAGTTCGGTTAAGAATTGTAGCGTGCTCCTGAGGTATCACCCTCTGGACGGGGTGTCTAAATAACTCTTGAAGTAGTGGCACTCGAATGAGTGGTATCCCTCTGGGCACAGCGGTGACTGAATGAATCAGATTTCAAATTGTGACAAAAAGTTGAAAAAAACGTGACGTTTATAAATTTGTTTTCATCATGATGACTGTAATCTTTATTCATACATGAGTGTATCCATTAACTCATGAATTGGAGATCATAATATCCATTATGTATGAACTCCCATGTTTTCCATCAAATATAAACTCTCCCGATGCATTTCGGGCATGCAAGCCCTTCGTCAGGGGAAAAGAGTCTGAAAACAATAATGCGGAGACAAAAGAGTGTCACGATTCTCTACAACGAATATGTATAAGCATTCAAACAAACTGTATAATGGTGAATCATGCCTGTGATCACATCTCATAAAGTAAGTAAAAGTGGTTAGAAAGACCCGTTGAAACCACGTGTACTGTGAATGAAGAACGTGCTATCAAAATACATCAACTGTAACATCAGGACACCTCAATATGTCCATACTGCCTTATTAAAAAATGCCCGATTAAAAAACCTATATGGACAAGCATAACAGTGAGAAGTGCTACTTAAACTGAACTCGCCGCATTATGTGCGTGACGAATACTACCGAAATGTTCACAGAAAAACAATACCCATACCGTGTACAAAAATGAATAATGAATGAGCAGTTAGGTGCAAAAGGCTAAAAGAACCCGAACAGGTAGCATGCCAGTGAGTAAACCTACTTGTGTCCGAAGTGGTTCGAATCAACGGTGGCGGAAACAAAAATGTAACCGGCTGACTGCAAGAAATAGTCATTCGATGTGCAAGTGAAGAAGGACTAAACCATTCATGTCAAGTACGCTAAAATTTTAAACGCCATCTTGGAATGTGTTAAATGCATCAGTTTCTCCAATTTAACCGGTGACCAACTACTTAAACAGAACGGTGTGCTAAAAGGGTTAATTCCGTGATGATTACCAATGAATAAATCTGATTGTATGGACAAAAATGAAATCATTTGATATACCTACCAAAATAAACCACGAAAAAGCGTTAAATACAGTATAGAAACGTCAGCAAACGAAGAGATAAAAAAATGCATGAAGTGACAATAACAATAAAGTTTGAAAAAGAAAGAAGAAACAAATCAGAAAGATAAAGAATGAGACAGCGTGAAATAAAAAATGAATGAAATGTGCGTAACAAAGAAGTGAATCAAATGTGCAAAACGCAGTGTGCAGATAGAGATATCACAGATAGCAAAGAAATTCCATCCGGTCATTCAGACCGTTCGGCTCATAGAGTCCAGAAACTTAATCCAATAATTCTCTCTTTGAAGAATTAAAGCATTGTTATTAATGCCTTCACGTTTGGTAATTGTTTCAAAATAGCAAACTTCAATTGGCTAACATTGTGCCTTTGTTCCGTGAAGTGTATGGCTAGAACTGATTTGATGTTGTTCAAACGGATGTTACTTTTGTGTTCATTCAAGCGGGTCTTCATTTTCTCTCGGTCTTGCCCACGTAAACCAATCCACAGGGGCATTTCAACATGTAAACAACGTTGCTGGAATCGCAATTGGCATTGACTCTCAGTTTGATTTTGGTCCCTTTCATTGGGTGTGTTATAACTGGTCCCTTGATCATATTATTGCAATTGTTACAATTAAAGCACGGAACATTTCCTTTGTATATCGTTTCAACAGTTGGAGTATGTGTTCTTGTAATTAATTCCTTGATGTTTTTGCCTCTGGTATGAGCAAAGATGGGTGATTCTTGAAAAATACCTTTAAAATCCGGTTCCATATTCAAGATAGACCAATGTTTGAGGATAGATTGTTTGTAAGCGTGCACTGAGCGTTGAAAATTTAGAAACAACTACAATGCGTTTAGATAACGTTTTCTCAGTAGGTGTCAAGAGTTGTTGGCGATTCTTCTCAGTACAGCGCTTATTGGCTTGATCAAGTATGTTCGGCGGATATCCTCGTTGCGAGAACTTCTTAAGCATGATTTTTACCTGTGAGTCTAAACACTCTGGATTGGACACTATACGTTTCACTCTGAGAAGCTGAGAAAAGGTAAGTTGTTCTTCAAAGATGTCTGATGAAAGCTATCATAATGCAACAAATTGTTCCGATCAGTGGACTTCCTGTACAAATTGGTTTCTAGCAGTTGCCTGTTCTGTGAATTGTTACATCCAGAAATGCAATTGAATGTTGATCAAATTCAAAGGTGAACTGTATCCTATCATTGATGTTGTTGAGACCATGTAAGGCTTCTGTAAGACTGGACTGGGTGCCTTTCCATATCACTAGAATGTCATCAATGTACCTAAGGAAGGTAATGGCGTGTTCCTGCCATGATGTTGTATTGAGTATGTTGTGTTCTTCAAAGTAATGCATGAAGATATTCGCATAAACAGGCGCGGCACAATTGCCCATAGAAGTTCCGGATAATTGAAGGTAGTATTTACCTTCCACTCAAAGTAACTCTGATATAATGAAAAGTTAACCAATTCCATCAAGAAGAGTTGAAGATCTGCGTCTAGATCAGAATTTAATAGTGTCTCTTCAATTGCTTCCAGTCCTAGATTGTGTGGGATTGTCGTGTACAGGGACTTGACATCCACTGTGCACAACCAAATTTCTTCTTCTGTTGTGAACTGTACGTTGAAATTTTTGAAAGCAAGTCGGTGGTGTCCTTAATGTAAGATCTTGAACAAACGACAAATGGCTGAAAATATTTATCCACAAATTTGCCCACAGGTTCATGAATGCTGCCTTTGGTGGAAACGATAGGCCTGAATGGAGGATGGTGACGATTCTTGTGTACCTTAGGTAACATATATAACGTGGGAATGCGTGGAAATTGTTGACCTAAAAATTTAGCTGTCTTTTCTGAAATGATCCCGTTGTCAGTGGCTCTTTTGATGATTTTGTTAAGAAAGAGAGTGAACTGTTCAGTAGGATTGTAATCAATGATGCAGTAAGTATTAGTGTCGGAAAGATGTAACTGCACTTGTTCCCGGTAAAACTGAGTATCCATTATGACCAATGCTCCGCCTTTATCGGCGTTTTGACAAGTGATATTAGGATTATTCGCCAGGTTTTTCAATAGTGAGAACTCTTTATTGGATAGGTTACGATGTTTAGAAGAACGGCTGTAATTGAAAGAGTTAATGTCACGTTTAACTAGATTTTCGAAAATGTCTAAACTTTTATGACTCACTGGGGCCATATAGGTGCTCCTTGGTTGTAAACCGCGAAGTTGATCCGTTGTTTTGGTCTGTTGATCAATAACGTTGTCAAAAAAATGGCGTAAACGCAAATTGCGCATCAGTTTGAACAAACTGATTTCCAGTTCAAGACTGTTGGTGTGGCTGGTGGGAACAAAGGAAGTTCCTTTCTCTAAAAAACGACGAGGAGCACAGCAGCTCTCAAGGGTCCCAAAGGGAAGAAGATACCGATAGTTTAGTGATTAACATTTCTTCCTACTCATTAAAAACCACAGAATTGAAGGTTTTATCCTAATATCACTTGTCAAAACGCCGATAAAGGCGGAGCATTGGTCATAATGGATACTCAGTTTTACCGGGAACAAGTGCAGTTACATCTTTCCGACACTAATACTTACTGCATCATTGATTACAATCCTACTGAACAGTTCACTCTCTTTCTTAACAAAATCATCAAAAGAGCCACTGACAACGGGATCATTTCAGAAAAGACAGCTAAATTTTTAGGTCAACAATTTCCACGCATTCCCACGTTATATATGTTACCTAAGGTACACAAGAATCGTCACCATCCTCCATTCAGGCCTATCGTTTCCACCAAAGGCAGCATTCATGAACCTGTGGGCAAATTTGTGGATAAATATTTTCAGCCATTTGTCGTTTGTTCAAGATCTTACATTAAGGACACCACCGACTTGCTTTCAAAAATTTCCAACGTACAGTTCACAACAGAAGAAGAAATTTGGTTGTGCACAGTGGATGTCAAGTCCCTGTACACGACAATCCCACACAATCTAGGACTGGAAGCAATTGAAGAGACACTATTAAATTCTGATCTAGACGCAGATCTTCAACTCTTCTTGATGGAATTGGTTAACTTTTCATTATATCAGAGTTACTTTGAGTGGGAAGGTAAATACTACCTTCAATTATCCGGAACTTCTATGGGCAATTGTGCCGCGCCTGTTTATGCGAATATCTTCATGCATTACTTTGAAGAACACAACATACTCAATACAACATCATGGCAGGAACACGCCATTACCTTCCTTAGGTACATTGATGACATTCTAGTGATATGGAAAGGCACCCAGTCCAGTCTTACAGAAGCCTTACATGGTCTCAACAACATCAATGATAGGATACAGTTCACCTTTGAATTTGATCAACATTCAATTGCATTTCTGGATGTAACAATTCACAGAACAGGCAACTGCTTAGAAACCAATTTATACAGGAAGTCCACTGATCGGAACAATTTGTTGCATTATGATAGCTTTCATTAGACATCTTTGAAGAACAACTTACCTTTTTCTCAGCTTCTCAGAGTGAAACGTATAGTGTCCAATCCAGAGTGTTTAGACTCACAGGTAAAAATCATGCTTAAGAAGTTCTCGCAACGAGGATATCCGCCGAACATACTTGATCAAGCCAATAAGCGCTGTACTGAGAAGAATCGCCAACAACTCTTGACACCTACTGAGAAAACGTTATCTAAACGCATTGTAGTTGTTTCTAAATTTTCAACGCTCAGTGCACGCTACAAACAATCTATCCTCAAACATTGGTCTATCTTGAATATGGAACCGGATTTTAAAGGTATTTTTCAAGAATCACCCATCTTTGCTCATACCAGAGGCAAAAACATCAAGGAATTAATTACAAGAACACATACTCCAACTGTTGAAACGATATACAAAGGAAATGTTCCGTGCTTTAATTGTAACAATTGCAATAATATGATCAAGGGACCAGTTATAACACACCCAATGAAAGGGACCAAAATCAAACTGAGAGTCAATGCCAATTGCGATTCCAGCAACGTTGTTTACATGTTGAAATGCCCCTGTGGATTGGTTTACGTGGGCAAGACCGAGAGAAAATGAAGACCCGTTTGAATGAACACAAAAGTAACATCCGTTTGAACAACATCAAATCAGTTCTAGCCATACACTTCACGGAACAAAGGCACAATGTTAGCCAATTGAAGTTTGCTATTTTGGAAACAATTACTAAACGTGAAGGCATTATATAACAATGCTTTAATTCTTCAAAGAGAGAATTATTGGATTAAGTTTCTGGACTCTATGAAGCCGAACGGTCTGAATGACCGGATGGAATTTCTTTGCTATCTGTGATATCTCTATCTGCACACTCGCTTTGCACATTTGATTCACTTCTTTGTTACGCACATTTCATTCATTTTTTATTTCACGCTGTCTCATTCTTTATCTTTCTGATTTGTTTCTTCTTTCTTTTTTCAAACTTTATTGTTATTGTCACTTCATGCATTTTTTTATCTCTTCGTTTGCTGACGTTTCTATACTGTATTTAACGCTTTTCGTGGTTTATTTTTGGTAGGTATATCAAATGATTTCATTTTTGTCCATACAATCAGATTTATTCATTGGTAATCATCACGGAATTAACCCTTTTAGCACACCGTTCTGTTTAAGTAGTTGGTCACCGCTTAAATTGGAGAAACTGATGCATTTAACACATTCCAAGATGGCGTTAAAAATTTTAGCCTACTTGACATGAATGGTTTAGTCCTTCTTCACTTGCACATCGAATGACTATTTCTTGCAGTCAGCCGGTTACATTTTGTTTCCCGCCACCGTTGATTCGAACCACTTCGGACACAAGTAGGTTTACTCACTGGCATGTACCTGTTCGGGTTCTTTTTAGCCTTTTGCACCTAACTGCTCATTCATTATTCATTTTTTGTACACGGTAAGGGTATTGTTTTTCTGTGAACATTTCGGTGTATTCGTCACGCACATAACGCGGCGAGTTCAGTTTAAGTAGCACTTCTCACTGTTATGCTTGTCCATATAGGTTTTTAATCGGGCATTTTTTAATAAGGCAGTATGGACATATTGAGGTGTCCTGATGTTACAGTTGATGTATTTTGATAGCACGTTCTTCATTCACAGTACACGTGGTTTCAACGGGTCTTTCTAACCACTTTTACTTACTTTATGAGATGTGATCACAGGCATGATTCACCATTATACAGTTTGTTTGAATGCTTATACATATTCGTTGTAGAGAATCGTGACACTCTTTTGTCTCCGCATTATTGTTTTCAGACTCTTTTCCCCTGACGAAGGGCTTGCATGCCTGAAATGCATCGGGAGAGTTTATATTTGATGGAAAACATGGGAGTTCATACATAATGGATATTATGATCTCCAATTCATGAGTTAATGGATACACTCATGTATGAATAAAGATTACAGTCATCATGATGAAAACAAATTTATAAACGTCACGTTTTTTTCAACTTTTTGTCACAATTTGAAATCTGATTCATTCAGTCACCGCTGTGCCCAGAGGGATACCACTCATTCGAGTGGCACTACTTCAACAAATAGAACTAAGACATTTTGGGGTATAAGTATTAGACCTAAAACCCCAGAACTTTAGACTACTTCTGGAATCAAGAGGAACCTTTGCCAAGGAGAAGAGCTGGAGAAACTGGAGGAAACCGCCCCTTTGCTGTGTGCTGTCTGGGGTTGGCCTGCAGTAGCTGTTTCTGCCAAGGAAAGGACAAGGACTTTGCTGTGTGCTGTGTCCCCCTGCTTAAGGAAGACCTCCAAGGGCTTGAGTAGAGCTTGCCTCCTGTTCTGAAGTCTCAGGGACACAAAGACTTCACCCCCAGCTCCCTTGAACTTTCTTGCTGGAAGTTCTGACCTGCCCAGAGGTGCCTGTGACTGTGTTGGGCCTCTGGAGGTTGTCCCCACTGTTGGGAGCTGGAAAAGCAACGCAACTACAAAACAAATCGGAGCATCGCTCTTCTTGTGGCTGTTTTTCTGACACAGCACTGGTGTGCGAAAAGAATCTCCACGCATTGCCATGCCGCTGCCGAAACCGACGCAGCGCCTGTCACCGCTGCAAGAACTGATGCATCACGGGATCGCGGCTGAAGAAAGCGACGCTCGTCACTGCCCCTCGTCACCGCCGCCGCATCCCGGATTTCCGCGCATCTTACCTGTACGGCAAGTTTTTCCGACGCATCGCCCACGGACCAGAACTGTCTCAGAATTGACACATCACTTCCCCCTACAGACCGGATTTGACGCATCACTTCTCCTGCGTGCAGCAGAACTGTTGCATCGCCTCCCCAGGGTCTCAGGAACTGACGCATCTCTTTTGTTTTTAGACGCTTCCCATCTCTGCGGCCGTTTGGGCTTGTGAATTTTTGTCGCAACTACAGGTACTTCGAGAGAAATCACGTATCCATAGTTTTCTATGGGCCAAGTTGTTTGAAACCTTTTTAAAGATATATTCTTATTACATGTATGTTGGATTTTTGTTGTTTTGGTCTTGTTGGGTTTAGATAAAGATACTTTATTTTTCTAAACTGCTGTGGTGTCCATTTGTGGTGCTATCACTGTAGTACTGTATGTGTTCACAAATGCTTTACACATTGACTCTGAGATAAGCCTGTCTGCTCATGCCAAGCTACTAAGGGGGTGAGCAGGGGTTATTTAAAGTGTGTATCCCCCTTACCCTGACTAGAATCAAGGGTCCATATTTGGAAAAAGATACCTACCTCTGCCAAGTAGGGACACCTATTTCTAACAAGTCCTTATACTGACACAAATAGGGAGCCGTTTTGGATACATTCCTGGGTATGCCGGAGTATGGGATTCAGACATTGATGGTCCAGGATCATTTTTACTGATTTTGTTCATGCATGATCCATCTGGTCAGGTTGATTCCATTTTGTATTGAGGATGACCCCATTTAAATGGTTTTCATGGGTCGAAACATTGACTGTTAAGCCATAACCATGTTTGAATTTAACGCCGGACATTAAGACATCCCGAAAAATTATTTTGTGTGGATTCTATTCTATATTTGATGTTCTGATGGTTAAGGCACATATTTGTTATGCACACTACTGTTTTTTTGTCGTTTTCACTCACTTGTCTTCACTTACCTTGCACCGTCGCTTGTAGCACCTACTCACAAATTGAAATCTTGATTTCTTGTTCTGTAAAAAACAGCTTCGCTGTATAAAATGATTACATTAGTTATCTTAAAGATATGCAGCACATTGATTGTGATAGCAGGGTAATTGAACAGTATAGCCCCTGCGAAGTAACTGAATGTTTTGTTTGAGTGATTCCTTTTGGAACCTTTCTTGTATATACTGCCAAGCTTCTTGGGGGTGGGTGCCGTCCAGGGCCATGCAGGTTGTCTGCCCCTCGTGCCCAAGTCTGGAGGGGTATGGTGCTGGACACACTAGCCTCTCATCTCCCTGCTCATGCTCCTTGCAGGCAGGGAAGTGGGTCACTCCTGCCCACTCTACTCTCCTTTGTGACGGGAGCGTGCACATGATTGGAGCCAGCTAGAGTCACGGGGTCCCTGGGGCTCCTCTTGCAGCCCCCATTGACCACAAAGGCTATGATTGCCCCTGCTTAGCTACCGCCAGTGCTTAATTTGAGCCGGTGGTTTCCAGTGCCCAGCACCGGGAATTAATCGTCAACACCGGTTCTTTTGAGCACCAGTTAAGGACACAATAATTTATGTTAGGCATGTGGAGATTAAGTGATATGCCCAGAATCACAGGATGTTGAGCCATGCCGAGACTCGAAACTAGTTCCCCAGCTCCGAAATCGTCAACTCTGGCCATTACGCCACACTCATTTTCATGGTGAGTAGTTGGTTCTGTTTTAGGCAGCGGTAACAGGAGAAATTGACTGGTGCAAGCTGCCTCCTGACGAGAGCCCCAGCCCTTATTTTTTCACAAATTAACCACTGGTCACCACTTACATCAACATCTAGACCATGACTAAAGGCATTGCACCAGTGACAATCAATCAATCATTTGTAAAGCGCACTACTCACCCGTGAGGGTCTCAAGGTGCTGGGGGGGAGGGGTGCTGCTACTGCTCGAACAGCCAGGTCTTGAGCAGCCTCCTGAAGGTTAGTAGATCCTGGGTCTGCCGCAGGTGGATGGGGAGGGTGTTCCAGGTCTTGGGGGCGAGGTGGGAGAAAGATCTGCCAATTTTGCACAGGTGTCCAGGCAAATTAGCACTGTTGTTTGTTCAGAACGACCAATGTAAAATGTTATAATTAGGCAGAGACATGTCATTCTTGATCTGCTTCGTCATTGCAACTGTCATTTTGCTACTTCTTGGTAAAAGCCACTGTTGATGCAAAGTTGCTTGACCACTAGTGCCAGGGAAGGTATCCCGCTTATTGCTATTACAGAAGTATTGTCAGTTACAGGCAACATTAAAATTACGAGTACTTTCACTAAGAGATTTCAGCTGGAAACAACTGAATCTCAAAGTCAAGGCCAAAATGTAAAATTACCGAGGAAAAAGACCAGAAATTTCTTATTCTCCTTGTAAATCCTTATTTCCCTCTGAACCCTCAGAGCTCAGCCTACAATGGGACGCATTGCCCCCACCTTCAGGGTGGAGAAATACAGGCCCATTTTCTAGGACACATGTATTATGGTCTAGTAGCACCACAATTGAGTGCGCCTGTTTTATGCTTTACTGATCTATTATTTGAATTTCTAAAAATAACAAGCATTTGCAATGCAAAAGGTCTCGCATTTACGCGAGTTTGAGCTATTGGCATTGTAAATGACAATGCCTTTTATTTATGTTTTGGTTTTTAAAACATAAATATAAGGCATTGTCATTGACAATGCCAATAGCTTAAACTTGCGTAAATGCGAGACCTATTGCATTGCAAATGCTTGTTTGAAGGTACAGTAGGAAGAGGTCTCGTGCCTCAGTGGACTAATGCGTCTACTGCAGGGGCCTGTGTTCAACCTCATGGTCACAGGTTCAAATCCCGGCCGGTCCACTCAGCCTTTCATCCATCTGAGGTCGATAAAATGAGTACCATTGAGTTGGGAAACAACAAACGTGTTATTCAGCGCCAAGATACCCGTAGAGGTGAACGTGCGCTTTACAAATACTTATGTTATGTTAGGTAGTCCATTGCGAGTCTGAGAGGGAGTTCCAGATCAGAGCTGCCCTTACCCAGAAGCTTTGGGCCCACGCCTGGTGGCTTTTGAAGGCTGAAGTCTTCAGTACTCTCCCCTACACAGGGATTGGCTGCCTTCAGAGAGGGTTTGCTACTGCGGTGGGTAGATGGGCGAGGCCTTGTGGGCCAAACATACCATTTAGTAAATGCTTCTGGCTTCAATGGGCAACCATTGAAATGTGACATTAATGGATGGAAGGCAATTTTTAATTTGTGTACGTGGCTGCAGGTGGTGACCACCAGCGACAGGAGTGCGTAATGAGTAAAAGAATGAGTTCCGGTGCCCAAAGCTCTGCTCCGGTGGTGCTACTAAACATCGGTGCACTGAATACCAAAGGCAGCGTAGTGCTGAATTTACCTCAGGCCGCTTCAATCTATTACCAGACACTGCTGTCCCTTTACCCCACTCTTGCCAGGTCCCTGCTCTGTCCCATTGTGTCCGTTTTTCCATCTTTTCTGTTCCTTCTTCTTTCCCGTTTGCTGCTTTGTAACCTTTCACCTCTGCGCCTTTAGTTTACTCCATTCGAAAAGGGAATCCACTCTTGCGCCAAACATTGTCACACCTGTGACCGAGAAGCAGCAGGCCACCGGATCAGCCAATTGCACCAAGCCCAAGAGGTTACTATGGATGGTGCAAAAGTGTTCTACAAAGCAAATGCGTGCAAACCCGAAAATAGAGTATTTGTAAACATTTCACAGAACTGGCTTTTTCACACTCGTCTCACTGTCTCTGTGGCCCCAGCTCCTCACACTGTCAATGGGCCGCACCCCAACACCTCATGCTGTCTATGGACCCCTAGCTCCTCGCACTGTGTCTGTGCGCTACACACTCTTCACTTTGGCTAAGTGCCTTCAGCACCTCACACTGTCCATTTACCCCAAGCTTCTCACAAACTGTCTATATATATCCAAAATTTTCACATTGGGCCTGATTCACAGAACTAACTTACGTCAAAAACGTAAACGTAAACGTAAACGTAAAGTTAGTACTTTTAGGTATTCACAGAATACACTTACTCATTTTGGTATTCACAGAATGAACTTACTCATTTCGGTATTCACAGAAGTTAGTAGTCCTAACTTTAGGACTCCTAAATGCCTTCTGTGAATACCGAAAGTCTGAAAGTTAGGATTTTTCTCAGTTTAGGAGTAGTAAAGTTAAGTAAAATCCTAACTTTAAGACTTTCGGTATTCACAGAAGGCATTTAGGAGTCCTAAAGTTAGGACTACTAACTTCTGTGAATACCGAAATGAGTAAGTTCATTCTGTGAATACCAAAATGAGTAAGTGTATTCTGTGAATACCTAAAAAGTACTAACTTTACGTTTACGTTTTTGACGTAAGTTAGTTCTGTGAATCAGGCCCATTGTCTCTGGGGCTCAGACTCTTCACACTACCTGTCTAAGGCCCCGAGTTCCTTGCACTGTCTGTGGACCCCCAAACTCTCCACTGTGTATGTGTATGGGGCCGAAGCTCCACGCACTGCCTATGGACCCGCCCCCCCAAGCTCTTTACAATGTGTCTGTGAGCCCCTTGCCCCTTCTACTGTCTCTGGACCAAACCGCTGACACTGTCAGTCCAGGTCCTTGCATTGTCAATCTATAGGCCCTAGCTCCTCGCACGAAGTCTGTGCATGCGGACTCTGGGAGCGTGAGGGGGGTCTGGCCTGGTAGTGTCGGTGTACGGTCCCCCGGTTGGTGCTGGACAGTGCCCAGGGCACGGAATGGGCGCTTGGTAAGATCTGGGAATGTTTCTGAGCCCCGCCTGGGCACCTTGTTCTGACTGCCCTGGAACTAAAATAAAAGTTTGGGAAGACTGACTGACAGTGGCGCGTGTGCTGTGGGAGGCCTGGAGTGCTAAAATACTTGACTGGGATGAAGGGAGGGGGACTTACTGGCACATCGGGGGAGAGGGGGAGGAGGGGGGCAACAACAGCTGTCCCGCTGCACAGTACTTAGTCCAGTGAAGGTCAAATATCACCCCGGCCCCTCCAATGGGGGGTGGGATTTGGACTGTGGAACAGTGGGGGTTAAGGGGATGGATGGCAAGGCACACATAATGGCGTTAACTCTTTCAGCGCCGCAGCTGTCCTGGTACGCGGCAGGCATCCTTGCCCGCAAGGGACCCGTAAAGCCCAGCTTGGTTTTCAATTACCCCGCGTTACACTCGGAGCAGGTTAGGTTTAGGCATGCGGGCCTCTGACAGGGGCTCGGCTTCGGAAAAATCATGAGTTTTTGGCAGGCCTGTCCCACTAGACGGCTTTTGGGTTTCCAGCCACATAGCCGGCCAGCGTCTGGGGAACACCAATCATATTGAAGGTAGCACCTCTAAAACGTTGGTAGGATGGGGCAAATAAAGAGATGCATTTTCTCGTAGACTGGAAGGACGGCTAAAATAACATGGAAGAATAAAAAACAACAACAGAGCACGGTGTCCCTGAAGTGGACGCTGCGCTGAACAGAAATATAAAATATAAATAAATAAAGTGAGCGCGGTGTCCCTAGCGGACGCAGTGCTCATTAAAGTAACAAATTAAAAACATACCATTTAGAGCGCATAGCGCTGCAGCCGCCATTGTTCCCATCAGCGTGTGTCCAGTTTCAAAATAGTGCTCACCCACCAGATAAAGCCCACTGTGTCACGCCACAAGTACACGATCCAGTCCGGATGGGCGGGGCCTAAAGGAGACAGAGCGGTCATCAAAAAGCCTCACTTTGAATCGGAGGCCAGCGTTTACCATAAAGGATGACACCGGCCAATAGAAAGGATGGGCGGAGCTTCCACTCCACTTCTGAAATCTGCTCGATTACAAGAGGTCTCGCAGAGCGAGCAGCGCATGCGCTGCAACGCTAGGCGAGACCTAAAAATGAATATAAGTAGCACTGAATACAAGTAAATGTGTAGTCTGGTACAGTACCAAAGCCTGAGGTAAGCGAATCAGGTCAGAGTAAATATTATTTTGGTTTCTGGAAATAATCCACCTAAGTGCTACACATCTTCAATATTTCATGTGGTCGCTTTTAGGTTAAGTGGTGCTACGTTTGTATTGGTATAGTTATTTTTTTTCCATCTTCATTCCAAAGGAAAATAAGAGCCCAGGAGCCAGAATACATAAACTTTGATCTAATGCAAAAATGGACCAAACTCTCTTTTATAACATTTTGCTGTATGCTATTGTTCATTTATATTTTATCCACGGTCACCAGTGTGGTTCTGTACCACAAAAGGCTGTCCCAAAATGGATGCCAGCCGGAGCTTTTATGCACAGCTGAAAGGGTGCGTTTAATGGAAGGGTTTTGCATTGTGCTTAATTTATAAAAGCAATAAGTGCAGGGTCCCAAGGTTTTTCTTAGAATCCTGCCACTAGCGCAGCTGTATGTCTGAATATCATCTACAGAACTATTGTCTTACTTAAAATGTGTTGTCCTAAACATATAATTTACAATATCCTTTTTAGAGTACATTTTCTGTGAACTAGAATGGAAGATATTTTTGTAAATGTTATTGAGGACACTGTATTTATGTCAGACTATATTCTGACAATGATATTCTGGTACCAACCCCGCAGGGGCTGCCAAATGCCTGGGTTGCTGAATACCAAGAATGCCTTATCTTGGTTCCTACTCACACCTCTCTCTGGCACTACCCTACACCTCCTGGGGCATATGTCAAAGCCCCTAGCACCACCGGAGCGTCCCCTTTTTTGACACTCTGGTGGCGGTATGTCCTGCACCATATTTACAAAGTGGTGTTAACCCCTTCCGTGCTCATGACGAGCTCAGCTCGTCATGCTGCGCGGTAGCGCTGTGCGCATGACGAGCTGAGCTCGTCACGACCCCATCCGCGATCGGAATGTCCAGCACACGAGCGGAATTCCGATCGCGGTCAAGGGGTTAAGCCACTTTTTGCCGCTTAACGCTACTTTGTAAACATGCAACCCTTTCACGCAGGTATCTGCGTGAAAGGGACGTGCAATGGGTGTTGCTGTGGGCGTTCCACCGCAACACCCATTACTTTTTGATGCTGCCCCAGATTTAGAAGGAGGTGTAAATCTGTGGCAGCGCCAAAAACTAACTCCATGCAAGAGCAGGCATTAGAATGGCGCACAAGGAGAAATGCTTTATTTCTCCTCCTTTTTGCTTTTTCTATGTGTGCTGCAGAATAGCACACATAGAGAGTGCAAAAAGCCATTAATGAATATTAATGTGCAGGAAGGTGTACCTTCCTGCACATAAACAATCATTAAATAATGATGATTTGCTACTTCTATGTGTGCTGCAAAATGCAGCACACATAGAAGTAACAAATAGCATTATGGATTGTTTATGTGCAGGAAGTGACACCTTCCAGCACATAAACAATCATTCCCTGTGGGAGGTTACCATTGGACCTGAGGGCCTGGTGAGTTGGGCCCCACCGAATTGCTTATTTGTTTTATATTAGCCTATTCTCTTTGCAAGAATGCAGACAAAACTTCATTAAAGGCTCTAACAGAATACCAGGGCAGTGCTGAGGGGTGGAAGTTAAGGGCCACTAAGTGAACCAAGGTCAGTAAAGGAAGCAGAGAAAAAAAAGCACAGAGAGCTGCAAATAGAGGGAGTGGGAGATAGAAACTAACGAAAGGAAAATAGGGTGAGAAAGAAATATGGTAGGTAGGAACTGGAAGGAAACTGGAAGGAAAGAATGTGAGATGGAAGGTAGGAGGAAATGGTGGAAGAAAGGAAAGGTGGAAGGAAGGACACATGGAGGGAAGGAAGGATGGAATAAAGGGAGGCTGAAAATAATAAATGAAGGAAGGGTTCATGGATGTAGGCTGAAAGGATGGATAAATGGGTGAATTTATGGAGATGGGTGGATGAATAGAGTTCTGCATGAACAGAATGACAATAGATAAATGGATGAAGGGAAATGGTGGCTCTGAGACTGAAAGGATGAATGTGTAAACAGATGGATAGATGGAGTTGTGAAAAGATGGACAGAGGGTGTAAAGATAGAAAGATGGATGGGTGGAGGAAAGTGTGAGAGGATGAATTGATCGATTTATAGATGCAAGGGCGAACAAACCTATTCCAGGAAGGATCAGACTTACTTGTTTCACCCACTTTTGTCATTGAAGGGTTGGTTCAAAGTGAGGGGCGTTTTAATTTTATGCCTACTCCCAGGCACAGGGATGACTAGGGCGGCGCAACCTTACGGAAATGTCAAGATACATCTGGTGATTATTGTTCCTGCTGGATAGAGATCAAGTTTTGTCTAGTAGCAGTTCTTACTCATCATAAAGTAGCGCAGAGGGCTAATATGCCTGCTGCAAAGAACATGTACCATGCAGATCACAGAGCTGTATTTTATGTGGCTAGCTCAGTGGGTTACTGCTTTTGTCAAAGAGATCGATCCTTTTGTTACCTGCAGTTAAACTGCAATCCTAAAATAGCAGCGTGACCTATGAACTGCAATCAAAGAGCTGCATGCAAACTGCAAGGCATATGGTTGGAACCTTATGTATTTCCCCAGTCTTTCATTATCCTAATGTTGCTAAAAAGGATTAGTTTGGGTTTGTTTGGGTAAAAATACATTCTTATTAGTAAAGCAAACCTCGCACATCACAGTGGTGATTTAAATCCTGAGTGTGTGCTTCCCCCGCCAAACACTCTTAAAATATACTGCCTACTAGTAGCCTACTAGTATGAATGACATGTGATTAATACACCTTGTAATCCTTGTTGTCTTATGAAACATGTCAAATACACTGATTTAAATAATAATGATTCATTCTCTCTGCATGATATGTGTGTGATGTATAAGTGCACTGGCACCCTACACTGATATGAGTAGCGCTATCAAACAAATTAAATGCACGTGAGAGAGGGCTATGCAGAGATGAGGGGCACTGTTGAAGCATGGAAGTGAGGGAATTTTTGGAGAAGGGGGTCATTGGAGAGCGCCACAAAAGATTGGTGCACAGGGCTCCACCAGCGCTAAAGCCGGCCCTGCTCATGCGTTCCTTTTCATCCATGCTTTCTTCCTTTGTCACGGTTTCCCTATCTTTCTCTTCTCCTTTTTTACTCCCTTTTATGACATTTTCTTTGCAGTCATCTGGGGCAGTCTGAGAATGCAAAATAAGTGACGGTGCTCACCTCCTGCAACTGCAAGCACACATTAGGCACTTTTCCTGTCATTCTGAATGGAGCATCAAAACTTGTAGATTGAAACAGCAATCATGTGACATGTTCAGATAAATTTGAGGGAGAAAGAATATCCCCATAACACTACCTACACCCAATGCAAATTGCATGTCATCATGCAATCCTTGCGCTCACAGTGGAGGACCACGAGGACAGACGCTGAGCAGACACAACCAGTGTTAGAGGGAGTGAGCAAGTAGGGGGAGGAGGGAAAGGCCACGCTTGTTCCATAGGGAAAGCATTATTTAACATAGGCCCAGGAAGGCTGGAACACCAGTTCACTTCAAAATCTGGCTCAGAGACAACCCTCCCTGCCCTGCCATGTGCCTGGCATAAACCACAAAGATTTTTTCACCAAAACAACACTTGAGGCAAACTGAATTGTCACCATTTGTGTTGTGGTTCCATAACAAGAAATGGATTGAATGCTCGTTTTAAACTTAAAAATCTTTAAAGATGAAGTAAAATTTAAGTAAAATAGGTTTCATCCCCTCTCTCATTACAAATGAAAAATACATAGTGCAAAATCAATTAGCTTCAATGTTAAGACATTGAAGCGTATTTATTAATCAGATCTATTCTTTGTCAAAGCTGCATGCAAAACCTTTCATAAGCAAGAGATGTGTTATAGGTTTTTGCAATGTCACTGTATTTTGCCCATTTTTGCGCTGCTGCAAAAATGTTTATATAACATGAGCTAGCATAAGGTTTCCTCAGGTCCCTTTTTTACCTGAAGCCAGAGAGGTAGAAATAACATTTGCTTCCTTTTGCATAGGTGCATCTGAGCTGATCGCTCATGTGGAATACATGGATGCTGTAACTTGCTTCATTAGGCTGAATTAATTGCTTCATTGCTAATATATTTTGTTGTGCTCTTAGCTCGTTTCCATCCATGTCTTTTTTAGTATTACATTAATCTTTCTTTGAACGCCTCCCTGTTGGAAAGTTGTTGTTGTGTGCCATCTGTCTGCTTCCGAGTGACTGGCGCACATAAATAGAATACTTTCCCTAATCCTATGTGTTTTCATGTTCCTGTTTAATATTCATATGCACCTCGCTCTTTTCATTTCTTGATTTTTACCCTGTGATATCCGGATTGATATGTGACATATATTATGTTTTTGCAATTTTCTTAGGGTTTAGTCATTATATTTTTTTCTTGGTCGACTACATTTCCCAAGGTACACTTTTCATGGTTTCTGCAATACACAGTCTTGGGATCGTGCCTGATGTTTGATCCTTTAAGCTTGTACTTACCTTTCGCATGATTTTGCCCAGAAGAAGAAGACATTCTCTCTCGGCAATATGAAAAAAGATGTGTTTCACACATTATGTAGCTTGGCTATTTAAAATTATGCAATGGTGGAACTCACTGACGATCAAATAGCACGCCATCTGTCCTCATGAAACCTAAAAGTATTTTTGATGTTTTGAACAAGAGAAGGGTTCATATATGGCCATTTGGTTGGCGGGAAGTGGAAGGGAGAAGTGGCGTCAAGGCGGGAAAAATGAGAAGGGTAGAAAAAGCCGAAATTGCAGTGGGAGGAAACTGAGTAATTAAGTGGAAATAAAATAGTGGAAAAACATGAGAGGAGTCTTGGGGAGCATGATCAGCTCCCCCTGTGGTGTTGCAGGGGGCAGATGGAGGCTGGGGCAGTATTCATGCCTACATTCCCTAACCTTCCTCCACCTCTTTTCTAGCTTCAACAAGTGCCTGCTTCCGGCGAAACATAGTCCGTTGTTACCTTGTTCGTAATTACAGGGTCCATAGCTTGCAGATCTAGAATTACTGGGTCTAGTATTTGCAACCTGGTAATTCCATACCCAGAAACACCGTGCTACTCAGAATGCACTGATAAACACCCCTCCTCCCCCCAGGACTCTACTTGAGGGCACTGGCAATGAGGCTCTGAGTGAGGCACATGTTGCACCTGACAAAACGTTGAAAGTGTAATATTGCTACTGATGGATAGCACGTGATAGGAATCAAAGGTTACAGAAAGTTCCACAGCCTCATCTCACCGGTAGATGGAAAGAATGAGGTTTCTATTGTGGGAGTCGGGGACAGTTTTTCCAAGAATTGTCTATAGAGCAGCAGGGTCATCTAGTTGGTGTTGCTGGAGCCTTAGTTGCTGCATGCACCTTCGGTAAATCAGAGGCCAGAAACAGAAATTCCACAACGCTAAAGTGAACCATGGCTGCGCATAACCCCTTCTGACCTTGCTAGAGAGCCCTCAGAATATTCAACCCCATGGCAATCCATGAAATGGCACCGGGAGAAGCCATGTCACTCTGACATACCTTCTTGAATGGAAAGAATTACAACAGAGCTTGTGTGGGTAAACAAGTGTGCTCCACTGTGCTTGCTGGATGCGCCCAAGACAAGCCCTAGTCTGAAGTAGAAGCAAGAGTGGACTTCAAGCAATTTTGGATGTCTTTGTAGCAAGCCATAAAGCCCTGAACCAGGGGCTTGCGGCAGATGGTAGTGCCAGAGTGTTGCAAAATTTCCTGATGAAAAATTAACATGAGGATCCTATCAGAGGATACCACTGGGTCAGCAGGACCAAAGAATGTCTCTTCCATAGTTCTACTTACCCAGCATAACTGTGAATGTGGAAATGCCCAACTTGTCCGAAGTCTTAGAAGTATAGCCTACCATGGTCATTGTTAAGGGTAGTGCTTGAGAGTTCAAGGATGGACATGATCAGTGACTTGAATCCCTGACCACTTTGGGCAACTTTGGGTATTAATTCCACAGAGTTTCTTGCAAGTTGCACATTACACCTTGGGTAATAACTGAATAGTTAATTCTAAGTTGTCTATAGACCCAATGTTGTATTATTATTTTTCCAATCTGTTGTACAAATAAGGACTGGATAACACAATATTTTTTAGTCATTGCTATTTGCATGCGTGTGGTGGTACACAGGGCACTGCTTGGTGCAAATACATTTTACCACCGTTTGATGAAAGTGGATTTAAAGGAGTGGTTATTAAAAACAGAAATATTTGTACAGTTTAAGCAGATAGACTGCATTTGAGGTATAACAGCAAACTATCACCTAACAAGAACAACACCGAACCATCAGAATTCCACATTAAAAAGCACAACACAAATATTTAAAAACAGTTTAACACATCAACAGAAAAATGCAACAACAAAACCACAATACAGCATAATGTAGAACAACTCACTAACAACATTCTATAGCCTAACACAACACTAAGGCAACACAAGATGATACACCATAAGTACAAGAAAACAACATATCAATACAACTTAGCAACACAACCAAGTAATAAACTTAGTCCAACAACAACTCAAAACAACATAACTACAGAATGCAACAGCATAACAAAACAATACACTAACAGAATAACAACACAATGCATCAACAACACGCAAGCACACCAAAACAATACAAACCAATGCCACACCAACAAAAATTAACAACACAGCACAATGCAACAACAAAACAAACAAACAACAGTATATAATGAGATTGTCATTTTATGTTGTGTTGTTGTTTTAGGGAGTTTTGTGTTCTTGTGCGTGGTGCAGTGCTGATTTGTGTCATAATGTGTTAGTACATTTTGGTTGTGTTTAGTTGTTGTGTTGCTTTGTTGTGCTGTATTCAGAGTGTGTTGTTATGATGTGTATTGCGTCTTACTTTGTACTTTTATTGCATTGTATTATGTCTGCATGCTTATGTTATTGTATTGTGTTATATTGTGTTTATATAATTATGCTGTTTTGTATCACATTTTGTTATTTTTGGTTTGCATTTTTGTGCTCTGTCTCTCTGTTGTGCTGTTGAGTTAGACTAGCTTGGCGTTGTGTGTTGTTGTGCTGTGGTTGTGTTGTATTTGTTGTGTTGATTGTCTGTTGTGTGTCTTTTGCACTTTTGTATTGTTTTGTGTTATGCTACTGTGGCACATTCTTCTGGTGATTTATATTGTTATTGTATTCTACTGTGGTTTTGTTGCTATTGCATTGTTGAATTATCGTGCTGTTTTCCATTCTGGTTGTTATTTGTTGTTTTATTATTGTCTGTTCAGTTATGTTGTGTTATTGTTTTCTTGCGTTATTCTATTGTGATATTTTGTTATTATTATTGAGTTGTTTAGTGACATTTAATCCCTTTAGATTCTAGAGCACATATTGCTTGTTCCCAGCCAAAAGCAAGACATTCTATTAAAGTCGCTGTGAAAATCAAACATTTACCACCAACAAAGGAGGTAACATATCATTGCTCTAGCTGTACAACTATGTCAGCAATTCACCCAAAACCATGACAGCAGACCATCCCTTAAAGTAGCACATCCCATTGTGACTTTATGTGTCAAGCCCTAGTGTCTTTCCTGTCACTGAGATTATAATGGATTCCTTTAAACATACTATAATACCCACGGGTGCCTGCATTACAGGCAGCATTGTTTTTTTTACAGAAAGGTGTTACTTCCTGCACAAAAACAATCCTTAGAAGCAAATTCTTCTTTTATGTGTGCTGCCAAATGCAGAATACAATGAAAGAGAAACTAACAAGAAGAAATATTGCTCCTCGTTAGTCTCTCTCGGGTAGGTGTTCCATTCTGGCACAAACCTAGGCTTACTGACTTTGGTATATCTGGGTTTGCATCAAAATCCATGCGTAGATGCATGGAAATGCCCATGCTACACCCATGGAGCACCTCCACGACGCAAAGTAATGCAAGACAATGTTATGTGCTACATTGTGTTACTGTTTTTTTTTTACTAAGCCACGCAAAGCCACTTAATTCAAACTTCGTAAATTCCTAAATATATTTTACGTTAGGTCTTCGTCTAAACAGTGACGCAACCCTGACACAACATGTTAGTAAATCTGGGCCTTAGTGGAAAATATTGGTGTTCATTTTCTCAAACACTCTCTAAACCACATCATGTTATTCTTTTTCTGTGCCTGCTAAGAGATTAATAGCATGCTATCATTAATTTAGCTTTATTTTGGCATTATTCAGTTACTGTGTTTCTATTTTTTATATTCCCATGTGTTTATGGTGCATTTGTTTTGAATTTGTGGGAGCACATAAGCTGAGTACTGAAACTGTTACTTTAAGCATATGGCTGGCTAACAAAACGTTTTGAATGTTGCTTTTACATACCTCTAGTAGTAAGTCAAAGCAGTGCTTGGTGCAAACACCTTTTACCAATGTATTATAAAACATGTTTCATAGGGTGTTAATGGGAGAAAATTGTGTACATATTTGTTGTGTACCAATTTGTTGTTGCAGTGACATTTTCTGTTGTTTTCTGTTTTGTGCATGCTGAATTGTTGAAATGTGATGTGTTGTACAGTGGATGCATTCTGTTTACACTGTTTTTGTGTTGTGCCCTGTTATGTTTCAATTGTGTTGTGTTAATTGTGTTCATATGTTGCTTTGTGTAGGGTATTATGTCAAGTTGTGTTGTTTACTTTAAATATGTAAACAAATCCTGCATTATATCCAGTCAAAAGCAGCAAATGCCTTTAAAGTTCTTGAAACAAGCAACCATATACTCCTGTCCATAGAGGTAAACTAGCACTCCTCTACCTCTTCAAATATTTATTACACCAGCCAGCCTAAAATGTGGCAGAGACTGCTGAGTTTTTGTGATGTGACCCATTGTCTCTGCCACAGTTAAATAGTTTGACATCAGCAGCAGTGGTCTGTTTCACACGTTACAGTGGTGAATAGTTGTTTGGAGTATTTCCTTACTTCCCACCAAGGACATGTAAAAGTGCCAGACAAAATGGTGAACTGTTTCTCCTACTTTGCTAATTTGTATCTCCTCTCTTGCACTCAGATGACTCACATTTCAGTTTTATTGTTTATATTTTATTTTAGTCTTGGCTCTGCTATCGCTGTGCTACTCATTGAAGTGCCCTTTTATAGCACTGCTCTGAGAGTATCTTCTGGACTGTAATTACACAGCTCTCTCTCTGTTTTCAGTAACTGGAGGTGATTAGGTGATGAGAGCTCTGCTGACATCTGTCCAATGTGCCATCTTCTGGCATCCCACTATATCAGTGTCGTGCTCAGAGTGCAGTTGTCACAATTCCAGACATCTGCTTAGTTGCTGATGGGAGCTGTGTGGTCGTAGTCAAGTGGGGAAATTGAGATGTTGGAAGTCACCTTAAATAAAATATTACAGATGACTAGTGGCAATTATGTTATTACAGGCTTGCACTTAGCACCTTTGCAATACGAGAATGAAGTACAGCAATTTACATGGACCTTTTGCTAGCACGTGTATTATAAAATAATAGCAGAAATAATGTGCCTGCTAGCACCAAGGAAAGGGAAATACAATCTGAACTATCACAAGTTGCACCTAAATAGCGAAGTGCCAATTTTGCACCGAGAATTACAGTTTCTGTGCATCATTACCTGCTCTTACTGCGCAATTACAAGTTAGGAGTTTGGTAATGGAGAATACCGTGCTGGGTTCAGAATTATCATAAACGTTTCTGCATGTCTTCTTTATTACTGGACCATTCACAGAGCACATTTTCCACCTGCTTTTGGCAGATGGAACAGTGCCCATATTTTACCGGACGGACCTGCTAATTAATTCCAGTGTCGTAAAACCTGGGGACCACTTGCATCCCGCTCCGGCTAGAAACATTTTCACTTGTAATTGGACCAAAATTGTGAACATATTACTTGAATTATCATTTAAAACTTCTTAAAATAATTCATCTTTAGCCCATCATGGCAAGATCTATGGGGCCGATTCACAGAACTAATCTGAGACAAAATCCTAAACGTACTACTTTTGGTATTCACAGAAGGCATTTAGTAGTAGTAAAGTTAGGACTACTAACTTTACTACTACTAACTAAGACAAAATCTTAAACTTACTACTTTTGGTATTCACAGAAGGCATTTAGTAGTAGTAAAGTTAGGACTACTAACTTTACTACTACTAACTAAGACAAAATCTTAAACTTACTACTTTTGGTATTCACAGAAGGCATTTAGTAGTAGTAAAGTTAGGAGTCCTAACTTTACTACTACTAAATGCCTTCTGTGAATACCAAAAGTAGTACGTTTAGGATTTTGTCTCAGATTAGTTTTGTGAATCGGCCCCTATGACCTCAAATCCCCGGCACACTCTGTGATAGGTTAGCACTCAAGTTCTTTGTTAGAACCCTCTTTGCCACGAATTTTGTTCGCTGTCAAAATGCTTTTATTGATAATGCGCAAAAGCTTACATTTAAATAAAACATTTATTAAATGGCAAATTTTTATTAGGTAGTCATACTTAAATGTTGTTGGCCTGCAAATGAATAAAAGATGATTTAGGTTAGCCTAACTGTAGATGCCATATTGACCGAAGAAAAATGCATTAACACTGAAAGGCCTGTATTCCACACTGAACAGTTGTTTGCGCACTGTGTTTTTCGTTACATTATAAATATTGAATTTTTCCAGGAGCCGTCTGTAAGCTAGTGAATAGGTGAATTTTATGTATTAGACAACTGACAGTGAGTTCTCACTGAGAGAAGAGGAGATGACCAGAAGAATGATTCATAGGAAGAACTATCTGGACTGCAATACATCAATGCTGTAACTTTTCAAGGTTCAATTTCTGAAAACCTATTGCATTCCTCTGAGAATGTAGGAAGCTTGCATATGCCCTGGAGTTTGCTGATATTCTATTGGGGGAGGGAGAAGAGGAAAGAAAATAATGTTGCAACATAGAATTTGCGTGTTCATATTAGTGCCTGTTCCTAGAACAGTTTGGATTCCTTCCCTTACATTCTGGCCGGAGATTCGTCTCTGAGTTTCTTACACTTCTCTACATGAGAGGTTATTTAGCCTATTTCTTTATGTCTGCTGATTTATGGCTGTGAATAATTTCCAGTCTGACATGGAAAGGCTTTATGCTTGCACATTGATTCTCTCATCAGAACTCTTAATTAGGTATCTGAACTGACACATTTTTCCTTCTTTATCCCAAATTAATTTAGATTAGGGAATTTTCTTTATGGAACATGCTTGTTGTAGTATTACTACTTTATAATCATTACTAATTGATAGATTATATTAACTTTTAGTGCTGAAATCTAAACATTAATGCCTAATGAGTAAATAGATGAAAGACTAAAAGATTTGAAAACAAAACCCTTTAACTCTCACTAACTCTCTTTATTGACTGAATTTAAAGTCTTTAATGATTTATGGTTATGTGGATGTTTGCTCCTCATTTCTCTTTGTCGACAAACAAAGGTCATTACGACCAGTGGAGGAGGTTAATTAATGATTACAACTGAAGAATACTGTTAGACCTGTCATCCTTGGCGTGGGTCTCCCTTCCATTTTTGTTATGATGCCTCCTATGTTATTGATCTGTTTTTGCTGGTGTTAGATGCTTTGGGCACTGTGCCACTGCTATTCAGTGCCACAGTGCAAGTGCTCCCTATGATAAATTGTGTGAGGGATTAGTGACTCCATTATTGGATGATTGGTTTACTTGTCAGTCCCTAGTACAGTGCACTCAGTGTGCCCAGGGCTTGTAAATCCAATGCCGCTGGTGGGCTTGCAGCACTGGTTGTGCCACCCACAGAAGCGGCTTGTAAAATGTGTCTCGGGCCTGCCATTGCAGAGCCTGTGTGCAGCCTAGGGCTGCCATGTCGACTTGGTGAGTACACCCACTTACCGGTCCCTAAACCTTCCCTTTACTGCATGTTGGTCACCCCTAAAGTAGGCCCTAGGGCAGGGTGCATTGTAAGTATAAGGTAGGACATGCCCTGGTGTGTGTGGCATGTCCTAATAGTGAATTACAGCCATTTTCGTTTTTACTATTGCAAGGCTACCTGCTCCCCATAGGCCAGAATGGGCAGACTGACTATTACACCTTATAGTCCTAACTGACCCAGGGAACATGGTAGAAAAACGAATTTAGTATGCCTGAACTCACAATGATAAAATACATCTTTTAGTGAAGTTGGTTTTAACATTCTGTGTTTGAAAATACCACTTTTAGAAAGTGGGTATTTTCTTGCCTAAACTTCCAAGCCTGCCTCTGCTAGGTTGTGTATTCCTTGTCTGGAGATTGAGTGACAGGGGCTGGGGGTGGCTACAGGAGACAGGGTGAGTCAGCACAGGGCTGAATAGAAAGATCTGCATCCAGAGTGGAGGGAGGAGTTGCACCTGGGTCTGAATAGGGCTGTGCCTGCCTTCCACAATGCTGGCTCCACCTCCTGCCAGGCGGCTGAGCACTCTGCCCCACATTCTGAAAGGAAAGAAGGAGTCAGGAAAACAAAGTGCTCCAGGACTGACCAGAACTGGTTTTGGACTAGGCAGAGGCCTGTCTTCCTTCAGAGAACAAAGGGAAACTGGATATAAAAAGGGGACCCAGACCCCTAGGAAATTAGATCACTTTGGGAAACAAGAAGAAACCTTTGCTGAGGAGCGGAACCAAGACGAAACTGAGGAGAAGACTATCCCTAAGCTAGAGGGATCTGCCTGCAGTGGTTGCCTGACTGCCAAAGAAAGGAGAAAGGGCTTTGTGTGCACTTTATTCAACTTGTGAAGGATCTCCAAGGGCTTGAGAAAAGAGCTTGCCTCCTGCTGAAGTCTCAGGGACAACAGACTTCAAACCCCAGCTCCCCAAGAGTTCTTTGGAAGTGCCTGCTGCTGTTTTGGGCCTTCTGAGGGACTGCGTGTCGCAAGGAGCTGGAAGCGCAACTCAAGAGGGAGAAGCGTGTCGCCGTCGCTGCCGCTGCCGTCGCATCACGGAGATGACGCCGCTGTAGCTGTCGCATTGCACCGCATCTCCAGAAACGTCCCGCAACCCCGAAGAAGCGTGTCGCCGTCGCATCGCAGATGTCGCCGCTGTAGCTGTCGCATTGCACCGCATCGAGAGAAGCGCCCCGCAATGAGGAAGAAGCGTGTCGCCGTCGCAGCCGCTGCCGTCGCATCGTAGATGTCGCCGCTGGAGCTGTCGTATTGCACTGCATCAAGAGAAGCGCCTCGCATCCACGGAGAAGCGTGCCACCGTTGGAGCTGCTGCCGTCGCATCACGGAACAAGGGTGTCGCCGCTGCAGTTGTCGCATCGAGCGGAAGCGTCTCGCAACGTCGGAGAAGAGTGTCGCCGCCAAAGCTGCTGTCGTCGCATCACGGAACAAAGGTGTCGCCGCTGCAGCTGACGCATCGAGTCGAGACTTCTCGCAACATCGGAGAAGCGTGCTGCATCAGGAAGAACTTGACGTCTTTATTTCTTTGCACCAGAACTTTGTCGCATCTCCATCTCTGCAACACTTTCGTTGTAGAAACGTGACGCATCGTAAGGTACATTGACTCAAAGTGTCGCATTTTAAGATCTGAAGAGAACTAAGCTAAACCTACCATTTTAAGTACAGTATTGTGGATTTTTGTCGTTTATGGTCTTGTGTTAAAACTATATAAAGAATACTTATTTTTGATATAAACCTTGTGTGGTGTCCATCTGTAGTGTTATCACTAGATTACTGTATGTGTTCACAAATGCTTTACACACTGCCTCTGAGATAAGCCTGTCTGCTCGTGCCAAGCTACCAAGGGGGTGAGCAGGGGTTATTTTAGGAGTGTACCCCCCCTACCCTGACTAGAGGCGAGGGTCCCTATTTGTCACAAGTACCTACCTGTGCCAACTAGAGACCCCCAAATCTAACATTGGTAGTCAGCGGTGAGGATTCTGGACTTGCATTTGTGACTCATGTACAGTGATTGGTGAACACTACTAGTGAGTGCAGACCAAAACGCGACCACATACTTGTGGTAGATTTTTTTCTGGGACTTTCCATTTCTGCCAAGTTCAGCCATCATGAAACCAGCATCCATAGCATCTGTTGATTTTGATTGGGAAGAGGAGAAACTGGAATGCTACAATGTGAAGCAGCTGAAGCACTTCTGCAAAAGATTTAATGTTGCAATTACCGGGCTCACCAAGAGGGATGAGTTCCATAAGGCGCTGAGGGCCTGGGTAGAAGCAAGGAAAACCCCTGAGAATGAGGAAGGGGATAATAATGCAGATGTGCAGCTGGAAGGGCCATTGGGTCCAGGGGAAAGGAAAGCACCTTCCCTAGCAGGTAGCAGTGTTTCTGCCAAAGGCCTGTCCCCAGAAGAGCTGGAGGACAGGGAGAGAAGTAGGATGCATGAGTTGGAGCTGGCCAAAATGAGTGGGCAATTGGAGATTAGGAAAATGGCCCTGGAGGAAAAGAGGATGCAGCTTGAGCATGATAGAAATTTGAGGGAGTTGGATTTGAAAGCTAGGAGCTTAGAGATTACTCCCTCTGGTGGCAGCACACCGTCAATGCCTGTGGAATCTAGAGTGTATATTCCTAAGGATGTGGTCAGAGAGTTTTTTAAAAATGATGACATTGGGCAGTGGTTCAAGGCCTATGAGGTAGCCATGTCTTCCCACCGGGTCCCTGAGAAGGATTGGGGAGCGGGGTTGTGGGGACGGTTCCTTAGTGAAGGGCGGGACACACTGCTAGATTTGCCTTCTGATGTCCATAATTCATATAGCCACATGAAAGATGCATTAATGTCCAGGTATGGTTTGACTCCTGAATTGTATAGGCAGAGGTTCAGGGGCTGCAAGAAGATAGAGAACAGTACCTGGGTTGAATATGTCACTTTTTTCTGCAGAGCATTGGATGGTTGGGTGAAGGGTAGCAAAGTTGATGATTTTCAGGGGCTCCTTGATTTGATTGCATGGGAGCACTTGTCAAGTAACTGTTTTCCAGAGCTACGCCAGCACCTGATAGATAGCAGGCTGACTATCCCTAGGAAGCTTGCTGAGGAGACGGACCGCTGGGTCAGTACCAGGGTCCACAAGGGTCATGTGGGAGACTCAGCCAAGGGTGGGCAGGGTCCCCAGCAGAAGAGTGGGGGGGACAAGGGTAAACAGAGGGAGTTCCAAAGAAGGCCCCAAAGTAGTTATGTTATGTTATTAGAGACTTATAAAGCGCACGGCTACTCAATAGAGTGTCCCGGCGCTGCAAATTCTGGGTGGGGCTAATTGTGAGCACTATCTTGCATAAGTCACACTATGACTGAAAAAGCCAGGTCTTCAATGACTTTCTAAAGGGGAGAAGGTCCTTCATCTGTCTAAGTGCCAGGGGGAGACTATTCCAGAGTCGTGCTGCTTGCACCTGGAAAGAGCGGCCCCCAATGCGAGCATAAGAAAATTTAGGGATGCTAGCCAACTGAAGTGCGGCCGACCTCAGAACACGACGTGGGGAGTAGAATTGAAATCTCTTTCTGAGGTAGGGGCCCCCATCCCATGAAGGGATTTAAATGTTAGAACCATGGCTTTAAACATAATCCTTTTACGGATCGGAAGCCAATGCAAGGATTTCAAATGAGCAGACATCCTAGTTCTGGGCCCTAACATAAGAATGGCCCTTGCCGCAGCATTCTGGACCACCTGTAGTCTAGTCAACATGTAGTCAGGGATTCCCAGGTAAAGACTATTGACGTAGTCCAACCTGGATAAGACTAACGCCTGGACCACCGTTTGTCTATGTGCTACCGGCAAAAGGGGCAGGACCTGTCTAAGCATTTTAAGCACTCCAAAACATGAGCCCACCACAGCTTGTATTTGGGAGTTCATGGATAGGTTATCCTCCAGCCTGACTCCCAAATTTTTGACAGTCTTGACCGAGGTGCTGGGGGGGGACATGTCCTGTGGCCACCAATTCCGCCACACATTGTCTAAAGGAAGGCCAAAGAGTATAATCTCTGATTTATCAGAATTACACTTAAGTTGGTGAAGTTGGAACCAGGAAAACACCTCGGAGAGGCAGGTATTTATTGCCTCACCTCTGAAGTCTGACTTCTTGTCACAGGTGAAGAGCAGTTGCGTATCATCCGCATAAGATACAATTTTTGCACCGTGAGCTTCTGCCAGAAGCGCCAGGGGGGACATATACAAATTAAAAAGTGTAGGACTAAGGATTGAGCCCTGCGGGACCCCACCTTGAGGGGGAGGATGGGTGCTGCAAAGGAGGGGACCACACCGTTTGCTGGCGATTGTCCAGAAAGCGAGGTAAACCATCGAAGTACCGTGCCCCCACAGCCGCATTCTTGAAGCCTCCGAAGAAGTAAATCATGGGGCACGGTATCGAAGGCCGCTGATAAGTCCAAGAGAATCAGCACAGCCTTCCCTCCCTGGTCTAGGGTCTCTTTAATAGTCTCCGAAACCTCAAGAAGCGCGGTTTCCGTACTGAAATTAGACCTGAAACCGGACTGACTCTGGTGGAGAACTAGATTGGCTTCAGCATAGGTGGTAATGACCCTATTGACATACTTTTCCAAGACCTTCGAGAAAAGGGGGAGCAAGGATATTGGCCTATAATTAGAGGCTAGCTCTGGGTCTGCTCTTGTTTTTTTTAACAGGGGAAGTATTTTGGCGTTCTTCCACCTGACCGGGACAATCCCGGTCTCCAAGGATGTATTGAGAATCCGATTTAGCGCAGGGTTAATTACCTCGGCTAGTGACACCAGAATCTTGGCAGGGTATGGGTTAGATGGGGAGCCTGATTTAAGGGCCTTCATAATTACCAAAGAATTGTCCAAAGATATAGGGGGGAACTGCATGAGAAGCGGGCTCCGTATCTGCATAGGAGGGGTGAGAAACGCTCGAGACTCACCCTCCGTCCTAGGCAGCGAAGAGAAGGTATCTTGGATAGTTTTTATCTTTTCATGGAAATAAGAGGCTAGATGGCTCGTCCATTCCTCAGTCGGAGTAAATGGTATTGCCACAGCCTTTGGAGATAGAAACTCCTTGACTGTTTTAAAAATTTCTTTACTTTGGTTAGCAGCCTGGGCTATTTTAGAGGCCCAACATTTTTTTTTCTCTTCTAAAACTTTTTTATAATGCGCTTTTAGTGCCAATTTATATGTTGTTTTTTCCGAGAGGTCAAACTTTTCCGCCAGGTTCTCTCCAAGCGTTTGCAGTCACTCTTACTTTTCCTGAGTGCGACCGTAAACCATGGTGCAGAAGCACGCGGGACCTTAGCGGATTGCACCGAGGGAGGAGCGAGCTCATCGGCTCGCAATTGGAGCCAGTTGTCAAGACCTTCCGCATCCTCCTCCACCCTCCCAAGAAAGGGGATTGGGTGTTTACTGAGGGCCATGGTAAGAGCCTCAGCTGTGATTTGATAGAAAGGTCTGAAACTGCATAAAAGTGGTCTTCCCAGGACGTTACTGGGATTAGACACCTTTTTAATTATAAACTCAATCATAGCGTGGTCGGACCAAACTATCGGGACTGGAGCTGAGGTCACTAGTGTATCTGTGGAGAAGATCTGGTCCAGAATATGCCCTTTCTCGTGCGTCGCTAAGTGGACGGAGGGTGACATTTTAAAAGGGGCTAACGAATCGCGTAATCTGCTAAACTCTAGATCAGTAGGGTTATCCATATGGATATTAAAATCACCTAAAACTAGACAGTGTTTAAAATTGATAGCCAAGGAAGGGACAGCATTACTGATAGAGTCGAGGAACTGGCCCGCAGGACCCGGGGGTCTGTAAATCAAGATGCCTGACACAGATTGCTTCGCTGACAGTCTGACATGAAAACCCAAACTTTCAGCACCCAATATGTCAGCTATAGGGATCAAGGAGCAAGCAAATTGTATTTTAAAGATTATGGCTATGCCTCCCCCCCTACCCATTAACCGATCCTTCTTGAGCATCCGGTAGCCGGGGGGGATGGCCATGGCGATGGTGGGATTAGATGTTTCACTAAGCCATGTCTCTGTTAGGAAAAGAAGGTCAAGGCCCTTGTCTAAGAGTAGATCATAGATTTGAAGGGCATGTTTCCCAAGAGATCGAGTATTGAGAAGCATAGCCTTTAAATAATCGGTCTCCTTGACAGGTTTGGGCTCACTACAGGGGGGATAACCCCTGGAACCTATTATAGGGGGCTCATCAATGGCTGAATTAGAAAAAACCCAACCACAAAAATTGCAAACCCAGCTGAAACTATCATTTGGAATGGGCGCATGGGGGCGGCAGCTTTCTTTCGAGCCCAAGGCCATAAGCTGCAGCCTGCTATAAATAAGGTACTTGCCGTCATCAGGAGGAACTCCAGTGACGGGTCCTGCGCCGTCCGCTTCCAGGACGCGGACGGGCGCAGACGGGCTTGCCTTAGGCGCGCCTTCGGCGCGCCCGCTGCGCGGACGGCACATCACGGGTTTTATGGGCGGGACGGCGTGAAACCACTAGCACGCTGACCTGAGCTTGCGGGCCCGCTCTAACAGGCGAACACCGCGGTCACGTGGCGAGGAGTAATTCAGTATTAAAAATTGTTAAAAGTTATTAAAAAACAGTTCAACAAATTCAAGTACAGTGTGCAAAAACGCAGATACAAGTTAACGCAGCCTACGAGCTAACAGGCAGCAGTACACGTTACCCGCTGCGCGGACGGCGCATCACGGGTTTTATGGGCGGGACGGCGTGAAACCACTAGCACGCTGACCTGAGCTTGCGGGCCCGCTCTAACATGCGAACACCGCGGTCACGTGGCGAGGAGTAATTCAGTATTAAAAATTGTTAAAAGTTATTAAAAAACAGTTCAACAAATTCAAGTACAGTGTGCAAAAACGCAGATACAAGTTAACGCAGCCTACGAGCTAACAGGCAGCAGTACACGTTACCCGCTGCGCGGACGGCACATCACGGGTTTTATGGGCGGGACGGCGTGAAACCACTAGCACGCTGACCTGAGCTTGCGTGCCCGCTCTAACAGGCGAACACCGCGGTCACGTGGCGAGGAGTAATTCAGTATTAAAAATTGTTAAAAGTTATTAAAAAACAGTTCAACAAATTCAAGTACAGTGTGCAAAAACGCAGATACAAGTTAACGCAGCCTACGAGCTAACAGGCAGCAGTACACGTTACCCAAGGGAAAGGTTCCCAGCCTCCCCCCCAGAAACCCTCAGGGGCCCCGACAGGTCCACCTGTTCAAAGGGGACCCCTGAGATGCTACAGATGTGGGGACCTGGGTCATATGGCGAATGATCCCAGGTGCCGCCAGTTTGGACGGACCGCACCCCCTGGTGCAGCCCCCCGGCAGATGGCTAGTGTAGCCCTGGGTGAGGAGATGGATGCCCAAGATGGGTGGGGTCCCGCAGAGATGTCCCTTGTCTCATTAGGAGACTGTGAGGTGGTCCCCAGGACCCAGCTGCCTGACAACACTAAGAAATACAGGCAGTGGGTGACCATCAATGGCCATAGGGTGGAGGCTCTTAGAGATACAGGAGCCAGTGTGACAGCTGTCAAGTGTCACCTGGTGTCTCAAGAGCAGGTTGTCCCCCATGCATTCTATCCCGTTGTTGCCGCTGACAACACAGAGAGTCACTGCAAAGTGGCTCAGGTTCCCTTTGAGTGGCGGGGGTCTCTGGTACTCTTCAGGTAGCTGTGAGGCCCGCCATGCCTGTTGACTGTTTGTTAGGGAACGACTTGGAGAGCTCACTTTGGGCGAAGGTGGAGCGAAGTGCTCATTTAGAGATGTTGGGTTTGCCTGACTGGGCGTGTGTGACCACCCGGTCCATGGCAGCAAGTAAAGGTGCTCAAGAGGACCTGGAGCCTGAGAGGGAGGCCCAGGTACCTGCCGTCACAAGAAGAGGCAGGGGGCGCGGGAAACCGGCCCCCGAAGTTCCCACGGTCCAGGAGGAGGCAGACCTTGAGGGGGATGCCCTGGAGCCTACAGGGGAACAGGTAGCTGAACTGGGGGACCTGTCTGAGCTGACCCATTGGCAGCAAGAAGGAGGACCCTCCAGGGAAGAATTCTGCAAGGAGCAGAAAGAATGCCCTTCTCTTGTGGGTCTGCGGCAACAGGCTGCAGACCAGGCAACAGGTGATCAGTCTGGGTCACATTGGGTCTATTGGGAGAATGGTCTCCTGTATAGTGAGCCTAAGGTTGCTGTGCCTGGGTCAGCCCGTGTGCTGGTGGTACCCCAGTGCTTCAGAGCCTTCCTACTGGGGCTGGCTCATGATGTTCCATTGGCAGGACATTTGGGGCAGGACAAGACCTTTGAGAGGCTTGTCACCCACTTTTATTGGCCCCAAATGCACAGGAGTTCAGACACTCACTGCAGGACATGTCAGACTTGCCAGGCAAGTGGAAAGAGTGGGAGGAAGCGCAAGGCTCCTCTCCAGCCATTCCCTGTAGTCAGCATCCCCTTTGAACGGGTGGGTATTGACATTGTGGGGCCACTGGACCCCAAGACAGCCATGGGCAACAGGTTCATCCTGGTCTTGGTGCACCATGCCACCCGGTACCCGGAAGCCATACCTCTGAGGACAGTGACGGCCCCCGTGGTGGGACGAGCACTGATGGGAATTTTCTCCCGAGTGGGATTCCCTAGAGAGGTAGTGTCTGACCGGGGGACCAACTTCATTTCCAAGTATATGAAGTCCCTGTGGCAGGAGTGTGGGGTAACCTACAAGTTTACCACTCCTTACCACCCCCAAGGAAATGGGTTGGTTGAAAGGTTCAACCGAACCCTCAAGGGCATGATTATGGGTCTTGAGGAACCTATGAGGCGTAAGTGGGACGTCCTCTTACCATGCCTGCTCTTTGCTTACAGTGAGGTGCCACAGAAATCTCTAGGGTTCAGTCCCTTTGAGCTTCTCTATGGACACCCAGTAAGAGGACCTCTAAGTTTGGTCAAAGAAGGCTGGGAGCAATCTCCCAGGAAACCTCCCCAGGATGTATACAGTTACATGCGGGCCTACAAGATCACCCGCAGGGACCGCACCAACAGAGTCGGAGGAGGCATCGCCATCGTCCACAGGAACACCCTCAGAGTCTCAACCAACACCGACGACACCCTCAGCACCGCCGAACACATGCACTTCCAGATCCACACCGATCCCAACACCACCCTCAGAGGAACCCTCATCTACAGACCCCCGGACCCCGACCACAGTTCAGCGATTCTATCGCTGACTTCGTCAGCACACACGCCATCGCCTCCACGGACTACATCCTCCTCGGGGTCCTGAACTTCCACCTCGAGAACAACAAGGACACCAACTCCACCACCCTGATCGACAACCTCGCCACCCTCGGACTCAGACAGCTCGTGACTACACCCACCCACGCCGCCGGCCACACACTAGACTCCATCTTTTCCGCAAGCCCACACGTCTCCTTCAACCACACCTCCGAACCCCACTGGACTGACCACCACTGCATCCACTTCTCCTACAGGAAGCCCACCACGCACCACCGCACCGAACAAATGCCTCGCCGCTGCTGGAGCAGAGTCACCGAAGACCAGCTAACCACAACCCTCGCCCTGAGCCCACCCGCCGAACCCTCCGACCCCGACACCGCCGCCCGCAACCTCAGACAGTGGATCAACGACTGCGCCAACACCCTCGCCCCGCTCAAGAATCCGCCCAACAGCCACACCAGCAAGAAAGCCACCTGGTTCACCGAAGACCTCCAGGCCTCCAAACGAACATGCCGAAAACTGGAGAAGATCTGGCTCCACGAACGGACAGCGGACAGCTACGCCGCCCACAAGAGCGCCACCCGCAGTCACCATCACCTCATCAGATCCGCCAAAAGGGCCTCACTCAAAGACCGCATAGACAACAACGCACACAACAGCAAAGAGCTCTTCAACATCGTGAAGGAACTCTCCAACCCCAGCTCCAACACCAACGACATCCCGCCGTCGCGAGACCTGTGCGACTCACTGGCCACCTTCTTCCACCGCAAAATCGCCGACATCCACGACAGCTTCAACACCACGACCGCCCCGGCAACCACCGAGACCACTGCCCCCACAACCACCAACCGCTTGCTCTGCTGGACCAACATCAACGACGAGGACACCAGCGAGATCATGAACACCATCCACTCCGGCTCACCGCTAGACCCGTGCCCTCACCACGTCTTCAACAAAGCCAGTACAGCCATCGCGCCCCATCTCTGGAAAATAATCAACATCTCCTTCGAGACAGCAACCTTCCCGGAAAGCTGGAAGCACGCCGAGATCACCGCCTTACTCAAGAAACCCAAGGCAGACCCCAAGGACCTCAAGAACTTCCGACCCATCTCTCTGCTCCCGTTCCCCGCGAAGGTCACCGAGAAAATCGTCAACAAACAACTGACCCGCTACCTCGAGGAGAACAACATCCTGGACCCTTCCCAGTCCGGCTTCCGCAGCAACCACAGCACCGAAACCGCCCTCATCGCCGCCACCGATGACATCAGGACCCTGCTAGACAACGGAGAAACAGCAGCCCTCATCCTCCTGGACCTATCAGCCGCCTTCGACACAGTCTGCCACCACACACTACGAACACGCCTTCACGACGCCGGGATCCAAGAGAAGGCCCTGGACTGGACCACATCCTTCCTCTCCTGCAGAACACAAAGCGTCCGCCTCGCCCCCTTCCGATCCAAAGCCACCAAGATCATCTGCGGCGTACCCCAAGGCTCCTCCCTCAGCCCAACGCTGTTCCAACATCTACCATGGCACCCCTCACCCACGTCGCCCGACAGCACAACCTCAACATCATCTCCTACGCCGACGACACCCAGCTGATCCTCTCCCTCACCAAAGACCCTCACACCGCCAAAGCCCACCTCCACGAAGGAATGAAGGCTGTCGCCGAATGGATGAGTACCAGCCGCCTGAAGCTGAACTCGGACAAGACGGAGGTCCTCATCCTTGGTTCCAACCCTTCAGCATGGGACGACTCCTGGTGGCCGACATCACTGGGAACAGCCCCGACACCCACCGACCACGCACGCAACCTAGGGGTCATCCTCGACCCCACCCTCTCCATGACTAAGCAGGTCAACGCCGTTTCCTCATCCTGCTTCAACACCCTCCGAATGCTCCGCAGGATCTTCAAGTGGATCCCCACCGAAACAAGAAAAACAGTCACCCAGGCCCTCGTCACCAGCAGGCTGGACTACGGAAACGCCCTCTACGCAGGAACGACGGCTAAGCTCCTGAGACGGCTGCAACGCATCCAGAACGCCTCTGCACGTCTTATCCTCGACATCCCCCGACGCAGCCACATCACACCCCACCTGAGAGACCTGCACTGGCTCCCTGTCAACAAGAGGATAACCTTCAAGCTCCTCACCCACGCACACAAAGCATTCCACAACTCCGGACCAGCCTACCTCAACAGACGACTCAGCTTCTACACCCCCACCCGCCAGCTCCGCTCCACCAGCCTCGCCCTCGCCACAGTCCCCGCATCCGGAAAGCGACCGCCGGCGGCAGATCCTTCTCCCACCTCGCCGCCAAGACCTGGAACACCCTCCCCACCAACCTTTGGCAGACCCAAGACCTACTGGCCTTCAGAAGACTCCTCAAGACCTGGCTCTTCGATCAGTAGCAGCACCACCCCCCTCTTCCCCCAGCGCCTTGAGACCCTCGCGGGTATGTAGTGCGCTTTATAAGTGACATGATTGATTGATTGATTAGGAACCAAACTAGGCGTTTCAGGCAACTCGCTGAGGCGAATCTGGAAGCCAGCCAGGAGGAGATGAAGCGGTGGTACGACCAGAATGCCACTCTGGTAGAGCTTCAGCCTGGTCAGAAAGTGTGGGTCATGGCCCCAGTGGAGCTCTGCGCGCTCCAGGATAAGTGGACCGGACCCTTTGAGGTTGTAGAGCGCAAAAGTCCGGTTACCTACTTGGTGGACTTGCGGTCTCCCAGGAACCCCTTGAGGGTCCTGCATGTCAACCGCCTGAAGCCCCACTTGGAGAGGTCCCAAGTGGGCATGCTCTTAGCGACAGATGCTGGGATGGAGGAGGAGACCGAGGCCTCTTCCTGACCTCCTGTCAGCAACAGAGCAAGATGGGTCAGTGGATGGTGTCAACCTCTCTTCCACCCTGACCCCTGAGCAACAGAATGACTGCCGACAGTTGCTGGGACAGTTTTCTGATCTGTTCTCCCTGGTTCCCGGTGTCACAGATTGGTGCATCCATGATGTGGACACTGGGGACAGTACACCTGTGAAGCACAAAACTTACAGGGTGACTGACAGGGTGAGAGCTTGCATCAAGGAGGAGGTCTCCAAAATGCTTGCGTTAGGGGTGATTGAGTCCTCTAACAGTCCTTGGGCAAGCCCAGTGGTCTTGGTCCCAAAGGCTGCCGCACCAGGTACCACACCAGAACTCCGGTTCTGTGTGGACTACCGAGGGCTCAATTCAGTCACCAGGACTGACGCGCACCCCATCCCCAGAGCTGATGAGCTCATAGATCGGCTAGGGGCTGCACGGTACCTCAGCACATTTGACTTGACATCTGGGTACTGGCAGATCGCCTTGACTGATGGGGCAAGAGAGAGGTCAGCATTCTCCACACCAGATGGGCACTACCAGTTCCGGGTGATGCCCTTTGGGATGAAGAATGCCCCTGCCACCTTCCAGAGGTTGGTCAACCAGGTGTTGGCTGGACTGGACTCGTTCAGTGCCGCCTACCTGGATGACATCGCAGTGTTCCGCGCCAGTTGGGAAGAACATCTGCGCCACCTCTGGGAAGTGTTGATGGCGCTGCGGAGGGCAGGCCTCACGATCAAGGCGAGTAAGTGCCAGATCGGGCAGGGTTCCGTGGTGTACTTGGGACACCAGGTGGGGAGCGGCCAGGTGGCGCCCCTACAACCCAAAATTGAAACCATCCTGAATTGGGAACCCCCCAAAACTCAGACAGAGGTGAGAGCCTTTTTAGGACTCACAGGTTACTACAGGAGGTTTGTCAAGGGGTATGGCAGCATTGTTGCACCCCTGACAGAGCTGACTTCCAGGAAGCAGCCCAAGAAAGTGATTTGGACTGACACCTGTCAGAAAGCTTTTGAGGCCCTGAAAACTGCCATGTGCACGGCGCCCGTGCTCCTGGCACCCAACTTCTCCAAAGAGTTCGTAGTACAAACAGACGCTTCAGAGCATGGTGTGGGGGCTGTTCTGTCACAGATGAATGAGGAGGGCCTAGATCAACCCGTGGCCTTCATCAGTAGGAGGTTACTGCCACAGGAACAGAGGTGGAGTGCTATTGAGCGTGAGGCATTTGCTGTGGTCTGGGCACTGAAGAAGCTGAGACCATACCTGTTTGGGACTCACTTCCGGGTTCAGACACACCACAGGCCCCTCAGATGGTTGAAGCAGATGAGGGGTGAGAATCCAAAGCTGTTGAGGTGGTCCATTTCCCTACAGGGGATGGATTTCACGGTGGAACACCGCACTGGTACAGAACACGCCAATGCTGATGGTCTGTCCAGATTTTTCCGCCTTAGTGAAGAAAACTCCCCTGAGGTAGGGTAGTTCTCCCCACATTTCAGCTGGAGGGGACACGTGTTAGACCTGGCATCCTTGGCGTGGGTCTCCCTTCCATTTTTGTTATGATGCCTCCTATGTTATTGATCTGTTTTTGCTGGTGTTAGATGCTTTGGGCACTGTGCCACTGCTATTCAGTGCCACAGTGCAAGTGCTCCCTATGATAAATTGTGTGATGGATTAGTGACTCCATGATTGGATGATTGGTTTACTTGTCAGTCCCTAGTACAGTGCACTCAGTGTGCCCAGGGCTTGTAAATCCAATGCCGCTGGTGGGCTTGCAGCACTGGTTGTGCCACCCACAGAAGCGGCTTGTAAAATGTGTCTCGGGCCTGCCATTGCAGAGCCTGTGTGCAGCCTAGGGCTGCCATGTCGACTTGCTGAGTACACCCACTTACCGGTCCCTAAACCTTCCCTTTACTGCATGTTGGTCACCCCTAAAGTAGGCCCTAGGGCAGGGTGCATTGTAAGTATAAGGTAGGACATGCCCTGGTGTGTGTGGCATGTCCTAATAGTGAATTACAGCCATTTTCGTTTTTCACTATTTCAAGGCTACCTGCTCCCCATAGGCCAGAATGGGCAGACTGACTATTACACCTTATAGTCCTAATTGACCCAGGGAACATGGTAGAAAAACGAATTTAGAATGCCTGAACTCACAATGATAAAATACATCTTTTATTGAAGTTGGTTTTAACATTCTGTGTTTGAAAATACCACTTTTAGAAAGTGGGTATTTTCTTGCCTAAATTTCCAAGCCTGCCTCTGCTAGGTTGTGTATTCCTTGTCTGGAGATTGAGTGACAGGGGCTGGGGGTGGCTACAGGAGACAGGGTGAGTCAGCACAGGGCTGAATAGAAAGATCTGCATCCAGAGTGGAGGGAGGAGTTGCACCTGGGTCTGAATAGGGCTGTGCCTGCCTTCCACAATGCTGGCTCCACCTCCTGCTGGGCGGCTGAGCACTCTGCCCCACATTCTGAAAGGAAAGAAGGAGTCAGGAAAACAAAGTGCTCCAGGACTGACCAGAACTGGTTTTGGACTAGGCAGAGGCCTCTCTGCCTTCAGAGAACAAAGGGAAACTGGGTATAAAAAGGGGACCCAGACCCCTAGGAAATTAGATCACTTTGGGAAACAAGAAGAAACCTTTGCTGAGGAGCGGAACCAAGAAGAAACTGAGGAGAAGACTATCGCTAAGCTAGAGGGATCTGCCTGCAGTGGTTGCCTGACGGCCAAAGAAAGGAGAAAGGGCTTTGTGTGCACTTTATTCAACTTGTGAAGGACCTCCAAGGGCTTGAGAAAAGAGCTTGCCTCCTGCTGAAGTCTCAGGGACAACAGACTTCAAACCCCAGCTCCCCAAGAGTTCTTTGGAAGTGCCTGCTGCTGTTTTGGGCCTTCTGAGGGACTGCGTGTCGCAAGGAGCTGGAAGCGCGACTCAAGAGGGAGAAGCGTGTCGCCGTCGCAGCCGCTGCCGTCGCATCACGGAGATGACGCCGCTGTAGCTGTCGCATTGCACCGCATCTCCAGAAACGTCCCGCAACCCCGAAGAAGCGTGTCGCCGTCGCAGCCGCTGCCGTCGCATCGCAGATGTCGCCGCTGTAGCTGTCGCATTGCACCGCATCGAGAGAAGTGCCCCGCAATGAGGAAGAAGCGTGTCGCCGTACTAGCCGCTGCCGTCGCATCGTAGATGTCGCCGCTGTAGCTGTCGTATTGCACCGCATCAAGAGAAGCGCCTCGCATCCACGGAGAAGCGTGCCGCCGTCGGAGCTGCTGCCGTCGCATCACGGAACAAGGGTGTCGCCGCTGCAGTTGTCGCATCGAGCGGAAGCGTCTCGCAACATCGGAGAAGAGTGTCGCCGCCAAAGCTGCTGTCGTCGCATCACGGAACAAGGGTGTCGCCGCTGCAGCTGACGCATCGAGTCGAGACTTCTCGCAACATCGGAGAAGCGTGCTGCATCAGGAAGAACTTGACGTCTTTATTTCTTTGCACCAGAACTTTGTCGCATCTCCATCTCTGCAACTCTTTCGTTGTAGAAACGTGACGCATCGTAAGGTACATTGACTCAAAGTGTCGCATTTTAAGATCTGAAGAGAACTAAGCTAAACCTACCATTTTAAGTACAGTATTGTGGATTTTTGTCGTTTATGGTCTTGTGTTAAAACTATATAAAGAATACTTATTTTTTATATAAACCTTGTGTGGTGTCCATCTGTAGTGTTGTCACTAGATTACTGTATGTGTTCACAAATGCTTTACACACTGCCTCTGAGATAAGCCTGTCTGCTCGTGCCAAGCTACCAAGGGGGTGAGCAGGGGTTATTTTAGGAGTGTACCCCCCTACCCTGACTAGAGGCGAGGGTCCCTCTTTGTCACAAGTAGCTACCTGTGCCAACTAGAGACCCCCAAATCTAACAAATACGATATAGAAAACCCCACTCCCTCACCTCTGTTCTTCATTGGCAGGTGTTATGGAAAGAGAGTGTAGTGATATGCGGAATATGTCTCTAATGATGCTTTAATAACCTTCTGGTTATGAATCTCCCTGAAAGATATCGACCAGCTAGGAACCAGTCAAAACAAAAAAATGAGATATTGTTCAGCTATCTGAATTACCATGCACATTATTTGATATTTCATGTGTTCACTATGAGAAATTATTAGTAATTTTAGTTTCAGAATAAAATGTTTAAAAACAATTGTCATAAAGCACATATTCTGGTCCAGGAGTAAAATCACCTAAAATGGTACCATGCTGGTGGGATTTTATTCCTACAAAATGGCAATTTCGGGTTTAGTTGACTCCCCAAACATTTACATAGATGTACCTATTATCATTGCCAATACCAAAAAAGTCATGCAGTCCTCTATCTTGCCTGAGGATAGTGAGAGCATTAAATATAACTGTTTAAAAAAGAGGCAAGTCACCATGCTGTATGAGGCATGAGACCTGAGAGTGAAATGGGAGTGAGGAGAGGGAAAAGAAGTGGTGACAGTAGTGCTGGCTGCATAGAAGGAGAAGGTAGAAAGAGTATGACACTATAAGGAACTGTAAGTGAGAAGAGAGAGGTAAGGCTTCAGTCAAATCAAGTTATTTTTTAGCTATTGCTTTAGAGTTATCCATTACTGAATGGGAAATATATTTTAACTCAGTGTGTTTTGGAAATCAACTTCTTTCATCTACGTAATGGCATTTGAGTAGTTTGCTTCTTTATTTGACTTCCCCCTCCCTCAGACTCTTCGGACTCCTATTCCATCAGTTGCCAACTTCCTTCACAACAATGCTTCCCTGTCACTTGAATGCATGTATTCAGTTGTATGTCAGACTATCAAGCATAAAAATGCCCTGCTACAAAAACATACACAGGCAGAATATTTGCTACCTAAAGATCATGAAGAGAAGTATACATAGGTTAGTTTAGATTTATTCAGGGTTGGATTGGGGACACAATTCGGCCCGGGCAGCCCAAAAAAGTGGCCCACATTCGTAGATTGTGACCTTGCAGTAATTGTTATCTGGCTGATAAAGGAGAAGAGCAGATACAGATGTATCTCCACTGCTTGCATGGAGTGGACGACAAAAACTGAGGTGCCTCCTTGCTGGCTCTCTGAAACCCCCACCTCTCCATGCTCCAGTCCTCTCCCCTGCTGCAGGCCCCTGAAAAGTAAGTGCTAATGGGTTCCCATCAGCACCATCTTGAGGCCTCTGTCACACCCGGAGGGAGGCAGGCACACCTCATGCTGTGACAGTCCGAGCAGCCTATTGTCATTCTGCCACTGACATTATCCCGCTGGCCTGACATCAGCTGCATGGGGTTATGTTTTGTCAAGGCTGTAACAGCCTTTCATGCTCTGCACCAGGGGTGGAGTCCAAAAAACCGGCCCACAAGCTGGCCTCATTCAGAGGCCCATCGGCCGAGGCCCGATTGCCCGCCTTACCAATCCGAGGCTGGAATTATTATACTTAGCTCCATAGCTACATACGTACCCGTAGGTATAGGTATACCTATATACCTATGTGTATCTTGACAAGATATATATATTAGTAATCTCATTGCTGCAGAAGCCAGTCACATCCACCCAGTGCATCAGTGCTGGTACACGCGTGCAGCACCCGTGTCACATAGCAGCTCGCCCTTGCTCCTTTCTCATTAAAACGAACCGCACTGTAGCTGTTGTCCACAATAAAGTTCATTCCAAACAATCACACGATAACACGTTTTGGCGTAAATGCCTTTCTCAAATCAGTGCACCCCACCACCTCGTGAAAACAAATATGTATGGTTTCACAGACAACAGAACATACTCCGTGTATCGGGCAATCACAGTCTTATGCTCAATTCAATTGGCCCAGACTTTCATATTGAAATAAATTTGCAATTATCAATGAGAATGTGCGCAGTAATTCAGCATTTCTTAAAAAACACCAATAAATACAGTCCAATGCAGTCCAGTCATAATTGATATTTTGCAAAATGTATCAGTTTCATAATACCGTTTGATAGCCATAATGCATTAGTTAAATACACACATTCTTATGATTAACATGCCTAACTGAACATTCTTTCGCCCAAGTGGGCAAAGTATAGCACACTCATTCAATAGTACAAACCCATGTTGATGACAAAGCCCACCACCTCCTAACAACAAATATGTATACGTTCATGAACATAGAGAACAGACTGCGTGTGTTAGGTAATCATAATTTTTGACCATTTCATGTAGGGCAAACTTAGAAATTGAAGTTTATGTAATATTTAACCAGAAAAAATAAAAATGTACCAACTATAAAGGTAATGATTTAACATAACATACAAACTTCATAATACAGTGTGAGAGCCATAGCGCATTATCAAAGTGCAACAGTTTGGGAGAGGATGTAGCCTTACGGCTAGAGCCGTCGACCTCGAAGCTGGGGAACCGGGTTCTAGTCTCGGCAACGACGCTCAACATCCTGTGATTCTGGGCAAATCACTTAATCTCCCTGTGCCTAACAAAAATGAATGTGTCCTCATGTAATGAAACTGGTGCTCATGTAAAGCGCTCTGATACCTGATGTCTCAGGTCTAGTTTGCGCTATATAAAACTCTAAAAAAAAAATTTTTTTTAAAACAATGCATACAGTATATGTTAAGCAACACATGTTACGATATGTACCCAAAGTGCAACAGTGCAAAAAAGCACTAACAAAACATGTCCAGAGGTACAAAATCCATGAATTAATCTAATTCCTTCATTGGCTGACAAATACTATAGTTCACTCAATCACGTTTACAGAAATTAACCCCATTAACAGTTGTTCCAGTAAGTAATGGTTATATGATCTGGACTGTCAAGGCTCACCTTAGATTCAAATGGGCTAATACTTAACGTGAGTAAGAGTCAGTGTTGTAGATCCTTCAACTGATCTCTATAGCGCAATTATAAAAAGACTGATAATTCCACATCAATATTATGACCAATCGGAAACTTTGAGTTCAAGTTCAAAATGTATCTGCATTCCAACTGTCTGAGGCTTGTTTCTCTGTTTCCTTCCCTCTCCTTATGCAGGGCTCTGTCAATTCCCAAAAAAGTGCAAGATGTCAAAATTATGATTATGTTCTCTATTCGAATGTCTTGCTGCAGGATATACTTTGTAACAATTTCTGATAGCTCCTGTGTTCTAAAATGTGTTAGCATTGAGGTCAAATTATGCTACATACATACTCAGCAATTCATCATGGAATCCCATCTCCATGTTGCAATTACACTTGGCCCTCAGGAATTTCCCATATGAGATACTACACTTGCTGGTAGTAGAGTGATGGTTAGAGCCCAGAAGGACACCGTTGCCTGCTGTTTTCTTTACGAAAGAGGTTGGCTATAAGTCTGCTCTCAGAGACAGAAATTGTTTCTGCCCTAAGATACTTTAGGTTCTATTGTTTACTTACCTGCCCACTATTCCGATGCCCTGAATGACCAGTACATTGATGTGCAACCATGACCTCCAGCTTTACCATGCTATTCCCATATATGTAACGAATGTCTTTTCTTACAACTGTATCCTACCAACCCTATAATATGAAGCACTCTGATACCCTCCCTCTAAGGTCTTGTTCGTGCTATACAAAACTTTATAAATAAATATTTTCAAGAACTCAACCTCCTTGTCGCTGATGTGTAATGTAAAGGACAAATTCAGATTACTATTCTGTAATTCATTTAAAAATTCTTCAGCCTCTGACCTATTTCCATCCCAAAGGATGAATAGATCATCTATACAGCGGATCCACAGAGGTATCTGCTGGACCCGATGTTCAAATTCTTTATTGACCATCTGCTCTTCCCACCCGTTCATGAAGATGTTAGCATAGCTGGGGTCGGAGCAGCTGGGGTCGGAGCGTGTGCCCATAGCTGTTCCAGACAGCTGTTTGTATAATTGTCCCTTAAATAGAAACAGATTATTGGTGAGGTAAAATTCAATCATGCTAAAAAGCATCTCAGTGTGGTCTAGAAAGTGTAGTGGCCTTGGTTTTATAAAGATGTCTGCATGCATCCAATCCTAATTCAATGCAAGTGTAAAGTGAAGCCCCATTGATGGTTATCATAAGGTAAGCGCTTTCATAAGTTAAACGCATTTACGATGGTAAACGCATGACTATGGGAAAAGCAAAGTAATCTAAATTAATTGCAGTATTATCAAAAAGACTGGAATTAGAAGACACTATAGAACGCCCCGGAGGGTTGTGCTAATTGTTATGGATTTTCAGTAACAGGTATAAGCATGGATTAACTGGATCATCAACCTATAGAAAATTATATTCTTCAAAACTGAGCAGTCCTAATTCTTTCTAATCAAGCAGCATAGCATGAAGCCTCATCTTGGTTTCTCCATATAGATTGGTGGGTACCTGTTCTTAACAGCCAGATGGTGTTAACTGATTAATAGCTTCAGAGTTTAGACATGTGTTTTTTGATGTCCCAAAACACAACATTGCCCCCCGTAAGAGGGTTTATTACAATGTTGGGGTCACCTCTCAGTGTTTTCAGGGCCAACCTCAGGTTCCTCGTGAAGTTATTGCAGTCCCAGACAGTTTTTAAACCAAAGTTTGCAAGATCTCTCATAATCATATTCTGAAACGCTTGAAGATTTTCACAGCCCAGATTGGGAAGAAAAGTGAATTTCCATTTGAATGGACTATCAGTACATAACCCTGGCATGTTCATGTATTGATTCATGAATGTGGTTACTTTTGTTTTGTGACCCTTTAAGTGTAAAATATTTTCTTAATTTTAAATTTTTTACAAAGCGGAAACGATCTATACGGGTATCACAATAGTTTTACATTGCCACAGGGCGGAAGGGCAGACCTAGTTCAAGCACAGATTTTTCAGCTGTTGTTAACACATGATCTGATAAATTCACCACGGTCAGATTGTCATTCATCCTTTCTTAAGGAATTGCCTCGTCTTTACCCCATAAGGCATTTTCTTGCATTTTTCTCCTTCCACTCCTCATTGTTCTGTGCCGCCGTTGGTGCCTCGTTTTCTTTTTCCTTTTGGGGGATCCCTCAAATTTGTCCATGTTTTGCTTTGTTTCAATAGGTTGTATTCTCTAAAAATAGATCATGCCTATATCATCTAGATCTGATGGAGTCTCATGGCTAGATCCAGATGTGAACAATTCCTATTGCCTTTGAACCTGTTTCTTTTTTGTACTCATTCCTGATATTGTCAAAGTTTCTGGCAAATGTAAAGACTCTCCCATACATTTCCTCACTAAATTTTTTAATTAAATGTTTGGTGAGGAAATGGGCAAAAGCTTGGAAAAATACAAAGAGGAAATAAGAAGCATAGGAAATGCTTATGGGACAGAAAAGATTACACTGATTATTTACATCTAAATCTAGCTCTGAGGCTCTATCAGAGCTAGATGATATAGGCATGACCTCTGAAGGACAGCAGCCAACAATGACCTTTTTAGAAGAATACAACTGGCAGAGTCTTGGCACAAACCGGCTTGTTCGTGGTTGCAAAGACCGCAAAACTTCAGGATTTATAATTTCTTAAAGAGGAGTGCAATCTGATGCCAGCCAATGGTCCAGAAACAGAGGAGGCACCTCTTGGGATCACAGACTCACTCTAGCAGCCAGCAGGGCTCAGGCAGGACCAGCTGCAGGTCCAGACAGGTCCAGTTGCAGCAGGTCAACTGGACAGTTGCAAGGAGGCCTCTGGAGCTTGTTGTGTCCCTGTAGCTCAAAACAGGAGGTCAGCCAGCTGACACACAGGTAGCCTGTGATGAAGGGAGGAGGTCCAGTCTTCTTTCTCAGAGATCAGGGAAGGACTCAAGCAGCAGGGCAGTCTTCTGGACAACTAGGCAGGCCTCAAGCAGCAGGGTAGTCCTCTGGAAGTAGCAGGGCAGTCCCTTGGGAACAGGGCAGGCCTCAAGCAACAGAACAGTCCTCTGGAGAACAAGGCAGTCTTACCTCTTTAGTGTCCACAGGTCCAGGAGTGTACTGAAGAGTGGCTCTGGAGGTCCGATATTTATTTATACCCGGTGCCAGCCTTTGAAGTGGGCGGATTCCATATACTATCCCCAGATCTGGTTCTGAAACGTTCTTCCCTTCCCCTGTCAAGGCTCCAAGACGTCTGGGGTGACACGCTACTAGTGTCAGGTTCCTTTGTGTGTAATGGAGGCAAGCCCTTTGAAAGGTAAGTAGGGCTGGGAACAGCTTCACCCCAACAATCCTGGCAAGATGGCCCATCCTTCCAACAGCAAGTCCCCCTGTCTAGGGAAAATACACCAAGCCCAACAGCACAGCAATTCACAGTCATACGACCCTGCAGAAGGCACACATGGTTAGGATAGGGAAATGCCAATATTATATAACTGGCAATTAAAGAATTGTGACTTAAAATCCAACACATCAGTTGAGTCTAAATATGACATTACTAACTGCTCCCTATCAAAAGTTAGCACTTATTAAATGTAATAAGGTAACACAGTGTTATCCAATGGGAGAAATAGCCCTTACAGTAATGATATATAATGTAGGAGTTTTTCACTACTAGGATATATAAAACTTAAGAACACATGTCCTGTTTTTTAAGTACAATGTACCCTGCCCTATGAGCCTTTAGGGCCTACCCTAGGGGTGCCTTACATGTTTTAAAAAGGCTGTCTTAAGCCTAGCAAAAGGTTTATTTTGCGAGGCCCTTTGCAACTGCCCTACATGCTGCACTGACAGACCTGAGACATGTTTTAAGGTGCTGCATAAGTGGGTGGCACACTGAGTGCCCTAGGCTCACTAGTAGCATTTAATGTATAGAGGCTGTGTACACGTAGTACCACTTTACTAGGGACTTACAAGTAAATTAAATGTGCCAATCAGGTGTAGGGCAATTTTACCATGTTCTAAGGAGAGAGCCCAAGCACTATAGCACTGGTTTACAGCAGTAAAGTGCACAGAGTCCTAAATTCAACGAAAAACGAATTCAGCAAACAGGAGGAGATCAGTGAGAATAGCACACATACAGTCCAAGTGAGATATGACTGATGCTGCTGTGGAAGCGGAATGCCAAACCCCAAAATTCAGGACACTCCAAAATTCAAAACAACCACAGAAATACTTCTGGCTGTTCTGCTTCTCTGGGGTTGATCTTGCGATTAAAAGGACCCTCCCCATCAAAAGCCCCAACTTTAGTTTAGCAGAGTAGCAAGTAAGTAACTGGGGCTACTCAATAACTGGATTCCAGATCAGGCGAAAAGTTAAAGGGTTTATTATAAATCTCATAATTAAAGTGGTACAGAAATAAAGGTAAAATGGAAAGTACATAATCAAAAATCAGAATTATTTTAAGTCCCAAGTCAACAGCAAAATCAATAAAGAAACAAACAGCATCTCTAGCGGAACAGGAAAGTCTTCTGAATCTAAGTTCAAAAGTACAAGGGAAACAGACAGCATCTATAGTACAAAAGGAAAGGTCTCTGCCTCACCTCCAAAAGCAAGGGTTTTTTATACACAATTTTTCTATACAAAATTAGAGAAATCTGCAATTTTACTGTGGCATGACTAAAACTAACCAATATTGAACAAATCAGAGGCTGCAATGTCACAAAAAGGCTTATAACCCTATCCCATTTCTAACTAAGCTTCGAGCAGGCTCAGCAACACATTGTCATACGAAGTTCAGTTAAAAAGCAATATTTCTAAACAATGGGCTATACACCAGTGCAAGAGTGCTAACCCAGCAGCGAAACTAGAGCGGAAGAAACCTAGAGCACTTTGCAATCTTAAGAATACTAGAAAGTTCATTGACATTACATGCACATTAGTTACAGTAGGGATGTCATTTTGTTTTCTTTCTGTAGAGCTTCTGGAAGGAAAAATACAAACAAAGGAATGGATTGGGATGTGGAAGAGACATGAGTGAGGAACAAATAGCAAGCATCATCCATCCATGGAGATGTCAGCAAAAAGTTGCCTAATCAAAACACATTAATAAATACACTTCTACATGTTATTTTAAACTATTTTCAAGGGTGTTTAGACAAAATATCGAGGAAAAAATATCAAGTGGACAAAATATTGTGCCAAGAATATCGAGGAAAAAAATATTACGAAGGTTAATTTCAATGGGAAAGCAAAGTTTTACTACAGTTAACTTCACATATATGTACCTTGGTGATATACATATCGTCAAGGTACATATGTGTGGAGTTAAAAATAGTAAATCTATAACTACCTATTTGCACTTACCTTCTCGATATTTTGGTCCTCGATAATTTTGACATGCTATTCTGTACACACAATATTATTTCATCGATAGTCTATCAGACATTCCATTTCAAGTGCACTCAGGTTATTTTTATGTTTCCGAATTAGATCCATTATTAAATTGATTATTAAACACATTTATTTTTTGACAAAAAATATATGTCTAAAAAATGCTTCTACACTGCCAATACAGATTTTAGATCTTAACAAGAGAAAATGTGCTTCTGTTTTTTTTGGTTTTATGTAGAAGGTATTGCACAGATTTAGTCAGGGTTTGAACATGGTCATTGTTTTGGCTAACATGGGCTTTCTATGGGTGATGTCCACATTAATGAGCAATTGCCTTATTTTGATTTGGTGCTGAGGAGGAGAAACTCTATCCTTTGGATGTTGATTGAATGTGCCATCGGTCTAGCCATTCTAAATTCAAGTGAGAGTTATTAGCTATTTTGAGCATGTACAGTTTGAGCTACAGCTGTGAATCAATCAATCAATCAAAGAAGGCTTTATTCGATTGCATGAATAATCAATCATAAAAGCACAATAGATAAAACATCTTACAATTCAAAAAATAAAATTCATTTTTAAAATATATACATAAAACATAAAAAGATATTAAATTTGTAACGCCTTCATACGACAGTTAAAAACAATTTAAAAAAGAAAGAGGAGCCAGGGCTCGTTAAAACAATGGAGTACAGCTTCCTTTCCTGGTGCTCAGTACATTTTTCAAATAAATTGCTATTCTAAAGGCACAGTGCTCATTGTCCAGAAGTTGAAGAGCCATGAATGCAGGACGACATTGACGTAACCCCCATTGTTTTAAAATAGGAACAAGAAGAACTCTCCTAGGTACAGTATAAAATCTACAAAACAGAGTAATATGTATCGTGGATTGAGGGTACATGTTATCGCAGGGACATAGTTGGAGATTTTGAGACCAATCATTCTTAGTGGGAAAAGTAACCAGTCTATGAAAAACCCCCAACCTAAAACGAGTTAATAAAAACCTATCATAGGCACTGGGTACAAAAGTCAGGTAGGGTTGTATGCTAAAAGAAGATAAAACCATTTGGTTACGTTGAACAGTGGGTTTTAAATCTCTGTTGACATTCTAATCATCTCCAGATGGAGAATACCCTCTTGTTTTAATTCCTTCCTTGTAGTAGTACATATAGTAGTTGGATTAGTGAAATATTCTAAGTGGCCAAGATCCTTTAGAAAATTATGAACATATTTTACCCAAGGGATCTTTACGGCACCTTCGAGATTCAGAATGTCAGTAATAATAACTCTGTTCAATTTGGCCTCTTCTTTTGTCCAGAGCCTATGCCACAACAGTATAGGCTCAAGCCTAATTAAATCAGATATAAAAGGTAGTCCTAATTCTGCGTGAACTATACATGCTGAAGTACCACTTGGTACCGAAAGGATATACTTTAGGAAGGAGTTCTCTACTTTCTGGATAGATAGCGAGTCCGCATACCCCCACACCCCACTCCCATATATAGCGGCTGAGACAAACTTGGCTTTATAGATTTTAATAAGCTCCACTGGGGTTTTTTTGCCTAATTTCTTTGCAAAAGTAGTAAGAGTAGAGGTGGTGCGTAAAAGTGCCAATTTTTTGCTGAAATGGCTTGCACCCATGTGTCGTTATGGGAGAAAGGGATGCCCAAATATGTGAAGGTCTTTGAAGTCCCAATCTTTTGTCCTGAGACATACATGTCTTTATACTTCTTTAATCTACGGCCACACCGCATAATAAAAGTTTTGGAAGAGTTTACCCGTAGACCTAAGTCTGTCATAAAATGGGAAAAACTATCCAAAACACGCTGTAAACCCACTTGAGTACGGGACATCAGCACCGCGTCATCCGCGTACATCAGGGCTGGAATAGGACGGCCAGCCACCTGGGGAAAATCCTGATTATCTTTAATGAGGGCTGGCTCTAGTCCATTTGAATATAAATTAAATAGGAACGGGGCCAGGACACACCCCTGCCAGTTTGAGCTACAGCTGTGAATCATCTGAGGACTGGTGTAACACAATGACAAGATCATTGAGAAGCTCACTAAGGGGATCAACAAGTTAAAAAAAAGATAGGTCACAGTCTGGAGTCCTAAGGATCTTTCCATATCTCTAGAGTGAGGGGTGTAGTTTTCTCCCACTGATTGCCTTTGGAAAAGTATTTGCTGAATCCCCTTTATGTCCTCAATGTCAGTTCTGTTTTTCGGACTGCCAAATACAATTTTGTGCTCAATACTATTGAATGCCACTGTCCATGAGGATGAGTAGATGTATGGCCTTCAGCAAACATTTTTAGAATATCAACAATAATCATGAAGGTTGCCTATCCAGTGCAATGCCCTTGTATGAACCCTAGCCGTAAGATATTACTGAGACTCATTTCATTGGGACGCCCCCCATTTCTTATTTGGAATGCCCTTGTATGAATCCTGGCCGTAAGATATTACTGAGACTCATTTCATTGGGACGCCCCCCATTTCTTATTTGGAATGCCCTTGTATGAATCCTGGCCGTAAGATATTACTGAGACTCATTTCATTGGGACGCCCCCATTTCTTATTTTTTTTTCCATAAAGGGGAGACTTGAGATAGTTTTGAGTGATGTTCAGGTCTAGTGTCTGTTTTTAGTAGTGGTTTAATGTGCACTCTTTTCAAGCTGTCTGGGATGCTGCTGCTTTGCAGCAAGGCTTTATAAAGGCAAAGAACATATGTGAGCAGGGTCAGATGCAGGTTATATACAGTTCCTTAACTATCATAACGGGGTTATTATCATTGTCCAAACCAGAGGTTTTGTTTTGTTTTTTCAAATGGGTACTTTGATGTCATATTCCAGACTTTGAGAGTAAGAGATCCATATGGAAATTTCCTTTGTGCCATTTTCCTATATTTCACATGGGATAGCCTAAAAACATGTTTGTTTATGTTATTTTTCTAAAAGGAAAAAAGTAGGCAAACTTATCATATTCTGATTTCTGAGTAACACCAAGAATTGCAATTGGGGTCCATAAAATAACTGAATTTAATGTTGAAAACACCAAAGAAAACGGGATAGGCAGAAATAAATAGGCATGATGCAACAGGTTTATTACTGAAGGTGGGTATATTTTACCACCTCAAATTGCATAAATTCAAAGGATTGAAAATGGCGCCTGGGATTATGGAACACAGAATATACTTTTTCAGATGATGCTATCCCCCATTTGTTTGATCACAGTATAAGAGCAATTAATCCAGGAGCAACCCGTGCAGGTAAGAGCGGTGGGGCCGTGTTGGGGGGCGATTCGACAGACGACTATGAGGGAAATTAAAGAAATAATACATTTTCCCTCGTTGTCATCTGTTGAAATCCCCCCCCCACCCTGCCCCACCGCTCTTATGTGCACGGGCCGCGGCTGAATTAATCCTTATAACATATTCCATCTGAGGAAAGTTTAAACATGCTTGGAAGTCTAACACACACACCTGTAGTGCATGGCAAGATTAAAAGTCCAATGTATATATCAGTCCAATCAGTCATATAAATTCCCAAAAATCTTTATTTTCTTGATGATAACACAGGACAGCCAAAGCGTTTCATTCACAACACGTGAACTTCGTCGGGGCTAATAATATCATAGGTCAAAACGAAAAGAGAACCAATAGATTATTTTTCTGTTCATTTTTCCAAAGACCACTGTGAAACGAAATACATCTAACTCCAATCTCTGAAAGAATGGTGATGGTCAGACAGGGTGACGCTGCCTGTCTGAAACATCAAAGTGGATGCATTGGACGTCCTCAATGATAATAAATGGCTGTCACAAGCCAGAAGCTATGGATTAATAAAGTGGATTCTACTCCGCAGCTGCTTCATACCGCTGCAGGAGTGCAAAGCCCATTGGGCTAGAAGTGCATTAGCTTAGCCCCTAACATGAAACAGCCACTCTCCCCACCTCAAGGATATTTTACAAAGGAACATGAAATGTATTACATGAAAGTCATCCACAAACAACCAGGCCTTGAACCAGGTGATCCTTCTAACTTCTGGCCAATATGTAACAGAATGTTTTTATGTAAAATGACTGAAACATCTGTTTCAAGACATATATCTGCACTCATTGAAGTAATTAATCTTCTGTTTGATTACCTAAACAAATCCTCTGCAGTTGTGCCACTGGAGCAACATATTTTGTCACGGGATGAAAATAAAACTACACTGGATTCAAGTAAAGGACTGGCCATCCTATTACTTGCTCTTTCCTCTGCCTTTGATACTGTTTGACCTCACGTGTTCTACAGATTCTTGACATCATTGGATTGCAAGGAGCTTGATTGAAGTATATTTCATCCTTATCAGACAGATCACTCATCATCTCACTTTCTTCCTTCATGTCAGACCCGTTCAATTCCACACCTGGTGTACCTCAAGACTCTCCATTGTTAGCATTAAGTCATCCACATGATCTAATCCTTTCCTTCAACCTTAAGGGTTATGATTATGCACAGGACACACAGATCATACTTAAGCTTGAAACCCCATCTCACCTTGTTCACAGTCAAATGGACAATGCCTTCAAGTAGTCAAATAAAGAATGATATTGAGCAACCTCAAATTAAACCAAAATACTTGCAGGAGGCAAATGGATCAAACCCTTCCCATCGACAACATGGTCTCAACAACTAGGCCCACCATGAAACAACTCAGCCCAAGCGAGGATTTTGTATTTTTCACAGACTTTAACATCTTGCAAATAACTTAATCAAGTTTCCAAACAAAGGGCCTTATTTATGAAAAGTGTTGCATCGATGCGTGAAAACACCAATGCAACACTTTTTAGTGCTCCCTCCTTGCGACACCATGGATGCGCCGTATTTACTGTATGGCGCTACATGTCGCAAGGATTTACAGATATGTCAGTATTCCTGATGTATCTGTAGGGGCAAAGGTGGCGCATTGCTAGGTCGTGTCTGAAACAGACGCAACTCCAGCAATGTGTCTGCTCACATGGGGCATGCCCCATGTGAAAGGGCCTGCGTCACTCCTTACGCCTGCTGTGAGGCAGGCGTAAGGATTTGACGCAGTGGCGTCCTAGAAGTGGCGCAGTGAAATCTCATAGATTTCACTGCAACACTTCTACGAGCCTTTTCTGCACTGGAACGCCCACCCTCCATACATTATACCTGTCGCAGGTATAATGTAGCGCAGGGGTTTACAATGTGACACATCTGCCTAGATGAGTCACTTTGTAAATATGGCACAGTGTGGCACATTTTTACGCCGCCGCTGTGTCACAAAACGTGATGCAATGGTGGCGTAAGGGCCTCATAAATATGCCCACAGTCTCTATTTTATGAAATGCTTATGATGAGTTTTGTTATATCTAGTTTTCCACTGAAAAGTCAAAGTCATCATAGCCCATGTGCTTTTCAATTTAAATTCTGCCATAGGACCACTCTTCATACTTCTCAAGTTACAGGAATTCCAGAATACTGCGATAAGACTCGTGTTGAACTTTACCATTCATACTTACACCTTACCAGGACCAAAACCATTATACTGCTAGTAGGTAGACCCATCACTTTTCAAGTAATGTGCATAGCACACTGAGCAATACATGATATCAGACCAAACCTCCTCAACTAATATTTTGCATGTATAGTCTAGATAGACCTCTACATTTTAGTCTGGCACAGCTGCTTATAATACATCTTACAAAAGATATCTCAAGGCAACCACTTCTTTGCCAGCTCTTTAATAACAGCCAGGTTTCTTTCTGCACAGACTCAGCTCCATTATAATATGGAGCTGATTAGTGTGGCATTTTTTATGTATTAAAGTGCCAGATCTATTATCATTCATTCCAATACACCTTGCAAGGATATTTCTGCCTTTTTTGAGGCAAAATTTGTAAAAAGATTTGCAAGAATAGCATCAGAAACCATTTCCAAACATGCATCTGCTCAGTTAGATTCTGCAATGGCTTCTCCTGCTTTTTATTTTAACAAATTTAATCTAGTCATGGCCAACTTTCTTTTGAAAGTATTAGATTCCGGAGTTGTTTAATCTATGCTTGACAGGGGATGTGTCTGGTCCAGGGATGGTGGAAGCTTTTACTAACCTTTGTTCGGTGATCAGAAGGGCTCTTTTGAAACCGGTCAAGCCCACGCTAGATGATTTGACTCTGAATGCTCTGCAGCAAACAGGGCACATCGAATAGCTCTGGTTTCTAATCCTAGGGACGTCACCCTAGTGGCTCTTCTGCACCAATAATACAAACAAATTGCAGCTAAATGATACCAAGAGGTTGTTAGCGGTCAGTGGGAAACGCTAGTCAGGCCACAGGACTGGGCAACAGCAAGTCATTTTGGGCATCCGTGACCGCTCTAAAGCGCAGCAACAGACCATCCAGTACTATTTCCTGTCATTTTGTCGCCAGGACTTGGGAAGAACACTTCAGTACAATCTATACCCTCCCTCACCCTCTACCCCATTCATTATAGACCACTCCTTAGTTTCTTTTTTTCGGACAACTTTAGAGGAAGTCGAGGGTGCGGTTAATGAAAATGTGGGCGGGAAAGGGCCAGGCCAGATGATGTTCCCATTGATCTCATCAAAAGTAACAATGCCATATGGGTTCCGCTGATTGTGAATCTTTTAATAATTTCGCACTCTCCTCCTTCCCTAACACCTGGGGAACCTCTATAATAGTTCCCATTTTTAAAAAAAGGGGATAGTTTGTCCCTGGGTTGTTATCGGCCAATTTCTCTCATTGATAACACTGTTACGATTTTAGGAAGAATAATTTACAATAGGATCATGGCCTGGGTGATAGAGGAGTCTGTCACACATCCTTTTAAATACTGGTTCAGGTGTAAAGTGGGAACCATTGAGCAATGCATTAACCTAAACTTGGTTTTAGGAAAATACACGGTTGCAAAATAGTCCCCGTTATATTTGGCCTTTATGGACCTCTCATCAGCATTTGACTGTGTGAACCGGGACAAATTGTGGCATTTGCTTGCTGCTAGAGGTTTGGATATAGTGTTGGTGCACTTTCTTGCTTATTTGCACAAGGATATGAGGGCCAGGGTCCGCATCAGCACACAGGGTGAGGTGTCTGGGGAGATTGGAATTTATCGGGGAGTGAGACAGGGTTGTGTGTTGACTCCTCTCCTATTTATTTTTTATATCAATGAGTTACACACCCATTTAATTTGTGCCACTCCAGATGTACCAATTTTAAAAGGTAGCCCCCTTCCCTCACTCCTCTATGCAGATGACGCAGTGCTTATGGCTCGTACTCCCAGGGCACTGCACTTGCTTGTGCACGCTTTTGTTGGTTTTTATGTCCTCCCTTGATCTGCAGACCAACTTCTCTAAATCTCATTATGTCCTGTAGCCCTAAGGGTGGTGCCTTATCTAATATGTCATTTGGTAACCACTGCCTGAGCAATGTAAACAACTTTCCTTATTTGGGAGTTACCTTTTCTGCCCGAGGATCTTGGGGGCATATTTACAAGGGCTTATCGCCACAGGAACGTCACTTTTTATGACATTCCTCGGGCGATAAACCCTTCACCGTATTTAGAAGGCGACGTTGAGCCACTTAACGTGGCTTAATGCCGCCTTGTAAATAAGGCCCCCTTTCACGCTACACTTAGCATGAAAGGGGTGGGCAATGGGTGTTGCGGTGGTTGTTCCGCCGCAACACCAATTGATTTTGATGCTGTCCCCTATTTACACGGGTGGCGTAAAGATGGGGCAGCGCTAAAATTAAGACCAAAAATAACCTGGTCTTAACATGGGGAAATGAGGAGAAATGATTCATTTCTCCTCGTTTTTGCTGTTTCTATGTGTGGTGTATTGTGCAGCACACATAGAAGCAACAAATCGCCATGAATGATTGTTTATGTGCAGGAAGGTGTTCATTTTTTTAATGAATGTTTATGTGGAGGAAGGGACACCTTCCTGCACATAAACAATCATTAAAAGAATGACGATTTGCACCTTCTATGTGTGCTGCACAATGCAGCACACATAGGAGTTACAAATCACCATTAGTGATTGTTTATGTGCAGTCATTTCCTCAATGCAGACACCTTTGCACCATGGTGCAAGAGTTCCTGCGTTGGCGCTAGGCAGCTGAATATAGCGCCAGCGCTAGGGAAAATGCAGAGGTGCACTGTATCATTGTAAATACAGCGCATCTCTGCGTTTTCAGAATGGCGAAGTGCGGTGTTAGCAATTTTAGCTTAACGCTTAACGCCGCGCTCCACTATTCTATTGTAAATATGCACCTTGGTCTTCTAAAATTGCTCTTCGCACTACCAAGTTCTCTATGGCTAATGTGTCATTACTCATTCTCCCCCAACGTAAGGGGGGAACTCTCTCATTTCTATGCTGAAAATATACAAATCATAATGCATACCCATGGTCATGTATGGAGCAGAGATATGGGGGACTTCGAATTGCATGGCCATTCAGCGCGTAGAAAACAGGTTCTGCCGATCACTTTTATCCGTCCCCATTTCAGCCTTGCACTTTTTCTGTCATAAGGAACTGGGCATCCCTTACATATCAGATCTAATTAGGGCCCGGCCAGTTCCGATATGGCTCTCTATTTGGCATAACTCTGAGGCAGCCCTAACTAACGAGATAATAAAGGATTGCCTCTCCTTACACAATGGATTATTAATCCCTTGGCTTGCATTCGTAAAGGCTGAATTGAGTAAAATCGGGATGCAGTCAATTTTCATTGATCCACTAATGTGTGAAGGTGTCAATACAATAAGAAGGCTGTTGCCAATGCAATCTATGATCAGGAAGAAGCGAGGCATTTGAGGGATAGAGAGGACAAGACCAATGTGGGCCAATATCTTTATCTGAGTGAATCTGATATTTCCACTGATTATATCAGTTTAGCCCATGCATGGTGTTCAGTTTTAGATCCGAAACTGTGAAATACCTGCTTTGCTTCCCCTGAGGTTATGTACATAATCTTAAATCCAAGCCTTGTCCCTGTGATGAATCTTCTGGCCAATCATTGCTCCATTTTATGTTTTTTTGTAAATTCTATATTAAGTATACTAGATTGTTTCTGATTCCACTTTTAAAAAACATTGTTTTAATGTTACTCAATACAGACCTGCCTTAAGGTTTTCATTGGCTCTTTTAAATGAGGAAGCTGTTTTGTATGTAGGTTCATTTTTAAAACATGCTGTTAGTGCACGTAGGTCCCTCTTGTATTAAAACCATGTGCATTGTCCTTTAATATGCTGCGGTGCTTTCATGCTGTTTTATTGTGTATAATTTTATGGATGTTAGAATGCATTCGAATGAAGTTTTATTGATTGATTGATTGATATTAGATTCCGTGAAGCCCTCCGGAACTACTGATGATCCCACATCTGCAACATTGATGAAAACATTTATCTCTGCCACCACTAATATTTTTACCACCACCTTTAATTCATCACTTGAAAACAGGCCTATTACTAACTCCGTTCTGAAAGGGCCTTTATTTGACCCGATGACATCAGCAATTTTTAACCATTTTCCTTTCACCGTTTTCAGAGTAAAATTCTAGAAAAACTTGTTTTCGATTAAATTGAAGAGTTTTTTGAACATCATGGAATCCTGGACTACTTGCAAGCAACTCTACCTCTGCACAAGCACTGAACTTGTTGTAATTTTTACTTTTTATGTTGACTATTCCTGTTCCTCAGAATAGTCAACTATTGTAGTGTTGGGGCCTTGATCTTTCTTGAACTGTCTGTGGCCTTCAAAACAGTAGATCATCACATTCTCACTTTTCTAATTAACATCGATATCTCGGATTCTGTCCTTAACTGGCTCACATCATACTTAGAGAACCTTCACCAGGTCATTGCCCCACCACCATTTTGGTCAGAGCCTAAATCTTTGACTTACGATGCCCCGCATGGTTCCATCTTGCCGCTCCTCCTGTTTAACATGTATATGCTTCTCTTGGCTAGATTACTTCATCACAAAAGGGCACGCTTCTACATTTATGCAGATGACAACCAATTGATTTTTGGCCCCTCCTACCATTTGAATGGCTCAGTTACCACTTATTCAATTATGTGAAAGGGCCTGATTCACAAAGGGCCTCTGCACTCATGGTGGAGGCCCCGCAGTCGTAGGGAAGTCTCCACACTTGGGGCAGAATCTCGGAAATGAGAATTCTATTGCAGGGATTCCGTCCTGAATGCGGAGACTCCCCTATGCCTGCATGGACTCTGCCACGAGTGAGGAGGCCCTTTGTGCATCAAGCCCAAACTGTCTAACTATCATCCTTTGGTGGATAACTAATAATTTTCCTGAAATTAAATCTGTCTTAAAATTAACTCCTGCTTACCTCTCCTGATATTTTGTCCACTAAATCTTTGGACTGGCCCAACATTATGGGCCCCATATCTTCTCCCTCCACTTCCGTTAACAGTCTCTGCACACTTATTGACTCCGATCTCTTCTTCAGGAACTAAATAGCAAGGGTGGCTAGGACATGTTTCTGGCACCTTAAAATGATACTATTACTTCTTTAATTCTTAGATAAACATCTCTGAGTTATGGTTATGAAATCAAGTCTGGGCTAAAGCAATCTACCTTGCTAGCAATTAGGCTTCTCTGTACCAACTTTACCTTGTCCAAAATGCAGTAGGCAGACATCCCCAAACATGCACATATCTAGTGTTAAAACAGTTGCATTAACTACCTATCAAAAGTCGAGTAGTATCTAAAGCCATGGTAATTGTCCACAAAGGCATATACAATAATTCACATTACTTCTTACTCTTGCAATTTTCTTGGAACACTCTTACATGAGCTCCTTGCTCTGTACATCTGTAATTGATAACTGTCCCCAGAACTTGCACTCTTACTTATGGCAATAGAGCATTTTCTTTGCCGCAGCAAAACCCTGGAACTCGTTGCCATTCTAGCTACGCCCTCGAACTGATCTTTCTTCAATTTATAAAACAATTAAAAATCATCTACTCAGGGCTTATTACCTTTTTCTGTCTTACAATGCCCATTTGTTGGCCAGTGCCTTGAGCTTCAGTGACTGAGTACTCTAAAAATAGAATACCATAGATCAGTTATGCATATATTCCCTTATAATAAATGTACATTATTATGAAATCGATCGCATGAAGATACTATTTACAAACCCACTTAGTCATTTGTCAACTAGCTTCATCTCACAAGAGAATGTTACATTTTACAATGCGGTAAATACCACGTGGTACATTTACCACAGAATCTTTACCATGCATTGTCAGTCACCCCGCAAAACCTTACTACTCATGAATTTATCACACAAGAGTTCCATCACACATATGGAAGGTATATGTTTAGTACATTTAAGGTAAGTACGGTAAGTAAGTATTTTGTGGGGGGGGTTAACATTTTAAAAAAGAGCCTTGAGGGTTTACATCCCCATAAAATATTTAAAATACATTTATAATAATAATGGCAAATTGTCTTTGTATATTTAATAAATGGAGACCTTTTTTTAAAAAAAAATGGATGGGTTTCAGGGGATTGAAATTGAATATTTATTAATAATATTATTATTTATCAAAATGTATTGATGCTAATTTATTTCATAAATTGGGGCATTAGTTGTGAGTATTTTAATGTTGTGATTGAGACAAAATTAAAGATGTATTATGTAATACTCATATTTTGTTTTTTAAATATATATATATATATTTTTTTTTAAATATAGTTCATTTTTTAAGAGATGGGATGTAGAGTGTATAGGGGCCCTGGGGGGGGAAGTAATTCAATACTGATGAACTGTATTAATTTTAGATTAATGTTTTTTTCTTATTTAATACTCTATTAATTTTTTGTAAACGTTTTAAAAACGGGATGTAAAGAGTTTTTGGAATTTGTTATTATTGTTTAATGCTTTAATATATTTAAAAAAAAATAATTAAATACAATAAAAAATAAAAGATGTTTAATATTTAGGGACAGGATGTAAGTGGTTTAGGAGCCCAGGGTAGAGAGTAATTGAATATTGATGAATAATATTAATTTTAGATTTGTACTATTGTCCTTTTATCTTACCTAATACTCTAGTATTTTTTTAAATATATATATTTTTAAATTACATTTAAAGAGTGGGATGCAAAGGATTATTTTAATTTGTTATTGTTGTTCAACATTTTGGTCTTACATTTGTCAAAATGTTAATTTAAAAAATAAAAATATCAAAGATATTCCATTTTTAAGGATGGGATACAAGGGGATAGAGGCCCAGGGTGGGGAATAATTTAATATTGAGAAGTAGTACTATTTTCAGATTCATACTTTAGTATTCTTTTCATAAATCATTTTATTTGGCATTTCAATTGTTCAAGAAAACACAATTAAAATATATTGAACTTGAAACCAACGCATGACAGAATCGCTTCAAAGTTATAGGTTCTTTCTGTCTACTTAAAGGTGAGAAAACAGAAAAACATTATTAGAAGGGGTAGGCAGCAGGAGTACAGTCATGGAATGAGAAAAGTAGAGTTACAAAAGGGGCACCACTTGCTCCAAATTTCCATGTTTTTTAATGCACCGCAAACTTTATAGACCAGCTCCCCCACTTTTGTGCAGAAATCTCTACCCTGAGACTACTTGGCCAATGTGGGAGCCTCTGTTTTCCTCCAGTGTCATCTATATTCCTCTTGTCAACCATAAATCCAATGGCCATGAGTATTCATATGTGTCTGGGACCCCCCCACGCCCACTCTTCATAAGACCCAGCCGCACCAGTATAGGATCAAGGTTTATTTGCCTATTTGTGACCTTGCTTAAAGCTGATGCCACTTTTTGCCAATACCTCCCAACCACAGGGAAGAACCACATTGTATGAAAGAAGAAACTTCGGGAGAGGAATATCTGTTTCAATAAGGGGATGGTGCCATTCCCAAATGCCATAGCATCCTCGAGGTGTAGTAATATACCTGTGGAAGTATTTGAACTGAGTAAGGCATAGGCGAAAAGAGATGGTCAGCAAGCGTGTGGACCAAAATATTGGCCCATCCGTCATCACCCAGTTTACCCAGGTCATCTTCCCATTGCCGTCTAATTTGGAGAAAAGGGTCAGGGGCATTTATAGTGAGCTCTTGGCATAGTTAAAGATTCCCTTCTTCCTCAATGCTTCCAGGGTTAGTTTAATCTCAAGTGTATTGTATTCTTGAATACCTTGGAGCAGATCCAGGTGATAGGATAGAGCATGACGTAGTTGAAGGTCTCGGAAGAACTGTCAATTGCGGAGGGAAAATTCTTGAGTGATGTCATTGATGTACGACCAATGTCACCCAAAGTGGATATTCTTATGAGGCCCCATTTTGTGAATCCAGCAAGCTTTGCAACCTGAGGGAGAAAATTGCCTCCCCATAATGGAGTGGCTATTGGAGGCAGTTTGGAGCACTTAAGGATTTGCAGGGCTTTGTGTTAGCACAGGACTGGCAGCATTGTGACCATTGGGAGCGCATGCAGGACAGAGTTACCATATAAGATGTTTGATATGTCATATTTCTTTATACTGGATAATTCAAGATCTTTCATCAGGTCATGATGGTCTCCAAATATCCAATCATTAGTAGGGGCCAATTGGGAGGCCCAATAATGCAATCTGAGGTCCACTCATACTTTAGTATTTTTATCGAAATTAGTACTCTAGTAATAGTTTCATTAGAAAAAATAAGGAATTAACATTTTGGAAATGGGATGTAATCGGTAAAGTGGTCCTGGTTGGGGGGTAAATTAATAAATACGACAAGCATTAACATACGCTAGTTTATAATTAATACTCAACTAATGTTACAAGTTCAAAAAAGTTTCAAAACGGATTCATTTATTTTTAAAATAGTGTATAAACCTGTAAAAAATGTTTATTAATTAACCTACTATATAATAAACTTTTTAAAATTTGATTGAAAATAAAAGCGCACCAAAAATATTCATTATCATTTAAAAAAAAACTTTATTACAAATAAAATGCATTTTTATGCAATTCATATATTGCTTCATAAAATAGACTTTGGGGCCGATTCCGATTCGGGCCGGAAATCTCTCCGACCGAGCCGGACTCGGAGAGATTTCCGACCGAATCGGACTCTGGCAGCCCGACCGAACGAGTACGATGCGCACGTATGCCATCGGACTCGAGTTGGTCAGACTCCCATTGAAGTCAATGGGAGCCGGTCGTACAAAGCGTACGCGGGCTCCCATTGACTCAATGGGTGCGAGGCGGACAAGGGCGCCCCTACAGCGTGTACGCGGCGAAGCGATTCGCGCCGTACACGCACAGGTAGGGGGGACCCATGGGTCCCCCTGTGTGCGACTCGCGCGGCTACGCGTACGGACCCCCAAAGTACGGCTCCGACTGCTCTTTCGAGCCGGAGTGCGCGGCTCGGTCGGACTGCTCGCGGCGCGCATCGTACTTACCCGGCCGGGGAACGTCTCCATTGCGCGGTGCGAGTCGAGTCCGAGTGAGTCGGTCGGTGCGGTTTGAGCCGGGAACGAGTCGGTCCGGACGCCCGGACGAGTCGGTCGGCGAATTCGCATAGTACTCGCTCGCCCGGACGCGCGTACGAATCGGTCGGGAAATAGGGCTCCGAATCGGATCCGGTTAAGCCGAATCCGATTCGGAGCCCTACCGGCTGAGATCGGAATCGGCCCCAAAATGTATACAATTATATTAAAAACAGATATTTTAAAAACATATTTTGTATAATATGTTGACCTCACTGGTACAAAGTGGGTGCCATCTTTATGAGAAATATAGATTGTATTAAAAATTGCGTAGTAATATACATAGGGTTACATTAAAATGCATGGTAAAGTTTATTGTAAAAAATGTTTGGTAAAGTCTAAAGTTGTAAATGTTTCTGTGTTAAAATTTGGTCATAAGGGTGCCTTTGAGCCATCCTGATTTTACAGCCAACAACACTATGCGTGCTGGGGTTTATAGATCTGTTTTTCTTGGGAAACCTGAAACTACAAGTCCCAGCAAACCTAGGGTTTGAGACAAAGAAAGGCAAGAGAGGCTGAATTTTAGCCGCATATAATAGGGATAGTTCAAAACTATGCACTACAACTTGCCGGCACAGCATCATCTCCCAAATGTAGTGGAAACAGTCTAGTGTTCAGCCCAATTGGTAAAAACAGTGTGAATTTTCAACACTGACCCCACATATATCTAAGCCTGGGTGGGGTTCGCAGAGTTCGGCTACGTGGAATTCCGCAAAGTGATCAAAAAACTCAGCTGCGCTATGCAAAGTTCTGCAAGTGGTGGAGTGCGTTTGGTCATGCCTCTTCGAATTGATTTTCAGCACCGGGTGTTTGTCCTGCAATAGAAAATCAATGTAAATGGCACCATGCGCTTAGCAAGAGAGTGCTGCTTCTTTTCGGCCGCTCGATTAGATTTTCTATTCGAGTGGCAACTTTCTCAATGCAAACAGAAGGTTTCTCAACGCGAGCGGTCGCGACCACCCGCGACCACCTGCATTGAGAAATCCGATCGCCCGCTTTGAGAAATCTCACCGGGAGGTGGATTTTTCTCTCTCGCGCTCGTCAACTTGACGTTGGGGAGCACGAGCAAGGAAAATTCTCTCCGGGAGGTGGATTTTCCTTGCTCGCGCTCGCCAACTTGACGTTGGGGAGCACAAGCAAGGAACAAAACCTTCTCACCTTCTGCACCCAGATATGCTAATGGCAGGAGTGAAGAGATGGAGTTAGAATTACAAGGCTGGGAGTACACAACACCGGAGAAACAGATTAGGTGTGGTCACCCACTACAATACATTCATTATGTGCACAAAAAGTGTCACAATTATGCTCCCACCACCCTTAGCGTTGCCCCTGATGCAATGTGCTAATAGCATTAATATTTCGTTGGCCAGTTAGGTCATAGAACAGTGACGTCACATACTGCCAAACTGGCCTTCTGCTTCATTAATACAAGTGAAGCACATAGACGCTGGTACTTATGAGCCATTTGTGTGTGTCAACTCAACATACGCATGCCAAAGACTCAATTAAAAAAGTGCAAAAGGGGCTTTCAGCTTTGATGAGACACTGTGAGGAGCTGGCAGGGGGGAAACTGCGTGTTGTGACACTGCCCCTGGGGGACTACAAACCTCATCATCCCCTGCCCCAAGGAGCTACGACCAGCGCTTAAGTGCCAGCTCAGCCCTGCTGTCTGGGGGCATTCAACTTTGGTGAGACACTGTGAGGAGCTGGCTGGGGGAAAGCCGCATGTTGTGACAGTGCCGCTGGGGGACTACCATCCCCATCATTCCCCTGCCCTTAGGAGCAATGACCAGAGCTTAAGAAGCGCGCCGCAGCCCCGCTGCCTGGGGGCTTTCAGCTTTGGTGGGCCACTGTGAGGAGCTGGCCGGGGTGAAGCCGCGTGTTGTGACACTGCCGCTGGGAGACTACAATCCCCATCATCCCCCTGCCCTAAGGAGCAATGACTAGTGCTTACGAAGCATGCCGCATCCTCTAGTGTGCAGGATGTGCGTGGGCCATGGTCGGGCAAAGACTGGGTCAAGGGTGGGCCCATCTGCGCCCATCCCTCTGACAACCATTTCCCAGGGGTAAGACTCCGCCTTCACAGTTCTCTCCTTCTATTTAAAGGAGTGGGACCATGTGCTTCCAATAGAGACTTCCCCTGTGACACGTCTGTTTAAAATATCCAATGTTTGGTGCTTATATCGGTCTAGGGGATATTTGATTCTCGTTTACTGCTTGTCAAAACTGGACAGATCATGGTGAAAAGAAAGCTACCAGGAGGAATTCCTGCCTTGAGCCCCCCTGCAAAACACACAGCAATTGACTGCGTGTTGGAAAGAACCATAGGGGTGGTAAACACCGAAATTGAGCCCTGCGAGAGAAGACTTTCACTGGGTCTTGGTACTGTCCCGCCGGAATTAACACTGGAGCAGGAAAATCCCCTAACTACCATCCTTAGCCCCCCTAATGGATGATCACGTGTGCTTCCCCCTCATGCCCCTGCAAGTGAATAAACTACTATGCCTGAAATGGCTGAGACCTCCAAAAACCAGAGCCCATGGACCAAGTTCAGTATTGAGAAAAAAGCCTAAGGGTTTAACTCAAGCTAAAACTAAAGGTAAGAGTCAAAAAGTACTTAAGCTTACACAGCAGAGGCCTTCCCCCACAGAGATTAAGGGGCCAGATAAAGACACTGCTACTTCACAGGGACCTATGGGCGAACATATAGAATCCTGTTTTTCTAACCAAGGCCTATTGAAAAAAGTGAAGAGTGTTTTAGAGATGTAATTAAGCAAGAACTTGCAGCCCTATATGTACGCCTAGATGTTATGGAGTCTCACATTACGGTTTTAAAAAGTGTGCTAGAACTTAGGGGCTGATTACGAGCGGTGTTTGGGACAGGCCGCCAGACATGCGGCGATCCCACCACTGCAATTAGGATGCGTCCGCCATACTGGCGGGCGCATCCTGGGCCTTCAACATTGCGGGCGGTGCTGCTGGCTGCAGCACCGTCCGCAATGTTAAAGGTGCTTGCACCGCATTTCCCTGCCACCATATTAGTGGCCCTTTTCAGTCCGCCAGGCAATCGGTGCGATTGCCACCGGCGGAAAAGCGGCGGATGGACTTTGCGTCCGCCACAATACCCACCGCCATCCTAATATGGCGGTGGGTAAATCTCATTGTGATGGCGGAACGATCGCCACCGCCGGCCCAGCGGGGGCGATTATTTCGCCATCGTAATGAGCCCCTAAGGCCGGGGGGAGGAAATATGATTGCCGTGGACCCTCTTCTGGCTAATACAAACCCTGGATACCATGCGCAACAGCCTGAGCGGCAGTGTACAACAGGGACCTCTACTAGTGCGACTGAAACAACATATGTCCCCTCACTACCCCGATACCGAACCAATCTTTTCTTTCAACTAATATAACTGTGAATGACAACACAGGGCCACAAAGAAAAGTACACGGGAAGGCACAACGACCTCCCAAGGGTTACCCCCTATATTATTATATTAAAAGATGTGCCAATGCTATCTACTGAAAATTGTGAGGATTACACAGCACTGAAAAATAAGTCGGTACATTGGATGAAAACAAGCTCTGGCTGGATGGGCGTATAGACATGGTAAGGAGTTGCATGTAAGGAAGACTGCATGGTTGGGAGCTCACCCAAAAGAGACAGCAGGGGATTGCATAATAGTACATTTTAGAGTCCATGCATTGTTGAACTATTATTGCAGCGTCTTGCACAAAGGACTCCTTGTATGAGAAAAATAAAAGCCCTCCCGCTAGGGTATTTCTATACCCCCGTGACCATCAGCCATGGGCAAGACATTGTGATGTGTATCAGGCCCAGAGCTGCAAACCCCATTATTCTATTGCAACATCAAATAGATTTGCCTCGTTAACCCATCTAGATGACCAAGATTGACAGGAGGAGGTAAAAGGGCTGGGTATCTGTGAGAAGGGCTTAGAGCTGCAGGATCCCCAAGAACATACAAGGGATAGCCGGGGTGACATAAACATTATATGCAATACTGATGAGCATATAATAATCAAGTCCTGGAACGTTGCAGGTGTGAAACCCAAATTGAATAACCTAGATTGGTTAAATATTATAAAATCTGCCCATTTAACATGTCTGCAGGAAACCTGGCTCAGGGAAGATTTCCACATAGATGGATATGTCTCCATACCTACTCCAGCCACACCTTTGGTTAGCGGGCGAGCCAAGGGAGGCTTGGCGATTCTCATTTCAAATCTATTACCTATTCTTGTTGAGAAAACTTCAAATAAATCCGCCTATTACCAGCTGGTTCACCTTTTAATAGATCAAAAGTATGAGGTCATCTTAACCAATTTTTATAACAACGTATTTCACAATACACGTAATATGATTTGTATGGAATTGGGAAAGGTAATTGAGTCATTTGCAAACTAAATGGGCACTGAATATGTGTACCCCTGGGTAGAAGACTTTTATACGAGCAAATGCCAGAGCTCCAATAGTGCAGCATATATTGCTTTTTAGATTGCTATGGGAAAGAACAACTCCACTTCCCCCATGATCCATTTGGGGACTCGCTAAACGAGCTCCTATATAAATTAAACCTGGAGTTTATAGAAAAGGAAATAGAACAAAATGGATTTGAGCTGCCTACTTTCCATGTAAATGGCCATTCCTCCATTATTGATCATATATTAGTCTTAGTAAAAGATCTGGATTTGATGAAATCTTTTAAAATTGAATGCACAGTACTCAGTGATCATTCAGTACTTAAACTCACCCTAAACATTACCTGTGATAAACTAAAAGAATTGTGAAGAGCTCCCCCTATTAATACTATGGGTAGAAAAGGTATCAACATAAAATGGGCCGGCGTCAAGGAGCCGAAAATGCTAGAAACCACATTCAAGGAGCATTGGGAAGTCTTTGTTATACGCACAGAAGGGGGATCGAATTATGAAAGATCTGGTGGAGGCATTTCATAAAATAACTTCAGCAATATTAGAAAATATGAAAATCCCGGTAAAAGATCTAAATAACATAAAAACAGATCATGGGTGGTTTAACTCTCACTGCACTAGAGCGAATCAGACCCTAAGGAAAGCACTGCAGTCTACCCTGAGATATAGGGGAAAGATTAAGGAGCTGAGAAGGAATTATAAGGTAGCACTAGCTATAAGGAAAAGGAACTCCAGGAGAAGGCCTGGGCAGATTTGGAATGGGCAGCAGATACTGGTGACTGTAACCTGTTCTGGAAAACTGTAAATTCTCCTCTCCTTAAGGATAACTCTTTGCCAACCACAAAGAGTTCGGATTCACCAGATGCTTTGATTAAACACTTTGGAGGCATTTTTATTCCTAAAAGTACAGCCATTGATATGCCCCAGGGCTCTCCTAACATCACCAACTTTGAACCCTTAAAGCCAATAACCATGGAGGAAGTCAGCGTAGCTCTAAAGAACAGTATCTAGACGGGGTCTCAGTTGACGCATTTAAATTCCAAACATTATTATGGGTACCGCTATTGAAGGACTTGGCCTTTTTGGCTAAAGTTCCCTAAAACTTTTTGCTTTCCCCCTAGACCGTTTTCCTGACATAGAGTTGCCAATTTAGATGCTTTGGGTACTTTGCCACTGCTAATCAGTGTCAAAGTACAAAGGTTCCCTGTGTACAGTGTAATGGTAATTGGTTTGCCATGATTGGTATGTTTGCCTTACTAGTAAAGTCCCTAGTGATGTGCACTGTGTGTGCCAGGGCTAGTAATGCAAAGGTGCGCAGAAAAGGGAACTCAGGCCTGCAGTGTAGGGCCTGCGCGCAGTTTGCTAAGTTAGCATGTTGTCCTGACAAGTGCAACTACTTGTCAGGCCTTACTTTCCCTTTTGCGTACACAGTGGGCACCCCTGTGGTAGGTCCAAGGTAACCCCTGGGCAGGGTGCCGTGTAAGTAAAAGGCAGGACATATACTGAGGTGTGTGTTATGTCCTGACAGTGAAAAACACTCCATTTCGTTTTTCACTGGTGAAAGGCCATTCTGCCCATAGGACAGAATGGGGAGGCTGGGTATTGTGTTTGTTAGCCTAGTTTCCCATAAGTTTAAAATGGAGAGGTGAAGTTTAGTATGTATGAGCTCACAGTGTCATAACACATCTTTCTATGAAAGTGGTTTTGTCACTGTGTGTTCAGAAACCACTCTTTTAGAAAGTGGCTAAGTTTTGTGCTTTAAGCATTTCTGTGTGTCTCTGCTGAATGTGGATTGACTGACTGCATCTGAGAAGGGAGGGGGTGAGATGGCACCAGGCTGACCTGCATCTGGAGAGTATGCGAGGAGAAACCCTGGGAGGTGAAGATGCCTGGGTTGCGGCTATAAAACAATTGACCCATCTCCTGCTGAGTGATTAAGGATCCAGACCCCCAGTATCAAAGGGAGAAAGGTGACACTGGGAGGGAGACACCCAGAACTGATTTAGGCAGGGGTCAGAGACCCCTGAGCACAACGAACTTCAAAGACATTTAGGGGTATAACTATGAGAGCTGAAGCCCCTGAACGTTGGAATAGAAATGGATTGAGACTGAAAAGGCTTGGACCCATTTCGTGGTCAAGAGGAACCTCTGCTAAGGAAGGAACAACTGAAGAGACTGCTGGGAAGGACCAACCCTTGCTTCGTGATCTGGGGCTGGTCTGCAGTTTGCTGTTTTAACCAAGGAAGAGGCTGTTGGGACTGTGCTGTGTGCGCTGGGTCCCCCTGCTTGAAGAAGGACTGTGCTTTGTGCTGTGTCTTGTTACCCCAAGGGCCCGAGGTGAGCTGGCTCCCTGTTTGGAAACACAAGAACATAAAAGTTTCCAGAGAAGTTTCAAGCGACGCGGTGGGCGCGTGTTGTGGCAGCTTGAGACCCTCGGAAGGTGTGTCCTGTGATCTTGGACACACGAAGGAGAAGTGAGACTCGGACGCGCTGGGTGCGTGTCGTGGTGCACAGGAGGCGTTGGTGAAGAGCGCCTGGTCAACGTGTGCATTGAAGGTGAAGTGAGTCTCGGACGCGCTGGGTGCGTGTTGTGGTGCACCGCAGGCGTTGGTGAAGAGCGCCTGGTCAGCGTGTGCATCGAAGGTGAAGTGAGACTCGGACGCCCAGGGTGCGTGTTGTGGTGCACCGCCGGCGCTGGTGAATAGCGCCTGGTCAGCGGGTGCATCGGAGTTGAAGGGAGTCTCGGACACGCAGGGTACGTGTCGTGGTGCACAGGAGGCGTCGGCGAGTAGCGCCTGGTCAACGTGTGCATCGGAAGTGGAGTGAGTCTCGGACGCGCAAGGTGCGTGTCGGGGTGCACCGGAGGTGCTGGTGAAGAGCGCCTGGTCATCGAGTGTACCAGAGGAGAAGTGAGGCTCGGACACGGTGAGCATGTCGGAGTGCTGCCGAAGGCGTTGGTGAAGAGCCCCTGGAGATCGGGGCACCGGAATTGGAGTAAGTCTCAGTGAAGCAGTGTGCGTGCTTTGGTGCAACCTGGGACTGTGGAGGTGATCGTCTGATCATCGTGTGCACCGGAAGAAAGTGAGTCTTTGCAGCGCGGTGTGTGTGTCTTGGTGCCAACTGAGACCACAGGAAGGAGTGCCTGGTGAACGTGCACTCAGAGTCGACGTGAAGTCCCATCAGCGTTGTGTGTGTGGCTTCGTGCCAGAGGAGACCCGGAGGGTGCTGTGGTGAACGTGCACCCGGAGTAACGTAATCTCAGGGGCGTGGGGTACGTGTGCCCTGCGGCCGCCTGAGACCTTCCTAAAGTCGCGGCCTGGACCGGCAGCCCCGGAGGAGCTGAGCTGCCAGGCCGAGCCGCTGAGGCCCATTGAGAAAGTTCTGCACGGAAGGCCTTGTTCATTGAAGGAGGAGAGGAGAGTGGGGTCGCGCCCCCAGGTAACGTGGATCACTGCCTGGACGGAGTGCGGGCTCGGAGGGACACTCTCTCGGCCTCTCAGTCCTTCTGGCGACGTGAGCCTTTGCTTCGGCTCAGATTGGGGCCCGTACTGACCAAAGGAGTGGCAGTACTGGGGCCAGAGTGAGAAGCTGTACTTTATGTCATCGTGGATACGTGTGGGGGGCAACTGTTATCGAAGAGGCTGACTGTCGTAATACACATCGTCAATATTGCTGCTAACGAACTGCCGGACTGTCTTATGACGCCTGACATTATTTCTGCATAACGAAGTACACGATTGTAGCGCTACGCATTGCATTATTTCTCCCTTGCAAAGTACAGGATTGTAGCAGCCCGCATTGCATTATTTCTTCATTGCAAAGTACATGATTGTAGCTACGCATTGCATTATTCCTTAATTGCAAAGTACATGATTGTAGCGGTGCGCATTGCATTATTTATTCATTGCAAAGTACGTGATTGGGGTGTGATTCATTGCATTATTCCTTCATTGCGCAGTACATGATTATAGCGGTACGCATTGCATTATTTCTCCCATTGCAGGTACCGGGGTGTATTGTTACGCATTGTATTATTTCTCCTTTGCCCAGCACAGGATTGTATCGTTACGCAGCGCACTATTGTTTGTCCATTGCAACGTGTGTGATTCTAGCATTACGACCAGCATAGCATTTTGAAAGCGGTGGTTGGGATTTGAACCTACCAGCCAGCCGGAACGAATATTACCCTTTATTATATGTTGGCTTTTGTATTGTGTGTTCTGATCGTATATCTTTTTATATAAAGTTTATACTCGTTTTTATCCAACTCGTGTGGAGTCCATTTGTGGTGACACCAGTGGGTTGCTGTGGGTGTGGTTGCACATACTGTACACTCGTGCCTTGGAGATAGGCCTGGCTGCTCGTGTCAAGCTACTAAGGGGGTGAGCAGGGCTATCTCAAACGGTGTCCTTACTTGGCCTAACGTTGAGTGAGGAGTCCCGGGTCTCGCATTTGTGACAGTGGCGCGTGACTGGGACTCCGGCTTCCAACATTTGGCGGCAGAGCGGTGGGATACGATCCTAATGTAATTGAAACGCGTGTGTGCGAAACCACTCACAGTAATTGGTGTACATCATAAATTGATCGCAGACCACGACGAAACAACATATTGTTTTGAATTGTTGGTTCTATTGTTGAGTAACCTTTAAACCACACATCATGTCTCAGGAGGGGAGCCAGATAGCCGGTGAGGCTGCGGCTGCAGAATTAGAGTTTAACACTGAGGCATTGTTGACCTACAAGGTTGATCAGTTGAGGAAATTCTGCAGAGCTTTGGGATGTCCCATGAAGGGTAGCGCCAAGAAGGAGGAGCTGCAAGTGGCCTTGAGGGCCTGGTGGGAAGCCAAAGAGGCTCAGGAGACGGGTGATGTTGAGGTGGATGAGGATGACCCAGGGAATGGATTTGGTCCACAGGATTTGCCAGTGGAGGGATCAGCCGCAGGGGTTGGTAGTAGCCATTCAGGGAGGAGTTTTTCACCAGAGGAGCTGGAGGAAAACCAAAGGGTCAGACTGCATGAGTTGGAGGTGTTAAAACTTATAACTCAAGCAGAGGAGAGCAGGAACGCTCTCGCGTTGGAAGAGAAATGGATTCTCTTCGCTCATGAGTTAAGCATGAGGGAACTGGACATTAAGGGTAAACAAGCCGAGTCCAGTTCGAATGGTGGCAGCGCACAGCCAGTGCCAAGTGTGGATGAGTACAAGTGTGCACTGGAAGATTGGGTAGTGGTTAGCATGGTAAATGATTTGGAGGGGTTGTCCAATTTGGCCTCAGGGGAGCCTAGGCTCAGAAATTATTTTCCAGGATTGTGCCACCCCGGGTTAAGGTGTGGGCTCCTTGATTAACGGGAGCCTGCACGAGAACCGGACCCCTGGTCATGGGTCCAGGGGCCTGAAAAAGCCCCAGAGAGGGAAGAAGGGCCAAGTGGTGCAAGGAGATCCCAGAGTAGTGAGGAGGGGTTGCTGGCTAGCCCCTGGTCTCAAAAGAGGGGGAGGAAGAGTAAGCAGCACCCCCAGGGATCAGCAGCACCACCCAGGAAACTGGGGGGGCCGTAGGAGAGCCCCCGGGTGGAGGCCTAGTGCCTACTTGCCAGAGGTGTGAGGAAGAACACCTAGCGTCAGGAGGGCGTGGGGAGTCTGTAGCCAGAGCTCCTGCCGTCCTGAAGTTTGTGGGTGCCATTCCTAAGTGGCAGGCCCAGAAAAATAAATGGAAGGTTAAAAGAGGGTTGTGTTCCCCAGGGGGAACACCAGTGGGACAGTGTCCAGCCAGTGGGGCTGGGTCCCCTAGAAGTGACCAGGGTAAACCCACTTTTAACCTGAAGGGCAGGATGACTGGAGGTAGTATCCTGACCGATGGGCCTTCCCAGGGTACCACTACAGGGTGGGGTTGGCATGGGACCAACACCCCTGGAGGGGTCCCCCTGGCCGGGAGGGATCCATGGAACAGCATTGGCTCAGGGAGTAGTGATCAAGAAGACCCCCTGGGGTCAGGAAGGCGTGGAACAGGAGGGTGTCCCTGTGGTAGAGGGCCTGCGTCCTGGTTCTATCGCCCGAAGCCGGGAAGTCCATCAAGGTAATGATTGGTCTACCCTGGCTTTTGGCTGGGAGGGGGTTGTGTAGGACTTGGCCTTTTTGGCTAAAGTTCCGTAAAACCTTTTGCTTTCCCCCTAGACCGTTTTCCTGACATAGAGTTGCCAATTTAGATGCTTTGGGTACTTTGCCACTGCTAATCAGTGTCAAAGTACAAAGGTTCCCTGTGTAAAGTGTAATGGTAATTGGTTGGCCATAATTGGTATGTTTGCCTTACTAGTAAAGTCCCTAGTGATGTGCACTGTGTGTGCCAGGGCTTGTAATGCAAAGATGCGCAGAGAAGGGAACTCAGGCCTGCAGTGTAGGGCCTGCGCGCAGTTTTCTAAGTTAGCATGTTGTCCTGACAAGTGCAACCACTTGTCAGGCCTTACTTTCCCTTTTGCGTACACAGTGGGCACCCCTGTGGCAGGGTGCTGTGTAGGTAAAAGGCAGGACATATACTGAGGTGTGTGTTATGTCCTGACAGTGAAAAACACTCCATTTCATTTTTCACTGGTGAAAGGCCATTCTGCCCATAGGACAGAATGGGGGAGGCTGGGTATTGTGTTTGTTAGCCTAGTTTTTTACAAAAGGATGGGGACAATGGGCTTTTGGAAAGGTCCAACGTACATGCCCTAGATAATCAATAAAGAAGAAGTACGTGGTTCCTCGGTGAATACAGAGTATTTATAGCAGGTCGTGAAAGGAAGGGGATTCTTCCTTTTGGAACTGGTGCCCTCACACACCCAGCAAGCTAGGTGTCATGCTTCATCATCTGGGCCTGCTCCTCGTCGGGTCGGCGCTGCAATACCCGACGGGCACCCAAAAAGGGGCTCTTTATCGGAGATCTTTTGTTCCTTGCCAGTGGGTGCCGTGGGTGTAAGGGCCCTTTTGATTGTGTGGATGTAGTTGTATGTGAAGTGAGTTAAAACAAGTCAGGGTGCCTTATGGAACATATTTTATTCTTGGTAGGCCCCCTGCCTGATTTAAAATAGAAAAAGGAGAGGCGTCTATCCGACTATAATGGGTCAAGATCAGGGCGCTCTATTCCTAGTTGGTCAACATGTTTCTCGCCATTGTTGTCTTAAGGATCAAAGGCGATTCTTCAGGACCGTAAAGTGAGTCTATCTACACCCAGTGGTGTAGTGAACTACCTACCACTCTTGGATAAGCGGGTTGTGCGCCCGTTGTTTCTATGGACGACCCAATCACTAATTGAATCGTGCCTCGTCAGTATCCAGCGGGCCGTGGACACATATAAGTTATGTGTCTGCTTTCAATGAAAGCCGTGTGGTTGACCTACCCCTCTCCGCTGGATCCGGGAAGGTTAGCCTAGTTTCCCATAAGTTTAAAATGGAGAGGTGAAGTTTAGTATGTATGAACTCACAGTGTCATAACACATCTTTCTATGAAAGTGGTTTTGTCACTGTGTGTTCAGAAACCACTCTTTTAGAAAGTGGCTGAGTTTTGTGCTTTAAGCATTTCTGTGTGTCTCTGCTGAATGTGGATTGACTGTCTGGATCTGAGAAGGGAGGGGGTGAGATGGCACCAGGCTGACCTGCATCTGGAGAGTATGCGAGGAGAAACCCCGGGAGGTGAAGAGGCCTGGGTTGCGGCTATAAAACAATTGACCCATCTCCTGCTGAGTGATTAAGGATCCAGACCCCCAGTATCAAAGGAAGAAAGGTGACACTGGGAGGGAGACAGACACAACTGATTTAGGCAGGGGTCAGGGACCCCTGAGCACAACGAACTTCAAAGACATATAGGGGTATAACTATGAGAGCTGAAGCCCCTGAACGTTGAAATAGAAATGGATTGAGACTGAAAAGGCTTGGACCCATTTCGTGGTCAAGAGGAACCTCTGCTAAGGAAGGAACAACTGAAGAGACTGCTGGGAAGGACCAACCCTGGCTTCGTGATCTGGGGCTGGTCTGCAGTTTGCTGTTTTAACCAAGGAAGAGGCTGTTGGGACTGTGCTGCGTGCGCTGGGCCCCCTGCTTGAAGAAGACTGTGCTTTGTGCTGTGTCTTGTTACCCCAAGGGCCCGAGGTGAGCTGGCTCCCTGTTTGGAAACACAGGAACATAAAAGTTTCCGGAGAAGTTTCAAGCAACGCAGTGGGCGCGTGTTGTGGCAGCTTGAGACCCTCGGAAGGTGTGCCCTGTGATCTTGGACACACAAAGGAGAAGTTAGACTCGGACGTGCTGGGTGCGTGCCGTGGTGCACAGGAGGCGTTGGTGAAGAGCGCCTGGTCAACGTGTGCATCGAAGATGAAGTGAGTTTCAGACGCGCTGGGTGCGTGTCGTGGTGCACCGCAGGCGTTGGTGAAGAGGGCCTGGTCAGCGTGTGCATCGGAGGTGAAGTGAGACTCGGACGTGCAGGGTGCGTGTTGTGGTGCACCGCCAGCGCTGGTGAAGAGCGCCTGGTCAGCGTGTGCATCGGAGGTGAAGGGAGTCACGGACGCGCAGGGTGCGTGTCGTGGTGCACAGGAGGCGTTGGCGAGGAGCTCCTGGTCAACGTGTGCATCGGAAGTGGAGTGAGTCTCGGACGCGCAAGGTGCGTGTCGGGGTGCACCGGAGGCGCTGGTGAAGAGCGGCTGGTCATCGAGTGCACCAGAGGAGAAGTGAGGCTCGGACACGGTGAGCGTGTCGGGGTGCGGCCGAAGGCGTTGGTGAAGAGCGCCTGGAGATCGGGGCACCGGAATTGGAGTAAGTCTCAGTGAAGCAGTGTGAGTGCTTTGGTGCAACCTGGGACTGTGGAGGTGATCGGCTGATCATCGTGTGCACCGGAAGAAAGTGAGTCTCTGCAGCGCGGTGGGCGTGTCTTGGTGCCAACTGAGACCGCAGGAAGGAGTGCCTGGTGAACGTGCACTCGGAGTCGACGTGAAGTCCCATCAGTGTTGTGTGTGTGGCTTCGTGCCAGAGGAGACCCGGAGGGTGCTGTGGTGAACGTGCACCCGGAGTAATGTAATCTCAGGGGCGTGGGGTACGTGTGCCCTGCGGCTGCCTGAGACCTTCCTAAAAGTCGCGTCCTGGACCGGCAGCCCCGGAGGAGCTGAGCTGCCAGGCCGAGCCGCTGAGGCCCATTGAGAAAGATCTGCACGGAAGGCCTAGTTCATTGGAGGAGAGGAGAGTGGGGTCGCGCCCCCAAGTAACGTGGATCACTGCCTGGGCGGGGTGCGGGCTCGGAGGGACACTCTCTCGGCCCCTCAGTCCTTCTGGTGACGTGAGCCTTTGCTTCGGCTCAGATTGGGGCCCGTATCCCACTAGAGCCCGTATCCCGTATGCACTAGAGATTAAAGTGCCTTAACGATTGACTTTGAGCTGTATTATTGATAGCAATTTATAGAGAAAATTTGTGAAATGTATACTCTGAATTTTTAGGAATGTTTATGCACATGAGATCTTGTGATTTCTCCCTTTTCTTTCTTTTAAATCAAATGTATTTTTAATATGTGGAGATTTTAAATCGGTACAAAAGGAAAAAACTGTGGTTACATTGTAATATTTACTTTGTACTTGTGTACTGCGACTTTGCACTGAATGGTTTGGACATTTCTTTTTAACCGTTTCTATGTGGATATTTGCACTGTAATCCTTTGCACTGAATATATTGGTTTTATTTAAATTAGTGCATGTGGTTATATTATAAGATTTTTTGTTGTTTTTCTTTTGCTTTTATGGATTTGTATATAAATCCGAATAAAGATTTTGAATATGAATTTGAGTGCAAAGTCAGGTATTCTGCTGACAAATCTAAAAACCCTAGAGACGTGTGAGTTTATTATTAGTCACAAACTTTTTCTCGGCCCATTAGCACCCTGGAAAAGGTTGATTATATAATTCTCCCAAGGGCTGGAGTAGACAACTCCTTTTCATAGTGGGAATGGGAAAGGAACTTCCCCAAATTTGATGGGCATGTAAGGGAGGAATGGATAGAAAAAATTGTAACAGGTGCACCTGATCTCATTCGAGAGACTTTTGCATGTTTATTTACAGACAATGGGGATTCGACGGTGATCCATCCATCCATCCAAACATGCATTTACCCATACATCCACTCCTCCACTAGCTAGTTCACCCACCCACCACAATCATTCATTCACACATTATCCACATATACATTCATACTTCAGGATATACACCATGTACCCATACTGTGGCATCTGCCTATTGTTGTTCTGATGCCATGGTTACTCAGGAATGTATGCATGTCATATGCTCCACTGTGTTGCCTAGCCAGGCGAGTAGAATGTTAAGTTTAAAAGAAGAAGAGGCTGTTGATGCTATGACATGCACTGCCTGGATGGGATCTTTCCTACAAGAATAAATCTTACTTTCAACTTTGAATCAAGTCTCCAAGTCATCCTTTCATCAGGATCTCGGATCCTTCACTGGCGTAGTCGGCAGGATGACAAGCCTGATCAAGTTGTAGTGAAAAGATCCCAACGGCAAGATTTCTACTCTGCTTAACCTCAACCAGCAGGTCGTGAGTACAAGTTTCCTTCAAAGGACTTCCTCCTCTTTTAAGAGCTACTCTCCGTAGAGTCTATTCGCCCCTAAATAACTTTAATTTGACTCTACGGACTCTGTGTTGAAAGCCCGGCGCTTTTATGTGCCGTTAAGATTGAAGGTTTTTCAAGCTAACCACAACCTGCGCGCTTGGTCTCTAACACGCTCTGTTTTCCTGCGTCTGTGCATTGCCACCGACCCACGAGGGAACTGACCTCAGTGTGTGTGTTAACACAGCCGGTCGTGTGACCTCAGCGTTTTATGCCCACAGTGCGTGTGCTTTGACGGGCCACATTCCTTTAACCAAAAGCTTCTGTCCCAGTGCGTGGGACTTGCACAGGGCGCGTCTTGAGTCTTGACAGCGTGTCCCTCAACCCTGGAAGTACATCCTTTGAATGACTGAGAAAATGTTTTGTCGTCAAACGGACAGCGTTTGTGCCTTTGATTCTGACAGCGCGCGCCATTAGCGCGTCTGTCCTTCACACTAGATAGCCAGGTTCCGACCCTTCAAATAGGCTTCAAATAGGCTCAAACCCTCAAACCCCGCAACACCAAACAGTATAACCAGGACCCCGCAGGTTGTCAGAGCCTTCCTCTTTCAGCGCGTTAATCCTGCAGTGCACATTGGAAAGTTAGACAGACAGTTTATCACAGCTTAATTAAACATTAACTTGTGCTTACCGGAGTGTTGATACAGGAGCGAGCCTACCGGAGTGTTGGTACAGGAGCGAGCGTTGGTTCACCTCTTTCATCTCTGGGAGTTACCACTTCATCTCTGGGAGTTGTGCATAACTGTGACACCAACGTTGCTGACGTGTCTTGGCATTTTCTGGCGGCCATCTTGAGTGTTTTTTTTTTTTTCATGAATGTTGGAAAACCCTGCCTTCTCCACTGCATTTCATTCTCTTGGCTGCTTATCACTCCTGTGATACGCACACAATCTTTCTCATCACCAGTGACAGGCACACTTGAGCACCGCCTGTTCTGTAAAACGTGTTTTTTGTATTATTATTGAGCTTACTTCAGTGGAGGATAACCAGTGACAGGCACACTGTAATTACGCCTGCACCGTGTGCATCAGTTTGGAAATCTTCACAGTGGCAGGCACACTTCAAAGAAAGTCTTTCAATATCAGTAGTGCTCAGTGCTGTACTTTACAATTATTAAATTATTATAATTTTTTTTATATATTTTTGTTTTATCTTTACAATTATTAAATCTAAGTACTTTTGAGAAGAATGCAAAATGTCACAGCCCCTCCGTTTTTCTTGGTAACACCTGGAGATCCTCCTATAAAATGGCAAAAATGGAAGAAGGTCTTTGAACGTTATGCAAAAGTGTGTGGAACATCACTTAGTGCAGAACGAAGATCTTCACTTCTACTACATTGTTTAGGTTCTGAGGGCCAGGAGGTATATGACCATCTTCCTGAGTTGAACGATGCTGAGGCTCAAGGGCTTAACGAAATTGACATATGCATTAAAAAGTTGGACAAACATTTTCTTCCAAAAGTCAGCACAATTTTAGAAAGGTACCATTTTGCTAAGAGACTGCAAGGTGAAGGAGAGTCAGTTGAGACTTATGTTACTTACCTTAGAAAACTGGCTTCATCTTGTAAGTTTGCTAACCTTGTCGATGAAAGGATTAGGGATCAGTTTATGGTAGGGTGTAATATTGAAAGAGTAAGGGATGAGTTATGGATGCGAGATGAACCGTCTCTAGATGAGGTTTTACAGGTTGCAAAAAGAGTGGAACACTCCTTGAAGTGTGTTGAGATCATTAAGAAAGATAAACAAGCTGTAGTGCAAGTAATTAAGACTGATTATAAGAAACCTGTGGGGAGGGTTGAAGGAAGTGAAATGAGAACTAAACCCACCATAAGAAGGTGTTACAGGTGTGATAAACTTGGACACTTGGCAAACGATAAAAATTGTCCAGCTCTAAAAAATATATGTTCAAAGTGCAAAAAGAAGGGACATCTTGCGATTATGTGTAAAACAAGAGTTTTCACTTCCTCCTCTAGAGTTAAATGTGTTGACACAGAGGATGTCGGGGAGGAGGAAGATTTTGTTTGTGGACAAATTGTAGTCCAAGTTGAAAGCACAGAAGTTAAGACCAGAACATGTCCCGTAGATTCTATCCTCGTTGAGGGTGAATCTACAAAAGTCTTGTTTGACTCTGGTGCTAAAATCACAATAGTTTCAAAGACCTTTTTAATAAGAAATTGGCAAACAAAGTTTCCCTGAAGAAGCCAGACATAAAAACCTCTAGCTTATGGTGGTGAACCTATACCATTGAGGGGTTACTTTTTAGGGCTTATTGAATATGAGCAACGTTATACATCAGGGAAGATTTATGTATCCGAAAAAGGAGACAGCATAATAAGCTGGTTTCACCAAGGGGACTTGGGTGTTATGCTTGATCCTAGTAGCAGTACTCCAATTTTGTTGAAAGATAGGACTAACACTGTTCATAATAGTAACATTTCCATTCCCATCAAAGGGAAAACTAATCTGGTTCAATCTTGCACTCTTTCTAACGGTGTCACCATTGACCACATAAAGGAGAAATTTCCCAATGTTTTCAGGGAAGGCTTAGGATGTCTTAAAACTTTTGAGCATGAGATACGTCTGCGTGCTGGTGCACAGCCTTCGTGCTCCAAAGTCAGAAACGTACCTTTGGCAATTAGAGATGAGATGCAAAAAGAATTAAAGAAACTCATGGAAGGAGGTATAATTGAAGAGGTAGAGGGTACAGAGTGGCTGGCTCCGGTCGTCGCTGCTCGCAAATCTAATGGAAGTCTTCGCCTATGCATTGACTTGAGGCAACTCAACCAAAATGTGATAGTGGATCATTATCCACTCCCGAATATTTCTGAGTTATTGGTTTTGTTGGATGGTGCTAGAGTATTCAGCACCATTGATCTCACGTCGGCTTATCACCAGATCCAATTGAAAGACTCATCTAGAGATCTCACTGCCTTTGTGACACCTTTTGGGACCTTCAGATTTGTAAGGATGCCGTTTGGCCTGGTGTCAGCGGCATCTGTTTTCCAACGGGTAATGGAGAAGGTCCTCAAGGGTGGAAAGGCGTATGTGTATATCAGGATGATATTTTGGTGTTTGGCAAGAATGAGGAAGAACATGAACATCATCTAGACGTGGTGCTTGGTAAGTTAGACATGGCGAATTTGACAATCAAAGCAGAAAAGTGCCAGTTTGCCATCTCTAGTATCAATTACTTGGGTCATACCATTTCTCCGGATGGTGTGTTACCTAAATCTGAGTTAGTAGACACTATTACTCGTATGTGTGCTCCTGTTTCAAGAGATGAGTTAATGAAATTCTTTGGGATGATAGAGTATTACAACAAATTTATTGAGAATTTTGCAGAACTGAGTGCCAACATGAGAGCTCTGCTCAAGAAGGGTGTTGAATTTATATGGAGTGATGCTTGTGAGGAAGAATTTAAAGTGTTGAAAGATAAACTTAATAGTGCTCCGTGTCTCAAGAGCTATGATCCCCTAAAAGTGTCAATTATTACTACAGATGCTAGTCTCAAAGGGTTAGGGGCTGTTCTTCAACAACAGAGTGATGAAGGGATGTTGACTATCATGTTTGCGTCTCGTGCCTTAAAAGATCCTGAGTCTCGCTACTCAGTAATTGAGCGTGAGGCTTTGGCTGTATTCTGGGCCATTAGGAAATTCAGGAAATTTTTGTGGGGTAACAAATTCATTATTCGAACAGACCACAAACCCCTTTGTGAAGTATTTTCAAAGAAAGGGATAGATTCCATTTCCAGCAGGATTACAAAGTGGGTGGTTGCCTTACAGGAATTTGATTTTGAAACAAGATATATACCGGGTGTTGAAAATGGAGTGGCTGACACCTTGTCTAGGTTGGTGAATGTTGGAAGTGAGAGTGAGGTTTGTGGTGATGATTTTGACGATGACACTCGTGTATGCTTGATAGATAAGGAGATTGTTTCTGAGGATGAGTGGCGGAGTGAATTGTCCTCTGATTTGGTGTTAAGTGAAGTTGTAACTTTGATTAATCAAGGTTGGCACTCCAAGAGACAAGCCTCGGAAGAAGCTAGGAAATTCTGGGGTGTAAAGGATGAATTGAGTATGTCTAATGAACTTCTGTTTTGAGGCACTAGATTGATTCCTCCCATGAATCTGCGCATTAAACTTGTTGAATTGTCCCATTTGTCACATTTAGGGATATCCAAGACTAAAGAAAGACTGCGTGCTTCATATTGGTGGCCCGGTATGGACTTGCAAGTAGAGAGACTTGTGAGAGATTGCATAGAGTGTTCCATGTGTGAAAAGTCCAAGATGGCGAGAGTACAACCCATGATAGTAAGAGATCTCCCGAGTGGTCCATGGAAGGATATAGCTTTGGATATATTGGGTCCTGTTTATCACAATGGGCAACAATTATTTGTTATTGTTGCTATAGACATGTTCTCGCGATGGCCTGAGGTGCACTTTACTAGTGGAATAGAGACAAAGAATGTCATTGATTTTTTAGAGAACCTCTTCGCTAGGGAAGGTTATCCCAATACCATTTTGACTGATAATGGTGTACAGTTGGTCTCGCGAGAGATGGAAGTATTCTTAAAGAGGTGTGGCATTAAACATAAAAAATGCTCTCTATATCACCCAGAAACCAATGGTATGGTTGAGCGATTTAACCGTGTTCTTAAGGAGGTGATTTCGTTGGCCAAAGGTTGTGGGCTTGATTGGAAAAAAGAGATCCTAAAAAAAGTCAATATGTACAGGTTGACTCTGCATAGTACCACTGGCAAATCTCCTTTTGTTTTGTTCAGGGGCAGAACGCCATGTACCTTAGTTGAACCATCCTGAGTGCGTGAGTTGGAGGGTATGTCTGGTAATGTGGAGAGCACAAATTTATGGCGCAAAAGAGAGGTTGAAAAAGCAGCAGCCAGGAAGTCTCTCTTTGATTCAAGGAAAGCTGTTAAAAGTACAAAAGTTGCAGTGGGAGATTTAGTAGTCATTAAACGCCCTGGTTTAAGTTCTAAATTCTCGAAACCCATCAGAGTAATCAAATTATTTAAGAATGCCATCAAAACGCACGATCATCGCATATGGAACCTTGGTAGAGTTGTTCCTTACAGAGGTCCTCCTAGTTCGGCTACCACTAGTTCGCACAAAAGTAATGGAGATGCAAATGGGTCTGTAAGTAATCCTAGGGTGTCTCCTAGGTTGAGAGTGAAACCTTCGTATTTGAGAGATTTCGTACAATAGATCTCATGATGTTTATGTTTCTATTTCTATATTTTTTTTTACACTTTATCTGTATCTTGACTTCTTTATTTTTTTCTTTTTTTGGGGGGGTTTTGAAGGAGGGAAGGTGTGTGGCATCTGCCTATTGTTGTTCTGATGCCATGGTTACTCAGGAATGTATGCATGTCATATGCTCCACTGTGTTGCCTAGCCAGGCGAGTAGAATGTTAAGTTTAAAAGAAGAAGAGGCTGTTGATGCTATGACATGCACTGCCTGGATGGGATCTTTCCTACAAGAATAAATCTTACTTTCAACTTTGAATCAAGTCTCCAAGTCATCCTTTTATCAGGATCTCGGATCCTTCACATACTTTAATACATCTACCTAAATGTCATTCAAATATGCACCAGCACACAAGTGTTATTCCCCACCCAGAAATACACAGACACGCCAAACTCTTTTCAATGCACATATAATATACCCCTTCAAAAATAAACTGACTATTTATCTAATCTTGTACACACAAAAGGGCCAACAACAATCATGACACAAACCACCATCCATGCACCCATGCTTGGACACTCGTCATCTGCTTGTACTCTCCATCCACAGTCTCCATGGCCACGTGTTCTTCAACCATGAAATGATTCCACCACATAACCAAACCTGCCTCACACACTAAATTACACCTTCATAAATAAATCTTTTTGATTTCATATAGTTTCCTAAACTTACCACATGTTCCTTATGTCCTCCCTACACAAAAACAATTAACAAGGTAAAATGTCCAAAAGGATAGGCTTTGGCAATGCTTGTTTAGCTCTGCTCCTCATCCTCTCTGCTGCTCATGCAAGGTGTGCATAAGGCATCGGGATCATCCCAAACCCATGTATATGGTCTGTGTAAAGTTTGCTGTTGCAAGTGAGGTTGTAATACAACCTCTTTGTCTCTCCTGCGGCATAACATGGGTTATGTTGGTATTTAGCGCTGAGACGCACAGGATCAGTGCGCTGGAGAGCCGTTAGCGCCCAGTTCTCTAAGGCTGATATGTTGCACTAGACTCATGAATACTGACTCGAGTTTTGGTCATTTTTCAACCAGTGCCTATTCCATGCAGTTTGCTGCCTTTATTCCAGAAACCTCTCCTGAAAGCTCCTCATTTTCTGTATACCCGTCCTGGGAAAATGATCTATGAGCTACGTATGTTTGTATATAAAAGCATATAATGCACACCTTGCAACGAAGCTAGGGAGTGCTGTGCCAGAAGAGGGACAATTCCAACAGAATGGCTGGAGCACAACATGGGGTTGTACCTTAATCTCGAGAAAAGAGGGGTGCAGAGTGGGGAAGCAGGAAGCAGCAGATTTCCGTGTGGTTTGGGCAGTGCTACTGCACAATATGAAAACCACATTATTCTTCAGTGTTTTACCCATCAGTGCGGTTTTGTTTTTGATTGAGTGACCACATCACTTAAGAAAAGAGAAGATATTTATTGAAAATGTCAATGCAGATGAACTTTTATGCCTTCATTCGTATGCAATGATTGATTGTCTGGTCCAGATATGCATATCTTTAAATAGCTTCCTGGCATCCATCCCCTGCACAACCCAATCCATACTAATTATCTGACAACGTGCCAAATGTAATGCAATAACCATGGAGTTCCCATTGACATGTTTTATATGATGTACTTAAAATAATCAGATTTAACAGGGGTAATCTCATCTGACTGTGACTCGATATCCCTAAACGAGACAGATAGATGAAAGACTGTTAGGAAAACAGGCCCAAAATGGATGAGTGTTTTTTCTTTAAACTGTGGAAGAGAACATTCATTACAAAAGATGAACTGTATGTTTGCAGTTCACATTCGGAACAGGTAGACTCTATGTTTAGCCAATGCTGTCTAATGCTTAAGCAGTGGAAAACATGACAGATACCAATGAGATTAGTAATATAGCAGTTTGCAAAGTTGTTCTGATGCTCTTTGTGCATCATCGTTAGTGTCTTCCAAATGTGTGCTAGAAACATTAATATCTAAGCAAGCCCCATAGAGGCAGGTGTGATTTTTGAGGCACCAAGCTCATTTACTCTGGTTGTACAGTGCAGCTGTAGTTAACAACTCTTAAAACATAGTGCAGGCTTTTGCTCCACCAGGAGGATTATTACTCTGCCACCTCGTACTATTGGCTATTTGATGTATCATTCAGTCTTCCAGGAAGTGCTTCCACTGGAACAGATGAGGATCTATTGTACATAGAAAAACTATACTCAATCATCAGAATATCTGTAACATTCATTTATCTCCCATAGCAATCCTTTTTTGCTACTGTTTGCCAGTTTTAGTAAAGCCAACAGGGCGTATTGAAAGAGTTCCAACCGCTGCAAGGAGATTTTCTCGATCATCAAGAACTTCATCTCGCCCGCTGCTACTGTCAACAGCATTACTACCTCTCAACAACTCTGTGACAACCTATTTGACCTCTTCCACAGCAAAATCGCAAACATCTACTGCAACTTCGTACCCCAACCCTACCCCACAGAACTTATTGCCAACCTACCACCACCAACCAAAACGACTACCTGAGTGAATGGACAACCCTCACCAGCAACAACACCTGGCAATCATGTGGACCATCCACTCAAGGGCCCCAATGGACTCTTGCCCCACCACATCTACAATCTGAGATCATCACCAATCAGCTTCACCCTGACCCACATCATCAACACATCCATCATGACCACCACTATCCTGGAGGAATAGAAAATTGCAGAAATCAATGCCTTACTCAAGAAGCCCACAGATGACCCGAACCAAATGAGCAACTTCCGACCCATCTCCCTACTCTCCTACCCACCCAAAGTGATCTAGAAGGCTGTCAACATGCAACCCATATCCCACTTTGGGCTTCACCAGCTGCTAGACAACACCCAGTCAGGATTCAGAAAGAGCCACAGCCCTGAAACAGCAGTAATCGCAGCAACTAATGACATTCGAACCATCCTGAAGTGAGGAGAAACAGTGGTCCTCATTCTGCTCGACCTCTCTGCGGCCTTTGACACTGTCTCCCATAGCACCCTCATCAGAAGATCAACGAGATTAGCATGCAAGTATCCTTACTCAAATGGGTCTGTTCGTTCCTCACAGGAAGAACCCAAGGTTCAAGCTGCCACCTTTCACTTCAAAGACCAAGAACCTGATATAAGGAGTTCTGTAGGGCTCCTCCCTCAGCCCCACCCAATTCAATATATACATGATACCACTCGCCAACATCATCCACTCACTGTACATCACCGTAATCTCCTACGCTGATAACACCCAAGTTATCCTCACACTGACAGGCAAGACCACCAACACCAAATCCAACTTCAACAACTGCAGAACTATAGTAGCAGACTGGACTAACTGCCTAAAGCTTAAAACTGACAAAACTGAAATTCTGGTGTTCGGTAACAAGTCCTTCCCATGGGACTCCACCTGTTGGCCAACAGAGCTAGGACCAACTCCCACACCCACAGACCATGCAAGAAACCTAGGAATCATCCTAAATGACAAACTCAACATGGCAGTACATATCAATGCAGGTAGCACCTCCTGCTTTCACATCCTATGCATATTGCAAAAGATCTTCAAATGGGTGCCACAGAACAGCAGATGACCTGTCACACAAACACTCATCACCAGCAGGCTACACTACGGCAACACTCTCTATGCTGGAATCTCCAAACAACTCCTACACACTCCAGAATGTCCAGAACATAACAGCAAGACTCAAACTCAACCTCCCACACAGGACCAGAATACCTAAATAACTCCATTCACTTTCATCAACCACTAGACACCTACGCTCTGCCACACTCTCACTTGCACACACTCCTCGCAACTGCACAGGCAAAGGAGGAGGTTGCTTTTTCTCCTACATTGCACCCAAATCATGGAACGACCTCCCTCAAAAAATCAGAGCCTCCTCCTCACTTCTTGAAGTGCGCAAGAAGATGTAGACCTACTCTTCGACTAACCCAAGGGGCCCACACACCTACACACCTGCCAAAGCACATGGATACCCCTACGGGCGAGTAGTGCGCTCTACAAATCAACATAACACAATTGGAGAATACCTTTTTTTTTTACGGAGTTTTATATAGCGCAAACTTGACCCGAAGGTATCGGGTATCAGAGCGCTTTACACCAGCACCAGTTGCGTTACATGAGGACACATTCATTTTTGTTAGGCAAGGGGAGATTAAGTGATTTGCCCAGAATCACAAGATGTTGCGTGTCCTTGATGAGACTTGAACCAGGTTCCCCAGATTTGAGGTCGACCTCCCTAGCTGTTAGGCCAACTCCTTCTCACCTGAGTTTACAACTGTTGGCAAATTAATTCCAGACATATTGCCTTTGCCAGTGCCTGTTTTATTGTTCTATGGGCTCACATAATAAATGTTAATATGCACAACCAAATGCACATGTGCTCCGTTCTATTTTTAGTGATCCACTTTTCACCTGTGTAGGTATGTGGATTTATAGAGAACAAACCATTACAATCAGGGTGCGCAGAGGGGGCTGTTCCTCAGAAGTGTGGTGGTTATGCCATATGGTGTTGCGATGTTATTTGACGATTAGAGACTTGAGCTTTTTTCTGAAGAGGGAAAAAGTTGGTCAGTGTCTGCCAGACTTTGACTGGAATGGCTTATAATATTCTCAGGGTGTTGCAGAAGAAGACCTTGGGGCCTAGTCACAAAAGCCATTTTGGAGTATGTGAATTAGTGCTCCAAAATGCAATTCACAATCCAACGCCCGAGATCTTGTCCTGTACCTCTCCTATCATTTCTGTATGGAGATCTCTACCTCTGTGGTGGAAGTCTCGGCACATGGAGGTATACCATATAGCAGTAAATGATTGGGAATACTTATTCCTAAATGTGTGGGTACAAGGGAAATGAAGGCGAAGTTTAGGGAATACAAGACATTCACATAAGAGTAAGAGAATTGCAATTCACAAAATGCATTAAATGTACTACAGTAGTAGAGCTGACAAGACAGGCTCAAGTCTACTCCAGCCCAGCCTTGGAGTAAGTCAAGCATCACACATGGACGACCACTGGCATTACAATGCACTATCATAGAAATCAATGAAAGCAGGCAATAACGTTAAGGCATAGGCAAAACATTTAAAAAAATGTAAATTAAATAACGTTTAAAATTGCTTTTTATTTAAATTAACTTGAGAGAATTTAAAATTAATTGTTTAAAATGTGAAATTTGTAATATATGTAATAACATTTTAACCGAATTTTGTAAGTTATAACTTATTTATTTATATATATGAAATGAAACAACAACACTTGCACCTAGGATTGCGATGCATTGAACACAAATGATACTGTGGGGGTGGGGAATGGGGGATGGAAAAATAGTGTTTAATTTAATTTATTTTAAATAAAAAACTTAACTAAAAGATAAATAAAATTAATTTAAAATTTAGTTAAGTTTTAGTGCCGATGTGTTGTCGTTGGTACTCTGCTAGGCCTAGGTAAAAAAGAGATAAGGGAATGTATTTTAATATTTTTAAGTGTAAAAATTAATACTGTATATGTTGTTCATTTAAATATGAATTTTCATAAAATTCCTTACAAAATTCCCTACTAATTTCATTAGAGAGATTTTCACTCCGGTTAAGCCTTCACAATCAACACCTTTTGTTACCGGCATGTCGCAAGCTCAAGCTCAGATTTACCAATCGCAACTTTACGATTGTCTAACTAGGGACTGGAGACTGGTAATCCTACATCGAGGTGGAGTTCTCCTCACAGAAATGGGAATTCCATCCATCAGGAGATCTACACATCAGTGCAGGTGAAGATCTACATGTGCGGTGATCTCCACATGTAAACTTACCATTGTGAATAGGCCCATTGGGGTCTGTTCTTTCTTGCTTCCAATCTCGTGATGTGCTTTTGATGTGTTGATGTTCAATGCCAGGCATTATAGAGTGTTGTGGTTGATTTTCTTGTAGACCAGGCAGCGGGTCTCAAAGAAACTGCAAGTTAGAATATTGTGCACAAAAATATTGGAGATAGAATATCCACTGCCAAAATTTCTAGAAACTCAGGGGTTTATTTACAAGCCCCTTGCGTCGCCAGTACATCACTTATTCCCATATTAAAAGTGACGCACCGGTGGCGTAAGGGGTGTGTAAATAAGCCCCTAAGGGGCTTATTTACAAGGGCTTATCGCCACAAGAACGCCACTTTTATTGATGTTCTGGAGGCAATAACCCCTTCGCCTTATGTACAAGGCGGCATTAAGCCACTTAAAGTGGCTTAACGCTGCCTTGTAAATAATGCCCCTTTGACGCAACACTTAGCGTGAAATGGGCAGTCAATGGGTGTTGCAGTGGGTGTTCTGCCGCAACACCCATTGCTTTTTTACGCTGCCCCCTATTTACAAGGGTTGCGTAAATATGGAGCAGCGCCAAAAATAAGACCAGGGAAAACCTGGTCTTAACCTGGCACAATGAGGAAAAATTATTAATTTCTCCTCGTTTTTGCTGTTTCTATGTCTGCTGCATTCTGCAGCAGACATAGAAAAAGCAAATCGCCATTAGTGATTTTCATGTGCAGGATGGGGTCCCTACCTTTACATAAACAATCATTAGAAAGTGACGAGTTGCAACTTCTATGTATGCTGCATTCTGCAGCACACATAGGGGCCGATTCCGATCTCGGCCGGTAGGGCTCCGAATCGGATTCGGCTTTACCGGATCCGATTCGGAGCCCTGTTTCCCGACCGATTCGTACGCGGGTCCGGCCGAGCGAGTACGATGCAAGCGCTCACGAATTCGCCGACCGACTCGTACGCGGCTTCAACACGCTCCGACCGACTCACACGGACCCGACTCGCACCGCGCAATGGAGACGTTCCCCGGCCGGGTAAGTACGATGCGCACCGCGAGCAGTCCGACCGACTCGTGCCGTCCGGCTCGAAAGAGCTGTCGGAGCCGGACTTTGGGGGTCCGCGTCGGACCCCCCTGTACGAGTGGCAGCGCGAGTCGCACACAGGTGGGAGCCATGGGTCCCCCCTACCTGTGCATGTATGGCACGATGCGCTTCGCCGCGTACACGCTGTAGGGGGCGCCCTTGTTCGCCTCGCACCAATTGAGTCAATGGGAGCCCGCGTACGCGTTGTACGACCGGCTCCCATTGACTTCAATGGGAGTCTGACCGAATCGAGTCCGATAGCCTACGAACGCATCGTACTCGTCCGGTCGGACTGCCAGAGTCCGATTCGGTCGGAATTCTCTCCGGGTCCGGCTCGGTCGGAGAGATTTTCGGCCCGAATCGGAATCGGCCCCATAGAAGTTACAAATCACCATTATTGATTGTGTGCAGGAAGGAACACTTTCCTGCACATGAACAATCAGTCCCTGCAACGCAGGAACCCTTGCACTGTGATATAAGGGTGCCTGCGTTGGCGCTAGGCAGCTAAATTTAGCGCCAGTGGAAATGCTAGGGTGCGCTGTATTATTGTAAATATCGTGCATCCCTGCATTTCCAGAATGTCGGAGTGCGGCGTTACCAATTGTAGCCTAACATTAGCTCTGCCATTCTGTTGTACGTATGCCTCATAGGATCTATATGGAAGTACTGGTTTACTATACTTAGCACAACAACTAAGAACCTTGAGTATATACATTGTCAAGGTACATATGCAAAGTTAGGTATAATAAATCTATGCTTACCTACATATGCATACATTTATGATATTTTGGTAGTCTATATTCAGGCTTTGATATTTTTGCAGCACAATATTTAAAACTCAGTAGTCTGGTAGTATACCACTATACCCTTGAGGAGGGTTCACTGACACATCGACCTCAAAAATATCGATGTAAAAATTATCGATGTAAAAATATAGAATACAATAAATTAGATTTAATATACATTTTAACAAATATAACAAATAAACTTAATTAAAAAAGTTAAACACACATACATAATACTATATATATATTTATGTGATCAAGACCGGGGAGACCCGGTCGAAACGCGTCATGCTGTACACCCACGTTGAATAAAGCACCTGAATTCAAGCCGTTGTGTGGTCCGTTCCTGATTCCGGATAACTGGGGATTATCAGGAGTTTGTTTGTTTCTATATATTTATATATATATATATATATATATATATATATATATATATATATATATATATATATATTTAAAACAATCAATAAACTATTAATTATATATACCAATAACATAAAATATAATTTAAAAAAAACCATTCTATTATAAATTAAAATATTAAAATATTTAAAAATATTTAAACTCAAATTTCCCACTACAGTCAGTGCAACAGTAGGGTAAGTGATGGATAGCGGAGGGGTAAAAATTATCATTCCCACTCCAATAAGTGCAACAGTAGGGAAAGTGTTGGATAGCGAAGGTGTAAAATTTACTATTCCAACTCCAGTGAGCGCAACAGTAGGGAAAGTGTTGGATAGCGGAGGGATAAAATTTACTATTCCAACTCCAGTGAGCGCAACAGTAGGGAAAGTGTTGGATAGCGGAGGGATTAAATTTACTATTCCCACTCCAGTCAGTGCAACAGTAGGGGAAGTGTTGGATAGCGGAGGGGTAAAAATTACTATTCCCACTCCAGTGAGTGCAATAATAGGGAAATTGTTGGATAGCGGAGGGATAGAATTTACTATTCCAATTCCAGTCAGTGCAACAGTAGGGAAAGTGTTGGATAGCGGATGGGTAAAAATTACTATTCCCACTCCAATGAGTGCAACAGTAAGGAACGTGTTGGATAGCGGATGGGTAAAAATTACTATTCCCACTCCAGTGAGTGTAACAGTAGGGAAAGTGTTGGATAGCGGAGGGGTAAAAATTACTATTCCCACTCCATTGAGTGCAACAGTAGGGAAAGTGTTGGATAGCAGAGATGTAAAAATTACTATTCCCACTCCAATGAGTGCAACAGTAAGGAAAGTGTTGGATAGCGGATGGGTAAAAATTACTATTCCCACTCCAGTGAGTGTAACAGTAGGGAAAGTGTTGGATAGCGGATGGGTAAAAATTACTATTCCCACTCCAGTGAGTGTAACAGTGGGGAAAGTGTTGGATAGCGGAGGGGTAAAACATACTATTCCCACTCCAATGAGTGCAACAGTAGGGAAAGTGTTGGATAGCAAAGGGGTAAAAATTCATATTCCCACTTCAGTCAGTGCAACAGTAGGGAAAGTGTTGTATAGCGGAGGGATAAAATTTACAATTCCCACTCCAGTCAGTTCAAAATTAAAAACAAACTAAGGTGTCCATTACAATACCGGGCGGTAAAAAATCCGCCATCCATCATAGCGGGAAAAATCCGCCCGCCTACACCGTCTGAATACCGACCCAGCAATTACGATGCCGCGAGCTCAAAACCGCCAGCGGCGGTAAAAACGCAAAAAATACCGCCCGCCCATGTCCGAGTCGAAGTCTATCCGCCCGCCACGGACGGAAAGACGCCCGACAACACGAAACCGCCCGCCCTGACGACCGAGACACCACCCGTGAAATTACGATCGCACCGACATGACCGCGGAAAACACACAAATACACCGCCCGCCAGCGCAAACAACGCTGATGAAAATGGACACGGCGGAAGCCCTGGCGGCCACGTCCCTGCACAGAAATCATCCGCGGACCCAAACAAACGCACACAACATGGCCAACAAGTCCACACAGCAACCCACGCACAAATACACAAACACAGTACACATCCCGATAACACACCCCCTGGACAAACAAATAAACTACAAAGCCCAGAACACCACCCACAACACACCTGAAAACAACAGACCATCATGACACACCCACATAGGTAAGTACAAAAGCAGCACCTTCACAGACCACAACCCCTTGCAACATTACAAAGCAAAGCAGAGAGGAGAGGAGAGGACACAGTGACACAGCAAGGACAGCAGCACACCACAGATACGCACACATCACACCCACCACCACCACCAAACACCAGCACCACAAACCCCCTGCACATCACACACCACACACCGCACCAGCACCACAAACACCATGGCATCACACAGAATGCCCAAATTCACTTCCACTGAGCTGACGGTCATGGTCGACGAGATCATCAAGGTGCACCCACAAATCTATGGCAACCAGGTCCAGCACACACCACTAGCCACCAGAAACAGAATGTGGAACAGGATTGTAGACCAGGTCAATGCAGTCGGGAACGTTCCACGAAACAGAGGAGAAATTAACAAAAGGTGGAACGACCTCAAAAGCATGGTCAAGAAGAAGGAGAGCAAAAATCGAGAGCTGGCTGCCACGACTGGCGGAGGGAATCCCGCGCATTTCAAGACCTTCAAAGCGTGGGAGGAGAAGGTGCGAGTCATCATACATCCGGAGATCCTCACCGGATTACCAGGGGGAGTGGAGGCTGGTAAGTACGAACAAATGTATACCAGCACACCGCTATGTACTCACATGCACCACCACTATGCCATAGCTCCGAGGGACAAACACCCCCATGTCCAGTACACAATACACAACACATCACTCACACATGCAACAGGCACCACCACACACACAGCCCAAACCTACCAACTAACAAAACCATGGGGGCATGTGTACACTCAGCCAGCCACGCAACTACCACCAGGTCCCCTAGTACTCCAGAAGCGCCACAACGAGCACCCCCACACCCATGTGTCCGCCATAGCTACACTAACCGACAAGTAACAGGTAAGTAGCAGGAACACAAAGTGCAGTGGCTCGGAGGGGGACAGCTGAAGTACAACACACACCAGGCCCCTAGTCCCACAGCACAGCAAGGAGGAGCACCCCCACACCCATACCCATGTGTCAGCCTTAGCTGCACTAACCGACAAGTAACAGATAAGTAGCAGGAACACAAAGTGCAGTGGCTCGGAGGGGGACAGCTGAAGTACAACACACACCAGGCCCCTAGTCCCACAGCACAGCAAGGAGGAGCACCCCCACACCCACACCCATGTTTCAGCCTTAGCTGCACTAACCGACAAGTAACAGGTAAGTAGCAGGAACACAAAGTGCAGTGGCTCGGAGGGGGACAGCTGAAGTACAACACACACCAGGCCCCTAGTCCCACAGCACAGCAAGGAGGAGCACCCCCCACACCCACACCCATGTGTCAGCCTTAGCTGCACTAACCGACAAGTAACAGGTAAGTAGCAGGAACACAAAGTGCAGTGGCTCGGAGGGGGACAGCTGAAGTACAACACACACCAGGCCCCTAGTCCCACAGCACAGCAAGGAGGAGCACACCCCACACCCACACCCATGTGTCAGCCACTGCAGTGCACACCGTCAGCCGACAGGTAGACATCTCACCCCACAACAAACGGTGTCAGTGGGTGTCCAGCCATCACCACTACTCACAACACCGCCCCCACCCCCACAGACCAGCAACATGGAGCACCCCTCCCGCCCATAACCATGTGGCATCCATTGCATTGCACGCTCAAAAACAACCTGTAGGTGGGAAACTGGACAGGGCGGGGTGTCGTGAGGCATGAGGACTGTATTGCGACCAATACATGGGACATGTCACGTAGCAGAGGAACACGCAGCACTGCTCCCTGTCACAACCATGTGAACAATGTGCACACGGACATGAACCACAGAGTCACACCCCACATGACCCATCACAGACACGGCAACACCCAAGGAGCCATGTCTGCATGCACAAGTCACACTGATTACAGAACCACACGGCAGGCACTGTGCAACCCATCACACACAACAGCAACACCATCGAAGTCCTGTCCATGTAGCCCTTACTGCCTGATAACCACACACCCTACAACTACGCCCATGTAAGACAAACCCCACTAGACGTAACAGCGTGGAACCACAAAAATGCACACAAACACCACTGGACCCATGAGACACACAGGCACACAATGCACATACAACATACCATCCATCTCATCCGTCAGCCCCAGTTACATGAAAGGTATGTCATCCGAACAGCTGGTCCCCATACAGTAGTCACGCAAAGAAACATGCCCATGACAAATCATGTGCCCGAAGTGACTGAAGCGCACGTCACACTGTGAGTAACAACACACATAACATAGTCAACACCCCCAAGAGCACTGCATTGATGCACATGGCAGAGGGCAGCACGCACACCAAGGATTTGGCCCATCTGCAATACGTCGTGTGGCACACAACCATCACTCACTCATAACAATGCGTCCAATGTAATGTCCATAAATCACAACAGACAGCAGATATGCCGGGTATGTCAGACATACACCCACCTTAGACCATGCACTGTCATGTTGCCACAACACATGTCACGTTCTGCACCCATAGCTCACAGTATGTACCCCAAAAGCATAGTTCATCTCAAAAGCGTTTCAGGGGCTGTACCCCCTTTTGCCATCTGCGTTTCTAAGCGTTCCATTTGACCCCCAAAAGCATAGTTCATCTCAAAAGCGTTTCAGGGGCTGTACCCCCTTTGCCATCTGCGTTTCTAAGCGTTCCATATGAACCCCAAAACCATAGTTCAAACCAACCTCCACGATGGGTCTGGAGCCCGCATACACCAGAGCCACAAAATGTAGGGGTACAGCAACACACCCATTGGCATTGCTAATCCGTCCCATGCCACATGTCCACATCACACAGTCCCATTGCCTAGCCCACGCAACCACAAATAGTACAGCCACACACACGCCTCTGGGAAACCAGTGCACGACAGTGCACGAACTGTGAATGTCAGACAACTTATACATACTTTGCCAGGTGCAACACAATAACATGTCTCATTCTCCCCACAGGTGCCGAACTGCTGGATGCTGGAGAGGGAGACAGCAGCCAGCACAGCCAGCCTGCAAGCCCCCAACATGGACTCACGGATGTGGAGGATCTGTCCTCCTCTTCGGACACGGACCACCCAGCAGGCCCATCTGGTGTGGCAGGGCCCAACCGCTCCCCAGGCCCCCTCCTACCCACCAACCCATCATTCAGGGCTGCTGACCACTCACAGCCCCCTGCTGCCACTGTCGTTGCGGCCACTCCCACTGTCGTTGCGGCCACTCCCACGGTCGTTGCGGCCACTCCCACCGCCGCAACCACCACCATCGCCGCAACTACCACCATCGCCGCAACCACCACCATCGCCGCGACCACCACCACGTCTTCACTGGCCCCAGCCCCAGCGCAAGTGGTGGTCCGGCCGACTGGGTCCACCCTGGGAGCCAGAGCGAGGACTGTGGTGAGCAATGTGGCTAGTGGGAAGGCCGGTGGCAGCAGTACTGGTAGGAGGAGCAGGGTCAGGCCAACGCCAGCCATGCCTGGGAGCCATGCCCTGCCTAAAATGGCCAGAGTCCTTGGGGCCTATGAAGAGGCCCAAGGACAATGGGCCAGGTCGGCTTCCGACACGCGGGAGGTCCTAGGGGTGTTGAGGTCCATGGACGCCCATATGGGACAATTCGTGACCCGTATGGACCAACTCGTGGACCTCATGGGCCAGCTGGTGGTGGCGGTGAGGGCACAAGCAAGGCCAGCAACACCACCTCCGCCACCACCTGCTGTGGCGCAGGGTCGAGCAGCAACCAGTTCCCCTGCGTCCACAGCCAGTGAGCACACCTCACCCACCACCAGCAGGTCGCCACCACACCCCCCTTCCAAACGTGGAAGGGGCCGTCCGAAGAGGATACAGATGTCCCGAGAGGACCTCGCACGCTCCAAACGCCAGTGAGGCAGCCAGCCATCCTTGACCACCGACTGCATTGACTTGGACTACGATCCTACCCCACACAGCTATCTGTATGGCATGTGTCTGTTGGACTATGGACATAGAACTAGTGGGTACACCCTGTGCATCACGCAGCCATGACCGACAGCTCATTGTCACTGCACGCACCACTTTTGTCATCACCTTGCACACAATCACATGTCTCCTATGAAAATAAATGCACCTTTAACACAAACTGCTGTCTGTGCCCTGTGTTTATTGAACGATGTGCAACCGCCACCTTGAGCAGAAAAGCATCTGATTTGTGGTATGTCGATGGGACAGGAGAGGCTGTAGGGACCTAGGGGTGGAAGACAGAACAGGAGTACATTCAATGAGTGTGTCACACACTCATCACACAGTACATGTCACCAACTACAAGCAATGTACACACATCGCATAGAGCAATAGGGCACAATGCCACAGCCACCGTCAGTGGCATACTAACCTGGACATGGAGCATTGACACACAGCACTCAGTGAACAAAAGGCCTCCGTGACAGAGCACACATACACCTGCACATATACAGCTACATCAGCCGTAGCACATGGACACTCACCGTCAAGTGAAGTAGCGGGCGATGAGCTGCTGACGCACATTCCCAGCTTCCTCCTCTCCACTGTCCTCGTCACTGGACCCGTCCTGGTCTGCAGGCGGGGGCACAGGCTGATCGCCGTCATCCACTATTAGGGGGATCTGCTTGCGAATAGCCAGATTGTGCAGCATGCAGCAAGCCACTACTATCTGGCACACCTTCTGTGGGGAGTACGCCAGTGCGCCCCCGGTGCGGTCCAGGCATCTGAACCTGGACTTGAGGAGGCCAAAGGTCCGCTCAACCACACGTCTGGTCCTCCCATGTGCCTCATTGTAGCGGTCATCAGCTGGGGTCCGAGGATTTCGTAATGGGCTGAGCAGCCAAGGACCATTCGGGTAAGCAGAGTCACCTGGGTGTGAGGGATACAGGGAATCGTTGCAATTCAAACTGGACACAAGTCAGCATCGCACACCCAGCACGCTACACGACTCCACATACTCACCAACAATCCAGGCACGGTCCGGTTGCAGATTGGTCATCAGTCGTGGTAGGATGCTGTTGCGCATGATGTGCGCGTCATGTGCCGATCCTGGAAACTTCGCACACACGTGTGAAATGACCATGTCCGCAAGGCACACCACTTGCACATTCAGGGAGTGGGTGTGCTTCCGGTTTCGGAAGACGTGCTCCGTGGCCTGTGGTGCAACAAGGCCAACATGGGTGCAATCAATTGCACCAACAACGTGGGGGATCCGTCCAAGGGCATAGAAAGCACCCTTTACTGCCGCCAATTCACGGGCCCTGGGGAATCGGATGTACCGGTTCCTGTACAGCATCATAGCTGACAGTACATCCCGTAGCACCATGCTGAACATGGGCTGGGACATCCCACCTCCACTGCCCACTGTGTGTTGGAATGACCCAGTGGCGAAGAAATGCAGTGCAGCCATCACCTTAGCCGTGGGGGTGAATGCAGTTGGATACACCCTGCGAGGACGGAGGTGGGGTTCCAACAAGGCACATAGGCGATGCAGGGTGGGTCAGTCCAGACTAAATTTACGTATTAACTCCACATCCTCCATGTCTGCCAGCAATTGGTAGGGGCGATGTATGTTTGGTCTCCTCCTAGGTAAGATGGAAGTGGACACATGTCAAAGCAACACACAACAGGGCATGTACACATACACAGAACACAAATTACAGACAAAGCAATTGAATCACAGAACAGCTGACAAGTAGGGACAGCACAGCCACAATACACTTACACAGGTCCCATGCCAATGTGTACATGATGATATGCCAACAGACATGTGGAGGCTGGCCACTGGCCGTCCATGCCTATGCATGCCGCATGTGGTGGCCCTGTCCATTGTGGACCTGCTCCCACACACTAATCATGTCCACACCTGCAGTTGCACTGCACACATTCTACTGTGTGGTGCACATGGCATCAGCGGACTGTACCCGCCATGGGCCAGGCCCTTACGGCCAACTCCAATGACCCTCGCGGTTGCACCCTGCGTGTTCCACCATGGAGGAAGGTGACCCGGGCCAGCTGGGAGCAGGCCATCGTCTGCAATTGAAGCTGGCAGACATGGTACTCAAATTGCAGCAGCTTGGACCCACTGCAACTGCACCAGGGGGCTATATGAGTGTGGGGGTGAGACCGGCATTACCACAGCTACCTGGGACTGCTGCCTGGCATCCATCAACAACACCTGCTGCTGCCACCTGTCCACCTCATCGCTGATGACGCTGAGGATATGTCCAGGTCCACTGACCAGCGAGGAGCTGGAGATCCTGCATTCCGAGCTGCACGCACACTGCACATGGCTATTCCTTGCGGTAGTTGTGTGTGAAAGACAACTACAGTGTGTGTGGGAGTGCATGTGGGGGACACACATGTCGTTGATCCGCAGCACTATGAGTCAGAGCCTGTGGGGGTCAAACATGCACTGCTCACCATGCTGACTGCAGGTGGCAAGGGTATGTGAGCTCTCGGGCGCATTGCCATGTCTGTCCCTCCCGAGTGGTGATATATGGCAACTTAATGTCAGACATCAAGTGACATAGCCAATTGGCAATGCAGGTCTCAGAGCACTTGTTGCTCGTGTGAATGTCAGGCTGGGGCCATGCTGCCCTTCTCAGTCCCAGCAGGCCTGACCTGCACATTGACTGCACAATGCCAGTAGGTGTCAACACAGACTGCCAAGTGGGTTACATGTGTCACCTGTACAGGACCCTCCGGATGAGCGCTAAGTCAGCACTGTCAATTGGCCACACCATGCCTTGTGATAGGGATGTGTGTGAGGGATAGTGGCACTGAATGTGACCTTCGTTGTGGGGTGGGCCATGCTTAGGGCGAGTACTTTGATGGTTGCGCACTGTCGGTCACAGTGGGTACACCCACACAGATGTGTTGCCTTGTGATCTTTTTGTGGGTCCGCCGGACAATGGACAGTAGATGTGGGCAGACTACACATTGGTCGATGTGCTGTCAAAATGCATGTGCCTTCACACCAGGCACAGCTGCCCCTGCACATGTGACCCCTGCTGCCCTAAGTGCTGGGTCTGTTGAGCTGATGCGCCATCTGTGCGTGGGGCAGACAGCTCTCCTCACTTCCGTCATTGCCCATGACATCACTTTGCCGCAGGTGACATGGATCATGGAGGGCCGACATATACGCGTGGGTGGACTACACAAGACTGTCCAATGGTTGTCACCCCCAGTCAGTGCTTCAAATGGGAGGAATGTAGTGCAGGTACTCATTGAAATGTGTCGAGTGGGCGGGGCTGGGTGCGGGGCTCAAATCAAGACATGTGTGGTTTATCGGCGTATTTACTAGTTGCAATACACACGAGGCACGTCTTTTTCAGATCAGATCTGGGTCATTCTTTCTACCAAATGTGAGTCATACAGTAATATTATAACGTTTCCTCATGGCCTCCCCTCGCTCACCCCAATATGCGTTTGCATCTGAGAGGCCAGCGCGTGCACAGGCGGCTCCGAGATGGCACCAGTGAGGCCAAGGAGTGTATGTGTGGGTCCATTTGAACAAGTAGTCTGTCTCGCGGTATCATCAGTGCCGGTACGCCGTCCACCTGCGTGGTGCCCCGACTCGAGCCCCGGACAACATTGACTATGCATGACAGGCTCCGCAGTTCCGGAACACCACCTGCAACACACAGAGGCTGTAGCTACCCTAGCGGCCCAGGCCGCGTCCAACTGGAGCTCATGGACCCACACATTCACTCTTTGGCCTCTCTGGTGCGAGCTTGGAGCTGCTCATGCATGCGCTGGCTTCTCTGTTGCATTGGCATGTAACGTGTGTGGGGTTATGGGCAATGAGTGTGATGGTGCAGGCCACCTTCCGTGACGTCACTCCTGCTCATGATGTGTGCGTCCCCCCACTACTTCCATTTGACTTGTGCCATACTACATATTGAGGATGTGTTGCCTGCGTGATGTGCCCAGGAGGAGCGCGCCATGACCTCTCACCCACCATGCTCCACTGCCATCCCGTGCCCTGGATTGCCTGTGCAGGTGGACAATGTTGGGGATACACCTGGTCGACAGGGGATGTGTGTGCCTTGTCAAGGGCCTGGCGGACGCACAGCGGTATCCAGCATGTCCACAGAGGGTGGGCTGACGTGTACGCCTGATGCAGCATTGTTTGTGTGGCCGCCTGTTGTGCACACACGAGTTCACATTCACCCCCAGACAGGTGGCCTTTACAAATGCCCAGGAAAGCGGTAATGTACTGTTCCGGAACCCTCCCAACACAGCGTGTTTCAACATTGCATGTGCACATCTACCCGTCACACCCGCCCACCTGGGCAATGCGTCACTCCCGCTTCACACGACACATGTGTGTCTTCCACAGTTGTGCTACTCATTTGCGTTGACATCCGATGACAGTGGACCAGATGGTCAACTCACGACTGCCGTGTACTTCACACACTCTCATCCTCTCTCATTCGTACTTGTGAAATGAATCAGCAGAGACAGATCTTTGCTTCAAGCCATGTATTGTGACTTATGTCCTCTGTGATGCAGTATAGTGGACACTACTGGCAGCGGAATGCATGTGGAGGATATACTCAGCATGATTACACATAGCATAGGGTGTAGGGGTACATGTGATTAGTTGTTGCCTGTGGGATGTGGGCTTCAGAGTTACATCTGCTTGGCCGTTGCTGTGCTAATGTACATTTGCTAATTGCTGTGGAGCTGCTGACTTTGACACAGACGGTATACATTTAGCCTACCAGACCGCTTGGTATCATGGGCACAGTCCATCTCAGTTCCATGTAACAGGTTTGGTGCTGTTGTTACTCATGCACACGTGCGTGTGAGATGACATCAGGGCATGGTCTTGCGTACATGCAGCGGCGTCCCACTTGTTGTTGCGATGTGGTGGCTACTGGACATGTCACAGTCACTGGGGTCGTGTTGTTGGTGGATGCACTTGTCGTCCATGCAAATGTCCTGGGACGGAATTTCCGGGGGGTGGGGTGGCAGCTCTCACATACTCCAGCCGAGCGATTACTGTCCACTGAGCGGTGCATATGTCCATGGGCGCAGGATCCATGTCATGGCATAGTTGTAGGTGCAGTTCTGTCCATGTGGTTGCAATACACAAATCCCATGCCACTGCCTCCCCCGATACATGCGGAGTTCCTGGATGTGATGGGGAACAGAGTGCATGTCCCGGACATATCCGATGTCATGGCAGGGTCGTTGATGGTGTGGTGTCAGTTGCAGGTTGCTTGGTATGGCTGTTGTGGTGGTAACTGGCCAGTCCGTGCGGAAACTAGGCATGGATACGGTGTCGGACATCATGGCTCAATTGGGGGAATTGCGTCGGGGTCCGACGAATTGACATGTTGTCAGGTATGCGATGCCTTCCAGCAGGGCTTCCATGTCATTGGTGGTATACATGTTTGCCAGCCAATGTAGCGGATGGTGGCTGTCAAGGTGTTGTTCGTAAGTTGTCCCTTGTAGGAGCATGATGGGGCATGTTGTATGACATTCGATGTAGCTGTGATCCATGATCCGTCGTGTGGAGGCACAGTGGTCCCATTTCAGTGTGGGTCCGATGTTGGCCACATATGCCATGCCCCCATAGGCTGAACAGACCCTGTTGTGGGCGTCCAGAGGGTGGAATAGTTGTAGCAGGTCCGCCCTTGGACATGCCGGGTTGGAGAGACACAGATCCACAGGATGGTGGAAGGGACACCTCCGACAGTAGAAGACGGGGATGACGCAGCTGAACAATGCGATGCGGTAAGTCAGTCGGTAACTTACGTTCAGCAGGGACAGGGGTTCACATCCCAACATCTGTATCAGGTTATGTTTGTACAGCTTGACCTGTCCGGCGTAGTTGGGTAGGTGTGGTGAAAGTGCCATTTTGCTGCAGGGCGATGTGGTGGCGTGCTCCGGCTGTCTGTGCAGTCTGCAGAGTGCAAGCTCCGAAGTTGCTGGGGAGTCTGTGATGTTCGTAGGGAGGCAGGACTTGTGTTATGTTAGCTTGTGCGGAAGACACGGGCCCTCATCCCACATGCTTCTCTGAATGGTCAAGGTCAGTGGTGTGTGACTCCTTCCAGATAACTTGCATGTGAACGACATGGGGGAGTGTTTTCATTTCTTTTTCCCGTTCGGAATGTTCTTAGGTGATATGCGCTATCTGCCCTGTGGTCGGTTTCCTCTGCATGCCTGTGTTGGTCTTTTTTTGGGACAATGGCTGTATTCTCCGGCTTGTTTAGTCGGGATGTGGTTTCGGAGTTGGAATGGAAGGTCATTCAGTGCTGTCTGCTCTCCCGTGTGTGGGCGGCAGGCTGCGTTTCCGCTATACGTTGGGCCTTGTGTGTGGGTGTAATTATTGGGACCACCTATTGTCGGTCCCCGGGCTCTTTGGTGTTCCGTTTTGTATGTCTTGTTATTGGGTGCAGGGTGGTATGGGTGTTTCTGTGTGGTACTGGCGTACCTTTTGCCGATGGGGCACATATTCTGCTGGGTGGTGTTGCCGCCGCTGTGTGCTTCGCCATGTTTGTCACACAGGGGTGTGTCCTAATATTGCGTGACTTCACTGACATGTAGGCGTCGGTTGTGTGACGTTGGATGGTGACCGTGAATTGGGGTTTGGGGACATGACTGTGGCTTGCCTGTCACGTGACATGTGCGTTTGGGGTGGGGCTGGTGTGTGGTGTTTGTTGTGCCCTGTGTTGTATGTGTGTGGCGCATACATGGCGCTGTGGTTGGGCTCTGCGTTGTGCGCATGTGTGGCTGCGTCAACGCCGCGGCGCAGCGGGGCCGTGACGGGGACGTTAGTTCCTGGTCCCAGGTGGTGTGTCCCCGGTTGTTGCGAGTTGTTACAATTTGCCCTGTGTGACATTTGTGGGTGCAGTGGTGGATGTGTCGTGTCCACGCAGGGGTGTCGGGGGGGCCATGTCCTCTTTTTCCACCCTTGCACTGTGTGTGGGGTTTGCGTGCCCTTGTTGTGTGTATGCCTACCTGCGTCGCCGCGGTGCGTTGCCTCCTAGGTGGTGCATCAGGTAGAGGATGGGGAGGGCCTGGAGTGCTGGATTCATGCTCGGGGGGGCCGCCTCTTCGGTGTCCGTGCTCGGAGGTCGGGTTTCCGCCTTGCTTTCGCGTGCGGTGTCTCTTAGCCGTGGGAGCTGTTTGTTTGCGGCATCGTAATTTGTACGCCGGGCGGGACGTGGTTTCGTCGGGCGGTGTGCCTCTATTGGGCTGCACCGCTACGTGAGCGGGCGCGCTTTGATGGCGGGCGGCGTCGCTGGCTTGCGGGCGGTGTTTGGCTGACTTTTCACATCCTAATTGGGCGGGCGTGTGTGCTGCGGCGTGCAGACGGTAACTGGTGGTTTTTGCACCCGCCAGCACGGCGGTGGTGCTTCCGTCCGCCATCCTAATGGGCCCCTAAATATTTTAAAAAATCAAAAAAATATTTAAAAAACAAAATAACTAAATAAATATATGAATATGTTAAAAATTAAAATACAAATATATTTAATATTAAAAATACAAAAAGAAAAACATATTTTAATGTTAATTATATATGACAAAAACTTACAAACATATTAAATAAAATAAAAAATAAACTTCAAACAAATAAATATTTTTAATTAGAAAATATTTAGAAACAAAAACATTAATTATTACATAAATTTAATATTTTTATTTCCTACCCTATAACACCACACAAATCACAACCCACATCTAAATTTAGACAAAAATGTACTTCCATAATTAACATAATTAATTACCAATGAAAGAAATATTATTAATTAAAAAACAAATTAAAACTAATAAAAATTAATTAACTACCCACACTTTAACATTACATAACATGTGTATTTGTAACCCACACCTAAAATTAAACTGTAAAAAATGTCATTACACAATTAAAACTTGTTTTCAATTTAAAAACTACTACTATTAAACAACTAATTATAAAGTAGGCAAAATGTATTTAATCCCCACCCTTTACCCCTATAAAAGTAGAACCCACATACAAACAAATAAACAATTACCTTAATTAAATATCAATTAATTAATGAATATCAATTAACAACTAATTTTAATCAAACACAAATTACTTCCCACCCTTTACCCCTATAAGCCCCACAACAAACACCTAAAATTAATTACACAATTTCCATATTTAATTTTCAATTAATTAATATCAATTAACAACTAATTATTAATTAATACAAAATAAATCAATTCCCACCCTTTACCCCTATAAATCTCAGAATCCACACCTAAAATTATTTACACAATTATTGTAATTAAAATTAATTAATGAATATTAATTAACAACCAATTATTAATTAATTAATAATGAATTATTTCACACAATTAACACTATAAAATCTCAATTAAATAAATATTAATAAATAAAAAATAATCATTAATGTATTATAGTTAAATTACTTCCCACCCTATTCCCCTATAAACCCACAACCCTCTATGGAACTAAAAAACGCAAAATTTAATTTAAAAAAAATTCATAACTACTAAAAATTTAACACATATATTAAAAAATATAAACAATTCTTATACAAAAAATACATCACATACATTTAAAATATATACTAAAACACATAACACTAATTAAACAATCGCTATTTTAAACAACTGTATTTTTGCAAACGATATTAATGACTTCTATATTTTATTTTTAAAATCGATATGTCTTACCTTAAATCAATATTCTTGACCATGATATTCTTGCTGTTGATATTTCTCACTCACGATATTTAGGACTCAATATTTCTGTAGGTCAACATTTCCAACTCGATATTTTGTCTGCACACCCTTGAGGAGGATTCAGGTAGGTTGTATCAGCCAGTGGAGCTCTCTAAGCGTGACCAGACTACATAAAGTTTGCAATGGTGTGAAGCAAAGCAAATGCTTTGGTATTGTTTTTCAAAAAAAAGTTTGATCCAGTCAATATAACATAAACATTTTTGTGCCAGGCATAAAACCAAAGCAGCATGAATTTTCTCTATTTTTGGTGACTTTGCAAAGTAATGGAGCTGCACACCTGTCGCTTTTAGAATGGGTTGGCTTTTCCACAATAAGTTTCACATGGTGTATGAAAACCATGTCTGATTTTTCATGCTGGTACTTCTGGTCAGAAAAACCGCATGAGGCTTTGGCAAGTCTCCTTCTGTGGGTTTTTTTCTACCACGGGGAGCACATAATGCTTTTCTCCCTTACACAGCTACCCCCACTCTCATCCATTTATCACATGCTCAGAGCAGGTAATAAATGTATGCAGTAAAACTGCATGGAATAGCAGCAGTGGCACCTCCGTTGTGGCGGAGGAGCGTGCCCCACCTGCTGCGAGCGCAGCAGGCCCACACATGAATAATGAAATGGTAATAAATACCATTGTATTAATGTATCCCAGGCTCGCGTTGTTACAGCGCAAGGGCAGGAGGTGGGGCTGATTAGTGCAATTGCATTATTACTTCAGCCCCTGCCAGTACGTATGTCAGATTGGCTGGCTGTCTACAGCCGGCTAATCTGACATGTGCACTTAAGAGCTGGCAATCCAAGGGCTGAGAAACAGCCGAGGGATTGCAGCCGCAGGCCCCAGCCTCAAAATGAGCCCTGGGTTAACATACTCCAGCCAATTCTGGAGCTGCGCTGTAGCTCCAGGATTGGTTGGTTTCATTTTTCCACAAGGGAGGCAGTCCTTCCCTTTCCGCCGGACCGCCCCTAGTCACCGCCGAGTAGAGCAGAGGAGCAACGGGACCATGAGTGCCAGCGCAGCAAATATGGTGAGTTTATTGGGTATGATGCTCACCATAATTTAATTTTGCCAGCCGCTACTGTGGAATAGGGCATTCCATGTGATTAACGACTGGAAAAATTTGTCCATGCACTAATTTCCCATTCCACGGCGTCTTACTTAAAGCTGCACAGTACTGGTGTGAAATTAGATTACCACTGTTTAAATCGCATGTAACTTTACTTCTAACCCAATACAGTGCAACCTGTAATCAGGGTTATAGCACATTCAGTCTGATGTGTGACGCTCAGCGAGTTATGCCTCCACTATGGTCGCTCCATCCATGTTAACAAGACAAGTTGACATAGGTTGATAGAAATTAGGTCAAGGGGATGAGGGAGACAATATTCAGACAAACAATTACTGTATTTTGAGCAGAGGGAGAGAGACCTACGCAGCAGGTATAGATTTACTAGGGAGGTGCCACTTAAATTCATCACATGATGCACATAGTAGTAATTCACTCATCTTCTGATGCAAGTGCACTATTTCACCTTCTAGCCATTGGGACATATCAACCCACAGGTCTCCTGGCAGGTGAGTAGGAAGGACTGTAGTATCATGTTTTCTGTTCTGTTCAATCAGTGCCAAGCTCGCCATATTCAGAGCACACATACATTGCTTCTGAGGTACAGAATGTGAAGGAATGTTTCAACAGTATTGTACATTTCCCCGATACAACGGGGACCATTGATGACGCACCCTGCCCGCTGCCATCAAACACCTATCTAAGAACTAGAAGGTCAATACGCACTGAATATACAGGTAGATTGTAATGTAAGCCGTGTAAAAGGGGGGTCCCAAAATGCATTTTCCCCAGTCAATTTCCCAAAGAGGTTTTAGACACGCCTACAGCCCATACAATTACACCAAATTTGGCAGAAAGCTAGATCTTGGTCCAGAAAGATCTCGTTGTGATTAGGTGTAAATTCGTTCAGTGGTTTTAGAGTTCTTAAAGAAAAAAAGATGTATAGATATCTAGAGACGCGAACCCGCTACGGATCTGACAGATCTCAAAATGAGATATGATTGGCTGCCAACACTTCAACCAGCCATCTTGAGACTCAGACTCAGCCCAGTCCCAAGAAATACAGGATCATAGGTATCACTAAAGCAGCAATGTAGTGGTACCAGGACTAGAGCTGTGAGGGGTCCAATACACACCCTTTATGGCTACCCTTTAATTCCCAACATGGGGCAATGAGGGATCTATTTTCCTCTGCAATGTCCTCTGCATTCACCAAAAGTGCCTATCAAAGTGCAATCAATCTGGAAAATGTTTTTGCCTTACAATCATTGCAGTTACATCCACTTTGATACCTCTTCCACGAAGGACGTACAGATGACTTGTGGCACTAGTCTCCACACTATGGAGAGAGCTGTCATATTATAGCACACCATAATATACCTCTTGACACACTTCTGGCTTTCATAAAGGGTATCATCTCAACTCCACTGCCTTTTGGTTAGCTGTGCATAAAAGCAATCAGGTTTGTAGCGTATGTATTTTAAATCAATTAAGTAAGCAAATAAGGAAGCTCATCTTCCTGAAAATCATGCCTGATTGGAAGATGAGACTAAAGGTGAAATTCCACCTGGTCAAAAGATATATTGGGGAAAAAGGATGTTGTTTAGTCTATACGTGTACCATATTTTCCGGGGCTTATTCACAAAAGCATTTATGAGTATGGGAAGTAGTACTACAGGGGTACTCTCATAGGTACTCTTACATGCCTTTGTGAATGGGCTCTGAAGCACTCAACTGTCTATTAATTTAAGTTCAAAGAGGACATCATCTTTGTATTTGTGCTAATGGTGTGTGGATATTTCCCAAACAGTCCCATTTTAGATGTTTTGGGGCCAATTCATGAAGGCATGTAAGAGTATGCAAGAGCACGATAGTAGTACTGCTTTCAGTTGCAGTCAGTAATATGCATGAGTAGTAGGGTGGCTACACACACGCTCATTCTCTTCCAACCATTCACTCACAAAAGCACACATCCAAAAGCAGACTTACTCACATCCATCCATTCACAAGCATGTACACATACACCCATCCATTCACAAGCATGTACACATACACCCATCCATTCACAAGCATGTACACATACACCCATCATTCACAAGAACATACACACGCACAGACCCAGGCAAAGCACGCACACAGATACACAACACTCATAGATACAAACATGCATCCATCATTCAACAAGCAGCTACCATGCCGGGGGAGGTGACATCGGGTGGTGGAAGGGCGAAGCTGAAAGGCCTTGTGATTCCTGGAGGCTTTGGAGAAGGAAGAGACGGACAGAAGACCCCCTCCACCTCCTCTTAATGGCGTCATTGATAGTCAGCCCTGGGCACTTCAGGGCTTAAATCTGAAGCTACCAGCTCTGATTCTGTCAGTGATGGTTCCTCTCGTCATGAGTCAGAGGACTTCACAGGCAGGGGTGGCTGCTGTCAATCCGAGGTGGGAGGCAGGAAACAAAAAAATAATAATAAAAATAAAACTTACCTTTCCTGCCGGCTGGAGCGATCTTCTCCTCCTGCACTGCGCTGCTCCACTGCTCCCGTCCGGATGACACTACCATTCCCATGGGCATAGGCTCCCAAACCCCACCCAATCCCAGCACTTCTCCCAGCATGAGAGAAACTCTGTGATTGGGCGGAGCTGGCCCGTTGTGCGCTCCAGCTGGGTCTCTTGAGCCTGTGCCCCTGAGCATTAGGATATCTCCAAGGGAACAGCCTGGAGATATCCAAGTGCGCACGTGAGTTTCGGCCGGCCAATCCCACATGTGCACTTTTAGTGCCCGCCTACCACTACTCCCCCTGCTGTGTGACACTGGTGCCTGGCCCCGCCTCTCCCCCGACGTGGCGGGCTGGAAGTAAAAATAAAATGACAATAAAATAGTTTTATTGTCATTTTATTTTTCTTCTTACTGCTGCGTTTTAGCATTGGGGCGATGCTTCTCGCCATAGTGGAGGAGCCACGCCTGTTCACAGGGCTTTGCTGGGTGGCCATGCTTTAGAAAAGGGAGGGGGCGACGCACGGGAGCCCTTAATGACAGGCTGCCCCTGACTATTTTACATACCACGGAATGCCTTCCCTTAAAGGACTCTCCCTGTCCAGTTGGTTTATTTGAAAGTGTCCTAGCCTTGCTATTTGTCTTCCTATTTGAAAGATGCGTATTAAGCATTAGCTACAAATACATGTTTGTTTTTGGTATTTAGCTATTTTATAAGGTCCAAAAAAGACAATAGCACAGAATCCAGAGCTTGCATTTGTACTTTAGGAAAAAAAACTGAAAACGTTTCAACAAGATTTTCAGTTTCAGCAAGATTTTTGCAGCTTTTCTTGCACTCTCTGTGACAGTCAGTCTAACACTGGGCCTCTTTCTTCTCTGCTTTCATTTCCCTCCTCCCTGTCCGCAGCATACTGCTGTCTGGATGTTCACTGAAGCCGCCATGTGTGGCAGGTGGAATGGAATAAATTACCCCATGCATGCATCTCTGTGCAGAGGATTATATCTTGAGTTTCACGCTCGACTGCACTTCGTGGGCAGTGTCAGGAAGATATCCATGCCTGTGACATATTTTCCTTTGCTTAGATATGGATCAGAAAACGAGATGTATGTGATTCAAAGGATTTTTGTTCTTGGCCAGCTGTGAAGCATCCCTGTAGCTATTCATGTTTCTCTTCTATGAGCAAGGGTTTTTCCAGGAAAGGGTATTCTTGGCTGGCAGTGGCAAGAGGACAATATAATTCTTGTGATGTGGCCCTAACAGACCAAAACACTGCACCGAGGACTGGCACTAAGATCTGGTAAACTTCTATACACTTCACTTTATTGTCTGTGTAAGGCATGTAAATTACATCTTAACTGCAGCTCAGAAAGAGACAAATGCTTTAAGACTTCGCTGAGAGCTTTTCTATCCTTAATTGTGAGCAATGTATAAAGGAATGATGACATATTTGTCTGTCGGTGTTAGGGAGACAGGGCCTTCTGGCAAATTCCATGGTGACACAAAGTCTGCAAATGTGTTTATTACTTTCCAGTAAATATTCTTACTCTGGGTGTATCTCTCCCCCCCCCCCCCCCGTCATAATTGCAGCAGTCGAGGATGTGGCATGTAGTGGAAGTAGACAACTGTGATATTAACTTAAATGTCACCAAACCAATATTGTTCTCTTGCTTTTGCCAGCAGACTTAAATAATTTACCTTTCAACCGGGAGTACCCAAACGGTAAAATAAATGTTACTGTGTATGGCCAACTTGACTAAAGGTGGCTTAAGAAAAAACAAGTCTTGTTTAGAGGATTCACGTGAATTGTACACCGACCAAAGGTTGGGTGGATCATGGTCCTCTCACACATCTTCTGGACTAATTGCTTTTCATGAGCATAAGCACCTATTTACTCAGCAAGGAAGGCACAGAGATGTGGCACCTGCTGGAAAACCGTGGACCGAACATCCTCCTCCTCATGGAAACATGGCTGATCCCAGCATTGGCACTAGATATCACCACTGCCAACCCCGGATATAAGATTGTCAGACAAGACCGCCAACACAGACCTGGAGGAGGACTCACCATCGTCTTCAAGGACACCACCAACTGCGCCACCGACACCTAAATCAACTACACGGAGCACCTCTCCTTCAAACTGCAAATTACAGCCAACATTACCAAGTGCAGCACCCTGACCTACAGACCATCAGACCCCATGCAGTTTCACCAGCAAAATTACAGACTTCGTTGCCCTACAAGTCATCAACTCCAGCATCTTCCTCCTAGGAGACTTCAACTTTCCCTAAGAGGACATCACTGACCCCCAGTTCAGTCGCCGTTCTCGATAGCCTTGGAATCCTTAGACTCACTCAAAACATATCTGACCCCACCCACGCCACCAGACACATTCTGGGGACCGTCTTTTCCACATTCTAACATCAAAATCAACAAACCAGCCCCCATCACGTGAACCGAACACGTCAGCTACACCATGAACATCACACACCACAGAAGACAAACCATCACAGGCCTGCCTGCTGCAGCTGAAAGAATGTAGTCAAAAAGAATTGTGTCTCTGCCCTTTCCAAGAACCACCCCAAGCAAACTGTCAACCTAGCAATAGACATCAAGAATTTGGCTGGATCACCGACTGTGCCAACACCCTGGCCCCTCGCAAACAAAGCCAAACAGTAAGAACATAAACTCAGGCCAGTGGATACACAGAAGAACTCAGGGTGACCAAGTTGCACTGCAAACAACTGGACCGCAGGTGTAGAATGAGCCTGGAAGCATTGGACAAGGATTTTGTCGAATCTGCCGTGACACACTACCACCAGCAAATCGGGAACAACTAAATCACAGCCATATATGACGACTTTGACCCTCAGCCTGACCCCACCAACTTTGCAGATAGTCTGCCAATCTCAGGCATAGAATGCACCATGACCACATGAAACACCATCACCACAGATGAAACCACCGCAATCATGAAGCTCATCCACTCCAAGGCCCCATCAGACCCATGCCCTCACCACACTTTCCACAAAGGACTCACCCCCATCAGCAAAGTCCTCGCCCACATCCTCAACACCTCCATCGACATAGCCACATTCCTGGAAGCCTGGAAGTGTGCAGCTGGTAATACCCAGCTGAAGAAGCCGTCAGCAGACCCGGCCGAGCTTGCGAACTACCGATCGGTCTCCCTCCTACCTAGGAAAGGTCCTGAGAAAGCCATCTAGAGACTCATCACCAAACACCTCGTCAACCACCGGCTTCTTGACACCATGCAGACAGGAATCAGACCCAATCACAGCACAGAGACAGCTCTCATTCCAGCAACAAATGCCATCCGGATGCTCCTAGAAAGAGGACAAACTGTGGCGCTCACACTAATGGACCCCTCTGCGGTATTTGATATGGTCTTCCACCCCATTCTGATCAGATGACTGTTTAGAGACCTGCCCTCCAATGGATCTGTACATTCTTCACCGGAAGAACTCTTTTTTATTTTTTATTTTTTATTGAGCGGAGCAATAGGTATATAAACAAACATCATTCTTAAATATCATATAAAAAACTGCCCAATTTTACATATAAAAGAGAAAATATAAAAAACATCGCATAGCTTCTGAATCCCTAATAAGTTTCAAACACATAATTATAAGACAAAAAAACATCTTCAGTACAGTAATCTCAAACAACAGTACATATTGAATAATATCGAGGAAAAAAGTGCTAGTGCTTACACAGTGCAAGAAATAGAAAAGTGCAAATGCAATATAAATATAAATATATTTGACTGGTGCATAACCAATATCTGTCAAATATTCATATCCTTCAATTTTTTCTAAATCACTAAAAAACTTCCAGTTCTTTCTGAATTTTTTTATCGCTCCTAGTCGTTTTGCATAGGCTTCCTCAAAGTTACGAGTTCTCTGCATTTTCTTAAACCATTTTAGATGGGAAGGTATTTCATTCGAGTTCCAGTTCTGGAGAACTAACGAGCGTGCTACCGTGCAGGAAATACACAAAAACACTTTCTCAGCCTCAGTTAGTAACAATTTATCTTTGCAAAATCCAAATAGTGCAGCATCAGCCTCTAACAGCACTTTCTTTCCCAAAGCCTGTCCAATATCAGCGAAAATTGATTCCCAGAAGGAACTCAAGCGAGGACATGTAAAAAAAATATGGTGCCATCCACCTTCCCCATCTTTCTGACATCTAAAGACTTCCGGAAATCTTTTTTAAGTGCCGCCGGGGTATAATAAGAGAACCAACGAGATAAAAAAGACATTCTCTTAAAATTCGCCGCTCGAAGTGTTTTATTTCCTAAAAGGCTGATATCTTCTCAATCTTTAAGAGTAAAAAAACATTGGGTTTCACTGGCGATTCTCACTAAATGGTTCTCTAGTAAGGGTTTTGGGCTATGCTGTTGTAACAGCCGATACCAATTCCCCACACCATGTAGTTTAGTGGCATAAAGAATTGTTATTAAATAATTTGGAGCATCAAAAATTTCTTTTATATCTGATAAAAAGTGGACAATTTGAAGATATTCAAAGAAAGCTGGTTTATTACAGCCCTCAGCCCTAGCCATTATTTCTTGCCAAGAAATCGCCCTATTCAACACAGAAAATTGTCTTAGGGGTCGATTACGATGTCGGGCGGACTTTGTCCGCCCGCCATCGCCCTGGTAAATGGGACCGCCCGCTATGTGTGCGGCGGTCCCGCACATGTGATTAGGATGCCACCGCCACGGTGGCATCCCCCATTTCCAGCATTGTGGCGGGCGGTGCTCACAACACCGCCCGCCACAGTGCTGGAAATGCATGTTGTGCATCTGCATGCACAACGTGACAGGCACCACGCGGTGCCTGCCACCTTGTGCATGCAGATGCAGGGGGGTACCATAGGTACCCCCCATGTGCAGCCCCCACCCCTCCAACACCATGGGGGCCCGCAACGGGCCCCCAACAGCAAAGACCGCGAGCCTTTCCATGGCGGCGACGCCACCATGGAAAGGCTCATCTCCGCAGGCATCATAATATGGATGGCGGTGTCTTGCAGACACCGCCACCATATTAAACCCTTTTCCGCCCGGTCGACTGATCGGCCGGGCGGAAAACATGCGGACGGTCTTTCCGTCCGCCGGGGTCCCCTCCGCCATGGTAATATGGTGGGGGGAATTTGGTGGCGGACGGACGAAAATGGCGGGCGGATCACCACCGCCATGCGGGCGGTGGCGATCCGCCCGACATCGTAATCGACCCCTTAGCTCGGATAGTCCACAGTTCTCCCATACTTTTATATTTTTGGATCGGAGCTGGAGACCCAGATTACTACATTCTCCCAATTTTACAAAGTGTAAACCTGATGAACTCGTTTTTTTAAAGAAAGCTAAAAGTCTAGAAGAATAGTCTTTTAACGTTTTGTACCTTGTCTTCTTGGGAAACTTGGAAGTTTTTAAGAATACTGAAGTTTGTGAACCCATTTCTTGAGTCATTTAATCCAGAAAAAAACCATCTCTCGTACTATTTGATTTTAATAGTCCAGAAACTAAATCTAAAAATGCGGCTTCATAATAAGTTTTCAAATGCGGCAAAACCAGGCCCCCTTGTTTTATAGGTAATTGTACCGTAAGCAGCTTAACCCTAGATGCTTTTTTCCCCCAGATAAATTCTCTAAATAGAGTTTCCATTTCTTTAAAAAAAGAAGCATATACTTTGATTGGAACATTTATAAAAAGAAATAAGAGCAGCGGGAGTATAGACATTTTAATTAAAGACACCCTACCAATCAATGAAAGGGGAAGAAGAAGCCATTGTTCCAACAATTTTTTAATTTTATCTTTCATTCTTATATAATTTAGTCTAAAAAGCTGCTGATGTTGATTAGACACAAACATCCCAAGATATCTAATTGGATCCGTCTTAGATGCTTGAGCTTCTAAGCATAACGGAAGAAAATTCGAATCTACATTAAGCGCGAGCACTTCGGTTTTATTAGAATTTATCTTATATCCCCCAATTAATTCATAGTTCTTGAATTCTTTTAAAACTGTCTCAAGATTCATTTTATCAGGTTTTAAATATAAAATAATATCGTCTGCGAATAATTTTAACTTTGCCATTCCAGGAATTGGAGGCAAAATATCAGGGTTATTACGCATCTTGATAACCAAAGGCTCTATAAAAAGGTAAAGAGCAGCGGCGATAACGGACAGCCTTGTCTTGTCCCAAGGCATATTTTAATATTGCCTGCTTTTATAGCATTTATAACTACCGTGGCTGTTGCTTCCTGATAAATGTTCTGTAACATCTTAACAATTTGGGTTGGAAAGCTCGAAAGAGCCGAGAATAAAAATAACGTTTTCCAATTAACCAAATCAAAAGCTTTCTCGGCATCCACCATTGTAATACATGCCGGGGTAAGATTAGTATTAAAATAATCCAAAGCATGGATTAAAAATTCTGTATTTGCCGCCATCGATCTGCCCTTAATGAAACCAGTTTGGTCACTATGAATAGTCTCTTGGGCAGCCAACGAAAAGCGCTCCGCCCAAATTTTCATTAGTATCTTGTAATCTGAATTTAAAAGACTAATGGGCCTGTAAGAATTGACATCGGCGGGATTCTTATCTTTTTTCACAAAGGACACAATTATGGATTCCTTAAAATTCGCGGGTACCGAGCCTCCATCTTTAATATAATTAAATAGCTTTTTAAGAGAGGTCAGTAACTCCCCTGAAAAAACTTTGTAAAATTCAATAGGGAAGCCATCTTGTCCGCGAGTTTTAGCCCCAGCGGTCGTTTTAATAGCGGTCAGAATCTCGACGGATTCCACGTCCAAACTTAATTGACCAACTCTTTTTGCCGAAAGTTTTGGAATATTTAAATTTAAAAAATAATTCTGGATCCATTCATCCTCTACCTGATGTTCTGTTGAATAAAGTTGTTGAAAATGATTCAAAAAGATCTGACAGATCTCATTACTTTTAGTTGCTTCGCCCCTGTCTGAGGGTCAAGCACTTTCAATATTGTAGCTGCCTCTTGTTTCTTTTTCGTTAAGTTCGGTAGTAATTTACCTACTAGCTGGCTTTCCTCATAGGTTTTTTGTTGATAATTTTGAGAGCTACAAATTTCTTCCAAAACAAAAAACTCCCTTAATACTGATCTCACTTGAGCATACCGGTTCGGGAGTGACTGTAGCAACAGTGCATACTCTTTTTCAGCCTCCAGCTGTAGCTTGGCTATTTTTAACTTCCGCGCTTTATGCTGGGCGGCTGAAAAAGTAATTATTTGGCCACGAGCCGATGCTTTAAACCCTCCCCATACCGCGAATGGCTCAGCAGTATTGTTATTAATTTCAAAATATTCAGTAATCCATTTTCTAAAACTGGCCATCCATTCCTGATCTTGAAGAAGGAGGCGATCTAATTGCCATCTAGGGGGCTGTCTCATATCCCCCTTTAAAATTAGCTCAAGACTAATATATGCGTGATCAGAGAAAGGATTACACCCTATTCCTACCTTAGAAGTCTGAAGAGATCTAGATATGAGGAAAAAACCAATTCGGGAGGATGTTCCAAAGCGATGCGAGTGGCAAGTATAGAAATCCATGTCTGGGTTCTCAACCCGCCAGGGGTCCACCAATTGATATTCTTGTTTAAGAACATCAATTAGTTTTTTAGTATTCGGTTTCAGTTGCTTTTATTTTATTTGAAGTGTCTTTTCTTAAATCTTGTATATAGTTAAAATCTCCGCCGAGAATAACCTGTCCAGGTGCACCCAACAGGTGTTCGTTTATTTTAACCAGAACAGAAACATCATCAGTCACAGGTCCATAATAGTTTAAAAAATTCAAAATTTTCCCCTGCAGCCTTGTAGTAACCCAAATCCACCTCCCTTGAGGGTCTCTAACTATTTTTACAAATTCCCAAAGAACTTTATTGGAAAAGTAAATAGCTACCCCCCGCATAGCAAGACCTGCTGATGCGAAAAAAGCATGAGGAAAAGCCCTGGGTATAAATATTTTTGGAAAATTTGTTTTTAAATGGGTTTCCTGCAAATATATGACGTGAGGGCTAAGTGACATTAACCATTTAATATGAGCGCCGCACTTTTTTTATTCAGCAGGCCATTGGCATTCGCTGATATAACCTTGCAATTAATATTTTCCATTATAAAGTCAGAAAATAGGCTATTAATTTAACCAAAAACCAATTCACACTTTGTTTATTAAACATACCTTCTGCTCCTTTTTCCTCTATGTGCCCACCTTTCCCCCCCCATGCAGCACCACCTCCCACCCATCTGAATGCGGAAACCCCCCTACCCCCCACGCATACCGCATTTCAGCCCTCCCTGTAGTCTCCTGGGTGTCTTGGAATTACACCCTGGGTGGCTCAGCTGGCCCTAAACCCCATCCCTCCTCCATACTAGATCTTTCTTCTTTACTCATTCCCATACTTGCAGTAGAAAGCTCTCTTCTTCCAAAGTGCTCCCCCCCATTTGGATTCAAGTGAGACCTGAATATTTATACTGTTTCTAAACCTTTTAGACTATATAAACTATTTCCTTCAAGCTCGAGAGCCATTAGAGCCATTAGAGATCTCTTTTAATAGTGCCTGGGCTTCTTCCAAATCGGAAAACATAAAAACTTTCCTTTTACTAAAACTTTCAACTTGGATTGCTGCGCAATCGAAGCCTGGGCACCATGAGCTTTAAATAACTGTAGCATTTTCACAAATTCTTTCCTTCTACGTGCAGCAGAGGCAGTCATATCCGAAAATATTCGACATTTTGTAGTATCATTTACAACAAACTGTCTCTGCTGAATAGCTTTGGTCAATATTCTTTCTTTCACACGGAAGTCCGCCAAGTTAAGTAGTATTGTACGTGGCATTGTAGAATTTGGGAAAGGTTGAGCTGGAACCCGGTGGGCCCTAGTGATGGTGAGGTCGCCTTCAAACTCTGGGAGGACTTTCTGTTTAATGAAAGAGTTAACCCATTGTAGCGGCTGGGAGCCTTCAATACCTTCAGGAATCCCCACTATCCGGAGATTAGACCTCCGGGAGTGGTTTTCCAGTTCCTACAGCTTGTTCTCGATATATTTCTTACTTTTAGTAGCCTCTTTCACTTCACCCCTTACTATTGTCATCTGAACTTCGAGAGCCACAATTCTTCCTTCTGCCTCCTGAAGTCTAGTTGGAAAGGCTGCCATTGCTTCCTCGATTTTCCCTAGTCGTTGATGTAAGGAAGCCGTCTCGATTTTCTGAGTCTCCTTCATCTCACGTATTTCATCGAGTATCAAATTTAGCATATCCTTGATATCAAATTGGCGAACCCCAGATGTCGCCACATTTTGACCAAAATCTTCTTGTTGATGTACAAGGGCATCAGTAGTCCTGCTTCCAGCTGAATTTGTCAGCATACTTGTATTGGTCATAGTATTAACTTGGAATGCCTGGTCCCCTGGCACGTCCTGGTCCTGGTCCTGGCTCTGTACCGAAAGCAAAGGTGGAGATTGCATCTGGGACTGGTGTATAAGCAAAGTCTGATTAGAGCCAGGATTTGAGATGGCCTCTATTACTTCTTTTACGATATTTTTCCTCGGGTCTTTACTCAAATCTCCTGTTCCTTGTAACTGTGTAGGAGAGAGGCTAGGGGCAGAGAATTGCGTAGTCGTTGATAAAACCGATCTTTCCTGGGCCGGAGCATGAACCTGGTCTAGACCATCGCCTTTCTCTAAGGCTGCAGCCTTTCTCTCTCCTTTAGAGCTCGTATCGATTGACGTTGCAAGAGGGCCAGGTACCTTTGATTCTCCTTCTACTAATGAGCTCGAGCTTGGAGATGAAGAGGGAGCGAGAGCTGGCAGGGTAGCTTTCTTGAGAAATAGTGAAAATTTCTTAACCTCCTTAGTGTTATTTTTGGGCAAGTCTGACATACATGTACCTTTCGGGGATTTTCCCAGACCTGCTACGTTGTTTCTCAGGTTTGATGTCTCACTTATGATGATGCTCTGTTCTAACTGTGCTTCATCCTGCTCCGATAGGATAATAGATGTCTGTTCGCCTTCCGAACTTTCCGGGGTGGAGTCCAGGCCGCACGACGGGTCTCCCTTATTTGCTAGATACATCGCTTCTTTGGCTTCCTTCGCCTGGGCTTGCGCTAATTGAGTTTTGGCTTTCAGCCTACCTGCAGAGTCCTGTTTAGCCGTATGGGCATGTTTCAATGTTTTGCCCATTTTTACTTCTGATTTCTTCCACCCCTTTTATTATATATTATCCTCTTTTTTTTTTTCCTCCTGCTTTTTTTTGCTGCTTTTTTTTGCTGCTTTTCTATTATTTTTCCTCTCTTCCTCTTGTCCTCTTATCCTCCTTCTCGGCTTTCTCGCTCCGCCCACTCCACTCTCTGCCTCCTCCCCAGCTCGTATTCCTCAATTAATGTTCTGGCTCCTTACAATCTCCACCTCTTCTCCCACCATTCCTCTCAGCTCAAGTTTCTCCAATGTCTCCAATGCCTCTAGTATTCTCCACATTCGGATTTTAAGTGGAAAGGTACCTGTTCTCCTCCGGCTCCTTCAACTGCTCCCCGCAGCAGCACAGCAATACAGCCCTCCAGTCCCCGAGGAAACCAGCGCCGGCACACTGCACCACACCAAGCCCCAGACCCGGGACCAAAAAGCGCCGCTCTGCCGAGCAAATCTACCGCTTCTCTTTCCGAGTTCTACATCCAAGCCTTAGTCTGCTTCGCCGGCGTACCTCCACATCTACAGCGGCTCTCGGTAGCGGTAGCGGCTCGCAAAGGGCATAGACTCAGCAGCTCCATCTCACGCTGCATCTCCGTCGAGAAACGCCAAACTCGATCCGCCATCACAGGGAGGGGGCGGGCCAGCAACCACCTACGGCTACTCGAAGGCGTGGTCCTCCATCGCCGTGCAAACTCGTGTCCCTCTTCACCGGAAGAACTCAAACAGTCAACCTACTGCCTTACTCTTCTGAAGCCAGGGAACTCATCTGCTGAGTACCTCAAGGCTCCTCATCCATCTTCACCCTCTTCAACATCTGTATGGCTCCATTGGCTGACATCATTCACACCCACGACATCACCATCCTCTCCTACGCTGATGACACAGAAGTTATACTGTCCCTCTTGAACAAACCTGCCAACAAAAGAAATACATTTACCTCCTGCATGCTCAAAGTGGCCACCTGGATGAAGTTCAACTGTCTCAAGCTAAACACCAAGACAGAAGTGGTGATTTTCTGAAAAGATGCATCACCGTGGGACTCCACCGGGGGGCTTACAGACCTTGGACCCACCTCCACCTCCAAACTACATGCAAGAAACCTTAGGCTCAGTATCAATAACAAGCTAGAAATGTCTGCTCAATGCTGTCACCATGTCCTGCTTCCACACTCTGAGGATGCTGAAAAAGATTCACAAGTGGCTACCAAACAATAACAAAAAGGCCCGTCACCGAGCCCCTCATCACCTGGGGGCTGGACAATGGGAACTCTCTCTACAAAGGGATCACCAACCATCTCACACAAAGCCTGCAGATCGGCCAGAAAGCAGTAGATAGTGTCCTCCTCAAACTTCTACACCAGTCTCATATCACAGCACACCTGAGGGAGCTCCACTGGCTCCCGATACACACAGGTGTACAGTTCAAACTCCTCAACCAAAGATACAAAGCACTTCACAACACAGGCCCAGCCTATCTCATCACATTCACTTCCATCAACCTTCCAGTCACTTCCACTCATCCGAACTCTTACTACCATGCATTACTTGTTTTCACAAAAGCAGAAGGGCTGGTTGAGCCTTCTCTTACCTAGCTCCTGAAGCATGGAACGACCTCTACTACACATTAGGGCCTCCTTCTCTATTCTTCACAGTGCAAGGAACTTAAGACATGGCTCTTGATATGAGTCAGCTCCCCACTCCCGGAGCCTCACACCTCATGGATGATAGAGCGCTACACAACTACTGATAACATAATGTAACAGAACAATTCCTGATTGGATCAATTTGAAGGATGCATACCATCTATTGGGGTATTCCATTGGTTGGTGAGAGAGTGACTCTGTTTTCACACATGTATTGTCTGTTATCAGCAGTGACTTAACCCGATTTGTGTTCCATTCATCAACGTTGATCTAAACTGATCATGGCTTTTTTAATTAGCAATAATCTTCACTGATTTTCATTACTATCATTCTTTGTTCAAACTCCTTTTTATTTCTACTATGAGCAGTGATCCAAAATGACTCTTGCTTTCTCCATCTGCATCGCTGCAAACTGAGTTTTGGGTTTCCTGTTTAGGTATTTACTCAGACTGATTTATGTTTCTACTCACTGATGCACCCCATCCCTTGATCTGTGTCTAGTGGTTAACTGGACAAATTAAAGTATTCCCTTGAGATCTGTGCTTGATTCCATGGCCCCTCAGTCTTTGAAGTCAATAAAATGAGTACCTTTGCGGTGGGCAAGAATAAATGCGTGCGCGTTGTCAATAGGGCCAAGGCACTCCATAGGATGACTTTGCGCTCTAAAAATGCACAATATGCTAGTGCAGTAATTGAACATTTTACTCATATTAAAGCTTTCCCCACGTTTGCTTCCTTGGGATATTAGATTGGGCAGGGATGCATACAGTCAATTAAGCAGAATAAGATATGCATCTGCATGTCATTTGCAAACTGGTGACGATCAGACATTGCTGTCTGTAATGTGCTTTACTCTCTGGTGCTATTTATATCTCATAAGGGTCAACCAATGCTAAGTTATTTGTCAATCACTGTCTTTATTTATTCATTTCAGTTTAGGATAGTTTGTTAAACGAGGATGAGATCACTGTACAATTCCCCTGAGAAGATCCTGGCATGATGCTCTGTCTCCTGCCATCTGGTTGTCGACACCTATGGCAGACTGCCTGAACTTGTTGGTATGACTATATAATCCCCAGCCAGATGCATTTTGACAACAGGGTCAAACATAATTGAAGTACAACTACTTGGTGGGCATGGAGAACTATAGAACTAAAAATTGAATTATCTTTATTTATTTCGTGTTTTATATAGCGCGAACGTGACCCGTTAGGGTATCAGAGCGCTTTACAGCAATAGCAAGATATTTACAAGATACAGCAATAACAAGTTAATTACAAGATTCGGAACAGGCGATCATGAGAATAGTGTGCAGAGATAACAAGCTATTTACAAGGAGTAGGAATAGGCAATCATGAGTACACTTGGGGGAGATAAAACACAATGTTAGCAGGAGCAGAGGAAGACTGCACAACACCAGCCTCTGCCCATTAAAGTGACAGTGGGGTGAGAATGATGTAGAGTGGTATGCAACAACCATGAAATAAGAATCGCGTGGATTACATATATGAAAACAAGATCGGCTAAGACTGGTAGAGTTCAAGTACAGAGAAATAGCAAATCGCTGGGCTGCTGAAACTGTAGATGCACTGAGAGAGTTTAAGGTAGGAATGTGCCCATTAGGAAAGTCTTTGCTTCCTTTCTGAATCTTGACAGAGATGGTATTCTTCTGATGTTGGGCGGCAGCGAGTTCCAGATTCTGGGCGCAGCCCCAGAGAAAGCTCTATTTGTCCTCCAAATGAATTGTTGTGGAACCCACAAATGAACGTAACTGCAGTTAGCTAAGGAGAGAAACCTTTTTAATATGTCCTTAGTCTTCTAGCCCATTGCCCCTCTTTTACAAGTCGGTGGATGATTGATAAAGGGGTTTGAAGGTTAAGGAAGGTTGCTGGTCTACTTACCACACATCCAAGTCAGATGCTAACAGAGGGCTATTTGATACCCCACTAAGAGATTAATTACTTAAATATGTAGCACAAAGCCACACCATCTCTTATCTGAAGAACAATTATTCAAATCTAGCCCAGGTTGAAATTTGTTTAAATTAATATGCAATATCCCTATTTTGTGACAGGGGTATGTAAGATGATTTTGCTTCGTGCCCTATCAAATATTATCACTGAGCACCAATTAGCAAAATACTGAGCATCCATAGAGAACGAGGGGTGTCCAACGCTAGACTAAGAGGGATGAAGCCTTTCAAGAATTTCATGACATCCACATGTCCTCCATTTATCTAAATGGGAAATGGATCAGGCCCGAATAGGCCCACGTTGGACATCTATAACTTATTATCTGTAAATGGTCCACACAGAACAACCATGAGACGCAGCAACAGTACATGGATAAAAGTCTGAGCTTATTCCGTACTCCCCTTGCTTAAAGAAAGCCTTTATCTGTGTCGTACTGTTCACAAGAATTATAGTGCACACGTGTACATCAGGGGTGGCAACGTACATCCAGGAGGGCCAAATCCATTCCAGTTTTGTAGGATGTCTCATAAGATACATTCACATACAATTAACCTAAATCGAACTGATTTACATGGTGATTATGCTGAAACTCTGGCATGAACCTGGTCCTCCTGGATCTACACACAATTTGGTTAAACAGACCTGGGCACTACATTACAAGTGTGCAGGTTTGCTCGCTAACTCGCTGTATAACCTTATATTGTCAAAGCACATAGTGCATAATGTGAAGTTAAGTACACCACATAGAATCTGTGTTGCATTACAGAAAGTGCCTCTCATGCGCAAGGGCTGTGTGTGCTTGCTTTCTGCACCCCCAGGGCACTTTGGTGTTGCGGAAGGGTTCGCAGGTGCTTTTGCTTCTCTTTCTATAATACAGATCATGCAGGCACAGGCGTAGCACTGGCTCAATCTCAAAGGGGCTTTCCATCATTTGAATGCGGGGCTGGCTCCATGCAAATGACCGAAAACTTTGCCGCTGGTCCATGCCATATTATAGATGCAGCTGCAGAGGTAAACAAGCTGTTAGTTGCACTGACTGTTCACAAAGAGGTGGTGTACAGTCAGTGTGACCCCTGAGTGTGCCCCTCAGAAGGGGGAAAGAGGGTCCTTTGAACCCCCCCAGACATCTCGCTGCAGGTAGGTACTGTCGCTAACCTATCTGCCAGGGGATATCTGTCTCCATTTGAAAGGCAGTCTGATTTGCTGCCTGCAAAGGAATGACGGACCCAGACTAAGAAGGCAATCACAGAGACAATAAAGGGCAAGCCAGGCATAACAGATGCTAACAATAGCTACACGTAAATGACATTCCTGGCAAATGTGTGACTTTTAGGGAATTTACAAAGAAATTGAGAAGTGGTTCTAGAAATATTGGACCGAAACAACCTTAGCTACACCAGTTTTAAATTTTGTGACTGTTTCAATACAATTTCCAATCTGAAAATGGATGTACTCCTGCTCTTAACAGCTAAGGTTCTACAACCATTTTCCCTGATAGAAAGCTGCTTGCAAGTTGCTTGTGAATATGCAAAAGCCTGTATGTGTTTGCTAAATTTTTGCATATGAGTCTGTGAATGGGGATCAGGATCTTTGACTACAAAGTATTTGCATCTGCACCTCCGAACTTCTGGCGTTAGAAGTGATTAGACGAGTGGCATAACGAAAAATAATGGGGGCCCCTTACAGAATGTGAAGACGGGCCCATGAGTAGCCCATATTTCATAGGGTTGAGGGGATATTGCCCCTGAAGGGGCAGGAGCTCCCCTGCACCACAGGAGTTGCAGGGGCCTGCGTTACATCCCTGGATTAGACAGGGACACTCCTATACCCGAAGAAATAGGAATTCCATTGGCCCCAGATCCAGTGGGTTCAGTGTGAAGATTGCACAGTGTTAATCAGAGTAACAGGCTGGCCTTGATTGCATGAAATCATTGCTTCTGCCCCTAACCTTGGTAATGCCACTTTTAGCAAACTTCTTCTTACTTAAAGTTTCTGTTACAACTGGGGTTTCTGATTGGCAGAGGTATGCACCGTGTCCAAGCAGGAACCACCACTCTATACTTACTCAGGGTAAGCTAGATGCAAAATAGAAGATAACCTGTGCTCACCATCTAGTAGTTTGGCACAGAGCAGTCAGGCTTATCTAAAGAGGTAATGTGTAAAGTATTTGTGCAACACAGACACACAGTAATACAATGAACAAACTACAAAAATACTCTGCATAGGTTTAGGAAAATAGATTATATTGTTATGAGTAAAACAAGACCCAAATGACAAAAATTCAATATGTAGAACTGGAGTTATGAATTTTTAAAGAATAAATAAAAAAGTAGAGCTTAGAAGGAAATATCACTTAGAGGTTACTTGAGGTCACGCTAGACCGGGGTAAATCCATAGTTCAGGCCGACCGCGATGGAGGGCAGGCAGGCTACAGGACTCATGCTGGTCCCACTGAAAAAGTACCTTGGATGGAGCAAGACTTGATGCTCTGGCAAACTCCTTTACGATGCAGGCAATGCGTCTTCATTGAGCCGTGCTGCCCATCGTCATCGAGCCATTGCAGTCCGGTGAAGCAATGTTGTTGTTTGGCTCCTGCTTCAAAGGGCAATCGTTTCTGATTGGCGCAAAGTTGTCACTGTGTCGATTTTAATGGTTCTGGACAGCAGCAATCACCTTTCAAGGGCCCAAGACTTGATTGGCACCACTTGACAGAGCAGGACTCACAGATGACAGAGTCCAGGTGCTGTTGCAGAGTTGAAGGAAGTCTTTGATGGCCCTGAGACTTCAGAACAGGGGGCAAGCCAGCAAGCCCTTGGAGTCTCTCTGGGATGAAGTGCAATGGGCCCAGTCCTCGTCCTCAGCAGGCAGCAGGGCAGCACAACAAAGCTGGAAAGCAGTTCATCTAGAGCAGCAGTCAAGCAAAGTGGCAGTCCTTGTAGCACAGCAGTCTTTACTCCTGGCAGAGTTCTTCACAGGGACAGTAGTGTACAGTCTTGGTAGGGTCAGAGCCCCAGTACCTATACCCAGTTGTGCCTTTGAAGTGGGGGTGACTTCAAAGCAGGCTCTTGAAGTGTACAAGTCCCCCTATCTTCCCAGCCCTAGCTCCAGACTCAGTAGAGGGTAATCAGCCCTTTGTGTGGTAAACAGGACACTGCCTATTCAGGTGTAAGTGTCAGCTCCCCTTCTGTCTTCCTGCCTAGGAAGAGCTATCAGAATGCAGAGGAATGCAGATGAGTTCTCTGTCACACCCAACCTTCCTGTGTTTGTGGCTGTCTAGAGGCAATGCACAAATTGTAGATGTCACCCACCCCAGACGTGTATTGGAGACAGGCTGCAAGGCACACAGAGCAGTAAGAGCAGAGAAATATCTACTTTCTATAAGTGACATTTCTAAAACAGTAATATTAAATCCAACATTACCAGTAAAGAGGATTTATCTTCACCATCCCACAGATATGAAACATGATGCAGCCATTACTTTTGTATTCAGGAATTACAGCTTAAAAGTGTATTAAGGAGATCCCAATGCTAGCCTATAAGAGGAGTAGGCCTCACAGTGGTGAAAAATGAATTTAGCTGTTTGTCGCGACCAGGACATGTAAAACTCAATTGTACACGTCCTACATTTTAGTTACACAGCACCCTGCCCTTGGGGCTACATAGGGCCTACTGTAGGGGTGATTTATGTGTAATAAAAGGGGAGTTTAAAGCTTGGCAAATAGTTTTAAATGCCAAGTCGAAGTGCTATGGCAGGCCTGAGACACGTTTGAAAGGCTACTTGTGTGGGTGGCACAATCAGTGCTGCAGGCCCACTAGTAGCATTTAGGCTGCATGCCATGGGTATATGGTATACCACTTTACGAGGGACTTACAAGTAAACTAAATATGTCCATTGTGTATGCACAAGGATAGGAAGGCAAAATGTTTGGGGTGACCCTTCAGAGAGGGCCATTTTCTAACAGTTGCTTTCTTACAAAGCATATCTTTCAGATTTCAGTAAGTCAACTGATAAATAAACAGTGTTTGATTTGGCTGATGTGATAACAGAAATGAGGTGCATACCTATTAGTCCCAAATATTGTATGAAGAGGATTTGATAAAGAGAAATATAAAACTCAGATGTGAAATGCTGTGGTGTTGTGAAATGTGAGTTGTTGTGTAGTGCAGTTACTTTAAATGAAAAACAGTATATTTTCATGTAAAACTTCCTCAATTCAATGTAACACTGTAAACATATTATGTAGTTTGATCGATGTGTATGTTCTGTTATAAAATGTCCATTCTGGTTAGACTGACTGCACACATGCTCAAAGCACTGAGAAAAATATGAAGCACTAAGAAAAGCCTGTGTGGGAACATATTCAGGAGTCCTGGGGTATTCAGAGATTATTTGATGATTTATTTAATAATTCCACAAACAACTACAAACCACAGAACATAAATCTCAGTGCGCACTTCTAATGGGGTCTTTACCTTCGGTAGCCACAATGACAGCCTTGATTGGTAAAGGGGATTAGCTCATCACCCTGGAAAGGAGGTCTCAGTCATACCAGCGGCAGATCTTGTACCGAAGGTTTCTCACAGTCACTTGTCTGTGGCTGTAATCAGGTCATGGTGCTTGCCGTCCTGGTGATTTGCGACTTGGGGTCTTCCTCAGGGACTGTCACAATTCCCCTTTCCAAACAAGGTAATGCCCACCACGGGTGATAGTGCGGTCTCTTCAAGATAATTATGAGTTCATGGTGTGCAGTTTTAAACTGCCATTTCGACCTCAAAACAAGCCTTTTGCCAGGCCTAAACCTTCCTTTTTAAAACATATAAGTCACCACTAGGGTAGGCCCTAAACAGCCCTTAGGGCAAGGTGCATTGTCTTTAAAAAGATGGACATGTACTTTTAAATTGTACATGTCCTGCTAGTGAAAATGTCTTGAATTCGTTTTTCACTACTGTGAAGTCTACATCTCTCATTGGGTAACATTGTTTTAACTTATAACATTTAATAAGCAATAACTTTCAATGGGGAGCTGTTGGACTTGGCCCTTTTTGCAGGGTCATCCCAGAACTTTTTGCCTTCCTCCTGTATTTGTTTTGACTTGTTGTTGGTGGTTTTATGACTCTGGGCACTTTACCACTGCTGATCAGTGCTAAAGTGCATATGCTCTCCCTGTAAATTGTTGTTATGGATTAGTGATTCCATGATTGGCATATTTGATTTACTAGTCAGACCCTAGTACAGTGCAGTGTGGGTGCCCAGGGCCTGTAAATCAAATGCTGCTAGTGGACCGCAGCACTGGTTGTGCCACCCACAGAAGCAGCCTGTAAAATGTAACTCTGGCCTGCCATTGCAGAGCCTGTGTGCAGTCTGGGACTGCCATGTCGACTTGGCAAGTGCACACACTTGCCAGTCCCTAAACCTTCCCTTTTCTTACATGTCAGTCACCCCTAAGGTAGGCCCAAGGTACCCCTGTGGGCAGGGTGCAGTGTATGTGAAAGGAAGGACATGCCCTGGTGTTTGTGGCATGTCCTGATAGTGAATTACTGCCAATTTCGTTTTTCACTATTGCAAGGCTACCTGTTCCCATAGGACAGAATGGGGAGTTTGTTTATAACATCTTATAAACATAACTACCCCTGGGAGCAAGGTAGGAAAATAAAGTTTGATATGCCTGAACTCAGAATGTTACAATGCATCTTTTAGTGAGGGTGATTTTTACATTCTTTGTTTGAAAATACCACTTTTAGAAAGTAGGTATTTTCTTGCTTAGCCATCCAGTATGCCTCTGCTAGGTTTGTGTATTGCATGTCTGGCTTTGGAGTGTCAGGGGCTGGGGAGGAGCAGTGGCTCCAGAGAGCCTGATGAGTCAGGGCTGGGCTGAATAGGCCTGGACTGCATTTGGAGTGGTGGGAGGAGTAGCACCTGCACCTGAATAGGGCTGTGCCTGCCTTCCACAATGATGGCTCCGCCCCCCTGTGGTAGGTCTGAAGCCAGGGCTCACACTGACAATGGAGGTTGTTGTGCACTTGCAAAGTGCCCCACAGAACTGGGTTTGGCTGGGTACAGACACTCTCTGCCTTCAGAGAACAAAGGATTTTTGGGTATAAAAAGAGGGGTCCAGACCCCAGACTTTTAGATTACTTCTGGGAAATCAAGATGAACCTTTGCCAAGGAGAAGAGCCGGAGAAGCTGAGGAGGAATACTGCCCCTGTGCTGTTTGCTGTCTGGGGTTGGCCTGCAGTGGCTACTTGCTGCCAAGGAAAGGAGAAAAGGACTTTGCTGTTTGCTGTGTCCCCTGCTTGAGGAAGATCTCCAAGGGCTTGAAACTGAGCTTACCTCCTGTTCTGAAGTCTCAGGGACAAAAAGACTTCACCAACAGCTCCCCTGAACTTCCTTGCTGGGAGTTCTGACCTGCAAAGAAGTGCCTGCTGTTGTTTTGGACCTCTAGAGGCTGTTTTCCGCTGGGAGCTGGAAGAATCCATGCATCGTCCTGGATCCTCGCATCGCATCGAGGCACCAAGCTTGTCACATCGTTGGGGGACGCAGTAAGAAACCAACGCATCACCTCCCCACGCAGTAAGAAACTGACGCATCACCTCCTCTCCGGTAAAGAACCAATGCATCACCTCCCCTGCACAGCAGTAAGGAACTGATGCATCACCTCCCCCGGAGCAAGGAACCGACGCATCACCTTCCCTGAGTGTAAGGAACCAACGCATCACCTTCCCTGTGGCCGTTTTGTTTGTTTGTGTGACGCATCCCAGGTACTTTGTGTGAAAAGTGCAATTTGCTTTGAACTGAACTATTTCTACCGTCTGAAAGTCATATTTTTATTACTGTATTGTGGATTTTTGTTGTTTGGTCTTGTTTTGGTTTAGATAAAGAGTACTTATTTTTCTAAACTGGTGTGGTGTCCATTTGTAGTGTTTTCACTGTATTACTGTATGTGTTCACAAATGCTTTACACACTGCCTCTGAGATAAGCCTGTCTGCTAGTGCCAAGCTACCAAGGGGGTGAGCAGGGGTTATTTTAGAAGTGTATCCCCCTTACCCTGACTAGAAGCAAGGGTCCCTATTTGGAAAAAGGTACCTACCTCTGCTGACTAGAGACTCCCATTTCTAACAGGAGCAGGTAGGAAAGTTGAGTTTGGTCTACAAAAAATTGTAATTTAAAATCCTCTTTAGAGGAGAAGTTCGATTTTAAGTTACAATTCTGAAAATGCCACTTTTAGAAAGTTGGCATTTTCTTGCCTTCACTATTTAGTACCTGCAGCCTGTATCCTGGGTCACATGTCTAGGTGTAGCTGGCTTTGGAGGCTGAAGTTTTGGTAATGGCACTTCCAAGGCTCAGGATGACACAATCAAAACACCATTTTCTGGGCTGGAAGACACAGTGGTACTGTGAGAAAGTCATCCTTTTTGCCCTGATCACCCCTATTTTTTGACTGATACTGGTGGTAACTGACTCTGACTGCGCACTGGGCTCTGCTAACCAGGCCCAGTCCAGTGCTCTGATTAAAAAGGTATATGGTAATTAGGTGTAATTACAGTTGCCACTGACAACCTACCTGTACGTCCCTGGTATATGGGAGGGTATGTAGGTGTAGAGGCCCACAGTTTTGAGGCACCTAAGTGTGCATTGCTGTCTTGCCTGCTGTCATTTTAAAAGTCAGCCCTGCTTTGCAAGTTGCTTTTCAACTAAAGTTATATGCAAATTCAACTCTGGATTTAAAGGTAATTCTAAAGTATTAAACTACCTTATTTTTTTCATATACGTCACCAGCGTACCCCCAGGGTAGGATTCCCTCTAAACATAAGCAGGGAGGGCCCGATTCACAAAAGTAATCTGAGACAAAATCCTAACTTTATGACTTTCGGTATTCACAAAAGGCATTTAGGAGTAGTAAAGTTAGGATTCCTAACTTTACTACTCCTAAACTGAGACAAAATCCTAACTTTACGGCTTTTGGTATTCACAAAAGGCATTTAGGAGTAGTAAAGTTAGGATTCCTAACTTTACTACTCCTAAAATGAGACAAAATCTAAACTTTACGACTTTCGGTATTCACAAAAGGCATTTAGGAGTAGTAAAGTTAGGATTCCTAACTTTACTACTCCTAAATGCCTTTTGTGAATACCGAAAGTCGTAAAGTTAGGATTTTGTCTTAGATTACTTTTGTGAATCAGCCCGGACACTTTAAAAGATGAGTTATATGCCCTGGTGAGGGAAAAACTACCATTTTCGGTTTTTACCCATTGTAGCTTTTTGGCTTCATAGGCTAACATGGGGATGCTGTAATACAGTGTAACTATTGATAGGAGTGAGCTAAAATAATATTTCAAGGGCTTAAAAATTGGTAATGACAAATTCAACAATTTGCCACTGTTGAATTTATTATACCTAATACAGAAGAGACGTTATCAAACTTTCCTTTCTGTGAGCCAAAATCCAGCCTTCTAGCAGCCTCTCCTTATTGGCCAGCCTTAACAGGCTTACCCAAACTGCTTTGATGAGGTGATAAGTGGCCTGCATAGTGGCAGAGGTTATCTGATGGGGGAAGGTCTGCAGCTGCAGAGAACAGGCCAGGAAGGGGGCTGCGTAAATCAAACTGGGCTTCAAAGAGCCAGGCCAACCCCCTCTTCCTGTACCCCACCCAGCCAGATGGGACACTCAGGAATGGAATTTGCAGAAGGTCTGGATGGGGAGTATTAAGGGAAATGAGCCACACCAGTGGGTTGTCTTAGCCAGGTCTTACTCCCCAGGAGAGGAATTTTCCATCCTGGGTTTTAAAGAGCAGTGCTTTGTGGGACAAGACTGTGCCAGACTTTGGAGTAAGCTGTCATGCATCTGGGTGGCACCCTGTCCTGCATTGGTCAGGGGTGCCCCGCTACTTGTTGCCCCAGAACATAGGGTAAATATGTGAGAGCTGCATAGCCACTCAGATATGCAGGCTGAAACTACAAGGAGAAGAAGGACTGCCCTGCTGGAACCCAGGTCTGCACCCCAAAAAATTAAACTCTGAAGGACTGCTCCTGCTGCACACTTGGAATTATAGCCCTGATGACTTCGCCTTGCTTCAGAAAGGATTAAGGAGTGGACTCCCTGAAAGCAACAGGTTAACAGAGCTCACCGACTTCATCTCCCCCAAGAAGTCCCCAGCTTGGAGTGCACCCAGTAGACTAAGGATTTGGCCAGGTTCATTGTGGGAATTGTAGTCCCAAACTTCTGAGGACCATCTCAGAGCTTCTAGACCCTTGGATTTGTGTTTTGGACACTTTGAACCCTCAAGCGGAACTTCAGGAAGAAGTTCCAGATGTTTGAAGAAGCTTGTAGCAACTTTGGGCAAAAGCTCCATAATGTGACCAACCCGTCGATGAGAGTCAGGCTGCCATCATCGAACCGAAACCCGGCCTGGATTTCAGGTTTGCCCCGCTCAAAGCTCCAGAGCGCAAGACTTCCAGGATTTCACTGAGTCCTCACGATGAGCCAAGCCACCGTTGTCGACTTGAATCCCGGCCTGAAGAGGAGTCTCGCTCGATGACAAGAGAAAATCCTCCAGAAATGTTTCTAAGTGCGAAGGTAACATTTTGACCAGGGCCTCCGCTTAGTGTATCCGACCAGGGCTCCATTGCCGTCGGCCTCTAACTTTGACTTTGTCCTGGTCAAGCGTGACCAGATGTCCCAAAGTGGCACTATGTGTTTGTAAGCACTAGAAAGTGTTAATTGTTTAAAAATTCATATCTCTGGTTCCCTATATTGGATCTTTGTTGTTTTGATGATCATAATATTTCCTATTTTTATAAATTGGTTGTGGATTTTTGTTGTGTGTTGTTCCTTACTTATTTAATGTATTGGTGTTTTCAAATGCTTCACACACCTGTATACTAAGTTAAGCCTGCCTGCTCATTGCCAGCTACCAAGGGCTGAGCAAGGGAATCATTTATTGAGACCTTGTCTCGACCTTATATCGCATTGGTTGCCTTATTGCTAGTGAAAGGCGCATACTTACCCCTACAAATAATTCACCTTCCAAAATTACTTACTTGTGTTTGAATTACACCATAAAGTAAAGTAAGCTAAGATCTTTAAAAATCTGCTAAATTGACTTAGAACAAAACTCTTGATTTTTGAATTATTGAAATATGGACTAAACTGATTTTTATTGCATGTTTTTGATTTTTCTAAAAATTTTCTAAAATTTGTTCCTATTGCTGACTTGTGAAGTTTTTGTGACCCAAAATTAGCGATACCCTGGAGCTAGATCTGGCTAAACTGAACAAACTCACAGTAGCTGAGTTTAGGGTTCAGTGTAGGTCTAAGGGGCTATCTAATGGCAAAAAGATCAGGAAGGTAGAGTTGATTAGGTCCCTCAAGGCCTGGGCACAGGCAGCCCCAGAAAAGGAAGGGGAGGGGGACCCCTCCAACCACCTCCAGGAGGTGGATGATGACATCTCATCCATTTCTTCTAGTACCAGGTTGATACTTCCAGCTAATGGGTTGAGAAGAGGCTCCTCCACAGAGGACCCTAGTATGGTGCTCAGAAGGCAAGAGCTTGAGTCTCCGTTAGCTTCCACAGCCCTAGAAGAGAATAATATAGAACTAGCTAGAGAAAAGTGGGAGGAGGCGTAAGTAAAAAGAAATGGTGGCAGCGACATTAAAGAACATGCTGAGATGCCCAGGGGTGGTAGATGTAATCTCAGGCCTCCCAAGGGAATAATTCCCATGTACACAGAGGGTGAAGACATCGACAAATGTCTGACTGCTTTTGTAGGAGCCCTTGAGATGAGAGGCGTCCACTCTAAATATTGGGGTTCACTCCTTTGGGAACTGATCCCAGTAGTTGGGAGGGATAGGCTCCTGACACTGCAGTGGGATGAGGCAAAATCTTACTCCCACATGGGGCAATGTTTAGTCAAGAAATTTGGTCTGACCCCAGAGCAGTACTGGGTGAAGCTCAGGGACACCCAGAAATTTAACACACAGTCCTGGGTGGACGTTTTGGACATCTTAGTGAAAGCACTAGAGGGCTGGATTAGTGGTAACCAAGTGAGTACTTATGAGATGCTGTACAACTTGTTGCTGAAATGGCACATCCTGACTCATTGTGTACAAGAGAAGCTATGCCAGTACCTAGTGTACTCTAATCTGACTAGCCCCAGAGAGCTGGGCGAGCTAGCTGATGAGAGATTGAAAACCCGGGTTTTCAATCAGCCCCAGGGGGGTGATCGGAAGAAGGGAGGACAGGTCACCCCCCAGGGGAAAGACCAGGGCAAAGAAGGTCAAAAACAGAAAGAGTTCTCACAGGACCCACAAAAGCCTGCGCAGGGTGAGGGACCCTGAGCCAATCTACTTTCAAGAGGAAGGGGTATCAAGGGAAGTCCTTTAACCCCGCAAAGGCAGGAAAGTTCCGTGACCTTATGAAGGCATGTCAGTGTTTTGACTGTTATCAGTCAGGACACAAGAGAGGAGATGCTGTATGCATAAAGAAGCCCTCCACTGGTGGGCAGTCCCAGGGGATTGCCAGCATAGGGGTGGGGTGAAGATTGTGCCAGAGATGAGGAAGGGGTTGTCAGAGGCAACCTTAGTGCCCTTGGGTGGGGTGGAAATTGCAACCCTGGCCGCCTTGCCTCCCAGCATGGAGAGCTATAGGCAGAGGCCTAAAATCAATGGAAATGAGGTTGAGGCTCTGAGAGATATAGGAGCTGGTGTGACTATGGGCACAGAGAAACTGTTTGCCCAGGGAAGCTCGTACCTTGTGTGTATCATCAGATCACCTATGCAGACAGCAGAGCCAAACTCCATTCCATGGCAATGGTGAGTTTGGAATAGGGATGTGTGACAGGCCCTAAGCAGGTAGTTGTGTCTCCGGCACTCCCAGTAGACTGTCTACTGGAAAAGGATCTTGAAGCGTCTGACTGGTCAGGGGTGGAGAGAATGGTCCATCCCTCAGAATGATCTGGAAAGTCTTCAGAAGGATCCCAACCAAACCAGAAGAATCATCATTCAAGTCCTCATCACCAGTCGACTTGCCACAGGTACGCCCTCTATGCCAGAAACACCACCCTCCTCCTCAAGCGCCTCGAAACAATCCAGAGCGCAGCAGTACGAATCATCCTGGACCTGGCCAGATGATCTCACATCACCCCCTACCTCCGTAGCCTGCACTAGCTCCCAGTCAAGAAGAGATGCCACTTCAAGCTGCTCATGCACGCCTACAAACCCCTCCACAACACGGGACCAGAATACCTGAACAACCGCCTAACCTTCTACCATCCCACCAGACACCTGCGGTCTGCCGCCCTGTTCCTCGCCACCATCCCCCGCATCCATCATACCTGAGCCAGAGGGCACTCTTTCTCCCATCTCGCAGCTAAAGTCTGAAACGGCCTCCCCATCCACCTCCAAACAACTACCTCCCTCGCTGATTTCAGGAGTAGACTCAAGACCTGGCTGTTCGAGTAGCTACGCCTGACGCAAGCGCCTGCAAGATCTCTCTGACCTAGCAGAGTTGCAAGAAGCTAGTGGACCCTCCAGAGAGGAGTTGTGTCAGGGACAGAGAGTGTCCCACTCTTGAGGGCCTGAGGCAGATTGCCTCCAGGCAAGAGAAGGCTGATGTCAGTGGCTTCCACAAAGTCTACTGGGAGGATGGAGTTCTCTACACTGAGGCTAAAGACCTCAAAGAAGGGGCTACCAGGCGGTTGGTGGTCCCCCAGAAGTACAGATAATTGCTCCTGACTTTAAGCCATGACATCCTCTTGGCAGGTCATTTGGGTCAGAATAAGACTTGGGACCGGTTGGTTAACCATTTCTATTGGCCCAACATGTGTGCCAAAGTGAAGGCTTTTTGTATCTCCTGTGCAACCTGTCAGGCCAGGGGCAAGACAGGGGGCAAGCCAAGCGCTCCCTTGATACCACTGCCAGTGGTTAGGCCTCCCTTTGAGAGGGTGGGGGTGGACATTGCTGGTCCCATAAAACCACCAACAACATCAGGGAACAAGTATCTCCTTCAGAAAATTGTTAAAAACCGGCCATTGTCTCACGGACCTAACAAACTAAAACTTAAGGCCTATGCGGATGATATCGTAATTTTTTCGATAGATCCAACCCGGTCTTTAGAATTAATTACTCAAGAGGCTAATAGATTTGGTACCTTTTCTGGATACAAATTGAATATTGATAAGACTCAGATCTTACTGAATTATAAACCAGAAATCCCTATAATGGGACATTGTCCAGAAGCCACATATCTCGGCGTTTGTATTACTCCTCAGATCCAAAATATCATTTTTTTTTTTTTTTAATTTATTGAGCAGAATAAAACAATATACATTGAAGCCAGCATCCATAAGCATAAATATACATTCTAATACAATTAATACGTAGAGTGTAAAACAACAACTTTTATAATCGGGGGATGATCATATCACAGAAACTGAAATGTGTCTAACAAAGTATTACCAACTCAGCAAACTTGTTTTCGGACTAAAGTGCAAATGGAAATAGAATTGGGGTCATAAAAATATAATTAAACAGCATAGTTTACACAATCAGATAAAGTGCAAGTGCAAATGCAAATACATGCTCCCAAGGGAAGCCATTCTCATCAACTAGAATGCAAGCCTTCTCTTATACTAAAGTGCAAATACAAATAGAATTAAGATCATAGAAATATAATTAGACAACGTAGTTTACAAAATCAGATAAAGTGCAAGTGCAAGTACAGGTATATGCTCCAAGGGAAAACCATTCTCATCAACAAAAGTGCAAGTGCAATTGATATCCCTGGAGTATGATTCAACAGAGAAAATCTTACCCCTAAGCCTCCTTACTAATTGGAACACAATACAGATAATTATTCGGCAATTCATATTAAATCATGCCAAATTATCCCTGAAGATCCCTTTCCATTTGATCGAAAAGTTTCCAAATTGAAGCAAATTTCTTAACAGCTCCCACCCTTTTTGCATATACTTCTTCATAAGTTCTAACTCGTTTCATTTTTTTATACCATTCAATAAAAGTTGGGGTTTTAGTTGTTTTCCAATTCTGCAGAATCAGTGAACGTGCCACCAAAAAGGAGATTGATATAAACATTTCGCCCCCTTTTGTCAACACCTGGTTTGGGCTTTGTTTTTGTAAACCTAACAATGCCACCTCCGGTTCTGGTTGTATATTGGTTCCGAGAGTGCGGCTAAGCCCTGCACATAATTCCAGCCAGAACTGCCTCAATCTAGGGCATGTACAAGCAATATGTAGCCAACCGCCCTCGCCGGCTTACTGACAACGAAAACAGGTATTTTCCACCTCCGGATAAATTTTATGGAGAGCCTGTGGCGTGTAGTAAGCCGACCATCGGGACAAAAAAGCCATCCTTTTGAAATTGGCAGCCCTAAGTAGCTTATTGCCATACTGCGAAATCGCTTGCCATTCTCTGATTGAGAAATTGCAGGCCAATTCATTTTTAGTTTTTTCCAGAAAATTAGTAACAATAAGAGGCTCGCCTTGATTTTGAAAAACTCTATACCAATTCCATTTGCCTCTCAATTTGGTTCTAAACACGGACGCAAGGACTGAAGGGGTGCCTGTGTTACCTAAGGGTGCGTGTTTATCTATCAAGGATCTTACCTGAAGGAAATTAAAAAAGAGGAACCTACTCTGAGTGCCACATCTAAACTGCACCTCCTCCCAGGTAATACATCTACCTCCTAATAAAAAATGGCCTAACTTCTTAAAACCTTTTAATTCCCAAAGTTTAATATGGCTGCTACGAATAAGGAGGCCCAAGCTTCTAGCCTCTGACAACCCCAAATAGTCAAATCCCGTCGATTTAGCTTTTTGCAAAAAAAAAAGCCGAAGTCTAGAAGAGAATTCTTGAAACGTCTTATATCTTACTTTTTTTGGTAATTTTGATGTTTTTAAAAACACCGGGAGCTGAGTCCCTGCTTCGTCAGCCATTTTCCTCATAAAAAAACCATCCAAAGACCCCCTATTATCAAGCAGGCGAACTAGAATATCCATAAATGCAGCCTCATAATAGGTTCGAATATGGGGGAGTGCCAACCCACCCCAACTTGTATCTAATTGCAGAACTGATAGTTTTACTCTTGATGCTTTTTTATTCCAGATAAACTGGTGAAAAAGTTTATCCAATTCTCTAAAATATGCTGCGCTAACTTTAATCGGGACATTTGAGAAAAGGAAAATTAATAAGGGAAGTACTGACATCTTAATCAGGGCGACACGCCCTATCAAAGAAAGAGGAAGGAATCCCCACTTACCCAATAAATCTTTGCTCTTACTCAATGTTACTTCATAGTTTAGTTTATGTAGATCTGCATATTGATTTGATACATAAATTCCTAAATAGCGGATCGGTTCAGAGGAACACGCTTGTTGTTTCAGAATATCTGGAAGAAAATTACAACAAACATTTAATGCCAATACTTCCGTTTTTTTATGATTAATTTTATAACCTCCGATTGCCTCAAACTGAGTAAATTCCTTCAATATTTGATCAACATTATGTTTTTCCGTTTTGAGGTAAAGTATCACATCATCAGCAAATAGTTTGATTTTCGACATCCCCCTATTGGAGTTTTTATATCTATGTTCTCCCTAATCTTTACTGCTAAAGGCTCTATGAAGAAAGTAAATAAAACGGGCGATAGGGGCACCCCTGCCGAGTCCCACGTTTTATATCAATTAAACCTACGGATTTAGAATTTATCCTAATCTGGGCCTGGGCTCCTTGATAGAGATTCCGAAGCATAATGATTGTTTGCCCTGGGAAACCGAACTTTTCAAGGCCATAAAATAATGCTCCCCAGTTCACAAGGTCGAATGCCTTTTCGGCATCAACCATCATTATTATTGCGGGGGTTTGATGGGTATTAAAATAATCAATCGCTTGAATAAGAAAACCTGTGTTTGACGACATTGATCTACCTGCTATAAAGCCCGATTGATCTGTATGAATTGCAAACTGAGCCAAAGATGTAAATCGATTTGCCCAAATTTTCATCAAAATTTTATAATCTACATTTAGGAGACTAATTGGCCTATAAGAGCCAACTTCCCTAGGATTTTTTTCCTTTTTAACAAAGCTGACTATTGATAATTCCTTAAAAGCCGCTGGAATTTCCCCTCCTGCGCTGACATAATGAAAAAGCTCAAGCATAAAAGGGAGTAGCTCTGCCGAAAAAGCTTTATAAAATTCGGTCGGCAGACCATCATTCCCGCAAGCCTTACCTCCGGACATCAGGGCCAGAGCCCTGGAGATTTCTTCTATCGAAAAGTCGGCCAATAAGGCCTCTTTTTGCCCTATAGAAAGTTGAGGGAGAACTAGATCATCAAAGTAAGATTGAATGGCATGATTAGATACCTGGTAGTCAATTGAGTAGAGATCTTTATAATGATCTACAAAAATTTTAGAGATGTTATCTTGTCCAGAAACTAAATTCTGGGTTCCAGGAATTAACACTTCATTGATTACTGCTGCTTCTTGTTTAGCCCTAGTTGACCATGCCAGTAATTTCCCTACCATCTGACTTTCTTCGTAAGTTTTCTGCTGGTATGCTTTTGTACTGCATATCTCTTCCATGATGAAAAATTCCCTCAATTCCTGTTTGGCCCTATTAAGTTCCTCTCCGGCTGCCTGACCCCTCATAGAAGAGCCACTCTTTTTATTGGTCAAAGCCATATCCACTGCTTTCTGCAGTTCTCCAATTCGAGCTTTACGTTCTCTAACTTGCCCTGCCATAAAAGCTATCATTTGTCCTCGTATTGCTGCTTTAAACGCCCCCCAAACTGAAAAAAGACTCGCTGTTCCTCTGTTAATCTCAAAAAATTCCCTGATCCATTCCTGCATATTCCCTACCCACTGTTGGTTGGTTAAGAGAAGTCGATCCATCTGCCACCTGGATTTCTCTCTAACCCCCAACCCTAAATCAATTTCAAATTTTACTAAAGAATTGTCTGAGTAAGAATTAGCCATGATCTCAGTATTCGAACAGCTCAGAGAGCGAGATACTAAAAAGAAATCAATACGAGAAGCTGACCTGAATTGGCTAGAATAATAAGTAAACTGTTTAGCTACACCATGAGCCCTTCTCCAAGGATCAACCAATTGATGATCCTGTTTAATGACATCTATCAGCTTCTTGGTCCCAGGTTTCATTTGCCTTTTTGTTTTATTAGATGTATCTAGTTGCAGGTCCTGTATAAAATTAAAATCTCCTCCTAAAATGATTGGGCCTAGCGCTGTTCTTGCTTTATCATTAATACTTTTGAGCGCCACACAATCATCTACAACAGGTGCGTAATAATTCACCAAATTCAACAGATTTCCCTCCACCCTTACCACCATCCAAATCCATCTACCATATGGATCTCTATCAATTTGAACAATTTCCCAATTTAGTCCTTGTCCAAAATAAATAGCCACCCCTCGAATTGCCGCCTGGGCTGAAGCAAAATAGGCCTTAGAAAAATATTTTGGGATAAACAAATTGGGTTGATTGGTTTTGAGATGGGTCTCTTGCAAGAATAGAATTTGGGGAGAAAATGCTGCCAACCATCGTATCAGTCCACCGTACTTCCGCTTATTTGAGATCCCATTTACATTAATCGATATAATACGAACATTAGTACCCATTTTTCACCTGATTATTCAAAACAACATCAATAAGCATACCCTTTTTTATAATATACCATTTCAGATAATTCTGCTTATTTCCTCTTCCTATACCTTCTATCTTGCGTTTAATGCATAAACTATTCTGCTCATTTATTTTTTCTACACCAACACCCTTGCCCTGTGCCCTACCCCGAACCCAACCCACCCCAGGAACCCCGTGACCCTGTCCCCTAGCAGAAGGGGAATTGCCCGCCTTACCCTCTGCTGGCCCACCTTGGGGCCCCTTCATGACGGGTGCCATGGTAATGCACCCTGATGTGATCCATCCCCCACCCCGCCCTAGAAGGAAAAAAAAAAGAGAGGGGAGAGAAAAAAACCAACCCAATTTGTTCCTTTTACTTGTCCTTCGTGATTCGCTGTAGAAGCTCCTGTGCTTCATCCAGATTTGAGAACATATGAAACTTTCTATGAACTAGGACTCGCAATTTTGACTGTTGGGCGATGGCTGCTTGCGCCCCCTGTGCCTTAAATAAATAAAGGAGTTTGACAAACTCCTTTCGGCGACGTGCAGCCGCAGCACTCATATCTGAAAAATACGGCAGAGAGGAACCTCACGTGTTGAAAATTGCTTTTTTGAATTGCCCTCGTCAATATTTGCTCCTTTAGGCGATAGTCCGCAAAATTCACTAAAATAGTTCTGGGAAGTTTAGAATTTGGAAATGGCTGCGCTGGAACTCTATGGACACGGGTGATTGTAAGATCCCCAGAGAATTCAGGAAGAACTGTGTTTTTTATGAAGGACTCTACCCATTGAACCGGTTGGGATCCTTCGCAGCCATCAGGAACACCAACCAACCTCCAGCTCCTAAAGTTTCAGTTCCAAAGAGTTCTTTTGTTTCTTATCCTCTGAAACCTGCAGCTGGATTGAGGTCATCTGGTCCTCTAACTGAGAAATTCTGGATTCTGCCTCCTGCAGTCGGGATGGCATAGCCCCCATTACCTCTTCAATTTTTGATAATCGTGTGTGTAGTGCTGCAATTTCAGTTGCCTGAGTAGCTTTCATCTCCTTGATCTCCTCTAGGATGAGATTAAGCATACTTTTTATATCGCACTGAAAATTGAATCCAGATCCGGTTGCAGATCCTGTTGCAGATCCAAAATATCATTAAATTAAATAATGAAGCGCTGCTGATCGAGACTGCCAAGAAACTCAAGAACTGGCACAAGCTTCCTATTAGTGTTATTGGACGATGCAATATTGTTATAATGACAATTCTTCCTAAGTTTCTTTATTTATTTAGGTCCATTCCTTTGAAACTGCCGAATCTGTTTTTTAAGAAACTAAACGGGATAGTAGGCAGCTTCATCTGGGGTTACAGGCGTGCACGTCGGGCCATTAAGTTTTTAAAATATCCATTTAACCAAGGCGGTCTTGCACTTCCTGATTTTAAATCGTACTATTGGGCCTCTCTGACAAGTAGATTTCGTAGCCTTCTTTCTAATAAGGACCAAGATTTTAGCCATCAACTTTTGTTAAACCAGGATAGCTGTAGGTTTCTTTACCGAATACATGATCCTAACTACTTTAAGAGGGTACGCTTCAAGACTCTGAGGGGCTTAGCTACTGTTTGGCAAGAAATAGCTACTACGTATTCCCTACCGACTTACTTTACCAAGTTACCGTTGTGGGATATTCCATCCCTTCCAGACATATTCCAGGATAGTATCGCTAAACAGTGGGCTAGCCTTGGGGTAGATAAACTAGCGGATCTCTATGATGGTGATGGCTTCCGTACTTTTCAAGATTTGAAAGATTATTTTCTTATACCACGCCAGCACTATTATAAGTATTTTCAATTTAGGGACGATTTTGTGAGATCACAAGGGCTTAAGGCGGTGGAACCCCATCAACTATTGACTTTTTTTCACGAACCTTTTCACTGAAAACTAATCTGTGCTGCGTATCGACTATTTAGTCAGGAAAGATTGGATCCTCTTGGTCTCTTAGCTGGGAAATGGAGTGTAACTCTTGCTGAGGAAATATCTGTTACGACTTTAGAGGCTGCACTCTCTACAGTAAAAGACGCAGTATGGTCCATTAATTTAAGACTTCAACAATTTAAAACTATATGTATGTTGTACTATACACCTGACAAGGTTGTTATATGGGGCAAACAACGACCCAGTATTTAAGTAACAGGACGAACTGTCCTAAATGTGGGGAATATGGTGTTAATATTGCCCATATGTTTGCTATGTGCCCTATGCTAGTGACCTTCTGGCGGGAGGTCATGTCTGTTTTAAGAAACCGGCTTGGATTGGATGTGGCCCTCACCACCACAGAGATAATGATGGGTTACAGCGATAACTCTAATCAAGCGAAGGGGGCATTAATAGCTATAGTGATAGTTACTGCTAGACTGGCTATAGCCCGGGCATGGATTTCTCCAAAGCCATGTAATGTAATGGAGTGGTGGAGTATCTTTATTGAAATTTTTGAACGAGAAAAAGCTTTGGCTAAGGTCAGAGGTCTTAAGGCACTACAGAAATTCAATGCTATTTGGCACGGTATGAATCAGGATTGATGTATTAATTATTCCTCTATTTGTGTTCACTGTCTATTATTTAGCAATTTCTCTTATTATCCCTTTTCCTTTTCTTTTTCTTTTTTATTATTATCCCCCTCGAAAATGAAATGTATACGAAAAAGTATGTAACAGGGTATTTGTTGTTTGTATTTTTTCTGTTTGACTCCTTTGCAAAAAAAAAAAAAAAAAAAAAAGCCTGACTCTTCTCAATTCACTGCTAGTATATAGGTATTATCAATTCAGGAAAGCTTAGTGCTAAGATGCCTTGCCATATGCGCGCTTTGTAAAACTGCTACTTACTTACTTACTGGTAGTGGACCACGCCACAATATACCCTGAAGCAATACCTCTCAGAACAGTCACTGCTCCTTCAGTGGCTAGGGCCCTACTTGGTGTGTTCACCAGCGTGGGTTTCCCAAAGGAAGTTGTTTCAGATAGGGGCGCAAATTTCATGTCCAGCTATCTGAAGGCAATATGGAAAGAATACAGTGTTACTTACAAGTTCACCACCCTATATCATCCCCAGACTAATGGTCTGGTGGAAAGTTTCAATAAGACCCTGAAGGGCATGATCAGGGGTTTATCTGATAAACTCAGGAGGAGATGGAATATTATCCTCCCATGCCTACAGGGAGGTCCCACAAAAATGGTTGGCTTTAGTTCCTTTGAGTTGTTGTCTGGGCACCCTTTAAGAGGGCCATTGTGCCTCGTGAGAGAGTCTTGAGAAACACCCTCTCAAAGAAGACAAGGACAATGTGGTGGATTACGTACTAGGCCTGCGATCACGCATGGCAGAGTACATGCGTAGGACAAGCAGAAAACTTGAGGCGAGCCAGGAGCTCATGAAGCTCTGGTACCACCAAAAGGCTACTATGCCTGAGTGCACTTAAGGACAGTTGGTGTGGGTGTTGGAGCCTGTAGCTCCTAGAGCCCTCCAGGACAAGTGGACTGGGCCCTATCCAATATCCAATTCTAGAGAAGAAGGATAAGGTTACCTACCTGGTACACCTGAACACCCCCAAAAACCCTCACCGGGCCCTGCATGTCAACAGGCTGAAACCCCACCAATACAGGGCAGACATGACCATGTTGATGGTCACAAATGAGGGAGGAGAGGAGGAGACCAAGCCAGTGCCAGACCTCCTCTCCAACAATGTGCAAGATGGGTCAGTGGAAGGAGTTGCACTCTCTCCCAAATTGACAGACCAACAGCACAGAGACTGCAAGAAGGTGCTGGAGCAGTTTGCTGGTTTGCTCTCACTGACCCCAGGTATCACCAGCTGGTGTATACATGACAGTGACACTAGTGACAGCCAGCCTACCTGTCAAGAACCAGTTTTACAGGTTATCTGACCAGGCAGAGCCAGCATCAAGGCTGCAGTAGCTCAGATGCTGGAGTTGGAGGTGAATTAGCCCTCCGACATTCCATGGGCCAGCTCAGTGGTGATGGTACCCAAACCTCACCCCCAGGAGGGAATGAAGGAGTTGAGGTTCTGTCTAGACTACAGATGACTGAATGCAGTCACTAAGTCTGATTCTCACCCTATACCTAGAGTAGAGCTGAAGAGCTCTTTGGTAGGTTAGGGGCTGCTAAGTACCTGAGCACATTTGATTTGACTTCAGGCTACTGGCAGATTGCCCTCAGTAAAGGAGCAAGGGAGAGGTCAGCATTATCCACACCAGAGGGACATTACCAATTCAATGGAATGCCCTTTGGCTTAAAGGATGCCCCTGCCACCTTCCAAAAGTTAGTGAACAGGGTCCTGTCTAGGCTGCAGCCGTTTCGTGCAGCTTATCTGGACCATATAGCTGTGTACAGTTCCACCTGGGAGGATCACTTAAACCACTTGAATGCAGTACTTCAGGCCCTGCAGCATGCAGGCCTGACTATTACGGCCAGTAAATGCCAAATTGGGCAGAGTTCAGTTGTGTACCTGGGCCACCTTGTAGGTGAAGGCCATGTACAACCTCTCCAGGCCAAAATCCAAACCATTTTCGATTGAACAGCTCCTACAACCCAGACACAGGTCAGGGCCTTCCTTGGTCTGACTGGGTATTGCATAAGATTTGTTGAGAACTATGGGATCATTATGGCTCCCTTGACAGAACTCACTTCTAAAAAGTGGCCAAAGAACGTCATGTGGACCCCAGAGTGTCAGAAGGCCTTTGACACTCTGAAAGAGGCTATGTGTTCAGCACCAGTGTTACTGGCCCCTGACTACACAAAGGAATTTGTGGTTCAGACAGATTCTTCAGAAGAAGGGATTGGGGCACTGTTTGCATAGGTAAATGAGGAGGGCCTTGATTAGCCAGTTGCCTCCATTAGCAGGCAACTTCTCCTCAGAGAACAAAGGCAGAGTGCCATTGAGCGGGAAGCCTTTGCTGTGGTTTGGTCCCTGAAAAAGCTGAGAACATGCCTGTTTGGTACTCACTTCCGTGTTCAGACCGACAACAGACCTCTCAGATGACTCATGCAGATGAGAGGGAGAATCCAAAGCTATTGAGGTGGTCCATTTCTTTGCAGGAGATGGGCTTCACAGTGGAACACAGACCTGAGACTGCCCATGCCAATGTGGATGGACTTTGCCATTTTTTCCATTTAGCTGATGAGGACTTCCAGGGTGTAGGTTAGTTACCCATCCCAATTACATGCAAGAGTATGGTGGCAATTGGAACAAAGAAAGTGGTGTACTGTATACCAGAACTGTGGTCCAGTATAAAAACCCAGATTATGGATATGACTGAAATGTTGTATCCTGTCTAGGAAAAGTCATCCTTTATGTAAGAGGAAACCTCACACACATAATAGTTTCATGTTTCATCATCGGCATCCTCTCCCCACCCTGGTAAGACAATGCCACCAGGGTGGATTCAACCTCCTCGAAGACTGTACCGGAAAGAGGGAGTTCTTAGATAAATTCTACTGGACAAAGCAAAAAGGGGGATCCTGATTGAGTTAAAAATTCCTTAGTGCCCCTAGGTTATTACCTTTATTCAGCAGGACACTAGATATGACTAAAAAACAAACGTTGATGGGTATGTTGAGAATAATGGCTCTATCCTATCTACTATCTGATAACATATTTCTGCCCATATTTATTAGCCTAAACGGTCTGGTGCATTCTTCAGGGCTAATGGATCCCTAAGACTAGATATTGTGACTCTGTTAGTCATGAACACAATATGCTAAACAAGTGTGAGCTACCTTTTCAACCCAGGTGAATCCAACCTGGAACTGGACATGTGTAAACTTGATTCCTATTGAGAATAGAGTAACAAGTGAGTGATATTTAAAAAAATATAGGAAACTGAGTCAATTCGAATTCTAAAATATGTGGTTAAATGAGTGAGACATCAAAACATATGTTTTTATGTTGTAAAAAACTGGTCATGCAAGTTCTCTCTTTCTGCGCTCTCCTAACTATGGAGAAACACCTGTGAACTATAGTGATGGGGCCAAGAAGCCATAATGAGCCTGTTAACGGGCTATAGCGTTTATAACTATGGTGAATTCTCATACATTATGAGAAAAAAAACTATTTCTTACCCTAAATTTTAGGGGATACCGGCATCCTGGTCACAGAGGTGGGGGGGTGTCCTCTGTAGTCACACACTGTTCAAAAGTGGCAACAGTATTCCTGCCATGAGGTATGGTGAGTACTTTAGTAAATAATTAATGGTGCCCTTGTGGGACCAAAGGTACTATCTAATAGGAAATTATGATAGCCAAGCCATTCTTAAAAAGGTAGTTGGTTCGTCTCATTAACTGTACCCAATTCGTGGCAAACCCTCAATGGAAAAACTTAAAATGATAAAGGAAAAATAAGTTGCAGTGATGGTAAAATGTGCAGGGGGTTTTCTGTCTACAAACAAGGCTGCTTTATGTAGTTCTAATTAGAACAGGTTAAATATCATGTATTGCACTTACACTATTAGTGGTATCTGTCATGTGAAACAACCACTCGATTTTTGCTTGTTCAAAACTAAATGTTACTTGTTTCGTGATCATATTTATGTTTTAGAAACATTTTTATTATCGTGACAAAAACAATACAAACATAGAAATGTGAGTACGCCCTAAGTTTCTGTAAATCATCTCCTGAACATAAGCCTCTTATAACATGGGCTTCTCGGTAGACAGTGCCGATGAATGACGCCACCACCAAACACTTACTTTTTCAAAAGGTACGCCACTCATCGATACTTGTGTCTCGCCTACTCTGAACCGCTGGTACGAGTGGCAGGCAGCGGAAAATACTTTTAAACTCTGGGAGCTTCTCCATAATCCCCCACAGGTGCGGTGATCACAGAGCCCGGAACTGGAAGAACGAAGGTCCCGAGTGCTCATGGAGGATGTAGTTCTCCCGATGAGCGGTATATTTTAGTTTGTACTTTTCCCTTAGTAGACTATCGTACTTCAAGTTTTTTTTAATGTATCTATATATATAAAAAGACCGATGGAAAGTCCTCTAAATCAAAGAAATGCCAAGTGCCAATGATACTCAGTATATGTCAGGAAAATCCTGGGTCCCGAGGCGCAAGACAGTGTGGGGGCCTGCCGACGAGCGGTATATTTTAGTTTTTACTTTTCCCTTGGTAGACAATCGTACTTCAAGGTTTTTTTTATATATAAAGGACTGATGGAAAGTCCCATCACCTTTCGTTTGGGGGGGGCATGTGAGAAAGTCATCCTTTCTGCCCTGATCACCCCCATTTTGTGACTGATACTGGTGGCAACTGACTCTGACTGTGCCCTGGGCTCTGCTAACCAGGCCTGGACTAGTGCTCTGATTAAAACGATATATGGTAATTAGGTATAATTACAAATGGCACTGACAACTGACCTGTAAGTCCCTAGTATATGGAAGGGCATGTAGGTGTAGAGGCCCAGCAGCTTTGAGGTATTTAAGTGTGGATTGCTCTGTTGGCTGCTGTCATTTTAAAAGTCAGCCCTGCTTTGCAAGCTGGTTTTAAACTGAAATGATATGCAAATTCGACTCTGGATTTAGAGGTACTTCCAAAGTATTAAACTACCTTATTTTTTACATATAAGTAATCAGTAAGGTCTCCCCTAGGTGCCCCAAGGGTAGGGTGCACTGTAAGAATAAGCAGGGGCATTTTTGTTTTTATTTTTTATTTGGAGAAAGTATGCAAAGTACAAAAAATATACATTCATGAGTAGTTTTAAAAACCGATATAGCTAATATATAATTACGCAAGAGGTTGTTTTTCAACATTTCATAGATATTTACGATACAAATAAGATAAAATCTCTAATCAATTATTTTCTGTCACAGAAGACACGATCTAAAACCATGGTTCGGCCTGACTCCTTACATGACGGATTGCTTTGTAATCCATTTCTTCATAGGAGCCCAAATTGCCCTACCTCTCCTGCTTGCATCACGCCCTTTACATTTATATAATGATTTCTCAAGGTGATATATAGCTAGCAAGCGACCTAACCAAGCCTGAAATAGAGGAGGGTCCACATCTTTCCAATGTGTGGCAATGAGAAGCCGGGTCACAGCTATTGAGATAAAAACAAACGTATTCTTTCGGTAGTCACATTGTATCTTCTCATCGCATCCTAACAGCATTAGTGTTGGGGTTATATTAATTGTAGTATCAATTGCTGCTGATAGAAATTCCTCTATTTGTTTTATACGGGGACCCAATTTCTCGCAGCCATAAAACATATGAATTATATCTGCTGGCCCTTGATCGCATCGGGGACATTTATCGTCCCCTCTTTTTCCCCACCGATGTAGTTTTGCGGGAGTAAAGTAGAGATAATATATCGTGTAATAATGTTGGGCTTTCAAGTTGGCTGCGAGGAATGTCCCCTTGCCTAAAGCTAGTGAATTATACAAATCAATGTTGGGGTCTCCTATTCTGGTAGCCCATTTAGTTTCTACTACCTCGAGATCGTCAGGAAGTGTATCTATCAAAATTTTATATATGTTTTTAATTTTTATCTGGGGCTGAAACATAGTCTCTATTAAGAGATTCTTATTCACGGAGAATCCCTCTTCATTAATTTGATTTAAAAAACTAGTAAGCTGTTTATATTTAAAATATGTTCCGACCGCTATACCATATCTTCGCTGTAGCTCGGAGAACGACAGCCTCTGTTCAAGTAGATAAAGATCTCCCACCTTCAAGATTCCCTTTTCCTCCCATTGCCTACCCAGTTTATCGTAAATTGATATGGGAAAAAGAGGAGATCACCACAGTGGCGAATATCTGTTATATTTTGATATTTTCATGAGCCCTACCATTCTTTTCCATATTTTCCAGATTGCTATTACCACCTTGAATCTAGTTTTTTTGTAGTAACTGGCCTCTATCTGTCGGAGAAGTACTCCCTGTGCGACTGTTCCTATGGCTAACTCATATATCGAGGGGAGGTCCCCATTTACATCATGTTGTCTGTCGCCAGTGCCTGATGAGATCACAAAAGCCATTTGCTGTAAGAAAGTTGCGTAGTAATAAAATCTAAGATTGGGAGCGGACCATCCACCTCGATCTTGTGGTAGTGTTAAAAATTTGAGGGATCGTCGAATTTTTGACTACTTCCAAACGAAATTACTGAATATACTATCCAGTTTCTTTAAGAATAAATCTTCGATTTCTAAAGGGATAGACCTGAACATATATAGGACCTTTGGGAGCATGACCATCTTGAGTATATTACATCGTCCTATAAGTGATAGGTGAAGTCTATCTAAACAGCGTAGATCGGTACTAATCTTATTAATCATAGGTAGCATATTTATTTTCCAAATGGATTCTACGTTGCTGCTAATCTTAATACCGAGATAAATTACCTCATTTAATCTTCGAGGGTCATTGCAGGGAGTTTTAGAGTTACATAAAATCTGGGCTTTCCCTGTGTTCAGTAGATAGCCGGATTTACGTCCAAACTCACTGGCTAATTTCTGAATCTGGGAAATTGCGTTTTCTGGGTCCGTGGTTACCACTGCCAGATCATCGGCATAGGCCATTATCTTTGTGTCATACTCATTGCAGATGACTGGTGCAATTATCTGATCTTGGAGGATTTGCTCTATAAAAATATCGATATAGAGGGCAAATAATATAGGAGAACAGGGACAGCCCTGTCTTGTCCCTCTTGCAATGTCAATGGAGTTTGATGCTTGACCCATTATGCTTAGTCTCGCGTATGGTCTGTAATACATTGCCTGTATAGCTGTCATAAGGCCAGGCCCAAACCCTCTCTGTACCATAGTCGCCCAGAGGTACTGCCAAGAAACGTGATCAAATGCCTTCTCGGCGTCTAGGAGGATCATAGCCCTCTTCTCACCGGTTGTCTCAGTTATATCAAACAGGGCTGTAGCACGTCTGATATGGTCTGTTGTGCCTCTTGTTGGTATAAAGCCATGTTGCCATGGTGAGACTAGATGAGCTATGATCCCCCCTAGCCGGGTCGCAAGGATTTTTGAGTACAGTTTAGTATCAGCGTTCATGAGGGATATGGGTCTGTATGATGCAGGATTGTCAGCGGGTTTCCCTTTTTTTTTAAAAAGATCACGATATCTGCTCCTTGCCAAGACACAGGAGGGATCCCACTATATTGTATTCCCAAAAACAGGTCTAAAAGCAGCGGGGCTATTTCCTCTTGAATTGCTTTATATAATTCCAATGGAATTCTATCAGGACCTGCCGTTTTTCCTGGTGCCATGGATTTCAAGGCTAATAATACCTCTTCCATCGTGATTTCTTTATCAATCTCTTGTTGCATTTCTTTGCTGAGCCTGCGCTGACTTCCTAGAACTAACTCAGTTTCGTTAGAAAGCATAGGATCGAGGCTATCCTTTTGATACAAATCTTGATAAAATTTCTCAAAGGTCTTAATAATGTCTTTTATTTCTGTATGGAGTATACCGTCTTGATCTTTAATTTCAGTTATGTTATTTCTGACTACTCTTTGTTTAGTCCGCAGGGCAAGTATCTTACCTACGGTTTCCCCATACTCATATCTCTCACTTTTGTGTGCCTGAAAAGTGGCTGCCCCCTTCTTGCTGTAATAACTATTTATTTCGGCTTTTGTGATCATTATTTTCTGTCGCAATAGTAATTCTTCACTCTCTTGTTTTTGACTAATTGCACTAGTGTGTTCTTTTTCTAATTCTCCCAGTTCTGTTATCAAAATATTAATTTCATTCTTCTCTTGTTTAATGGCCCTCCCAACAAAGCTGATTGTTTCTCCCCGGAGGCCTGCTTTAAAGCTAACCCAAACTACACTGCGCGAAGAGCTATATCGGTTCAGCTCATAATATTCTGTGACCCATTGTTTAATGTGTTTGAGATACTGGTCATTAGATAATAAAGATCTTAACCTGCGGGCGGTCTTCGGTTCGAAATACTAAATCCATGACTAAGGGATTGTGGTCAGATAGTAGTTTGGGTAGTTTCTTTATTCCTGCGGTCGTGATCAGAGAGGATGAAACCAAAAAGTAATCTAGCCTGACACATTTCTTATGGGGGGTTTGAAAAATATGTGTAGCCAGGGTCGGTAGAATGTTTTACCCCCCACACATCCTTCAAGTCATAGCTAGTCCGCAGGGCCGAAAGGGCCTGATGAACATGGGGTTTCCTCCCCTGATATTTCTGGGTTCTACCACGGCCTGTGTCATAGTGAATGTTCAGATCCCCGCAGATTATTAATGGACCTGGCCATGATGATAATTCGATTTCTAGATCATTAAAAATTTGTGGATCATCCTCGTTTGATCCGTATATTGTACAAATGGTCAATCCCATGGGCAATTGTGCAATAGCCCATCTCCCCCACTTGTCTTCCAAGACCCGCTTAGCTGGACCAATATAGTTTCTTACGTGAATCGTAACCCCCCTAATAGTTGATGTTTGTGTGGAGCAAGCTACAAGATTATATCCCCTTATGGCTAAAATATCTCGTTTCCCCAGGAACGTGCGTTTCTTGTTGGCATATTATATCGACTTTTAAGGCTCTTAATATTTCAGCGACTCTAATACGCTTTAATTTATCATTAAGACCTCCATCATTAACTGAGCAGATGGTGATTTTACCCATTTGATTTATTTGATTTCCTCTGCTTTAATTGCTCTTGCTTGCTTATGTTTGCTATCTCATAACTATTGTTTATACCCTCTCCAATTTTTTCTTTTTGCTCTCCCTCCACCCTGTGTTCCACCCCCCTGACCCCCCTTCTCCCCCCCTTCCTTTCCACCCTCCCTAGCCCCCTGTGCCCTTGAACCCCTCCCCCACCCCATCCCCTGTAGAAAGGCATCCAGACTAGCTTAGTCTGATGTGATGGTTGCTGCCCCCTGATACGTATATTTTGTTTTCTGGCAGCTAGGACATGAAAGAAGCTCCTTTTTTTTTTTTTTTCTTACTTTTTTTTCTTTCTTTTTTTTCCTTTCCCTTTTTTTCCGTTCCCTCACTTTTTCTTTACTCCCTCCTTTCCCTCTCCCCCTTTCCCCTTCCTCTCTCTTCCCCTCCCTTTCTCCTTTCTCTTTTCCCCTTTTTAGAGAAGATAAGATAGAGTAATGAGTTGAGATAAAAGAGAAAAAAATAAACCCAAAATCAATCAATCAAAAAAAAAAAGAATAGGAGAACACTCGGATATAAAGTTAATCAGTCTAAGATTTAAGGTCCCAGTCCTCCAAATATTCTTTAACTTTGATGTCGGAGGTGAAGAATCGAGTATGATCTCCCTTGATCACCTTTAGGCGAGCTGGGTGCAGCAAGTATGCTTGCCCCCCCCCCGACCTTGCACTGGTTTGATCATCTGGCGAAGGCACCATCGTCTCTCCACCGTGTAATGGCAGAAATCTGGTTGGACAAAGAAAAAATAGTCCCCACCGCTGCGCTTCGTTGTTGGCTAAGCCTTATCGTATATTGCTTGTCGCAATAAAAAATTGCCAAAATAAACAAGTATGGCGCGGGGCTTCGTGTCCGGTCTTACAGGCTGTTTGATATTGAATGGAACCCGATGGGCTCCTTGTACTTCTAGAGCCCAATTCCAGCCATCTAAATCCGGAAATGCTTTAGATAACATATCAGCAACATATGCCCGGGTATCAGACCCTTCCTTTCCCTCCGGTACACCTAGTACCCGTAAGTTATTTTTCGTGGTCTTCTAACTTCCACTGTATGTCAGTTAGTTGGGCGTCATGAGCAGTAGTGCTTGTGTGTGTGACCGCTAGGTCGTTCTCCAAGGTTTCTGTTCGCCTTTCAAGGGTTGTGAGGCGTTCGTTGATGATAGTGCACAACTTTGCAATTTTTCTAACAGCCCCTTGAATCTTCCGCATAGCTATCTGTGCATGTTTGATATCTTGGCGCGTTTCCTCACAATGGGAAAGTATGCATTGGAGGACGGTATCTAAAGTTGGAAGTACTGGGGAGAGTGTACTGTCGCCTTTAGAAGGTGATGTTGTACAGGTGCTGAGTAAATCTGCTCCAGAGTGATCCCATCTTAGACTTTTTTTTTGTAGACTGGGGTGACTTGTTCTTCTCACTGCCTTACGCATTGTGGCTATTGTGTCTCTTTTGTCACTGTCCGAGATCTCCTCACTAGAGTCCCCAAGTGAGTCAGACCCTGAACCCGATGCTGACCAGACCCCGTCTGAAAGCGAGAAAAAACAGTCTATATCCTGCTCGCTGTGGTTCGAGGAAGTAGCATGATTTGTGGCTAAAGCACCTCCGAGATGGGAATCGAGCGTGGTAGCCCCCGGTATTATACCTACTGCTTGAGCCCCAGGCCCCTCTGAAACACATCCATCAATATTATCTCTTGTCTCAGGTTGCAGGCAGGGGGGAGTAAGAAAAACAGGGGGCACCTGACTATTCTGATTGATTTTAGGTGTATCTGCAGTCAAGGATAGGATCTCATGTGGAGCATCATGAGTTGTACCGTCAGCCTCCCCGATCACAGCGCCATCTGTATCACTTCCCCCCTGGTGCTGCTCACCTGTTTCGCCTTCTTGCCGTCGTGGGTGCTTTACTCCTGGCACCGCTCTCAGCAGGTCTAGAACAGAGGGTTCACTCGTGGGCAGTTCGAGCGGAGCTCCGGTTCTGTTTTTTCTATCCTCCGGCTTCTCTGTCCTGGATAGCGCATTCCCTGCGGTTTGTTTTTTTCCCCCACCAGTTCTCGGGTGGGGGTCCAGGGATGCTGTCATTTTGGGAGATGAGCCAGCGCCCACGGCCGCACCCGACCGCGTTTTCCCTTTTGCTCCGGTGGCCACCGGGACTTTCGGAGCCATAGTATCCCCAGAATACACCCGGCAGAAATCCGAGCAGGCAAAGCAGCGTTTCCTCTCTTCGCCGCTGGACGTCAATGCGGCCAGGAAACTAAGCAACGCCTTTGTGAGCTCCGCACGGCACAGCGCAGCTCCACACTGGCTGGGACCGGGGCAGAGCTTCAGGTATGCGAACGCCGCTTCCATTCAGCTCCTGTCCTTTGTTTTAACTCCGCTTTTCGTTTTATTCGCGCGTCTTCCCTTCCTTTGATCAGTTGTATCTACCGGCAAGCATACATTTTCCGCTTCGTAATACTGTCCATTGCTCCCGCTTTAATGCTTCAAGGTTAATCCACGATCAGGGAGCAGCAAAACGACCGGCTCACGCAGTCGCCATCTTGCCTCTCCCTCCTAAGCAGGGGCATTTTAAAAGATATTTTATATGTCCTGGTGAGAGAAAAAAGACCATTTTCGTTTTTCCCCAATGTAGCTTTTTGGCACCACAGGTTAACATTGGGATACTGTAATACAGTGTAACTATTGATAGGAGTGAGCTAAAATAATATTTCAAGGACTTAAAAGATTGGTAATGATAAATCCAACTACTTGCCATATAGAATATAGAACTTCTTTTCTGTGAGCCAAAATCCAGCCTTCTAACAGCCTCTCCTGATTGGCCAGCCTTAACACGCTTAGCCAAGCTGCTTTGATGAGGTGATAAGTGGCCTGCTTAGAGGCAGTGGTTATCTGATGGGGGGGGGGGGCCTCTGCAGCTGCAGAGAACAGGCCAGGAAGGGGGCTGGGTAAATCAAACTGGGCTTCAAAGAGAGCAGGACAGTGAGGAATGCCAGCCAGGCCTACCCCCTCTTCCTGTACCCCCCAGCCAAATGGGACCCCCGGTAATAGAATTTGCAGAAGGTCTGGACAGGGAGTGTTAAGGGAAATGAGCCACACCAGTGGGTTGGCTTTGCCAGGCCTTACTCCTCAAGAGAGGAATTTTCCTTTTTATTTATTAATGCATGTTAGACGTTTGATATACACAAAAAAGGAAAACAGTTATAATTCACAGTCTGCGGGAAGTGGATAAAGAGAAAAAAGCAAATCAAAATTATGCATTACTTTTTTTTTTAGACATTTTTCACCTCTTAGGCCCTGCCCAGTTGGGCTGGACCACTCGTCCTCCCAATACCCACCCACCCACCCCTCCCCCGAGGTTGACAACTAATAACTTATTTACCTTTATTTAAGTTCTGTCTTGTTTCCCTTTTAACGATTTGCCCCCTTTCTTCAATCCATCTAGTCAGAGGTGCCCAAATTTTTAGACCCTTTATTCGAGAGCGTAGACCCCTTTTTGTATATATATAGCTTTTTCAAGATTATAGTTAGCTAAAAAACGAGATAACCATTGCTGAAACGTGGGGGGTTAGGGTCCAACCATGCGGATGCCAGACATAGCCGTAATATCGCCATACCAATGAACAGCAATTCCTCTCCAAACTTCCCCGAGTGCTCTGGGCTACACCGAGTCCTATCAAGGTAGGAGAAAGGACGCATTCGACGCCCAGAGACAGCCTGAAAAAGTTAGTGATGTCTTCCTTAAGTTTATGGAGGGCATCACAAGAGGCAAAGATATGCATCAGATCTGCCTGGAATAGTGCACACCGAGGGCAGAGGGTTCCTCTCCCCGTCCCCCATTACGCAATTCTTTTAGGTGTTTAGTACAGCGAGAAGCAAGTTTTGTAATATTGGACCTGGAGTCAGGCCGGAATCAAGGTGTTCTGTGCTAATTTGACGGAGTGAAAAAAATTGGTTTTCTGAGGCCCCGGTTTCCACTTCTCACTTTGCCGCTCGAGCACCCATATCATCTGTCATTAGTGAGTTAAAAAATTATAGACTGTACCTATGGATAGGTCTGTGTTCCTTCTCAGATTGTCAATGATGTCATTCCAAGCGAAGCCAATTGGCCCTCCACCTTTCTTATTTAAAAAGTCTCTAATTTGAAGATATTTGTAAAAATCCCTCCAATCTAGCGCATACCGTTCTTTAAGATTATCGAAGGAAGTCAGACCTGATGAAGAAAAGAATGTTCCCAGATTGGTCAGCCCGGCATTGCACCATTTTTGGATGACTGGGTCTTTAAAGATCTCGGGTAAATTGGGATTATTGAGAAGAGGTGTATAGTGATTGTACCGGCCCAAACCGATCAGTTTACGTATTAGTTTCCAGATTTTGTGTCCCGCTTGCAGGGTTTTAAAGCGAACCTTCTTATAGTGGTTGTCGCCTAAAAATCGCCAAGCCCAGCCCCACGCTTCCACACCCATTATAAGTTTGAGGGGGTTGGTACCTCCTCAATCATACTATCTCTTGGCTTTTCTTGTATTACGACTAAATTATATAATAGTGTTGTAGCCCAATAGTAAAGTCGTATATTAGGAAGAGCCAAACCACCTCTCTCTCTAGGTAAAGAGAGATATTTGTATGCTCTTCTTGGTTTGGCATATGCCCAGATAAAACGGGAAAATAAATTTTCGATTTGTTTAAGACAATCCGTGGAGAATTCAAGTGGGATTGCGCGCATAAGATATAAAAATTTGGGAAAAAATAGCATTTTGATGATATAACATCTGCCAATAATAGACAGATGTAAGTTGTGAATTCTCTGCAGGTCAGGTTTAATTTTAGCAATTAATGGATCTATGTTATCTTTGACTATTTTATCGATATTAGCTGAGATATCGACGCCAAGATAAATTGCATGTTTGACTACACGAGAGTCATTGAAGATTAAGTTCTCATTAGCAACAATTTGCATTTTAGTATGATTTAGAGAGTACCCAGAGAGTGTCCCATATCTTGCCGCGTCTGCCTCTATTTCGACCGTAGCAGTTACGGGGTCGGGAGTCACAAGGGCGATGTCGTCCACATACGCCAGTACTTTAGTTTCCCAGCCTTGGGTAACTATGGGTCTGATTGTTTCATTAATTTCCAATTGGCGTAAGAACGGGTCTATGTAAATAGCAAATAGAAGCGGCGAGCTTGGGCATCCCTGGCGGGTACCTCTCGTTATGTTAAAGCTATCCGTGAGTGCTCTATTAACAAAGAGGCGTGCAGTAAGGTGAAAATACAACATTTTAAAAGCTTGCAGAAGCCCTTTACCGACTCCGACCCTCAACAGAGTCTCCCATAGAAAAAGCCAGGAGACCCTGTCGAAGGCTTTTTCTGCATCTAGAATAATAATGCCATTGGGTGGAGATACATGCAGCATCAAAGATTGAGATAGCCCGCCTTATATGGTCCGTCGTCTCTCGCCCTGGTATAAACCCATGTTGCCTGATTGAAACAACCTTATGGATAACAGAAGCCAACCGAGTGGCAAGGATTTTAGAGTAGATCTTGCTATCGCTGTTGATTAAAGTTATAGGGCAATATGAGCCGGGTTCAGATGGAATTTTATTTTTTTTAAGAAAAACCACAATCTTGGCCTGCGACCAGGATTCAGGTGGTCTGCCACCCTTGAACACTTGTATGAATAACTGAGTCATACAGTCTTTGAGCTGTGGCGAGAATTTTTTATAGAATTCGAGAGGTATACTATCTAATCCAGTGGCCTTGCCGTTGGGGAGATTGTTGATGCATAGTAATATCTCGACCCATTGCGGAAGTTCATCGAGCCATAGCCGGTCTTCCTGGGAGAATTGTTCTGAGGGGATCGGGTTAAGATATGCCGCCATATCTCCCGGATTCCTAGAGGAGTCTTCACTATATAATTTCTGATAGTATGTATGAAATACCTCTCGAATTCCATCCGGGTCTGTTATAATCCCTCGCACAGGGTCATTTATTTCTTGTATTGTATTCCGGGTGGTTTTTTGTCTTGCTCTAATTGCCAGGTGGTGGCCTACCTGTTCGCTACACTCGTATACCTCCTCCCGCCATGTTATAAGTTTATCAGCAGCTGTGTTTGCTATAATCTCCATAACCGCTGATTTAGCGACTGCTACCTTAGCCTGTGCTTCAGCGGGGTCGCCCCTAGTTTGAATCGCGGAAATCAATTCTTCTTCAGCAACGGCTAATCTAGCTAGTGTGTCATTTGTCAAGGAGCGTTTTTTTTATTCAGTGATAAGGAGAATCCGAGGCTTTCCCCCCGTATTCCAGCTTTTAGCGCATCCCAGACAGTTTCAATTTCTGTGCTCCCCAAGTTCTCACTGAGAAATTGCGGAATCCACATTCTCATATGATGACAGTAGTCTTCATTAAGAAGTAAAGCTCGTTCAAAGCTCCATGTGGCACTTCTCCCTCCCTTGGGCAGTTTCCCCTTTAGCTCTACCGTTAGAGGGTTGTAATCAGCGAGAATGCAAGGTGCTTTTCAATAAAACGGTCGTGAAGAAGAGAGTGCGATACTAATATATAGTCTAATCTGGCATGTTTATTATGGGGATAGGAGAAGTAAGTGAAGCCAGGGTCGGAAGGATTCTGCCAGTTCCAGAGATCGGAGAGAGCATGCTCCTGGCATAATGTCCTTAGCGCCCGGAACACCTTAGAATTCCGGCCACTATATATCCAATCGGTTTCTGCGTTTAATTTTTTATCTGCAGGAATATTGATGTTAAGGTCCCCACAGATAATTATGGGAAGTGGCCAGGTGGCTAATTCATTATTTATATAATGAAAAACTTCTGGGTCGTCTAGTATGCTGCCATAGATTGAGCAGATTGTGAGCGGGTCCCCTTTATCCCTGCAGCATTCCGTAATTACCCATCTCCCTAGTTGATCAACCGAAGTGCGCCTAAATTGTGTAGTATTGTTTGCTGTCAGGATCGCAACCCCACGTGTGCGTGAACTTTGTGTTGTTCCCCCACCAGAGTGTATCCAAGTGATTTGAGTAAATGCTGCTGAGACCTCTCAATGTGAGTCTCTTGCATACAAATTATGTCGGCCTTCAATAAGCGTAGACCGACTGCAGTGTTCCACCTCTTTATTTAGGCCACAGATATTGATCGTAGCGATACGGAGTTTACTCATCTAGGATACCGGAAAAGAACAAGGGTGAAAAGGGAATAAAGGAAAATTCAGACATTTCAGAATTTGTTGCCAACCCCCCTAACCCTGAAAACCCCCCTCACCCTTCTCCTTCCCACCCCAACCCGGCCCTCCCTCCACCCCCCACCTAATGCTGAGGTTACCTGGTCCTGCCCGGACCAGGATGTTGCCATCTGAGCAATCATAGCCCCGTGTCTCCGCCGAGCTGGCCGCCCATTCAGGGCCCACTGCCCCACAGTCACCTCCCCACAGTGCCCTTCGTGACCTCAGTGCAGCAAAAAAAAAAAAGGAAAAAGTTTTAGGTATCTGACTTTAAGACCTTGCCAGAATGAGATCTACGCTCAGCTATCTGTTAAGAATTTTCTCGGTTACCATGCAAAAATGCAGTGTAAAAGATAGGAGAGGAGGAAACAGTTGCATAGATAGTGACTTTGTAATTAGATTCCTGATAGACAAATTTATAGTCTAATATCCCCTAAGTCTTGTTGGTATGATTCGCATTTTGGCCGGTGATTTCCTGTAGATACGCCTGGGCCTGAACTTCCGAGCTGAAGCTGCACGTGGAGCCCTTGTAGACGACTTTTAGACGGGCTGGGTTCTGTAGGTAAACTTCTGCTCCAAGTTGCTGGAAGGGAGTAAAGAGTTGTCTAAGCCTCCATCTACGCTCAACAGTGGCGTGAGCAAAGTCGGGTCTTGTGAAGAACGATACTCCATTGAATTCCTTCTTGGCAGTTGGTCTAGCGAGGTCATAAAGAGTTTGGCGTAAGAAGAAGTTACCGAAGTATAGGAGCATTGCGCGTGGGTGTTGAGGAGTAGCTGAGGGACGTTTAGATGGTATTAGAGGGAATCTATGGGCTCGTTGGATCTCTTTGTCCCAATCCCAGGTGTGTAATTCGGGAAGGCACCCTTCAGCAACGTGATCATATAGTTCCTGGGATCACCCCCTTCAGCCCCCTCCGGGATGCCGAGAACACGAAGATTGTTGCGCCGTTGCCTGTTTTCGTATTCCTCCTGGAGGAATACGAGGAGAGGAATTTTCCATCTTGAATTTTAAAGTGCAGTGCTTTGTGGGACAAGAATATGCCACACTTTGGAGGAAGCTGTCATGTTTCTGGGCGGCACCCTGTACTCCATTGATCTGGGGTGCCCCCCTACTTCTCGCCCTAGAGCATTGGATAAATATGTGAGTGCTGCATAGCCAATCAAATCTGCAGGCTGAAACTACAAGGAGAAGAAGGACTGCCCTGTTGGAACCCAAAGGATTGCACTCTGAAGGACTGCTCCTGCTGCACACCTGGAACTACAGCCCTAAGGACTTTGCCTTGCTTCAGAAAGGATTAAGGAGTGGACTCCCTGAAAGCAACATTTTAACAGAGCTCACTGGCTCCATCTCCCCCAAGAAGTTTGTTGTATTCTGCCTTTCTTTCCAGTCTTGCCACCTCTTGGTCTCTTCCTCTTGTCCCCCTCCGTTTACACCCTGTTTGAACATTCCTAGAATGTCATGAGTGTTCTAAGCTGCACTCCCTGTGCCAACGGATTTTCCTTTCTGTGGGTTATGGATATCGGTTGCTTTTAACCCATGCTGAATAAAGTTACTTCATCTCTACGTGCGTTTGGATTATTTCACTGGCGACGAGTTGTTGGGCGGAGGACAACGTACCGATATCCCCTCCTGACGTTACCCATCAGAAGTGCGTGAAGTTGAAAAGAAGTACACGATTAAAAAGGAAAATTGGTAGAACAAGCAAGTACTTCAATTTCATACAAACGAGTGAATAGACGAATAAGGGAGAACTTACCCTCGCTTTGTTCTTATCGAGCGTTGTTTCAGCGAATGTACTTCACCGATTTTTCTCTTAGAATGACGACTAAGTTGGCGGCTGGTGTATTTCTTCCACGCTGTGCAGTTAGTCGAAGTCTTTGAGTTGGGCGCAGTTAGATCATCGCTCATGCTTTGAGGAGATTTCCTGTATTTTGAAGAGGAAACGAGTCATTACCGGCCCACGGGTTATTCCGGTTGGGAGCCGCAACGAGAGTCAACATCAATCTCCTCAGTATCCAAGAAGGGCGGAACCATCATTACCGCTCATGCGCTTAGGAGATTTTCGATCTTGCTGACGAAAGTGACTAACATTACCGACCCACAGGTTATTCCTATCAGGTCCTGCAACGTACAAGTACGCATATTCACGTCAGGAAGTACTTGCGGCGACTCACGGCATATTCTTCTTCGTCCGTTTCAAGTGTCACAGTGTTTCTGCTTCATGAACTTAAAGAGAAAGACACCGGTGAGTGGGTTTATTGCTACGAGCATTTTTCAGCGCGCGGAAATTCTGCTGTGAAAGTAGTTTTTCTGTTCATGACTATTTTTAACGGACTCAGGAGTTTTTGCCATTTATACCATCGGAAAACTGTGTCGTTCACGTGTGAACTTTGTGGATTTTGATTGTTAATTCTTGTTCTTCCCTTTAGTTCTCATTGCCACATTTACCTTACAGAGGAAAAAACATTGTCATTTTTTCATTTTTGACGGCAACTACTTTTATGGCAAATGAAAGGGTACAATTAAGTGATATTTGAACTTTCGTGCACCACATCTACTTATAAGTGACTAACGCTTCCTCCGACTGGAACTTATTGAACATTATATTTAACCCCTTCGGTGCTCATGACGAGCTCAGCTCGTCATGCTGCGCGGTAGCGCTGTGCGCATGACGAGCTGAGCTCGTCACGACCCCACCCGCGATCGGAATGTCCAGCACACGAGCGGAATTCCGATCGCGGTCAAGGGGTTAAAAAAAAAAAAGAAGTGTACATCTACCTATAACATATTATAGGCTCCTAACCATTTTATTCACAGGATACTCTGGTCTCAACTAAAAGACATTTTACAAAATATAATCTCATTAAGAAGGCAGCGGCTAGCACGAATCAACCCCCACCTTTCCTTTCAGATGCTGAGGAACCTGTTGTACCATTGAAAGATTGGAGGAAAGTTTTTGAAACTTATCTTATTGCTATAGGTGCAAGTGGGTTCTCAGCTATAAGGAGGCAACATATACTCTTGCATAACCTAGGAGCAGAGGGTAGGAAAGTTTTTGATAGCCTCCCTGAATTAGATGGAGAAGAGGTTGGAATAGAGGAAAGAGATGTTTATGATTACAGCATAAAAAGTTAGAAATACAATTTGCCGACAAGATAAATGTGGTTTTAGAGAGACATCAATTTTTAGTAGAGTCCAAGGAAAAAACGAGAAGGTAGGAAATTACATGGCAAGTTTAAGGGGACTAGCGAATACTTGTGAATTCAATGAGCTATCTGATTCATTGATTCGTGACCAGTTAGTGCGCTGTACCAATAATAAGAAGATACAGGAGAAATTACTTGTGGGAAATCCTGATCTAAAGAATGCTATTGACATCGCGAAGAGTGTAGAACACACTGCGGAATGTATTAAGGAAATAAATGTAACTGTTGAGGGCAGTGTAAATGAAGTCTGTGAAGAATTTAAAAATGTGTGCGCCATCAAGAGTGTTAGAAAAAATGAGATGCCAAGAGAGTTCACCAAAGAAAGAGTTTATTCAGAAAACAGACAAAAATGCTTCCGATGTGGAAGTACGGGGCACTTAGCAAACAATGTAAATTGCCTTGCAAGAACAGCCACGTGTAGAAATTGTAACCGGAAGGGTCATTTCTCGCTTGCTTGCAAGGATATGTTAAGTAAAACTGTTAATGCCATTGATACTAGCGAAGAAAATAAGTGCAAATATGTTTTACAAGTTGATGTGGATGAAAACTGTAAGGTACATAAGATTGAGTTACCAAAGTGTGAGACTGGTTTGGATGGTCATAAACTGGAAGTCTATGCTGACTCATGTTCGCCATTTACGTTTATCAACAGCGAAACTTTTCATGCAAACTTTAATGTGGGGGAGTTATCCCTAGACAAACCTGATGTGATCCCTGTTGGATATAATAAAGACCCCATTCCACTAGAAGGAGTGGTTACTATGAGGATCACATTTAAAGACAGGAGTACTGTCGGTAAGGTGTACATAGCAAGGAATAGATCAAATCTTTTAGGATGGGCTCATCAAAAAGATCTAGGTATGAAACTTGACCCCACAGCTGAACTTCCCGTCATGCTTGTGGAAAGAACTGTTTGTGGGTTGGAGCTGATCAAAGAGTTTCCAGAGGTCTTTACAGATAAGCTTGGATGTTTGAAAGATTACCAACACAAAATTAGATTAAAAGAAGGTGCCAAACCAGTGGCACATAAATGCAGGAATATTCCACTGATGATGAAAGAACCCCTAAGACAGGAATTAGATAAATTGTTAACCAAGAAGTCATTGCAACCGTAGAATGTGCTGAATGGGTTGCACCCATTGTCATTACTTCCAAAGCCAATACAAAGAATATTAGGCTATGCATAGATTTGAGGGAGTTAAAAAATAATATTTGGATCGACAGGCATCCGTTGCCAAACATTAATGAATTGTTGAGTCAAGTCAATAAAGCAGAGTTCTTCACAGTGATCGATTTATCATCAGCTTACCATCAGGTGAGGCTCCATCCATTGAGCAAGGCACTAACTACTTTTATAACACCTTTTGGTGCTTTTAGATTTAGCAGGATGCCTTTTGGGTTAGCCTCCGCTGCCGCGGTTTTCCAAAGAGCTATGCAAAACATTTTGGAAGGGATTGATCACGTATTGTGCTTCCAGGATGATTTGCTAGTCTACGGAAAGGATGAGAATGAGCACAATGAAACCCTCCGCAGAGTATTGACCAGATTAAGAGATGCTGGATTAACGTTAAAGAGAGAAAAATGCCAAGTTGGAGTTCGTTCAGTCACCTACCTAGGGCACGTCATTTCCAGGGAAGGTATCAAGCCAAAGGTAGATTTAGTTGATGCCATTAAATTTGCGCCTAAGCCAAATACTAAGGAGGAAGTGAAATCGTTCCTTGGGTTGTCAGAATATTATTCGAAATTCATTAAAAATTTTGCGGACATTACTTATCCCTTGAGGAGTTTGTTAAAAAAAGGAGCGAAATTTGAATGGAACAAAGAATGTACAGAAGCATTTGATAAATTAAAGTATCACATTGCTAATGCACCCTTCTTAGGACGATTTGACACAGAAAAGGGTACCATAATCACTAATGACGCTAGCACAAAAGGTATAGGGGCCACCAACAGCCAAGTGGTAGAGGGGGAAGAAAGAGTTGTAGCTTTCGCGTCAAGAGCTTTGACGGAGGCTGAATCCCGCTACTCAGTTGTCGAAAGAGAAGCACTTGCATGCTTTTGGGCAGTGAAACATTTCCGAGTGTTTGTTTGGGGTATACCATTCACCATAAGGACGGATCACAAGCCTTTAGTAAGTGCGTTCTCTGTAAAAAAACATAGAAAGGACCACACCGAGGATCTCAAGATGGTTCCTTGGTCTTGAAGGGTTTAATTTTAAAATTGTACACATACCTGGGCAATTAAATCAGGCAGCTGATTGTCTGTCCAGACTACCCAGACTACCCTTGGAGAACAAAGAGCCAGAGAGCAATGTTGTGGAGGAGTTTGTGGTTGCGACTGTTACTGAGGGTATAAGCAAACAGGAATGGGATGAGAGTATGCAAAGTGATCCTGTATTTCCTAGAGTGAAGCAACTTGTATTGAATGGTTGGCCAAGTAGGTGTTCAGATCTCAAGAGTGATGAGAATGGGTTTTGGGAAGTAAGGAATGAACTGTACTTCCGGGATCAAAATCTTTACAGAGGAAACAACCTGGTACCTCCAAAGAGTCTAAGAGAAAAAATTGTAAGTTTGGCACATGAAGGCCATCTAGGATGTAGCCTTACTAAGAGTAAAATACGCCTTCATTATTGGTGGCCAAGCATGGACACCATGGTTGAGAGGAATGTAAGACAGTGTTTACATTGTGCTGTAAGTGATAAGAGCAAACATGTTAGCAAGGGCCTAATTTCTGCTGTGGATGTTCCTTCTGTTGCTTGGAACAAGCTGGCCATGGACATTATTGGCCCTCTAAATGTGAAGGGACTAGGAGGGAGATTCATACTCACCCTAGTAGATTACCATTCAAAATGGATAATCATCAAGATAGTGGACAATGTTATCACTAGTACAGTTATCTCATTCTTACAAGAGGTATTCCGCACTGAAGGAGTACCTCAGACCATAGTTACGGACAATGGTGTCCAATTCATCTCCACACTCATGAAAGAATTCCTACACAAATTTTCTGTCACTCATTTTCAAACTGCATTGTATTGCCCAAGGGCAAATAGACTTGTTGAACGTGTTAACCGCATGATCAAGGATTGTATTCAGCTCAATGTAAGCAATGGAACCAATGTGAGAAAAGCACTGGATGAAATGATCTGGTCTTACCTTGTTACCCCACACTCTGTCACTGGTGTATCACCGTTCAAGTCCCTCAAAGGTAGGGAACCAGGTACCAAACTAAGTCCCATGTGGCTGGTTGGGAACAAAACGGAAAGGGTCGATCGAGGGAAAATTATGGAAAGAGTGCATGATCACCAAAGGAAATATGTAGATTGGTACAATGGTAAAATACAAAGACCAGCAAGATTGTGGGAGGAAGGAGATGTTGTAAGAGTTAAGTTACCTACGTGTGTACGATCAGGTTGCTCGAAGTTCTCAGACAGAAAAGTGATACGTAAAGTTTTCAAAAATGTTGTATTACTTAACCCCTTCGATGCGCGTGACGAGCTCAGCTCGTCATGCTGCGCGGTAGCGCTGTGCGCATGACAAGCTGAGCTCGTCACGACCACACCCGCGATCGGAATGTCCAGCACACGAGCGGAATTCCGATCGCGGGCAAGGGGTTAATGATGGTCAATCCTGGAGCACTGACAGAATTGTCAAGGACAACACCGAAGGTGTACTTGACACCGTTTGTGCGCAAAGAGTTAATGTAAACAACAAAAATGGCACTCCTAATGTAAGGGAGACCTTGAGAAATGTTCACCATAAACCATTATGGCATAGAGACTACGATATGTATTAATTTGTTGCTCCTTTGTACCCCTGCCTTCCTTCTTTTCCTTTTTCCCTTTATTTACCCTAGGGAAGGAGATGTGTTGTATCCTGCCTTTCTTTCCAGTCTTGCCACCTCTTGGTCTCTTCCTCTTGTCCCCCTCCGTTTACACCCTGTTTGAACATTCCTAGAATGTCATGAGTGTTCTAAGCTGCACTCCCTGTGCCAACGGATTTTCCTTTCTGCCGGTTATGGATATTGGTTGCTTTTAACCGATGCTGAATAAAGTTACTTCATCTCTACGTGCGTTTGGATTATTTCAAAGTTCCCAGCCTGGAGTGTGTCCAGTGGACTTTTAAGGATTTGGCCAAGTGCATTGTGGGTATTGTAGTCCCAAACTTTCAAGGACCATCTCAGAGCTTCTAGACCCTTGGATTTGTATTTTGGACACTTTGAACCCTCAATAGGAACTTCAGGAAGACGTTCCAGAAATTTGGAGAAGTTTGGAGCAACTTTTGGAAAAAGCTCCATAAGGTGACCAAACCTTTAACGAGAGTCAGGCCGCCAACATCAAACCGCAACCCGGCCTGGAATTGAGGCTCGCCCAGCTGAAAGCTCCGGAGCTCAAGGCTTCCAGGATTTCACCGACACCTCGCGCTAAGCCAAGCCACCGTTGTCGACTCGAATCCCAGCCTGAAGAGGAGTCTGGCTCTACGACAAGAGAAAATCCTCCAGAAACGTTTCCAAGTGCTAAGGTGAAGTTTTGACCAGGGCCTCCCGCTTAGAGTATCTGACCAGAGAACCATCCTGATCGGCCTCAAACTTTGACTTTGTCCCGGTCAAGCGCGACCAGATGCCCCAAGGTGGCGCTATATGTATTTAAGCACTATATATTGTTTATTCTTTAAAAATTCATATCTCCGGTTCCCTATATTGGATTTTTGTCATTTTGGTGTCATTTTACTCATAAACATATTTCCTATTTTTATAAATTGGTTGTAGATTTTTATTGTGTGTTTTATTGTATATTACTTATTTAATGTGTTGGTGTTTTTAAATGCTTCACACACCTGTCTCCTAAGTTAAGCCTGCCTGATCGTTGCCAGCTACCAATGGTTGAGCAAGGGAATAATTTATTGAGACCTTGTCTGGACCTTATATTGCGTTGGTGGCCTTATTGCTAGTGGTAGGCGCATACTTACCCCTACTAATAATCCACTTTCCAATAGGTACAATTTGATGAGTTCCCATCATCACCTTTCCTGTACACACCTTTCCTGTCACTGCTCCATCCACACCATCTGCCTGCCTTGTGGAAGGATGTCAGTGGCCAGAGGTCTTCTTTGCCACTAGCTCCTCCTCTGGTATCCTGCCTCTCTTACTCTGGTCTCCCTAACCTATTGTCATCTTCAGTCAAAGTGGGCCAATCTCTGCTTTCATTTCTGCTTTAATTTATTTTTGCCATGGGCCATTTTTCATTAGGTTTTTTTGCACACATAGGCACACCCAGAGAATTTCCCAGAATATTCCAAGATGACAGGGTTTTGAATGCAGGTATTCAGCAAATCTGTTCAGGATTTCTCTTGGTAGTATTTAATTATCCGTTGTGGATTGTGGGCATCTTCGGTACAATACTTCCGCCATAATGCTGGCTTTCATTGGCACATTTTGGGCATTCTAGAGCCCTTCAAAAGCGCAATACTGGCACTGCGATAAAAAATGGTAATTCTTAATTCTATGAAGTTTCTATATTTTTATAGCAAGGGTATCCAGGCGCTGTCCATGGGCACGGGGAGATTAAGTGATTTGCCAAGAATTATAATGGCACACCTTTAGCCCGGGTAAATACTTTTCGTAGTTACCTCCTGTGCAGCTCTTTTAAGCTGTGACCATAAACTTCTGTTCCAGGGCACGAGTCGGGGGTACACGCGGGTGGACGGCGTCCCCCCACTGTTTTTACAGGGCGGACGCCGTCCACCCTGGTAATCAAAACTGCTCATCAAAATCGTGATAAGAGCGCACCAAACAAGCATTTCCAGGTGATTCCGGCTGAATCCGGAAATTTCTCGGACTGCCGGTCACCGTCCATCTCCACTCCCGTCTTGATGTCTCTTCATATCCCTGCTTTTCAATCACCAGCCCCACCTCCCTCACCTTCGCCTCTCTCGATTCCCTCCTCAACTCCCTCTCACCACTGTACTTCAGCTCTCCCAATGCGCCTCAGGACATGTTTTGGGCCGATTCTTGGTGAGTGGAGTGAAGAGGATGGAGGGAACGCGGGGGAGGCGTGTACAGTGATTAAGAGAGAGCGGCAGTAGTAGAGGGGGTGAGTGACTCTAAGCAGAAAATATTTTGTGAGTTGGAGAGTAAAGGGGGGTGGCGACTGAGTAACAATGTGAACGAAAAGTGTGTGTCTGACAGAGGGCATCACCGAGCTGGACCAAGCAAGAGATTTAGTTGGTGGGAGAGCCAGTCACTCAAAGGGTTTTGCAGGCTCTGTGCCCCTGAAATCATTGGCCTCTCCGCTGAGACTGCAGGCCTGTGATGTCACTTCCTGTGATGTCACTTCCTGTGATGTCACGCGCAGTGATGTTACTTCCTGTGATACTACCTAACTCGGAGAGTCCCCCCACTTCTTTTTTTAGGACTTGTGCCCTGTTCTGTTCCATCCAGCGTGCTTCTCACCTGCCCCTTAGAGACATCAATGCAGCCGAGACACAAACACACGGAGGCGGCTCGCATCCTCGCTGTCACTTCCGCTTCAGCGTGCACAGCATACCCAAGTGTCTGTGCAAGATGGAATGCAAGGCTCGCGCACACACGGCTTCCCTTGATCTGCCGGCTGCCCCCGAGGGGCCCGAAACAGCTGCTCATCAGAAGGAACATGAAGGATGTGCATGGAGGGGAGGGAGTATTCACCTGTGGTTTCTTCATGAACTGAGAGATTACTCTGCCTTCTTCTAATCAGTGAACTTAGTCAACTGAGTCTGGTGGCTTAGTGGACAAATGCGCCCACTGTAGGGGGTATGTGTTCCACCTCAAGGTCAGATGTTCAAATCCCGGCGGGTCCACTCACCCTTTCATCCGTCTGAGGTCGATTGAAATGAGCACCGTTGAGTCACAGCAAACGTTTGCTATTCAGCGGCAAGATTCCCACAGGTGAACATGTTACATAGACGGGGTTGAGGAGCCACGTTAGAAAAGCCCACTGCAGTCTTGTGTTTTATTCTGCGAGCTAAGCACTGCCTCCCTAGCACAAATGGTAATGCAGGAACAATTCAGGCGGAAAGAGCTTGCAGGCGCCATTAGACCCTCTCTGCAGTTTAGTGCCTTCACAGCCATTTCCAAGGCAGGCATTCGGTTTTAATTATTCTGCCTGGCGAGCTCTTCAGTGAGAAGGAGTCAGAATTAAAAGCGCATCTCTCTGATCCAATCTCGTCTCTGCACGCGCAGGTGTCTATTTACGACGGTGCGTCGTTTTAGTGCCTTCTATTTCTAGGCCGCTGATGTTACCTCACGCAGGGAGAGGCAGGCACTCAGTATTCAGGGCAGGTGCTCTTACTCGAGAGGTGACTGGAGGAGCAGAGCTGGACGGTACCACTGCGCCGCAGAGCGGGGAGGTTGGTGCATTCAGCCGCAAATCAAACACGAACAAAAATTAATTCATTTAGACCAATCGAGGCCAGCAACAGATGGAGCCAACGACGATTATGCAATGTTATACAAAGGCACCGAAATGTGTGTTCTGCGATGCATTTCAGCACTGACCACCTGCCTCTATGAGGAAATGTATTCACCATTTGGCATCAAGTGTCCCATTTCAGTTGTGTCAATCTCTATTTGAGGTAAATTTATAAACAATGAGCCTAAATGGGAAACGTTTACATATTCTGTGCTTTTCCTGCACACCCAGCCGAGTGCGGCCATCGAGAGCCACTTTTGAGACCCGCTGTTCTACACCCTTAATAGGAAAACAACGTGGGAGTGTTAACCCCTTTCTGTCATTGGATGGCATGTGGTCTGGGGAGAGGTCATTTGCACCTATATGCCATCTAGCAACATATCACAGTAGATAGGCCACAGGCTGATAATCTTGCATAATGTAATGTTTTTTTAAATCTCAGCTGGCTTCTACTGACCTGCTGCTGATCATTCTTTAAGCATAGTATTTACGTTTCCTTTCTCACACTCACTAGTGAATGCATTGTGTAACTTGACCTTAGTACACTCTAGGTTAGGTACAGGCAAGAGCGTAATGCAGACCCCTGCAGCCTCTGCATCGAAGGGGCCCCCAACCTTCAGGGGTCATCGATCCTTTCAAGGTGGCCCCATTCATGCCAAGACCAATGAATATTTGAGAGATATGGGAGACTCGGGGGACTCATCACATTCTGCAGGGAGGAGGTGGGGGGCATCATCTCACGTTACGCCAGTGGGTACAGGGCACGGTGAAAGGAAAAGGCTGTGTTAAAATGCTTGTTCTCTCTCCCGAAAACATGGTGCAATTGGCCAACACCTGGTTGGTACATTTAATTTACTTGTAAGTCCCTAGTAAATGGTACTACATGTACCCAGGGCCTGTAAATTAAATGTTACAAGTGGGCTGCAGCACTCATTGTGCCACCCACAAAGGAAACCTTTTAAAACATGTCTAAGGTCTACCACTGCAGTGTGCAGTACATTTGTAAACTGTCATTTTGACTGGGCAAAATAAACCTTTTGCCAGGCTAAATTCTTCCTTTTTAAGAACAAGTCGCAAGTCTGCCACAGCAACCTGTAATGCCGTTTTAAGCTGTCATTTTGACCAAAATAAACCTTTTGCCAGGCCTAAACCTTCCTTTTTAATATATATAAGTCATCCCGAAGGCAGGCTGTAAAAGGTTATAGGGCAGGGTGCATTGTATTTACAAAGTAGGACATGTGTACCTACGTTTTAAATGTCCTGGCAGTGAAGAACTCTTAAAGCCATTTTTCACCGTTGTAAAGCCTGTCTCTCCCACTGACTAATAATGGGTTACCCTGTTACATTTAATAGGTGATAACTTAGGTATGGGAGCAGATATAAATATTCTGTTTAAAATTAAATGAATTGTAATTTAAAATCAACTTTAATGGTGAAGTCTAATATTAAGTCACAATTCTAAAAATGCCACTTTTAGAGAGTTTCCATTTTCTTGTCCTAAGCATTTGTGCCTTCAGCCAGTATCCTGGGTCACATGACTGTGAATGGCTCTGTTGTTGGGGTTTGTGTGTCTCTTCCCAGACAGTGACTCAAAGGGGACTAAGTGTGAGCAGGATGTGCCATCCTGCCATGATGGCTGGGGTGGAACTGTTCCCTGTCCCTCATACACTTCAAAGGACATCCCTTCAGCACACATAGAGGACACTGACACCAGCCTTTTGTCACCCCAGACTTCTTGGAGCCTTGACAGGGAGAAGGGAGAACTTTCCAGAACTAGAAGTGGGGGTAGTATAGGGAACCTCCCACATCAAAGGCTGGCACCAGGTGTAAATATTAGAGCTCCAGAGCCACTCTTGAGTACACTATTGGACCTGTGGAAGATTCAAAAGAAGAACTTCCCTGTGTCTGAAGAAGGATGACCAGGCCTGATCCTTGAACCCAGGACCACCAGAGTGACTCCAAGGGCTAGTTGACTGGGCTCCAGTGTGAGATACAAGGACATAACAAGATCCTGAGGCATTGCACCATGCTGTTAGCCTCTGCTGGAGTGAGTGATAACCCCCAGTTGGTACCCCCAGGTCCTGGACCCTTGGTGTGGTGCTGGAGGGCCTCGTCCTACCAGAATCCAAAATCTAAGACTTAAAACATTTTTCATCAAAAACTGCTCTGAGAACTGACAGGAGACCAGGACCTAACTGGAAGCCGATCCATCGAAGATGCCATGCCGGTGGGATTGACTTTGCCACAGTTCCCGCTATGTTCTTCTCCACAGCGTCAAATCCTCTTCAGCTGGGCCTCCCAGTGGCGGTATCCTGCCTCGTGGAACCTTCTTTGTCTACAGCCTGTAGACTTGTCCCGCTGGGTGAATCAGAGTTCCAGAAAAACGTCTAAGTCCAAAGGTAGAAATCTTCACCGGGCTCGACAACGACCAGCGCCCCATTGATGACAACGATCTCCTCAGCCTGAAAATCCAGCTTTTTCAGCCCAGAACTTTTCCCGCCATCGTTGATGGCTTCACTGAGACTTCCTCCATTAGATCCATGTCGTCGATGCCCTCTTCTCGGCTACAGCCTGCTGCCTTGTCCCAATGAGACTCTACCTTCTCCAGAACTATTTCATGAAATCTATTCTATGTCCGAAGGTAAGCCAAGACTGGGCACACTCCACCCGTTGTATCTCACCCACGCTCTATCGTGTTGGCCTTAACATTTGTCTTTACCCAGGTCTTGTGCGACCAGCTACCCGCGGTTGGCACTTTGATCTTCTCGGCATTAGATTTCACTAAAAACTTAAAAAATGTATAACACTGGTTCTACTGATTGGATTTAATTTGTTTTGGTGTCATTATATTAAATGTACTCTATCTTTCTAAAGTAGTTTGGAATTTTTCTTGTGTTGTGTTGCTTACTGTTTGTCCACTGCATAAATACTTTACACATTGCCTCTAAGTTAAGCCTAACTGCTTTTGTGGCAAGCTACTGGAGGGTTAAGCACAGGTTCATTTAGTGACTTTAGTGGTTCACCCTGAAAAGGCCAATCAATAGCCCAATTTCTTACAGTGCTTAAATTTTACATGTATTCGCAGTGAAACATATCCAAAGTCGTTTTTCACAGTAGCAAGACTGGCTCTCCCAGAGAAAAGAACTGGGTTATATTCTAACACCTTATAATGCATAACTTCACTTTGGTGAGTGATTGAGGACTCAAATTAATAGTAATTTAAAATCAAACCTATGGGTTACATTGGATTTTAAATTACTAATTTGAAAATGCCACTTTTAGAAGGTTTGTTAGGTAATTGGGCAACCCAATCTACCCTTTTGGGCTTGGGTAATAAAGTAAGAAAGGTAAAGATGCCTACAAGGGATTTGTTTAAATCGAAATAGTTTAAAATAATTCTTTTTGTATCTATGAAGTGATATTTAATAACACTCAAAAAAATTTGGGAAATTAATTATATTGAAATGATTTTTTCTATTGGCAAATTAATTGCAACAACTGGGTGATCCAATGTAAAAAAATATATTTTACAAATATCATACAATAAAGAAATCAGTCATTGAGGAACAATATGTAAGGGTACAGAAAGAACAACAGAAAAGTGAAAAAAACATTGACAACCGAGAACATAAAAGTTTGAATGTTGGACAATATCTTAGTTATCAAAGTATATATCCATCTTCCTCCAGAAAAACAAAGAGTCTGTCCTAGATGTAGGATGCAGCACTCAAATCTCAATAAATTTAACAATCACTATATAGAAGAATGGATTATTCGTCGACGTTTCGGTCTTTGTTGTTCGAATTCAGACCGAGCTCTCTTCGTGACCGTGTGACAGACGCCACGGAATAGTCAAACGAGAAATTCATTTTCTCTGCTCTTTCAAAGAGACTAACTGAGCCCACTGTGTTGCTCGCTCATGGTATTGGAGATACCTCATCTGAGAATCTCAGACATTTCTTTGACCAGAGTCAAGAAATTACATAAGAGTTACGTTTGTCCTGAAGATGGTCTCAATGATGTGACACAACGAAGACCGAAACGTCGACAAATAATCCATTCACGTATAGGACTTCACCGGCCGGGGCCAATGCCGAACCAATGCCGAGCAGCACCCCAACGACAATGATGTCTTCCTTGGCCCCGAGTTCAGAGTTCCCCGCTCACAGTTTTCCTGACTTTGATGTGGAGAGCCTCAAACTTCCCATCGGAGCTGAGGTTACCACCGAGGACCCACGCTTCAGCCAGTCACTGTGGATGAACTCCTCTTCGGATCCAGCCAGTAGCCTGACCAGCCGACGACCTCATCGACAAGACTTTTATTCAGATAAACGACTATGTCAGAAGATAAACTGTTCACCGAGATGGACCTGGTCACTGTATCTGACCAAAGGCACCAAAACAAAGGCACCAATACCGTCGGGGTCGGCCTTAACTTTTGACTTTCACCCGGTCTAGCATGACCTGATACCCGTGGTTGGTGCTTTTTGGCTCTAGAATTATCTAAAACTTTGAAAAACCATATCTCTGGTACCCTACATCCGATGTTTGCCATTTTGGTGTGTTCATTAAAATGTTTTCTATTTAACATTTTGGTGCTAATAAATGTTTTACACAGTTCTCCTATGTTAAGCCTGTCTGCTCTATACTACAGCTACCAAGAGTTCAGCTCAGGTGTAAATTATTGTGACCAAACTGAATCTAGTAAGGAATAGTGCAGTTATTACTTGAAGAGGTCTACCTCCCACTTCAACTAATAATCCACTTTCTCACATAAACCACCTTGGTTGTATTCCTGGCTTTCCAATTTTATGTCACTATATGATAAAGATCAAATCTCTGTTTTGCATATCTGCAAACATTAGTAGCACTTTGATTTAGGCTGGATAGTTCTAGTGAGGTGGCCAGGACAGAGATCCAACACCTGGGGGTCGATTCCGATTCGGGCCGGAAAAAGCACCGACCGACTCGGAGCCGGAAATTATACCGACCGACACGTACCTGTGGCGCCCGACACGCCAAGTACGATGCAAGGCGTGCAAAATCCGACCGACATGTACCGAACCCAAGTCGAACGACCGAGCCGCACGGAAAACAGCAATCCGGTTGGAAAAACACGCGAATCCAACCGACCGACACGCACCCGGAACAAATCCGACCGAAACGTACACGCGAACTCCAAACCGCAAAGTACGATGCAAGGCGCGAAAACCACGAGCGAGTCGGACGGAGGACAAGCCGTACGACCGACACGCATACAAAACCGAGCCGAAGCAACACAAAACACCGCGACCGACGCGTACGCAGCATAGAAAACTGCACAAACACAGCGTGAACGAAACGGAGAACACCGTACGAGACAAATGCAGGGTCCGACTCGGTCACAAGAACGTTTCCAACATGCACAGACAGTACAAAGGAAAAATCACACAAAAAAAGGCCAAACAAGCAATTACAAAGCCAATAAATACTGGGGGGGTGGGGACAGAGAACAAAGACACACCCACAACTCCACCCATATAAAGGACACAAATCACAACCATGATCCTTTGCAAATGCCATTCCACTGCCAGCACCCAAGAGACAGCAACCACACACCCACAGCTCATCCCTCACACAAGCCACACACAATCAGCACACCAACAAATACCTACCTCACATACACCCAGCAAAACACACACTAACACACCCTCACCTGCACACCAACACACACATCACTCACCATCACCACCCATCACCATGCCCCCCAAGAAGAATCACAAGTTCCTAGATTGTGAATTGGAAGTCATGGTAGACGAGATCCTCAGGGTAGAGCCACAGCTCTTTGGCACACTGCTCCAACAGACCCCCATCTCCCAGAAAACCAAGATGTGGGAGAGGATCATCAACAGGGTGAACGCACAATCACCATGTCTGCGCACAAAGAGCGACATCCAGAACAGGTGGTATGACGTGCGCAGGAGGGTACGGGACCTGCTCAAGAAAGACTACATCATCAGCCAATACACCGGCAGTGGCCCTCCTGCCAAGCCAATATACCTCAGGCCCTGGGAGGAGAAGGTGCGGGCCATCCTTCCGCCAGTGAGCGTATATGGACTAGAGAACATCCCAGAGCCTGGTGAGTACACAACAAATGTACACAATATTCTGCCACAAAACACACACACATCACTGTCAAGGGAGAGTCAAACCATGCACTCATAGCAATTACACAGCAACCAGAACAGAATCATCCCAAAATGTGTATGTCAGTCAGATAAACACAACACATGCCATCAAAAAAGTCACATCCAACTGTGCCATCACATGTACAAACACAACTACAACTACAGCTAGGCAGTGGCACAAATAGAACTAACAAACACATCCAGACATGTAGCCACCACAACAACACCAACACACAGTCAAGACCACTCAAAGGAAGGAATTCTGTGTATGCTGGCCAAGTCAGTGTAGCCAATAGCATCATGGGAGTCGCAGTCACACATATTGCCCCCCCAACTGTCCCATCAACACCACCATGAACCATGTGCACATCACAGGGAGTGGAGAAGGACTCACAAGATGGCTGTCACTGGCAACTGCTGTGGGGAGCACAAGGCCCTGCTGGCAACTGTGCACCAACAAACAGCAGGACACCACTGACTGACATCCTGAGAGACAACTTCCACTCCCTGCAATGCAAGCACGTTCCATGGTGGGATATGTGGCTGGCTGGGTGGGAAGGAGGACTTGCAGCACTGACCATAGTCACAAGCACCTCCCCTCACACCCCCCTCAACACTAACTCCACAGAACCCACCTGGTAGAATGCAATGCCTCCCATCCTAACTCAAGATCCCACAAAGAACCACCACCCTGGGTTATGTTGTGTGAAGCACAGGGACACTCTTGGGACTTTTAGCCAAACAACTGCCAGGACAACACTCCCAGCCATCCTGTCAGCACAGCCAGCCCACCCCACAGGGAAGCAGAGTCAAAAGGAAGGAAGCATGGGCATGCTGGGAAGGGGGTGGAGGCAATAGCATGATGGGAGTGGTAGTCACAGACATTGCTCAGCCTCACAACTGGCCCATCAACACCACCCTGAACCAGGCTCACATCACAGGGAGTGGATAAGGACACACAAGATGGCTGACACTGGCTACTGCTGTGGGGAGCACAAGGCCCTGCTGGCAACTGTGCACCAACAAACAGCAGGACACCACTGACTGACATCCTGAGAGACAACTTCCACTCCCTGCAATGCAAGCACGTTCCATGGTGGGATATCTGGCTGGCTGGGTGGGAAGGAGGACTTGCAGCACTGACCATAGTCACAAGCACCTCCCCTCACACCCCCTCAACACAAACTCCACAGAACCCACGTGGTAGAATGCAATGCCTCCCATCCTAACTCAAGATCCCACAAAGAACCACCACCCTGGGTTATGTTGTGTGAAGCACAGGGACACTCTTGGGACTTGTAGCCAAACAACTGCCAGGACAACACTCCCAGCCATCCTGTCAGCACAGCCAGCCCACCCCACAGGGAAGCAGAGTCAAAAGGAAGGAAGCATGGGCATGCTGGGAAGGGGGTGGAGGCAATAGCATGATGGGAGTCGTAGTCACAGCTCTACATCCCCCACCACATGGCCCAGCAAGCTCACACTCACGCATGCACATCCCACAGAGAGTGGAAAGGCCCATCAAAGATGTCTGACACTGTTGCTGGGTCGTGGGGAGCACAAGGGCATGCTGGGAACTGCACACCAACCAACAGCAGGACACCACTGTCAGCCATCTTGCCATTGCTCACACACCCACACATACTGAACTCCCCACAAAAGCAAGTAAGTTTGGGAATGCTGGCAAGTGGGGTGGAGGCAATAGCATGATGGGAGTGGCAGTCACTGATAATGGTCACCCCCACAACTGTCCCATCAACACCACCCTGAACCATGCTCACATCACAGGGAGTGGAGAAGGACTCACAAGATGGCTGACACTGGCTACTGCTGTGGGGAGCACAAGGCCCTGCTGGCAACTGTGCAACAACAAACAGCAGGACACCACTGACTGACATCCTGAGAGACAACTTCCACTCCCTGCAATGCAAGCACGTCCCATGGTGGGATATCTGGCTGGCTGGGTGGGAAGGAGGACTTGCAGCACTGACCATAGTCACAAGCACCTCCCCTCACACCCCCTCAACACAAAGTCCACAGAACCCACCTGGTAGAATGCAATGCCTCCCATCCTAACTCAAGATCCCACAAAGAACCACCACCCTGGGTCATGTTGTGTGAAGCACAGGGACACTCTTGGGACTTTTAGCCAAACAACTGCCAGGACAACACTCCCAGCCATCCTGTCAGCACAGGCACACTACCCCACAGGGAAGCAGAGTCAAAAGGAAGGAAGCATGGGCATGCTGGGAAGGGGGTGGAGGCAATAGCATGATGGGAGTGGTAGTCACAGACATTGCTCAGCCTCACAACTGGCCCATCAACACCACCCTGAACCATGCTCACATCACAGGGAGTGGATAAGGACACACAAGATGACTGACACTGGCTACTGCTGTGGGGAGCACCAGGCCCTGCTGGGAACTGCACACCAACCAACAGCAGGACACCACTGTCAGCCATCTTGCCATTGCCCTCACACCCACACACACTGAACTCCCCACAAAAGCAAGTAAGTATGGGAATGCTGGCAAGTGGGGTGGAGGCCATAGCATGATGGGAGTGGCAGTCACTGATATTGGTCACCCCCACAACTGTCCCATCAACACCACCCTGAACCATGCTCACATCACAGGGAGTGGAGAAGGACTCACAAGATGGCTGACACTGGCTACTGCTGTGGGGAGCACAAGGCCCTGCTGGCAACTGTGCACCAACAAACAGCAGGACACCACTGACTGACATCCTGAGAGACAACTTCCACTCCCTGCAATGCAAGCACAGTCCATGGTGGGATAACTGACTGGCTGGGTGGGTGGGAAGGAGGGCCGGCTGTCAACCAAACACAACCAATGCAGACCATGTTCACACCCCAACAAATACATAGAAATGCCCAAATAATGCAGGACAATGTGCCACACCAATATCAACCCCTGACTGTGACGACTTAGGACAATGCAATGTACAGGCCCGCACCCAGAGGCACAGTCACAACTGTCATGTGTGTCAACCATTGATGCCTGCAGAAACATAACATACATTGTGTGTGTCTCCCAAAAACAGGTGATGATGGGGACACAGCAGCAGACGCTGAGGAGTCCCAGTCCCAGGCTCAAGAGGATGCGGAGCTCACTGGTGTCGTACAGCCTCTGCCCTCCTCGGACGAAGAAGACCAACCTGGCACATCCGGTGCAAGTCTACATGCAGCACCAGCAGGACCACCAGCTGCAGCACCAGCAGGACCACCAGCTGCACCCCTGCACCCACCCCTCCAACGACTGTCAACACAAATACCATCCCTGCCGACATGGACAGAACAAGGAGCAACACCAGCACAGGGACCCTGGACCAACCTGGGACCATGGACACCACCACCACCACCAACCCCCAAGGTGGACCAGGGTCATCTGTGCGTGCCACTGCACGCACTGCACATGTCAGCAGGGGTGGTGGGAGGGGTGGGAGACAGAGGTCGCTGCTTGCAGAGGTTGCTGGTGTGCATGATGACCCACAACTGGTACGCATAGCTGATGCGTACCAGTCCAGCACCGGAGACCTCAGCCAGGTAGTGGGGCTCCTCAGAGACATGAAACAGCAGCAGGCTGCCCATCATGCCCGCTTGGACTCTCACATGTCCCACGTGGAGTCACACATGTCCCGCGTGGACTCACACATGTCCCGCGTGGAGTCCAAGTGGGATGCACTGCATGAGATGACGGTGGTGCACAGGGACATTTTACAATGCCTCTGCCAGATGAACAGCAACGAGTCCACACCTCCCTGTGTGCCAACAACATCTGGTGCTGCCCAAACTGCAACTGCCACAGGGAGGGAGGATGACTCTGGCGGAGAGTCCCCTGCACCGCAGCAGCCTGTACTTGAGGGGCCCCCCAAGAAGAGGGGTCGTCCGAAGAGGGGCAAGTGAGAGGCCGATGGCCAAGCGCAACTCCCAGGAAGCCTGAACCTGTTCTGGATGTTCACCTTTGTGCACAGACTGTTCACCCTGTTGACGGCAACACTACTCCCACACATTGCATGGGGAGTACAAGTTGGACCAATGTGTCAGACAACTGTGGCCCCGATACTGGGGATTCTGTCTACCAGGACTTTCAATTCACCTAGGAACTTCTGATTGCAAGATTTATGTACAGCACTACCCATCCTATGCACTATTCACACAAATGTATCACAATAAACACACTAATACACCATACTTGCCTCTGGTGTGATTCCAACGTGGGTGCTGTTATGGGGATGATGAACTGCAAAATTACACTGTGTATGCGAACTGCAACAGCAAGTACAACACAGGCATGTGAGTAAAGGCAACGTGACACATATGAGGGAGACACACCACCAGGGCTACACAACACATACACACCTAGGCCATCTGACTCATTTCCTACACTGATGTTGCCAGGGAAGACGGTGCAATGCACAGACACCACACCCATTCCCAGTTGTAGTCAAGTAGCCCACAGGTGCAGTAAGCAAATGGCAGTCAAATGTGTGACCACAGACAACGCACATCACAAAGTGAAGCACAGGTTTATTACACAGTTGCAACATGTCGTAACCACTACAGATGCAAGGTAATCCCACCTGGCAGCGGGCACACAGTCAACAACTGTAGACGGAAGGAAGTCCATGGGTGTGGCGCACATCACCTGTAGGGACACAACAGCTACCAGCCTGGAAGTGCAATCACGTCGTCGGTGGACACAGTTGACCAAACGAATCTGAAAGTACCCTGTGAAGGACAGAAATGACACATAGTCAAAAGCAATGGAGTACAGGACAGAACAGCAAAACTCATGCACAATACATGTTACAAGATACCCACCCAGAACCAAGTTAGCATGTCAACACTGTTGGGGAGTACAGCCCACCTGTAAGCACACATCGCAACACACATCCAGTCAAGTAGCCCATGGACACACTCCAACAGCACCAGAGCACCACCTACACATATCATGCCAACTCACATCATTGACATGACACCTCAGGATACTCACATTCAGCTAAAGAAGTTGGTGATGAGCTGTGTGCGGACATCACCCTCATCATCATCATCATCATCGTCACTGGCATCGTGGTCCAGGCCAGGATCCTCCACAGGTGGCGGATGTTGGTCATTGTCATCCTGGATGAGAGGCAACTCCTTCCGCACTGCCAGGTTGTGGAGCATGCAGCAGACGATGATAATCTTGCACACTTTCGCAGGGGCATATGGGAGGGACCCTCCGGTCTTGTCCAGGCAGCGGAAGCGGCTCTTCAGGAGACCAAATGTCCGCTCAATCACTCTCCTGGTCCGACCATGTGCCTCATTGTAGCGCATCTGGGCTGGTGTCACAGGGTTCCTGAGGGGTGTCAGCAACCATGGCATGTTGGGGTATCCCGAGTCACCTACGGACAGACAAGTGCACATTAGCTGACTTGGAAAAGTGGGCGGAATACTACAGATCAGATCACACACAATGGCACAAAGTCAGTACACACCGACAAGCCAGGCACGCTGGTTCTGCATCTGTGCCATCATCCTGGGGATGCGACTACTCCTCATCACAAAGGCATCGTGTGCTGAACCAGGGAAACGGGCACACACGTGTGTGATGGTCATATCTGCAAGACACACCACCAGTGCATTGACCGAGTGGTAGTGCTTGCGGTTACGGTAGGCTTGCTCCTGGGCCTGTGGTGGTACCAAAGCCACATGTGTCCCATCAATGGAGCCAATGACATGCGGCATCCTCCCCAGGGCATAGAAGTCACTCTTCACGTCAGTGAGTCGTCGCAGTCTAGGGAAATAGATGTACCTGTTCAGGAATAGCAACATTGCCGCCAAAACATCGCGGAGCACACGGCTCAACATGGTCTGTGACATCCCACCAGCAGTCGCCACAGTATGTTGGAAGGTACCGGTGGCAAAGAAGTGTAGGGCTGCCATCACCTTCACCTTGGGGGTCAGCGCTGTAGGATACGGCCGGCCAGGCTGCAAATGTGGGGCCAACTGCACTGCCAAATCCTCAATCAGCTGCCTGGTGAAGCGGTACCGTCGGATGCTGTCCCGTTCCACCATCGTTGCCAGGTCTGGGAATGGTCGATGGACAGCAGGAGCCCTGCAGTGCAGAGGAGAAGTAAGCAAGATTGTCAGTCAGCCCACATATGCGGCATTGAACACACTCAATATCGCAACATACATCATTATGAGGCACAACTACATGAAGTGTGCAGTTCCGTAAGGACATGTATGGTACATACATGGCCAACATCTGTCATCACGGTCCAACAAGTGGCATCAATAAGTCCCAGGTTGGCCCATTGGATATCATGAGGCTGTGTCACAGTTCCCATCTCCTGCTGCCGTGTCACAATCACCCCCCACAGTGACATGTGAGGACAGATGTGCCCCAGGCATCACAGCTCAACGACAGGTACATTCCCAGGGACCCTGTATTGCCACATGGAGACTGGCATTACATGGAGTATCATGTATACACCACAGCAAAACAACTATGACCCCCACAGGTAGTGGTCCCACTTGCCACTGCAGGACAGACATGGACATCTGTGACACACACACGCACAACATCAAAGTCCATGCACACACAACGTGGATGTGGAGACTGTCTCCCATTGTGCACATGAAATCAGAGACATTGTAAACACTACATGCACACAGACTGTGGAGGACCATCACTATTGTACCACTGGGACACCCTGGCTCAAACATACCATCCCACATGGGACTCACGGGGTATGTGACATGACATACACATACACCACCGTGAAATGAGACCATGGCACATGCACAGATATGAACAGTTGCACATCACAGTGGTCATGTACACGTAACACCCAGGATCCTGTCCCCATGAACACGTGCACAGCCTGGGGGTTGCTGCCCCCAGGTGACACCCACAGGACAACATGTACACCAACATACACACAATAGGAAATGCAGCCTTACATGCCTTATCATACAGTTTGGACAGGCTGTCGTGTTGTAGGTGTGCCCCTCACTCCCTGGGAGCTATCTGTGGCTGGCATTTGTCCATCTGAGACAGGCATGGTGACATATGCCAGTCACTTGTACAGGGATGCGTTGAACAGCAATGGACCGATCGGTGCCCCCGGCCGGCCCATTGCATTCAATGTGTGCGGGTACGCGTTGTGCCCCTGTACGCGTTGTACCGCAATGGACCGATCGGTGCCCCCGGCCGGCCCATTGCATTCAATGTGTGCGGGTACGCGTTGTGCCCCTGTATGCGTTGTACCGCAATGGACCGATCGGTGCCCCCGGCCGGCCCATTGCATTCAATGTGTGCGGGTACGCGTTGTGCCCCTGTACGCGTTGTACCGCAATGGACCGATCGGTGCGCACCCATTGACAATGGCCTTGCCTGGCAACGGACGCGTTTTCGAATTTTGAACGAGTCGGTTGCTGGAAATTCAGTTGGTCACCCACAACAATGTTGCAAAATCATGTATGTCATGAAGTTGAAGATTTGAAGGATGCCGTGGGCGTGTATTGGTGCTGCTATTCCATGGATTGGCCAGATTCAGAAGATGCAAACGACTTGGACCTATCACTTTGGACACAAGGGACAGTATCTGCCTCTCCAGCACATATATATTGCTGGCTGTTCCCCTGAGAGCTCACTTGCCTGCACTACATGCTCCAGGACGACATCTGCCACTGCACTGCTGCTGTCTCTGCCCCTCTGGACCCTGCAATGGCACGTACTGTGGAGAGAGCCCCAGCCTTCAGCCTTGAGGAGAACCAGGCCCTGCTGGACAGCCTACTTCCACAGTACAGCAAGCTGTATGGGACACCAGGGGAGCAGGTGAGTGTTCTGTGCACTGCCTTTCTGAATGTGCATTTTGTCTGACTAGCAAGGCTGAAAGTCTGCACGCCACTGGCTAGCAGGCTCACTGAGTAGTTGTCACCCCCATAGTGTGTAGTGACATGCACTGGACAGGTATGGTGCAGTGACAGTGCATTTGAACAAGGTTTTACTTCCCATGCAATGATACCATGTAGTGACGTCTGGCAAACTGTCCATGGGCAGCGTTGCACTGCCTGTGTACATCATGTGCCCCTGTGAATGAGACATGTATATACAACTGTGTCATGCACGGATATGTTGCATGTGTAGTAATGGCCTTTTCACTTTGTCATCCTGACAGGTTAATGCCCATCGGAAGCAGGAGATCTGGAAGGACATCGTCCGGGCTGTCCGGTCCGTGGGGGTCTACAAGCGCCGGATCCGCAACTGCCAGAAGAGGTGGCAGGACCTTCGGGGCTGGACCCGGAGGATTGCACGGGTCCAGCTGAAGCTGTCGCCTCCTAGCAGGAGGGGCGGAACACGGACCCTGACCCCCACATGCTCCAGATCCTGGCGGTGGTGTTTCCAGACCTGGATGGGCAGCTGAAGGCCAGACAGCAGCAAGGAGGGGGTGAGTCAAAGACTGCACTGTGAACTCTGTATTACATGCTTTGTGCCCTCCTCTGGCCTGGTTCAACTGCCACAGTGCAGCAGTCATGTTGTCCAGGAGCCATGTCCCTCTATTGTGCACTGCCCACTCCTCATCTGATACCCAGGTGTGGCCCTTACATTCAGGGAATTGTGTCACTTGGGACTGTGTCCTTGCAGTTTGCTTCACTAAAGGTGGGGGACAGCATCTGTTTCCCTAACTCTGTTGTGGGCATCATGGGTGGGTCCATTGTTCACACAACGCCTGTGTTCGGACATGTAATCTGCGTGTTGCTTTGATATGCGGTCCACTTGCTGAGCTGAGCCACCACATGTGCCTGGGGTATGTGGCACACGCCCATGCAGCGGGTGGGAACAATGTTTGGGTCCCAGGAGTGTGCAGATTACGTGTGTCACACATACATAGCCAGCTATCCACAGTCCAGGGCTCATCCCTCATTCATGTGGGGCAGGACAGTCATGCCTACTCCAGGCCATGCAATGCACTCTGTACTCCCACTCCCGTGTATCAGCTGACACATTGTGCGCAGTGATTTGACCCCTCAGGTGTCTGCCTCTGTGTCAGTGTGCTGTGGATTAGTTGCCAGGACTGCTGGGGTGTTTCTTGGTAGGGGCTCAGCATGCCACTGGAGATGTGACCATAGGAGACGATACTTGTGTGTCACATAGGTGTTTGATCAGCTGCCCGTGCAGACTGGGGTATGCGAATGTGAAGTTCAGGCAGCTGTTCCCCATTCACAGCAGATTGTGAGGGGCTCAGGTTCAGAGGGTAGTGTCACAGGTCTCCCATATGTCCAATCGGTATGACCTGGACAGATGAGGGTTAAGATGATGTGTTGTGTGGGGGATGTACATGTGCACTTGTGCAACTCCAGGACTTGCATTCCCCATGACCTACTATTGTGACACAGTGCAGAGTGTTGTTGTCTGGCTGCCAAGTCATACATCACTGAGACAGTGATGTATGACTTAGCAGTCATGCCTCCGCCATGGCATGTGTCTACTTATTGGTGATCCTGCAGGGGAGTGACATGTGCTACATGCACACCATTGTGGCGATGGCTATCAGGACATGGGTGCATCATGGTGTCTGTCGCTGGTATGCATCACATGCATATCCTATTTGACTCTGGGCGTCCCTTTCATCCGGAAACCTGTACTGACTCAGTGGCAAGAGTTGTGATGTGTGCATGTCCACATGCTACACCGTGTCCTCTGCACTGTCCAACTACTGTGTAGTTGGTGCATGTGTCCACACTGGGGTGTTGCTATCCAACAGACACCAGACAGATGGGTGCAAGGCCATGTGGGATGTGAGTGCCATGGTTGGCATCAGACTGACAATTGGCTTCTCCTGTTCAGTTAGGGCACTTTTAGCAATGTACAAATAATGATGCCAGGGCTTGCTCTGTAATGTGCTGTGCTCACAGTGGTGTGTGCGTTTGGTGCAGGTGACTGATGTCTGTCTGTTTCCCCATTGTTTGCAGATACATCCACGGCCACGGAAGGGGACAGCTCCACGGACCAGGAGGAGCCGGAGAGCCAGACTGGGTCAGCAGCCGAGGAGTGGTCGGAGGGACCCAGTGGCACGGAGGGCGAGGGAGCCACACCGAGGAGTCCTCAGCACCATCCACCTCAGCTGAGGACCAGAGCAACTCGGAGGATGACTCCCTTATGGAGGCGGGTGTCAGCAGCCACCACACCCCAGCTAGTGTTGCTGTCCCCGCCACCACCAGCACCACCACCGCCCTCCCATCGGCTCCCATTCCCCAGGTCCGTGGAGGCTCCCATGTTCGGGAGCGTGTCTCCTTTGGGCTAGGCACCGCACCCCCTGCCCCTGTGTCCCCTGCTGCCCTGAGTGAGGAGTCTGTGTACCTCCTTCGCCAGCTCCATGTAGGGCAGACAGCCATGCTGAGTGTCCTCCATGCGCACACCGCTCTGTTGACTCAGCTGGTGTCGTTCATGGAGGGCATCTCATCGGGCATGTCTGACCTACAGAGGGGCAATAGGTCCATGGACTCCTCCCTGACGGCAGCAGTGTCCCTCCTCAGACAGTCCCTCACCCCTCCTGCCTCTGCTCCATCCACACTCCCCAGCACCTTACCCGTCCCAAGCACACACACACCAGCACAGGCACACACCAGCACACACACATCCAGCACACAGACACACACGCCACAAACAAAACGCACACGCACGCACAGTCAGGGGACTGAAACCAGACTCACAGGGGATGGGGCCCTGGTACACACACACGCATCCACGAGCACTGCGCAGTCCTCAGTTGCCTCTCCCTCCAAAACACCCTCCCTTGCCTCACCTGCAACCCCAAAGACCCAGCGCCTCTTCCTCAGTGACCTCGGCCTCTTCCCCTCCGATCCAGCTGCTCCAGCATCCAGGGGGAAGAGGAAGCCCCCCACACGGAGCAGAGTGCCCCTTGCCCCCGGACACCCTCCCCCAGGCGCAGACAGACTGAGGCCCCCACCCGCAAGTCCCCCTGAGTCGTAAGAGCAAGACCCCGCCGCCGCCCTGCAGCTCAGGCACCAGGTCTCCTTCCTCCATCCCTCAGGCCCCCACTCCACAGGTGCCCCCACCACACCCTGCCCCAGGTTCCCCCACCCACAGATATACCATCCCCAAGAGGATCCGGCCTTCTCCCCCTGCCACTTGCTCTCCCGGCACCACACCCCGCTGCGCTTGTCTGTGCCACTGATGTGGTGAGGGTGTCCTCCCCCTCTGTCCAGCCCACCTTGCCTGTTCCCCATTCTCCTCCCCTGGTGGTAGGCACTGCAGTGGAGTCCATTACCACCCTGTCTGACTTGGGCACTGCAGTGGCGGACCTGTCCACTCCATCTGCAGGGTCCACTGCAGTCGTGCCGGCACCCACAACATCTGAGTCATGCCCCCAGTTGTGCCGGCACACACCATGTCAGACACCTCCACTGCAGTTGTCAGTGGCTCTCCAGCACCCACCACCCCTTCCCTGCTTCCTCCTGGTGAGCCCTGATCCTGTCCCTGCGGTGCCTGGCCTACCCCCCCTGTTGCCCCTCCTAGTGGATTGTCCCTGGTTTTGTGCAGGCATGCGTAGGGTGACATCTGCCACTGTCACCCTGTTTGGACTTTTACAATGGACTGGCCATTGGCCTTTGTGTTTTTTCTGGACTTTGTTTTCATTCCACACATATGCTGAATAAAGCAACTTTCTGTTCTCTAGTGCTTATGCTTCTGATGTACATGTTGTTGATGATGCTAACCATGCCCTTGCTGCAGTGATGGTGATATTTGGTCTCATGATAATGAAGTGTTACTGTGCAGGAACCCATGTGGTCCAGGGGGAATGTGTCCTATCCTGTGGTGTATCCATGTCATCCATAGCAGCATCTGAGGGTGTCATGTGTTCAGTATTTGGCAATGGGATTTCCTACTTAGATTAGCTATTTCACATCTGTGGCTTCCACCCCTGCACATCTGTTGTGCCTGCCATTGTTCAATTCGTCTACTTCCCTGACCGTGTGGCCATCTCCACTGGACATGCAGGTTTGGGCATCAATGGGGAAGGACTCATCTGTGTTGTCAGTGCAACATTGCTATACAAGTGTGTTGGATCTGTGCTGATGATTCCGTTGGCACTTCCATGACCAGGCTGATGTGACGGGAGCCCTCATTTGGTGCTAATTGTTGATTGTGTGACCAAGTGCTCAGCTGACATGATGGGGCCCTTTCTGAGGCAACATATAGCACAGCTTTCCTCACACAGGAGTGGAGTCCCCTCATGGCAGTGTGTACTCCTGTGACATTGCCTGCGCCCAAGGTGTGTGTTGTATGTGCATGTCTGTGTATTCACTTCCGTTTAGCTGTGCATGCTGTGATCCCTAGTGTTGTACCTGTTTGTGATGCTAGCTGAGTTGACCTATGTTCCCCCAAAGTCTTCTCCCTGGGTTCTCTGTGATGTGGGTGCATGGCACATTACTGGTCATCAGGGTGTCACCCATAGGTGTGTTTGCTGTCAGGGCTGAGTTTGTGTGCAGACGCAGATGGGTCACAGTCAGGTTGCCCCTTGGCACTTGTTGTTTGCCCCTGTCATGTGATTTCCAGTTTGTGTTATCTTTCAGTGATTGTGACACGTTGTGTGTGTGACTGCTGGCACTCCTCAGGGTCCGGGCTGCAATGTTGGTTGTTGTCTATGTGTGTTCTTTGTGGGTGACCTTGGCTTCTTCATTGGTGTGTGACTGTGGCTGGGATCCCATTGGTTGGTGTGGTATTGCCGTCATGTCCATGTACAGCGTAGTGTGCAGTGTGTCAGACATTCAGGAGTCTTGTTGAGTGGCCATGCGTGATGTGTTTCTGCACCTTGGTTCCCACCCACCACCCTGGAATAGTCATGGGTGCATGTGCAATGTCACCAGTGCATGTGTACTTCACTGCTGCACATTGTTGGAGGTCGAGGGGTGTGGTGTTGAGTGTGTGCAGATGAGAGTTGTTGCCCGGCTAGGCCCCTGCCTCCATGTTGGCCTTGGCTTACTGGCCATGCTGATTGATTTGTGCTTGTGTAGGTGTGATGGTAGTTAGTTGCTCAGGACACATGACTGTGGTTCACAGTGTGAACCACATTTAGCTTTGTCATCACAGTGGGATTGTAATGCAGCCCAGGGTCACCACATTGTGGGGGCCCTGGGGGTGGTGCTGTGGTGTGTCTGTGTCTTGCTGTGTCAGTTGCTGTCCCTACGTGCCTGTGTGACATGTGTGATTTGTGCTCCCTCTCATCTGACAATGCCTGCTTGCCCACATAGGGGATTTGGATCCATGAGTTACCTTTGTGTGGCACTGTATGCACATCTGTATGATTGGTATTCAGGTCTCCTCATGTGTTGTGTGGTTGCCTGGGGACACTGGCACCCCCCCCTCACCTGTTGTGTATGATGTGCAGTGTGGGTCTGCCTGTTTGTGTTTGTGCATCTGCACCACTGCATTGGCATATCTTGGGTGTGCCATTGGCTGTATGTAGTTTGGTGGGTTTCCCCTGCTGTCCCTGGGACTCCTAGGTCATCGGTCAGCACAATGATCATGGTTTGTGTGTCCCATTGCTGCCATGGTATGGTATCTGTTCACCTCACATCTGCAGTCTCCACAGGGTATCTGCATTTGTGTGCCCATTGGTGCAAATATGTGGGTCTGCATTCTGATGGTCACTTCTGTCATTGTGTCATTGATGAATGTTGACGGTGTCAGCCCCCATGGGTGTTGTTTGTCTGCACATGGCCAAAGGTATGTCTTATTTGCACTGCAGTATTTGGCTCACCCAATTTATGTTGCAATGGGACACATACACTACTTTGCCACTGATGTGTTTTTGTTCTGTGACCAGGAATCATCCATGCAGTTTGGCAGTTGCACCTCTTTCTTTGTCAACACTTACCTTTTGGTCACTGTGATGATGGGGGTTTAGACCCCATTGCCACAATGTTCAATATGTGCTTCAGCTATGGACCCCACACTTACATTTTGCTCACTGTGATGATGGGGTTTAGACCCCATTGCCACAATGTTCAAAATGTGCTTCAGCTATGGACCCCACACTTACATTTTGGTCACTGTGATGATGGGGGTTTAGACCCCATTGCCACAATGTTCAAAATGTGCTTCAGCTATGGACCCCACACTTACATTTTGGTCACTGTGATGATGGGGTTTAGACCCCATTGCCACAATGTTCAATATGTGCTTCAGCTATGGACCCCACACTTACATTTTGCTCACTGTGATGATGGGGGTTTAGACCCCATTGCCACAATGTTCAAAATGTGCTTCAGCTATGGACCCCACACTTACATTTTGGTCACTGTGATGATGGGGGTTTAGACCCCATTGCCACAATGTTCAAAATGTGCTTCAGCTATGGACCCCACACTAACATTTTGGTCACTGTGATGATGGGGGTTTGGACCCCATTGCCACAATGTTCAAAATGTGCTTCAGCTATGGACCCCACACTTACATTTTGGTCACTGTGATGATGGGGGTTTGGACCCCATTGCCACAATGGTCATGGCCTGCTTGCATTGTGGGTGCCACACACATATATGTGTGGCACATGTGCTAAGGGGTCACATTGTATGTTCAAAGTCATGTTTGGTGTTGTAGGCATTTGACACAGTCTACACACGCTTGTCATGGTGTTGGGGGGATGTCTTTTTCTTGCATTCCCTAGGTTTTGGTTTGCTGGTTGTGTCATGCATTGTCCATCCTATGAGTGGGGGTGGTAGTGGTGGTAGGCATCCAGCCCCCCCAGGCTCAGGGTGGTAGTAGTGGTAGGCATCCAGCCCCCCCTGGCTAAGGGTGGTGGTAGGCATCCAGCCCCCCCTGGGTGAGGGTGGTAGTAGTGGTGGGCATCCAGCCCCCCCCTGGGTGAGGGTGGTAGTAGTGGTAGGCATCCAGCCCCCCCTGGCTCAGGGTGGTAGTAGTGGTAGGCATCCAGCCCCCCCTGGCTAAGGGTGGTGGTAGGCATCCAGCCCCCCCTGGGTGAGGGTGGTAGTAGTGGTAGGCATCTGGCACCCCCATGGCTAAGGGTGGTTGTGGTGGTGGGCATCTGGCACCACCCTGGCTAAGGGTGGTAGTAGTGGTAGGCATCCAGCCCCCCCTGGCTCAGGGTGGTAGCAGTGGTAGGCATCCAGCCCCCCCTGGCTAAGGGTGGTGGTAGGCATCCAGCCCCCCCTGGGTGAGGGTGGTAGTAGTGGTAGGCATCTGGCACCCCCATGGCTAAGGGTGGTAGTGGTGGTGGGCATCTGGCACCACCCTGGATAAGGGTGGTAGTAGTGGTAGGCATCCAGCTCCCCCTGGGTGAGGGTGGTAGTAGTGGTAGGCATCCAGCCCCCCCTGGCTAAGGGTGGTAGTAGTGGTAGGCATCCAGCCCCCCCTGGGTGAGGGTGGTAGTAGTGGTAGGCATCCAGCCCCCCTGGCTGAGGGTGGTAGTAGTGGTAGTCATCCAGCCCCCCCTGGGTGAGGGTGGTAGTAGTGGTAGGCATCTGGCACCCCCCTGGCTAAGGGTGGTAGTAGTGGTAGGCATCCAGCCCCCCCTGGGTGAGGGTGGTAGTAGTGGTAGGCATCCAGCCCCCTGGCTCAGGGTGGTAGTAGTGGTAGGCATCCAGCCCCCTGGCTAAGGGTGGTGGTAGGCATCCAGCCCCCTGGCTCAGGGTGGTAGTAGTGGTGGGCATCCAGCCCCCCTGGGTGTGGGTGGTAGTAGTGGTAGGCATCCAGCCCCCTGGCTAAGGGTGGTAGTAGTGGTAGGCATCCAGCCCCCCTGGCAAAGGGTGGTAGTAGTGGTAGGCATCCAGCTCCCCCTGGGTGAGGGTGGTAGTAGTGGTAGGCATCCAGCCCCCCCCTGGCTAAGGGTGGTAGTAGTGGTAGGCATCCAGCCCCCCCTGGGTGAGTGTGGTAGTAGTGGTGGGCATCCAGCCCCCCCTGGGTGAGGGTGGTAGTAGTGGTAGGCATCTGGCACCCCCATGGCTAAGGGTGGTAGTGGTGGTGGGCATCTGGCACCACCCTGGCTAAGGGTGGTAGTAGTGGTAGGCATCCAGCCCCCCTGGGTGAGGGTGGTAGTAGTGGTAGGCATCCAGCCCTCCTGGCTAAGGGTGGTAGTAGTGGTAGGCATCCAGCCCCCTGGGTGAGGGTGGTAGTAGTGGTAGGCATCCAGCCCCCCTGGGTGAGGGTGGTAGTAGTGGTAGGCATCCTGCCCCCCTGGGTAGGGGTGGTGGTGCGCATTCAGGCCCCTGTGTGCATATGTGGCATTGGTGATGGGCATCCCGCCCCTATGGTGCTGCTGTTGCTGGTGTAAGTATATTCTGCATCCCTCTGTGTGTGTGTGATGTGTCGTGTACGTGTTGTATGTGTTTTGTGGTTGGTGTCTGACTTACCTTCTGCGCCGTACGCGTCCGTGCCTGTTCCGGTAGTAAATGTAGAATATTGGTATGATCGGGACGAAGGGATTCATGGTTGGTTCATGTCGTTCGTCCTTCTCGTTGCTTCGCGTCGTCCTCGTCGCTTCGCCTCGTCCTCGTCGCTGGCGTGTTCGTCTCGTAGCCGTGGATCGTGTTGTGGCGCGAATCGGAGCTTATGTGCGCCTCTCCCGGATGCTTTGACGTGCCGTGCGTAGCGACGGGTTCGGCGCGTACGGGAAGCGCATCGTACTTGTTCGGCCGGACGGAGCTGCATTTTCCCTTTGGTGCGACTCGATTCAGCGTTTCCGGATTCGCCTCGGTCGGGGAACAGGACCTGGTTTGGGTGAGTACGGCTCGGCCGGATTCTGTGCTGTTGTGCGCATCGTACTTACTCGTTCGGTGTGCTGTACGGAGCGGTCGGGAAACAGGCTTTCGCATGGCTTTTTTCCCGACCGAATGGTATTGGGTGCGCCTCCGACCGGGATCGGAATCGGCCCCCTGGTGTCTCCAATGGGCCTTTTTACTCCAAGCATCCATGCTCCTCCATGGCTAACATCGCAGGTAACGTCAACTCATAATGCCCGATCCAGTGATGTATAGCTGTCCCAGACCTACAGTCATCTGCCCATTGTTTTCTAAATCCAGCATGTGACATCCTCCTACTGACACTGCACTTCCTGTTGTGCTAGAGGCCCTGCAACTTGGTAGCGGGCAGCTTGTGCCCTCCTGATTTGGCTTTGTGGCACTCTAGTACCAGCACCACAACTGCCGAGCCCTTCGGGCCCATCATGCTGGCTCACATCTCTGTGCTGTAATTACCATTTGCCAGGACAGCCCAAGTTCGTAGTGCCATTTGTTATGGGTCTACATGACCTGTCTTCTTTTGCAGAACATTTATCCTCTGTGCCTCCTATTTGAGTTACTCAAGCATGGACCTGAAAAACTTGCGAGATATACATATGCAGGTACACAAAGACACATTCATATACAGAGGCATGTATGTTTCAGGTTTCTTAGATTCAAGGTGAATTACTGCATTGGGAATGCCGATGCTCTTGAAATGAGGGATAATGTTGCAGTGGCGAGGTGTAAAAATATTTCTGGTTTACTGAATGAAAGTCTTTTCCAGGTGACGTTTGCAACCACCTGAAGAGATAGGTGTTACTGCTCTACACCGCTAACAGGCTCATATGGCACCTGTGGGAGTCCAGCCGGCCCACAAGCCCCACTCCCGTGGCACAAGGACCGCCAAGAAGGCAAGTAGGGATATCCGCACCTCTGCGGCGGCTCCACTGTCGGCACCATGTTTGATGAGCTCGCTCAGCAAAGATTTTTGGTTTTCTGAAAACAAACTCCTGAAGGAGGAGTTTGAGAAGAAGGAGTTTGTATGCAGAAAAAAACAATATACCTGACAAAAAAAGACGTGCAGTCACCAGGCCCTGAATAGGGCAGGACAACCATCACTATAACCTGATGGCTGAGTGTCGAACAGGCAGCCTTGCTTAAGATTTACCCCAGGAGGCCGGCTGAGCTCTACCGGTGTAAACACTACTGGATAGAGTGGAAAATCATGGGCTGGTGGGGCAGGTGCACCATCAGTTTCAGTGGAATACCCTCTCCACCAAACTCTAAGTCATCTCCCTTAATTACATAAACAATATAACCAACTATAGATGGTAAATACCAAATCAAAATTAACTTTATTCAGTAATCTTCACAGAAAACCATAAAAGTACGACAATGTAAAAACCCAATATAACATCACAGTAAAGGTCACAGACACTAACCTTAACTTAGTTTAAATAGAACATCAATTATAAGAAATAACAATTACATGGCATTATATATCAATGAAACTGTGTTTAAAATTCGAGTCATCGTTAACCCCCCACTCCTCCCCTTCCTGCTGGCATACATTTCAATGCCATTTTCTTGGGTCCTCGTGTGCTTTGTAGCTCCAAAATGTTTATATCTGCAAAATTAAAACATCCCCATTTTACATATATCTCCCCAATAGGCTTTCCTGCGGTGCAACACCACCCAACATGATTTTGAAGGCACCTCCACGCAGCCCAGGGTTACCGTTACCAAAGTAGAATGACGTCCGCATTTATCGGTGGTTTAACAACAGCATCCACCAGTGATAGAGCATCAAAAACAACACCCCAGCGTAAAACAACAGGAAATCAGAAGTAAACATCAGAAAGTAATTTACAGCAGCGTTTGCAAAATTGCATCACACTCTATGCTGTGGAATTCTAAAACACGTGTCCAGCTGCCAGCAGCTGGGTTTTTCTCCCCAGTAACACTGCAGTGCATTGAAATGCCACCAGCATTCTGAAAACCTCCCTGTGATGGGCCGGAGAGTCCCACGCTGGGCCTCGAGATGAAGCATCACCGAAGCAACACTCAGTGCTGACGCCTAGGGAGGTGATGAAGAGGAGGCGATTAGAGGGAGATGATAAGCAGGGATCCCGGGCACAGTTAACATCCTGATAATTGTCTGTCCAGGGCTTACTTTCATGGTAACTCCTGCTCTCTCTTTCGCTGTCTCTCTCTCTCTCTATCTCTCTCTCTCTCTCTCTCTTTCTCTTTCTCTCCCTCTGTATCTTTATATCTCTCTCTTTCCTTTACAGATCACCTGCTTTCTTGGCATCTACATTGGGGATAAGAAAACGTTTTGAATCAAATTAAAAAAGAGAAGAGTAAATTAATTAATCAATTAATTTAACAGTCACTTCACTTAATACAAGAGATAACCTTAAAGTGATGAAATACAACTCTTATTGTTCTTTTGATCATCAACATTATCTGTTTGTTTAAAGTACACTAATCAATGTCCATCTTAATGAGCAACTCTCCAATAGATAACAGCAAACAATTAATATTGAACAGTGTACAAATATGCTTCACTAAACAGAATCACATTCTAACATTAAACAAACACTGATTAAGAAAAGTTATTTGGGACAGCAAAGGCATTCACAATTTGAAAGAACAGCTGATGTGCTTTGGTAAACATCTTGAAATAGTATTACCTTCTGGAGTTTGATAGTTAACATGAAGAGCTAGTATGCCACAAGACGGGGAGTTCATAGGTGGCGCAGCTAGCTGCCATGTTAGAGGCAGCACACATCCAGAGTACCTCACCGGCCCGCGAGCCCCTGGTCCTTCCTGGCTGCCACAAACAGCGCCCGACAACACCCCGTGCGGCCCTGAACATCAGACGCTGCAGTGGGGGCAGAGAGCACAGGTGCTCCTGATCGACAGAGACCCGGGAAGGCCGAATGGAGCCCTCCTCCTCACATGGGGGTGTTTGGGGGTGCAGCCAACAGCAGGGAGGTCTCCCCCCCCCCAGGTGGCCCCGGGCCTCCATTTTGTATGTCGTTGGGCTACATACTTGTAGCCCAATTGTAGCCCAAAGCCTATAAGGCTTCCGAGTTGAGGGCTCCCAGCCACCATTTTAGGTTTAGTGACCTGGTGGCTGGGAACAGAGCATAGTTAGAGAGTATTTTTTGTAAGCGTTTGGAAATTAATAGAGTATTAGCAGGGTTAGTTTAGGAGGGCTGCACTACTTACCGCTTGAGGCAATGGAAGACTATAGAGTCCTTGAAGCATTGAGGCTGCTGAGCGAGGCAGGGCGCCTCAACCTTGTCGTTCCTGAGGCTGCGAAGTCAGCGCGCCCGACACGGCAGGCGTTGGTGGGGGTAGCAGCCACGGTTGCAGCGTGCACCTCGCCCAGGAAGCACAAGCCGTGTGTGGTGAGTGAGAGGGGCCGCTCGTATGCCAGGAGAGCGGCCCCGGTAACCTCCGCGCAGCTTGGGGCGGGAGTGCGTTATGAGGCTCTGGGGAAAGTGGCAAGGGGTGGGGCTCCGCGCAGTCGGGGGCCCAAAAAGCCAGCTGGGACAGCCTCGGAGCACGAAGAATGCAAGCCAGGTGCTGCCGGGGCTATGTAAAAGGAAGCGCAAGCCTCTTTAGGGCCTTTGAAGGCCTGTAGCAGGTGGCGGGGCCCAAGCACGAAGCCCTAGCGCGATGCCGGGCCTGCGGCTCGCGCTAAGGGGCAGACCGCAAGCAGGAAAGCAGCAAGGGAAGCGGGGAGAGGAGCATGTGTAAAGGAGGGAGAGGGAGGGGGGAAGGGCCCGAGGGCTCGTTTGATGAGGAGGACCTGGAGGCAGAGTTAGGGGAGTGGGTGGACATGGGTGTTAGGCCCGAGGGGCTGGTAGAGGGGGTCGTACATGAGGGGGAGAGGAGCAAGGGGCACACGGGACAGGAGGGGGGGAGGAGGATGATTTACACATCTAGCTAGAGCCCGCATGGGGTAGCCATGCCTGGGAGGGCTTGAATATTTTCTCATCTTGGAACGACGAGGTGAGGAGCCTGGACAGGGTTGGCCAGCTGGACGCATACTTGTCAAAAGGGGGGTCTTTGCAAGGGGAGGCGAGGGCCACAGGCCAAGGAAAATGGGGATGGGGGGCCAGGTCTGGAAGGTAAGTATGGGAGGGGAATTGGGTGAGCATTGGGCGCGGTTTAGGACGGAGCCCAGCCTCGGCCTGCGTAGCGGCCATGCTAGAGTGGAGCGAGGAGGAGGGGGGAGACGACGGCTGGGAAGTGGCAATGGAGTTGGGGGGGAAATGGGGTAGGACAGAAGTATATACTAGACAAGATAAGAAAAGGAGAGTGGACCAGGTAGGAGGTTGGCAGAGAACCAGCACATCAGACCAGACATTTTTGTTGCAGGGCGAGGAGCGGCGCAGCACAGCAGACTCGGCAGAACTGGGGGCGTTTCGGTGGCACCGAGGAGAAGCGAAGGCGGAGCCCAGAACGGCGCGCCTGTTACCAGCGGGGGAGCCCATTGCGGCCAGCAGAAGTAGGCCCAGAACTACCTCGCTGGCCCCAACAACCAGTGGGTCTCAGTGGACCGCTGGTGCGACGAGGAGCAACATCAGATGGGTGGGAGCGCCGGAGGAGTACCGGCGGGTACAGTCGGCCCCACCAGGGGCAGGGAGCGGGGGTCCGGTAGGACCCATAGATCAGAATTAAATCAGGAGTGGCCTCAAGATTTGGGGCAGGAGGAACTAGATTTTGATGAAGAAAGCCTTGAGGAAGGCGAATTACAGAAGGAGGACGATCCGGAAGGGGGGACAAGTTAATGTGTCGACTACTATGTTTTTCAGGCGCAAGCAGAGAAGCCACGGAAGGTGTCGGGCCTGCGGTGAGGCCACCAAGGACATCTGAATGTACGGGGCCACTGGCGAGGCGGACTGCAACTATACGTGCACCCTCCTTGGAGCCAGGTAAGGCCAAAGGTGCAAAAGTGAAGCCTTTAATGGTTTCAGTTGACATAAGGGGGGCAAGAAGGAGGGATGGTTAATAAAAGGGAAGTACATCAAGGACATTGGGGTAGGCACAATGGAAGCAGGAGACACCAAGGGGACAAAAATAGAGAGTGGGACCAACACAGGGAAGGTGTCTGAGGACAGCGAGAAGAAGGGAGACATGACAGAAGGGCCAGAGAGCAAAGAACTGAAAATTAAGAAACTCCCATACATGGGGCTGACGAAAACTTTAGGGGCCCACTTGATGCTGGCAACGAAAGAGCCCATCTGGAAAGGGGAATATGTTGAAATGCTTAAGCTGCTGCGTAGGGAGGTGAGGTCCAAAGAAGGGTCAAAAGAGTAGGAATATAAATTGGCCAAGCTGCCAAGCGTCCCGTTGACAATAGAGAATTGGACAGCAGCGTTTTTGATATACGCAAGCGTATATTGTGAAAAATACCCAGAGCGCTGCGTGGTGTTATTTAAATACATGGATGTCATCAGGAAGGCACAGATAACGGGAGGGGGATACGCATGGGCCCAATATGGCGAGGAATTTAGAGGGCGCTTAGCATGGGACCCCGTGGCGAATGGGGGGAGCTGGACACAGATTTGTGGCAGCATACGATGGCAGCTGCCAAAGGGGGGAAAACAATATTTACGGCCAGTGGTTTGCCTATCGTCTACCGGCCCTTTCAGGGGAGACCCACCCGGGGAGGGGTGGGGGGTACAGGGAAAAGTCAGTCAGGAGCTGGGGGGGCTTGCTGGGACTTTAACAAAGGCTTGTGCACACGCGAGTTCTGTAAGTTTCGCCACGAATGCTCAAAATGTGGAAGCCGGCACGCCCTGGTCAACTGCTTTGGCGCGGGGCGGTTACCAGCAGGGAGGTCAGCAATGGCACCAGACAGGGGGAATCACAGGGGGGCACTAACAGCAGCTTTCGGGCGCACAGGGAGGTAAGGGACCACAAGGGCCTGGGACAAGAGGCTTGTACTCCGGCTACACAGGAGAGAGTGGAGGCGGGCTACAGGGCTATGAGGATCAAGGGGCAGCACAGGTTTTGAGAGACGGTGTTAGATGGGGGTTTCGTCTGGGGTATAGGGGTCCACGGCATAGAAGATGGGCAGAGAATTTGAGATCAGCCACGGAACACAAACTGATAGTCAGAGAAAAGCTTAATAAAGAGGTGCAAGAAGGGAGGATGGCAGGGCCTTTCGAGGACAGGCCCACGGAGAATTTAATCATTTCTCCCATCAGAGTAGTGCCAAAAAAGGAAGTTGGTCAATATAGACTGATACAGCATTTGTCATGGCCAGGAGGGAGTTCAGTCAATGATTTTATCGATGAGGAGGCAGCCATGGTATCCTATTCATCGGTTGACGTGGCCATGTCACTAGTTGTGACGGCGGGCGCAGCTGCACCACTGACAAAATGTGACATAAAGTCAGCTTTTCGGTTGCTTCCAGTCCATCCAAATGACTGGGATCTTCTGGGTATCCATTTTGAAGGAAAATGGTACGTGGACAAAGCACTGCCGATGGGATGCTCTATTTGCGCATTGTTTGAGTGCTTCAGCACGTTTTCACAGTGGCTATTTTCACGGCACACAGGGCACAAGCTGGTAACACACTATCTGGATGACTTTTTCTTTGTGGGTTCTCTGGGCTCCGCGGAATGCCAGGCAGTGCTGGACAATTTCTAAGAGCTGATGGGGGAACTTGGGGTGCCATTGGCACCGGAAAAGACGATGGGCCCCAGCACGATGTTGTCTTTTTGGGAATCGAGATCGACTCTAGGGCAGTGCGGGCGCACTTGCCAGAGGACAAAAAAGAGAAAGTGTTGGACTTACTAAGAGGCATGTTGGCAGTGGACAAAGTGAATGTCAAAGAAATACAGATACTCTTAGGCCATCTCAACTTTGCGTGCAGAGTAGTGAGGGCAGGGAGGACATTCTGTAGGAGACTGGGACGAGCGTTGTCAGGGCAGCATTTACCTCACCATCACGTTCGGCTTTCTGCTGGGGTGAAGGAAGATTTGAGGATGTGGACTGTGTTTTTACAGTCTTTTAATGGGGTTCCGCTGGCAAGAGAAGAGGACCTGACATGGGACATGCAAATATTTTCTGATGCAGCAGGCAGCGGGGGCTTTGGCTTGTTCTGGCAAGGGAGGTGGTGCTCGGAGCACTGGCCAGCACAGTGGAGGGATGGCGGCAGAAGCATAGCTTTCCTGAAATAGTTTCACTTAGTGGTAGCGGTAAAGCTTTGGGGGGAGGAATTAGCTCATAAGAAAGTTCTTTTCAGGGTGGACAATATGGCAGTAGTCGAAATTGTGAATCGCCAGTCCGCAAGAGATGAGCAGGTTTTGAAAATACTGAGAATATTTGTGTTGGGCTCCTTGAGACACGATATATCATTCAGGGCATTACACCTTCCGGGAGTGGACGATGACATAGCGGATGCTTTGTCTCGTTCATAGTGGGGGAGATTCCGTGGGCTGGCCAAGGACGCCGACAGGACCCCAACTCCAATGCCGCCCCATCTGTGGTACATAGGCAACGTAGGATGCTACAATTGGTGGTAGGGTCATTGGCAGAATCGACCTGGGCGGCATACTGCCTAGCATGGAAAGATGTTTTGCGGTCAGGTGCCCAGTGGCACGCCGAGGGTTGGCGGCGGTCGGAAGATGTCATTCAACTTATATTGGATCTCATAGACAAAGGTTTATCGAGGGTCACAATAGCCGGGAAGCTAGCAGGTATCGCATTCATGGGAAAGCTGCTATGGGGCTACCCTCCAGCGGCAGGGGAACTATGAACTAGAATTCTAGAGGGATGGGCGAGGGAGAAAGGATCTGGGTGTTATCTTAGGAAGCCTCTTTCTTGGAGTATGCTGATTCGGTTATTGGAGGTACTGCCAGCAGCATGCAAGGATGAGCTAGAGATGTGCCTTTTCTCGACTTTGATGGTGTGGATGTTCGTCGGGGCCTTTAGAGTATCGGAATTGCTGGGTAACAAGAGGGGAGAGGGTGTGTTCTGGCAGGACGTGGTCCATCACAGGATGGGACGGGGTGCAGATATGGTTAAGCCGGTCCAAAACGGACCAGAAGGGATTAGGAAAATGGGTCAGGTTGCAAGCAGCGGCCCCCTCTTCGACATGCCCGCTCAAGTGGGCATCTCAATGGTTCAGCTTGTCAGGGAAGGCAGGGGGGCAGTATTCAAACACTCGAATGGGAACAGAGTAACGGTGTACCAGCTGCGGCCAGTGTTGCGTAAAGCTTTGCACCTCATTGGGGTAGAAGGAGCAGGTTTTGGGACGCACTCTTTTCGCATTGGGGCAGCAACAGAAGCGAACAACAGGGGATGGGCACAAGAGGATATTATGCATCTGGGCCGCTGGTCTTCGGATTGTTTCAGGCGCTACGTGAGAAGGGGAGTTGGGGAGGCGCATGCGTTATGCGTTCATGTTAACTTTTCTCGTTTCAGGTTCAGTGCCCGGCCCCCAAGCAGAGGAGTTGACCATTTGGGTCGTAGGGCACTCGTTCATAAAATGGGCGCAAGTGCAGGCACGACAGAGTTACTTTGGTTTAAACTTAGGTTTTAATGAATGCATGTTTAAAGTCATATGGAGGGGCAAAGGGGGCATGTACTGGAAGGAGCTAGTACCCTGTTTAAATAGATGGTTGTTGGGAGGTAGGTGCCCCGATATCTTGGTGTGAGAACGACCTGTGCAAGGAAAACGGTATGGTTTTGATGAGGAGCATGAAAAGAGACTTGGCTTTGATTAAGGAGCAGTGGGCAGGTTGTTTTGTTTTGTGGACTGAGTTTGTGCCTCGCAGGGTTTGGTGGGTAGCTGTCAATCCAGGTGCTATCGATAGGGCTAGGCGGAAAGTGAATACCAAAATGGCACGTTTTTGTAGGAGTTTGGGTTTTGGAAGGATACGCCACTCAGAGATTCATTTTGATACAGTGGAATTTTTCAGGGATGATGGTGTACACGTTTCCAGGATGGGCATGGACCTATATCTTTTGGAAATCAGGGAGGTGTTGGCCAGGTCTTTGAATGTGCAAAGGCACACGGGTGGAGGGCCCATTGACTAGAACAAGAAAGGGGGGGCAGAAAATGGGTAGTGGGGCACTCCCCCTTTTCTGGTTGGCGGGGGTTTTAAAAGTTTGCCAGGGTTGGCAGAAGTTTTTTGGTTACCATTGAAAGTTGTGATCATGGGCAGGGAAAGGGTAGGCAGGTAATTTAAGGTTCAGTTGTAGAAGTTTTGTGATTTACAGTTTTAGAGAGGCAGGCATAGGATGTTGGTTAATAAAAGTGTATATTTTAACTTCAATACATTGTAATGTTGTTTATATGCTAATGGCAGGGTGGAGGCATGTTGAGGGGATCGTAGGGGCGGGGTCAGGGGTCAGTTATCGGATGTATAGCGAGGTTTTAGTTTTGTAAGGCAGTTGCCAGGTATGTTATTGTAATGTGCACCTGTTTCAATAAAGCGGCCTTTTTCACACACTAAAATGGTTCCGTGTCTGGTCTGCCCCCCTCCCTCCCAAATAAAGTTGCGGCTCCATAGTTGAGAGGAGAGTGTGGAGCTCACTTGTGCCATGGCCTTGTCGGGCAGCGATCACACAGCAGGATCGGCTGCGGCACACACGGTGGTGTTTTCAGCAGGGAGGTTTCTTCCCCCCAGTTTGTCTCAGGGATTCGCCTGGAGGCGGTGGCCTGGACTGCTACTTGTGGCCCTCTGACCCTGAAGGCGGGGCATCCCTGATGGCTTCCTCTAATGAGGGACCTGCAGAGGCATAGGAGCACCACCACACAATTTGGGCCGTGTGAAGCGCACCCCAGGCTGCAAGGTGAGGAGTGCAGCAGCTGGCTGCGGTGGCCTCCCAAGCCCACGAAAACCTGGATGGCCGGTTGTGGGGAAGGTTGGGGCCCTGGGGACAGCCGCCCCCGGTCCTTGTGACTAATCTTCTCCCCCCTCCTGCTGGTCTCTGGAGGGAGTGGCCGGGTCACCTGGTATCCCCCGATGCTGCACATGGCCCCTGGTCTAGCTGGTCCCGTGGAGGACGGGTACCCCTGAAGTGAACAATCCTTACCCCGTGAGGGGTGCCCTACTACCTGCCTTTCATTGACTGTTACTACCCTGGATGTGCCCGTCTGTTGGTGTTCTGCCCCCCCCACTACTTTGGCCATCGGATGTTTCTGCAACACCCTGGTTGGAGCTGGAGGACCTAGTTGTCTGGGGATCGCCCCGGTTGCCCTTGGAGGCCAATCAGAACTGCTGTAACATTTGTTGATTGGTAGGGTGGTGGTTCCCCCCCTGTTTTCATTCTGAGCATGGCCTTAATTCACCCTGACTGCTTTGCGCCCCTACATCACCACTGCCACAGTTATGGCGGACAGTGCCATGCCTCCTGGCATTGTTGCTGCTGACTTTACATACTAGACTTGGGGACCCTCACTCTCCCATATCTGCCCAGGCATGGGTCGCACCCAGAGATCCAAGGATGATGCCCAGACAAGTGCCCCCCCAGGAGGGGATCAAGCAGGGCGCTGGGGCCAGGGACACCTTCCAAATGCACAACAAACTGGATAAGTTACTGTTCGCGATTGATGCTACAAGGGAGCACCTGGAGTGCGATATTGACTCTATTGTGATTGAGCTAGGTCTCATTCACGAGGACTCTAAGAAAGTGGCGGGGAGGCTGCCTGCCTTGGAGGTATCAGTTCAGGCGTAGTGCCTGAGGCTCAAACCATGGAACACCGCCTCATGGAGTTAAAGGTGCATACTCTTCAACTAGCTGCCAGGCTGGATGACCAGGAAGGGAGGGTCAGCCGTAACAACATCAGTGTCTTTGATCTACAGGAGAGAGGGTAGTTTTCGGAGGACTGGCACCAAGAGGTTGTGGCCCTTGAGGGTCTGTCTAAGTTCTATGCCCTGGATTGGGTGCACAGAGTTCCTGCTTTCCCTCCTAAGACAGGGGCCCACCCCATTTAGTGGTGTGGCCCTCGAGGGTCTGTCTAAGTTCTATGCCCTGGTCCGGGCGCAAAGAGTTCCTGCTTTCCCTCCTAAGACGGGGGGCCCACCCGGTCTAGTGAGGGCCCGTCTCCTCCATTCCCATGATAGAGTCTTCCCCCTTCAGCAAGTCCACAACCATGGCCCCTTTGTGGTGAAGAACGGTACGGTCTCGCTCTATCCTGAATTTACCCTTCAGGTTCAAACTCAGTGCACTTCTTTCACCACAGTTAAGAGGAGACTTAGTGAACTAGGGTTGCCCTATTCCCTGCTTTTTCCGGCCCGCTTGAGAGTGCAGGTGGAGGGCAAGACTCACTTCTTTCTGGATCCTGCTGCAGCATGGGACCAGCCTGGAAAGCTTAAATGGCTGACTGAATCCGTCTGATTACCTGGAAAGTGCAGGGCCCATCCACGCCTTCTAAGTGCAACAATGTTCTGGCCTATTTAAAGCAGGGGTGAAGGTTGCATTCCTGCAAGAGACACACCTGTTGGACTCTGATGGTGGAGTGCTCCACAAAAGATGGCAGGGCAACTTTACAGCACTCCTTACGCCGCGTTTGCAAGTGGGGACCTTATTTGGTTCATATCCCGGGTACCATTCCAATTACATAAGGCAGTTATTGACCCTGAAGGCAGGTATGTGCTAGTGCTGGGATGATTGGATGGCAAAGATGTTGCCTTGCTTAATGTTTATGCCCCAAATACCGACCAACCTTCATTCCTCAATAGCTTGACACCCCTTCTGCCAGCAATGCTGCCCTATACATTTATAGTAGGAGGGAACTTCAATTGTGTGGTGGACGTAACTCTGGACAAGTCCCACCCCCCATTATGCTCGGATCCTGCGCATAAACTAGCGGAAGTCTTCTGCGCCTGCACACAGCATTGGGGCCTGGTAGATTGCTGGAGGGTGTGGAATCCCGGGGTCCGGGCTTACTCCTATTGCTCTGGCTTGCATGATTTAGAGGTATGGTTGGATAGGGTGCTATGTTCTGATGCGGCATGTGAGAGGGTGATGGATGCGGAGTACCTAGTGCGGACATATTCTGATCACTGCCTTCTACTATGCACTTTCAGGTGGTCCCCTTGCAGATCTTGTATCCCTACTTGGCGGTTGGATCCAGCCCAACTTGAGGATCCGGCATTCTGGACCGTGCTTGGTGAGCGGATCACTGGTTTCTGGCTTGACAAAGCGGGCTCAGCATCGCCGGTGGGTGTTGAAGGAGAGGCCTTCAAGGTGGTTGTGTGCGGTTACTCCATTTCCAACAAGATAGGGGTGTGCACCAAGCTGCACTCGGACATTTGATGGCAGAAATCGGTCTTTAATGGGCTCCTCCCAGAGTTGGGGGAGATGCCTGAGGGCAGAGAGCGGGTACTTGTTGAATAAGAGAAATTGTTTGCAATGGTGAAACGCCTGTGACAATATGATTACAGGGCTTATATTGCAAGGGCACACGCGGAGAGAGACAGGTCGGGGAGCATATTAGCCTGGCTCCTTAGGGAAGAGACAAGGGGGCATGCTGACCTTCAGGTTAAAGACTCTGCGGGCCAAAATGTGTTCACGCAGGAGGACATTTATGGGGTGTTACTGCATTACTATCATGCATTGTACCCAGTGGCTGTGGGGGTTAATGAGTCGGACGTACTGTGTTACATCACAGATTCATTTCCATCGGTCCTGGATCCTGCTATTACAGAGTGACTGAGTGCTGGTGTTAGTGTGGAGGAGGTTCGGGGTGCAATCAAGGAGATGGCCCAGGGTAAGGTAACCAGGTCAGACGGGTTGCCATAGCATTCTACTCCGCTTATTCTACGGCCATTTCCCCTAAGTTAGTGACAGTTTTTAACAGAGCGTGACATCAGGGACTGCTTCTGCCCTCTCTGAGTGAGGCCACAATTGTGTCTCTACCGAAGGAAGACAAGGATACATTATTGGTAGACTCCTGACGCCCCCTCTCTGTGATTAATACTGATTATAAAATTCTGAGCAAAGTTCTGGTGAACAGGATCTTGCCACATGTGGGCAATTTGATTCATCCCAATCAGACTGGTTTTATTCCTGCCCGTAGTACTCTGCCTAATATTCACCAGCTGATCCACATTCTGGACATGCAGGAAACTCTCTCCCCAGGAGCCCTGACATTATCTGTGGATATTCGTAAAGCGTTTGATTCCCTGCACTGGGAGTTTTTGTCCCTGTGCTAGGAGTTTTTGTATACTACCGTACTCGGGATGGGGTTTCGTTAAATGGACTAAGCTATTGTATACCCAGCCGATGGTGAGAGTCAGGACTTAGTTGGTGATATCAACAGTGTGCACAGTGGAACGGGGCACTCGACAGGGTTGCCCCTTGTCCCCTCTGTTATTTGCGCTGGCTCTAGAGCCATTCACACTGACAGTGTGGCAAGGTGGACACTGCAGGTATCGGGAGATTGTTAATGTATCTCGTTATATGCAGATGACATGCTGCTGTATATGCGTGGTGGGCTCTCTGATTTGGAGGGAGCGGTGGTGGCTTTGTCGGCTTATGGGTGTCTGTCCGACTTGGAAGTGAACTGGCATGTCTTGCACCTACCCAATGCAACCCGGCTCGGAGGAGGATCACCCCTCCACTGCCGTGCCTGTGTTACGCTGGGAACATGCCTCCATACATTACCTGAGAGTTGATATTTATACAACTCCGAGATTGCTTTTTGAGGGTAACTTTGCCTGGGCTATGTCTGCACTATGGGGGTCGGTTGCCTTTTGGAGCACCTTGCCTATTTCGGTCAGTGGTCAGATAGCCATCGCAAAGGTTATAATTCTGCCACTGTTCCTCTATTTATTTGCGCCCCTGCTGGCCGAGCTCCTTAAGGTATATTGGATAGCATCCTTATTACGTTATATTGGGGTCTTCGAGATCCAGGGTAGCCCCGAGGAAATTACAATTGCTGGTGGATGAGGGCGAAATGAATAGGCCACGTTACAACGCATGTGATACATCGCATGCCATTACAACGCGGTTGTTACAATGACCACGTTGTTACAGTGCATACCATTACCATGCAAGTCGTTACGACGACTTGCTGTAGGGGGCGCTGGAATAGTATAATTTATTTACCAACTCCAGTCTGTGCAACAGTAGGAAAGGTGTTGGATTTTAAATCCAACACCTTCTGCCCCCTACAGCAAGTCGTTGTAACGACTTGCGTTGTAATGGTTTGCGATGTAACAACGCAGTCGTTGTAATGACCGCGTTGTAATGGCATGCGATGTATCGCATGCGATGTAAACGATGTTTCCCGGGTGAAATAGCTGCCCCAGATTTTGAGCTTTATTATTTGGCCACTCAATTGCAGTGGCTCAGTGGCGATCGGTACTTTGGGACACAATGGGCCACCGGGAGCACAGGACACCTTTCACAGCTCTTTTAAATCGGATACTGCTATGACCTACCCCAACCTCGATGGTGTGTGGCGAGAATGTCTTAGTTTGAATGGTGCACTATATGTGGGCACAGGCATTACAGAGGACACTTACCAGGGTTCTGTCTACCTGCAAGTTCCCCTTGATGATTGCTCGGTATTGGCAGCACCCAGGAAGTTGGCCCTCATCTTTGTTTATTGGGTCTTCATGCACAAAGTGTGGTCCAGAAGGCGACAGACAGGTTTAAGAATTTGGCGCTTGTGCTTGCCCGATGGCAATTGATGATGAGCTGGAAAAACGCCACTGGTCCTGACCTGGGTAGATGGGGGAAGGAGTTGGCTAGATGGGTATATTTTGAGAGGGAAGTGCTTTGGAGGGAGGAGGCTTGGGAGTGCATGGGGTCCCAATTTCACCTGCTTGGGATGCGCTACTGGTGGCTTGTCCAAGACTAGGTGCTCAGGGCAGATTTTGCCTGAGGAAGTGGTCTCTGCGGTTTCCTCGCCGGAAACAGGCACAACACCGCTGTCCTCTACCCCTGATGCCTATGTTGAAATGGGTTATGCCCCTGCTGAGTGAGTGGTGGTTGTTCATTTGCTGGACGTCTGTGTGTTGGGTTTAACGAGGGATCGCTGTGGCTCTACCTAGGGTCCTGCCACGAGATTAATGCCCCCGAGCGGTAGCAACACAGTCAGTTACTACGTCAGCCTTCACTTGATGTACTGACTTGGTACTTGCTGTATCCTTTTTCTTATTGTTTTTCATTCATGTCTGGTAAATACCCTGATCGCACACACCTGCTTTTTTTCTTGTTTGTTAATGTAGACCTGTTTGCTTAAAACTGCAATAACATATTAAAAACAATATTATGCCACAAGACATGTTTAACATAAACATGTAAATCATTTGATGTTGCAAATATTTTGACATTAAGCCTAGTTAAGTTTTGGTCACCAAGAGGCCAACCTAGAGCAAAAGGCACACCCACAGTACACCGGTAAAAGCTGCAGAGCTTGGGGAAGGAGTTTTGCAAACAGGAAGCAACACACCACCAATGTATTTGAGAAGTGACATTCTGTTACATTTAAAGCCACTTCAGTTGACTGATGCCAAATTTTATGTCACAACCTTAAAACAAGGAATAACGCTCGACAGATTCACCTCCTTGCACTTCATGACTGCTAAATCACTTAGTTTACCATCAACAATAACCAGTCTCACAAAAAAGCACACCATGAAGAAATCTCAGGCAACAAAGTACCAGCTCCCAGTTCTATGCAGAATAAAACCCTGAAACTGACTTAGGGACAACCATTCAACCCAGAGAACTCTCTCAACTGGATGGTGACGATTCCTCTATTGGCAGCACCTCTGATGACCTGTTGACTTATGTCTTAGAAGCTGCTGCTCAACTAATTAAAAAGCCTGAAGAAGCATAATCCTATTTTCTCATTGTCACCAAGTTGCACTGGTTGTGCCTTCAGGTCTCTACCATTGCCAGAAACTGCTTCATCTCCTAAAAGACAGTAAGGATTGAGACAATAGCTCTCCTGGTCCTTACCCTGACCATTTCAGCTGCGCTCCATCACAAACACAAAGGAGTACCCTGTCCGCAAAACTGATGGTCCGCCCGCCTTATTTAAAGACTGGTGGACCCTCAGCTTTCCATTGACAGAACCCTTGTTGGGGTCATTAGTTTATTGTTTTTAAATAACAAACTCCCATTTTGGGTGTGTGTTTGTTTTTTTAAAAAGAAAAAATTGTAAAAGTTTGGTGGATGGCCATCAAAACCGATGGCAGCCGACCACCAAACATTTTGTACCTTGAAAGGCACCGCAGTGATAGTGATTCCTTTTAATGTACGAAATGACAGCTGGGCCAGTGGTCAAATGGGATGAACTACCCTCTGTCAGGGTAGTGGACGCTAAATCCTTCGCCACCCTGATAGATGGTACTCCGTCTAGCAGGGCTAAAATCTGGCCTTTAGTTGTCTTCAAAGTGCAACCCTAATTTCTGGACCTCACCTAGACCTAAATTCAGAGGAGGCTTAAATCATAAATCCTTTAGGAAAGAGCTTAATGCATCAATCCCCTTCATGAAATATATCTGTAACGAAAGCGAGATGGGAGTGAATGGCGGAGAGGTAGGGGAGTTAAGTACTAGATGGAGGGTACGGTGAGGTGAAAGGAAAAGGGGCAGGTAGGTTGACACAAGTACAGTATTTCTTTCCACATAGCATCTGTGTGGGTGTCACAGGACTGGTTGCCAGATTCACCCACCTATTCACCTAGCTATCTCAATACAATGTAAACGAAGTGGCAAAGCCACCCTTTCTTTACAACCATCGAGAATCATCAAACTGGGCAAAATCTGTTGCAGTTATACTCATGGGAACTTTCAGTTGCAGAGGGAGTGGTTCTGGGTTGTGGTGTAGCCAAATCTAAAGGCTTTACATTTTTATCATGTTTGCTTTTTATTTCCATTCAAAAGTTGATGATTAAGTGGCAAGTAACTCTCCTAAGAAGTTGAAGAACTCTTTGTAGCCATAAGAAATAGCTGCCATACACCACAGAAACTGTTGTTTTGTTCACAACACCAAAAGTTTCTACATTTAGTTAGCAAACTACATAGGGCAATCGCGAAAGCATACACAGCATTTTACTGCCTAATAATTATAAGCTCAAGACCACAAAACATAAGTGACTGGCAGGGCTGCAAAAGAAGTACAGCAGGATTCATGAGTAATAAAATTGTCCAACAATTAAGTCGGTGTCCTGGATTTTCACAATATGCTTTCAGTACAAATTCCATGCTAGACAGCACACACTGACCGCAGGAGGGTGTACATCAAGCAAGGCAGCCTTTTAGAGCACCAGCACAGGTGATGACAGAAGCAGCAGGTCAGTCTTATTAGATATGGCATAGTGCTGCGTGTCAATTGTTAATATGGAAAATCTCTAGGCAACATATCAGTCACCCAGAAAATAGCAGACCTTAAAATAACAATGATAGAACTAAACTCAATGTACCATTATTAATTATTAAAAAGCTCAATTTTATTAGTGCAACATATTAAAAAGATGGCTCAAAATGTATCAATCAACTAGTAAAACACATGCATAAAATGACAAGACAATGTAACACACTAATACCAGGACTATATCACATAGGAATTGATGCAACTGTAAATACTTGATCTCGTTTTCACACAATGTACACATGAATAATCACAAAAATTAATATAACATCACAATATATAGAGACAATACACATAACAGAACATGTGACGAGCCAAAAACGACTATGGTGAACAAGAAAACACGGGAAGTTAATAAAATGATATAATGTTGGTTCTTCAATGTATCTTCAATGTATCGATGCACGTTTTGGCGAACATGGCGCCTTCATCACGAAAACCACATTGTAGGACAATACCTAAAGATTGAAAGTACATTGAGTAAATAGAATCTCTCCTGTGTTAGATGGTGTGTAACACCAACCGTGAATCAAGATATCACATGCAAAAAATGTGTATGAAAAGGAATAAAATAGTAGTGCTTAGGGGAGAAAGAAAAAAAAGTCTAAAATCTGACAAATGAGTCTCGCGATTGAGCTTGAAATATCATATACCTGATAGGAAAGAAAAAAGTAGAAAAAGCAAATTTAGTTTTTATATAAAATTGAACGTGATTTGCTCACCAGAACTAAACTAAACAGATGTCTTTACGTATGTGTATACTTCAAATAGCATCTGCCAGGTCCAGAAAATGTGTTCTTAAAGTAATACAGACAATAATACCTTTCAGGAAATGCATTTGACTGCAAATAATTGTTAATATATGACTTAAAATGCATGAACCAGGAGCGTAAAGTATGGGCAGTACCTTGTCGTGTGACGATAAGTCAATGGATATGCAATCATGCAAAAGACTGTCGATGCTACATAGGACAATATCTATAAACAAATAGAATGATAAAAATAAGAACTGGAATAGCACCTTCAGATCACAAGATTGTTCACATCTTTTATACATATAGATACAGATGTATTTAGAGATACCTTTGATATATATGGGTGACTAGCATGAAAATGAAAAGCTAGAAGAAAATCATTCCTGTGTCAGAGGTGGGAAATCAATTCTTAAATGTGTGCGACAGAAGGTTTTCAAGGGGGGGAGGGGCCGGCATCACCATACGGGATAATCTCCTGACTCAGGCACTGAGCTATCCAAAAAATAAAATAAAATAACGAGACCATTAGAATGAGCTAATGCGTGCATATGTGACCAAATGGGAAGTCAAATGATAACAACATAAATTAATGTTTGTATCATGCTGACATAATTGAGGTACAGGTCAGCCCAGCAACTTAACTCCATGAGGGCTAACGACCTAAAGCGCGGTCTCAAACGTCTGCTCTTACCTCACTTATCTAACGTATTGGTCGAACGAGGCCGAAGGGCAGCGAAAATAATGAAACCATTGGTAAATACTTTAATGCGCATGTTAGGCACACATAGGGAAGAAAGTGATAACAACGACGGTTAAAAGGAAATATGCTTATGTCGTGTCGGCAGGATTAAGGTGCGCGTATACCCAACAGTTTAACTCTAAAAGGACTACCAAGTACCAACCATACGCGTGATCTTAAAAGTATGTTCGCACGTCACTTACCTAATGTCTCATTCAAACGAAGGATATTTCGCAAGACTTGGGCATTAGGCAGCCAGAGGGGTTTTAAATAATTCATTGCAGACTTCTAAATTGCCTGCACCGACGAGTTTAATTGAAGACGTCAGATGGAAACTTACGCGGGGTATGGACATGAAAAAAATATTAACCCTGTCACAAATAAAGAAAACATCCTGAAATGTTAATAGGGAAAGAATAACTCAAAAAGGGGGCAAAAGACCTTCTCTACATTAATTCATAAAGAGGAAAATTCTTAATCTATGATGATCAGTAATATGAATAAACAACCTAGGAAGAATTACGACAAAAACAGATCTTCCAAAATAATGCTGATGGTGAGACCAGCATTAAAGGGTCCAGTGTCCGAATGTGATAGAGAAAGCCTTATATATTATGGAGAGATACTATCAAATCTAGGTGTTATATCTGCTAGCATTCTCCCACAGGATTTCATTGTTGAGTCCTCTTTTGTGTGTATCAAGAACAAAAATCCAAAAGACCTCTCGCCTTTTTCGAATTTCACTACTTTTAGATTCTCGCATAATTTCAATTTTTTCTTAGATATGCCATCTGATGTTATTGGCGGAGTGTTTCTGGCTACGTAATGTTTAACCAAGGGAGCCGTTAATTTCGACGTACGGTTTGCCGAACTGTGTTCAGTTAATCGAGTAGACAAAGCACGTGCCGTCTCACCAACGTAACCTAAATTGCAAGGACATAGCAGTAGGTAAATCAGATTTTTAGTTTTACAGTTGGTAAATTTGTTAGCATGTATAGTATACCCATTATGTGTGAGAATGTCTCCTTCAATGGCAGTCGCACACGCTTTGCATTGATTCATTTAAAAGTTCCTTTGACAGGGGCAATGCAGTCAATGTTTTTTTTTAACAAAACTGGGACCTTTAGTAAAGCGTGAGTGTACAATCATGTCTTTGATGTTCTTATTTCGGCAATGAGCAAATAGTGGCTTTGGCAGTTTGGTTTCTTTTGTCATTGAGGTGTTAAGAATGTGCCAATTGGAGTTTACTATCTGTCTCACTGTTTCATTTATCATAGAATGTTTGGTGACACATACAAGTTGTGTTACCGGTGAGCGCAAATGTGATCTTAGCAAGGCATCTCTATCATAGAATCTAGCTTGTTTAAAAGATTCACGTATGAGATGTTTCGGATAGCCTCTCGCGAGAAAATTTTCTTTCATGGCGCTAGCTTGAAGGTCAAAGTCCTGAAGGTTGGAACAGTTCAGACGGAGTCGTAAAAACTGTCCGAAAGGAATGCTTTGTTTTTGCATGGTTGGATGGTAACTTTCAAATTGTAACAAAGTATTTCTAGCTGTGGGTTTCACATAAAGGTCTACTTCAAGAATACCATTATTATGGCGAATCAAACTGTCTAGGAACTCTACTTGGGAATGACTGATGTGTGCCGTAAATTTTAAATTGTTGTCATATAAATTCAGCCACCCCAGGAACTCTGTTAGTAACTCAGCAGTGTCAGTCCAGATGAAAAATATATCATCGATATAATGGGACCAATGTGACACCGATTCATAAAACATTGCAATCTTGTTATGAATACATTTCTTTTCAAACAATGCCATGTAGATGTTGGCTACCGAAGGTGCAACGGATGCCCCCATGCTTACACCTTTGATTTGCTTGTATAGTGTGTTACCAAATTCAAAGGTGTTTTCAGATAAGACAATCTTAAGACATTCTAGCAAAATGTTTTTTGGACAAGTGATGTTATAGGTATCAATGAACCATACCACTGCTTCATGTGCCTCTAACTGGGGTATATTACTATACAACGACTATATGTCCAAAGTTACCAGAGTATGACTTTGTGGATGAAAAGGAAGATTTTCAACTTTAATAATGATGTCTCTAGTGTCCTTAATATGAGATGGAATAGCCGGTATGCTAGGTCGCAACAGGTTGTCTATATATTTAGACAACAGTTCAGTAACTGATCCAATAGTCATCACAATCAGATGATATGGTGGATCAGAGGAGTTTTTATGAATTTTTGGAATTCCATAAATGCTAGGCATTTTTGGATCTTTTATGTTAAGGAATTCAAACTCTTTTTCACAAATGTCACCTGCTAATAAAGCCTCATTAGTTAGACATTGGATTTTGAATAAAGTTTTTGCACTTGGATCAGTGGTGATTTTCTCGTAAAAGCTGACATCACTTAATAAGGAGATCATGTTAAGTTCATATTGTGTTGTGTCTAATACAACAATATCACCTCCTTTATCACAATTCTTGACTGTTAGAGATTTATCATGTGACAATTGTTGTAGAGATAGAAATTCATCCTTATTAAAGTTCATGCACGGTTTTGGGATATATTTAGTCGCTCTATCAAGGCGATGAAGGACCTCATGTTCAAACTCGGCCACCTCAGGGCCCACTTGGTCTAAGGTAGGAGTGAAAGTAGAAGGTTTAGAAAGCCCAGATAAATTAGATGTTTACCTTGCATCTACGATAAAACTGCAGAAAATGATCTGGTGTTCCTAGGTCAGTCTGGTTATGTCCAATCCTTGGGAAAAGCTCATACCCACCTAACTCATCCTCTCACTCACCATGACCCTATCACCACCAGGACCAGCTTTCACAGATGCATGACAAGAGTCACTGATTGGATGAAGGGCAACTGCCAGAAGCTGAACACGGACAAGACAGAATGCACTGATCTTCTAGAACAACAGCAACCTATGGAATGACTCTTGGTGACTATCAGACCTAGGACTCACACCCACCCACCACGCCAGAAACTTCAGAATCATCATTGATAACAAGCTCACCATGAAATCACAGATCAACGCTGTCTCCTTCTCCTGCTTCCTCACTCTGCGCATGCTACGTAAGCTCTTCAAGTGGCTACCCCTGCACACTAGACGCACCATGACACAGGTCCTCATCACCAGCAGAGTGGACTATAGCAACGCTTTCAAGGTAGGAATCACCACACACCTCCTATAGATACTTCAAACCATACAGAATGCTGCAGTCAGACATGTCCTCGACCTCCCCTGATGAACCACTGGCTCCCCATACAGAACAGATGCCAATTCAAGCTGCTGACCCACAGACACAAGACTCTTCACAACCAAGGACCCACCTACATTAACCACACCCTGAACTTCCACCAACAGTCAGGAAGATTATGCACCACCTCTCTTTCACTTGCCCACACTCCCCGCATCTACTGAAGCAGAAGTGAAGAATGCTCCTTCTCCTACATCGCAGCAAAGAACTGGAACAGCCTCCCCACGCAGCTCCAGACCATCACATCTCTTCCGCAGTTCCGAAGGGTCCTCAAAACCTGGCTGTACAAATGAGCCTTCTGGGACCTGCAAGCTCCTGGCTGCCCTATCGGGTGATTAGCTGTGCTTTATAAATCCTGATTGATTGATAGATGTTGAACTTTGGCATTGGGACACTGGATAAAATTAGAGATTCCGGCATGCCGTTATTTCTACACCAAAGTCCAGCAAACTCTTAGAAAGGGCTTTAAGGAACAGGAGTAATTAGACAATCACCAAAAAGTAGCAGGTATCCTGACCGTCCTGCTCTTCTTTCACCTTAATGTGGGGGAAATATGGTTATCTCGCCAGCTGAACTGCTGCAGTTTCTGTTGTCCGGAAAGGTGTTTTGCAGACCTCATCCAGTTGGTAATGGGCCATCTTGCCTCAAGTTAGGAGCAGCACAATATTCCCTAAGCCACTGGATGCCCTCAAAGTTACAGAGGACACAATCCTACCTCCATCTTAAATTTACATTAATGACACCATCTTGCATTCTACGGGATTTGCATCTAACACCCCCAGAACCATCAACACCAGCGGACACACAAATCTGATACAAATACATTTCTACTTCATTGAGCATTTGACAAATCTAAGTAATCCAAATAGCATTTTTCTAAAGATTTGAGCCCCAAAATTTCAGCAGCCTCTTTATGAAACCTCTCTCAGTAGTTTTTAACACAAATGTAATTGATCCATAGAACAAAACTGAATTGGGTCATTAACGTTCAAGCCGTGAGCACCAGACGTTCCATGGTACTACTTACCAAATTCCCATCTTCTCCAAATTTGTAACAATCATAATTCTCTTCTCTAACCACTGCAAATAAGGTAATATGTCTATTAATTATTTAAAATCAAGTGGAAAAAGTCTGCTGAAATATGGTTGTGGTAAGAGACCTAGTCCAACGGATTCAACTCCAAAAGAATTGATCAAGCCAGACTAGGAAGAGCATCCATAAGGTTGTTGAGTTCATTAGTTTGGTTTCTAGCCCATATCTCAGTTCTATATAAATGAGGATGAACTATCCTAAAAGTATTAATCACCAACTTGGGGCTAAATAGCCAACTACACCCCTCCAAACAAAAACGTGTCACTGAACTGCTAAAAAAAAAAAGCCATTTCTTCCAGAGCCCTCATTTGCCTTTATCAAAGTGAACCTTACATGCAAAAGATAAGTCAAAGGTTACTCCAAGTTAACCAAAAATCTTAAACTCAAGTAGATTGTCTCTCAAATTCCTCATATAGTTCAAGAGCCTATTCCCAAACACATTTACGGTAGTTTTACTATGATTGACTTCAATTGTCATTGTTTGTTTATGCCAAACAAGAGCATTTAGCATCGATTAGTAGACCTATTGGATTATGAACCAGCATAATAATACTGTTGGCATAAGCCATCCAGGGACAAGGCAACCTTCTTAAGCTATTATGACACATCCATATAAAATGTAATAAGATTGTAAAGCTGCAGCCCTTACAGAAGAGAAGTGGTCTAGTGGTTGACCCTTGGGATCTTGGTTGTAACCATATAATTGTCCCAAATAAAAAACAATCTTAGCATTGGCAATCCCATTTTCTCTCCCTTTACCTAAAGTTATAAATTCATGTGAATATGCAATTTAACAATGTTTACATGTAATTTGGACAGTAGTCGATCATTACATCCTGGTTTCCTGGTTATTGTAGTCATGTCTCAAATGGACCTTCCACAGAATTCTGGTTTTTGTAAAGCATTGTGTTTCCAACAAGGCAGCTCTATTTGAGCAGGCCTGTGTCACTTCCAGTATCTAATATAAACAGAAAGTTTAACGATTCTCATCTCAGATGGACCTTTTGACTTTTGCAGGGTAGATGCAAGAGCAATGGTCTGCACTGTACCATAACAATGTCACATGGAGGATATGAGAGCTGATGTTCACAAATGATGTAGGAAAAACTTGTAGCTACTGGAGGTTTTTTTTTCATATGGACTTCAACCTGCAGCAAGATTTAACATTCCTGCTACAACCACAGCAGGGTTACACCACATGCACAAAAAACACTATGCACAGTTCTGATATGTATTGCTGCACTCAAAGTAGTTCCAGGTCAATTCCCTGGGTTAACCATTCGAAACCCTTAATATATAGAACAATTCTTTTTATAGACATGTGGAATAACTATGGCAATACACCTTGATCTGGACTAATTGAGTGATAATTACACTTTATAGTGTGCCTTTCTCACCTTTGTGTGAATTACCCACATTCCCCCTCTTCCCCATAGTCATGAGGCGATGAAGCCTCTCTCGTCTCCGTGTCCTGGATGACAGAGGCACCAACCATTAGGCCAGACAGAACAATTTCTCTCACATCAATAAACATGCTCCATATAACTAAGCCTGGGCGTAGTTCGCGAAGTAGCGCTACGCGAAGCTACGCAAAGTGCAGTTCGCACTACGCGAGCTACGCGTAGCACTACGCGAACTGCGTAGTGCACTGTTCGCAATGATTGCACAGTGCCGGATGCTTGTCCGCACTGTGCAATCATTGAAAACGGCATCTTGCACAGTGCGAGCTGTCTCTTTACTGCCGCTCGAGTAGATTTTTACTCGAGCGGCAGCTTTCTCAACGCAGACTGGTAGTTTCTCATCGCGAGCGGTCGCGAGCATACGCGACCACTCGCAATGAGAAACCTGACCTCCCCGCATTGAAAATCTCGCCGGGAGGTTTATTTTCCACGCTCGCGATCGGCAACTTGATGTTGCTGATCGCGAACGAGAAAAGTCTCGCCGGGATGTCATTTTGCTTGCTCGCGGTCGCCAACTTGACGTTGAGGACCGCGAGCAAGCAAAAAATGACCGCTGCACTACGCTACGCTACGCGTGTTTGCACTGTGCTACGTGCAATTCGCGTTGTGCAAAGTAGCGCAAACTTCGCAAACTACGCGAGCGTAGCGTAGTGCTTTGCCCAGGGTTACATATAACACTACACCAAATATTTGCCTTCTTTAGCTAAACCCATTTTTGGTGGCCATATGACTCTGCACACTTTACTTCTAATAACTAGTAGTAAATTACTTCTGCTCTCTCTTTTAAACATGATAAAATTGGCATATTTCCAATTGGCACATTTAATTTACTTGAAAGTCTCTAGTAAGTGGTACAACATGTACCCAGGCCCTGTAAATTAAATGCTACTAGTGAAGTGCAGCACTCAGTGTGTCATCCACTAAAGATGCACAATAAAACATGTCTAAAGGTCTGCCATTGCATTGGTGGGCAGCTTCAAACTCCCATTTCGACCTGGCAAAATAAAACTTTTTCCAGGCCTAAACCTTCCTTTTGAATACTTAAAAGTTATACCTAAGGTAGGACCTCATTGCCCATATGGCAGGTTGCACAGTATTTAAAAAGTAGGACATATATATTTAAAGTTGAACATGCCAAGGCTGTGAAAAACTTCCAAAGTAATTTTTCACTGGAGCAAGGCTGGATCTTCCATAGAAAACACTGGATTACATTATAACAACTTATAATGCTTAATACAGTTTTGGGAGCAGTTAGAAAAGTGATTCAAACACTCATTTTAATAGTATTTTAAAATGCAACTTAATGATAAATTCTGATTTCACATTACTATTTTGAAAATTGCACTTTTAGAAAGTTGTCATTTTCCTGCCTAAGCAAAATGTGCCCTTCTGCCAGTGTCCAGTGTCACCTGATAGATGAATGGCTCCTGTTGGACTTGGCCCTTTTTGCAGGGTCATCCCTAAACTTTTTGCCTTTCTCCTAGCCTTTTTTCTGACATGGTGTTGGTGGTTTTAGGACTCTGGGCACTTTAGCACTGCTGTTCAGTGTAAAGTGCGTGTGCTCTCTGTGATAAACATGGTAAGATTGGCCTGTTTGGCCTATTTAATTTACCTGTCAGTCCCTTGTAAAGTGGTATCTCATATACCCAGGGCTGGTAAATTAAATGCTACTGGTGGGCTTGCAGCGCTGATTGCGCCACCCACCAAAGTAGCCTTTCAAACCTATCTCAGGCCTCTGTCATTGCAGGGCCTGTGCGCGCAGTGTTACTGCCGCAGTGACGTGGCACCTAAAGTGTGTGCCATGTCTGTGACCCCCTTTTACTGCATGCCAGTCACCCCTAAGGTAGGCCCTAGCTAGCCCTATGGGCAGGGTGCATTGTAGGTAAAAGGTAAGACATGTACCTTAAGTGTGTGACATGTCCTGGTAGTGACAAACAGCCATTTTGGTTTCTCACTACTGTGGGGCTGCCCTCCCATAGGAATGCATTGGGGATTCCCTGATAAGAGTTTCAGTGGTAATTCCTGATATGAGAGGAGCAGCGTGGTCAAGTTTGGTATGTTTGGAATAGTGATAATAAATGCTATGCAATGGTGTGCGCAGATTTATTATAACTATTTTAGAAATGCCACTTTTAGAAGTTGGCATTTCTGTGTGCTATGTGTCTGCCTGCCTGATGTGAATTGCATGTCTGGCTTGTGAGTGACAGGGGCTGGTGAGGAGTGTGTGGCTCCAGGAGGGGCAGGGTGAGTCAGCGCTAGGCTGAATAGGGCACCTGCATTTGGAGTAGTGGGAGGAGTAGTCCCCTGACCCTGAATAGGATCGTGCCTGCCTATGTGAATGCTGGCTCCGCCCCCCTGTGGTGTGTCTGATGACGAGCCCCCACCTGACAAAGGGGAAGAGGAGCCTGGTAAACAGAGTGCTCCAATTCCCCCCTGAACCAGTTTTGGCTGGTTCCCACAAGCCCTGTGCCAGGGCAGACAAAGGAATGTGGAATATAAATATAGGGGCTGTGACCCCATGAGAGGAGCTTGTTCCTGTGCTGGGGGCTGCTGCTGCTGGGCTCTAGGAGGAACTGCCACAAGGGACTGCCTCCCTGCTGGAGGGCCCTGTGAGCTGGCCTGCCTGGGCCCAGCCTTGTGCCCCTAAAAACTTTGCTGCTGGAGCTGTGGCTCCTAGCGCCTCGTGAGCGCTATATTTAAAGCACCAAACAGAGGAGCGTTTGGTTTGGTCTGCAGCGCTGCGTGGAGAGAGGGAATCCCCGGCATAGGTATTCCCCCGAGTTGCGCAGGAATCGAGCGGGAGCCCACCCCGCGTTGTGGTGTGCTTCGGCGGGAGCCCACCCCGCGTTTCTGCCGCTTTTGGGTTTTAATGACAGCGGGAGCCCACCCTGCGTTTTGAGAGGAGGAGCGGGAGCCCACCCCGCTTTTGTGCCCATTCGGCGGGAGCCCACCCCGCATTTTGAAATTTCCAAAGGAGCCGCCGCGATCGAGCGCGGCAACCCGGAAGCCAGGCGGCCTTGCCTGGTTGTGGGCGGGGCCTACCGCAGGTTGCCGGAAGTCTGTGCGGGGCTCACGTGAGCGTGGGAGAGCCCCGCAGTACTGGCCAGAGGAAGCCCCGGTGAGAGGCGACGGAGCCTCGCGGGCTCCAGTGGCGGCGTTTCAGCCTTCCCCCACCTGGCAGAGGGGGAGGAAGGCCACGGAGATCGTCGGGAACCGAGAGGAGGAGTTCCCCAGCGAGGGAGAAGTTCAGAAGGGGACCGGAGCCTCGCAGGCTCCATTCCGAAGTCCCTGAAGGGGCTCCCAGTGAGCAGTGTTGGTGAGTGGCGGCCCGTCGACGCCACAGAGTCCCCGCGGAGAGCCCGGTGAGTGGGGGCTCTTTTGATGCATGCCGCCCTGGACCGGAGGAGTCCTGCCCAGAGCCCGGTGGGTGGGGGCTTGGTGTTGCACCTTGTTTGTGCCTGAGCGGTCCCGCAGGAGAGCGGGCCTCTCCAATGTGGCCACATTTGTTGTTAGGGCCCCAGTGGGGGTCCAGAGGGCCTGGGGAGTGCCAGTGCCTACATTCATCGCCTCAGTTGAGCCGCAGTAGCAGGCAACTGCAACGTTTGGGGGCACATTTGTGAGAGAGCCCCAGTGGGGGCCAGAGGGCACAGTGAGTGCCAGTGCCCACAGTGCTCTGCACAGCTGCACCGCAATTAGCAGCAGCTGCAACGTTTAGGCCAGTTCATTGCTAAGAGTCCCAGTGGGGACCCAGAAGGCACAGTGGTGCCAGCGCAATTGCGCGCTTGTGATTCTGCTGCATTGGCAGCCCGCCCTGACATTTGGGACATAGGGCATTTGAGCCCTCTGAGAAGGCCAGTTGGCCAGGGGGTCAGTTGTAGGTTGGAAGGGCGTCAGGCCCTAATGTGATTTATTTGGTGCCTATGAGGAATGTGATTTATGCACCCTGATTTATGCCTCTAATGTGATTTCTGCGTATGAGGTTATTGCATAATGTGTTTATGCTTAGGAGGTTGGCGCAGATGGTGTTTTACGCCTAATGTCATGCTATGATATTTTAGGATGGTGTCTAACACTAATGTGATAATGCTGAGGTCATTATGGTACCAGTAGTTACTGGTTGTGTTTTTATATTTACTTACCTGTTCTGATGGTTCTGGCAGTGGCCCGATTGGCCCTGTCCTGTATATAATCCCCTGTGAATATTGCCTAGTGCCAGTTGGCACAGTGTAAATGTGTGATTATGTTTCTAATGTGTTTATGATAATACAAAGGCTATTTTTCATATAACCTTGTGTGGAGTTCCTTTTGTGGTGTGCCTAGCATGTTGCTGATGTGTGAGTGTGTTGCGCAAACGCTTTACACATTGCCTCTGGGATAAGCCTGACTGCTCGTGCCAAGCTACCAAGGGGGTGAGCAGGGGTTATCTTCAGCGTGTAACTCCCTTGCCCTGACTAGAGTGGTGGTTTCTGCCTGGCTTTGGCGCAAGCCTTAGCCAACCAGAAATCCCATTTCTAACAGCTCCCCTGTGTGGAGATGTGGATTGCTTCCAGACAGTGGACAAAAGACTTGGGTGTGGAGAGGTGTTTTTCTTCCTTAAGCAGGGTGGCCTGGGGAGGTGGGCCCAGTTCCTCCCTGAGATTAAAAGGGTGCCTATTCAGTCACTGCCAAATGTAGCTCACACATAGGCCTGGCTCCCTTTTTCTTCCTAGTCAGCTTGGCTCCAAACCCAGTGGGAGATGGGAGCTGCCATAGAACTAATTTTGAGTGACCACAAAGGAGGGCTTGCCCATTATCCTAGCCACACCTCTGGGTGGGTACATAGAGGTCTGACCAGGGGAAGAAGGCATCTGCCATGTTGGATTTAAGTGGAGAAGGGCATTGTGGCATATCTTACAGTAGAGCACACAGGAAATGCTACAAACGTGGGTGGGGTTACCATTGGGAGGGATCTTTTATTCCATCAGTTAGAGAGTGGACAGGAGTTTCCACCTCCCACAGGCTGGCAGTGGGCATAAAGGTGGCATCCCCAGTACTCCTCTTAGAACCTTCTTGAGCCTGTGACTCACTCCAAGGGCCAGTTGGCTGGCCTGTTTGAGCTACAGGGACACAACAAGCTTCCCTGCGGATACCCAGCTTACCAGTTCCAAATGGACGTACCCTGGACCCTGCTGCTGAGTGAGTCTTGACCCCCAAATGCTGTCCCCAAGGTCCTGGACCCTTGGTTGGTTTCAAAGTATTCTCCTCCTATAGTTTCCTAAAACCTGGGACTTAGAAATGTTTGCCAACTTTATGATCTGAGAATTGACGAGGGATTGTCACTAACATGCCAAGCCAATCCAACGAAGGTGCATCACCACTGGGTCAAAGGCTCAGGTTGCTCCCACTAAGTTCTTCTCTATAGCAGCAAATTCAATCTACTGGGACTTTGCTGAGAAGGTATCCGGGTGGGTAAGTGGGTGTATAGTGAGTGTATGAGTGAGTGAGTAGGTGTCAGGGAGTAGGTGTCTAAATGGCAGTATGAGTGAGTGACTGGGTGTGTAAGTGGCTGTATGGGTGAGAGTGGCTGTTTGAGTAGGTGTTTGGTTAGGTTAGTTGGTGTGTGAGTGGCTGTATTGGAGAGAGTGAGTGTAAATGAATGGCTGTATGGGCGAGTGAGCGGATGTGTGAGTGCTTGTGTGGATGTGTGAATGTGTAAGTAAGTTGTTGTGTGGGTGTGTGAGTGAGTGTATGAGTGCTTGCATGGGCGAGTGAGAAGCTGTGTTGACAGGCTGTATGGGTGAGTGAGTGGGTGTGTGAGTGACTGTGTACATAAATAAGTGGGTGTGTGAGTAGCTGTATGGGTGAGTGTGTGGCTATGTGACTGGCTGTGTGGGTGAGTGACTGGTTGTATGAGTGGCTGTATGGGTGACTGAATAGTTGTGAGAGTGACTGTGCGAGTGAGTGAGTGGGTGCATGAGTGGCTCTATGGAGGAGTGAGTGGGTGTGTGAGTACTGATATGGGTCTGTGAATGGGTGAGTGGTTGTGTGGGTATGAGTGGGCATACGAGAAGTTGTATGGGGGTGTGAGTGGGTGTGTGAGTGGTTCTGTAGATGATGTCATCAGGGATGTCATTTGAGTTGTCATCAGTGATGTCATCATTGATGTCACTGACCATGAGTGATGTAATATGTGAGGTCATAAGCAGTGCATTGTGGGGCATAAGTTATAGTTATATCAGGTAACTATAACTTTTGAATTTCACTGGTTTTGTACGACTGAAATCAGAGCCTAACTATAACGTCCCTATAACCTTTGTTTTTTTCAGTGAATTTCTAAGGTTTCTTTTAATTCTATTTCCTAAATATAACGTCCCTGTAACCTTTGATGTTTTAAGTGAATTTCTATGTTTTTTTTTTACTAGAAGTCACGTTTGCAGAATGGTGGATAAAGGGGGCGGGACCTCTGACCAGCTCACAGCAATCCCGCTGTGTGGGACTTACTGGAGGTAACAGGAGGGGTTCTTGGCCCTAAAGGACCCTCAGCATTGAAGGGGGTTTCATCCCTCAACCAGTAGTGTGCCAGGAGGTGCATTTGCAGAGTGGTGGAGAAAGGGGCAGTGGCCTCCAAAGACCTCTCAGCAATCCCTCTGTGTGGGACTTACTGGAGGACGTTTTGGCCCCCAAGGACCCTCAGTAGCCAAGTGGACTTCATCTCCTAACAAGCAGTGCACCAGGAGGCTTGTTTGCAGAGTGGTGGATAAAGGGGGCATGGCCTCCAATTACCTCTCAGCAACCCCGTCCTGGGGGACTTATTGGAGGTAACAGAAGGGCGTATTGGCCCCCAAGGACCCTCATCAGTAAAGGGGGCTTCATCTCCCACCAGTAGTGCACCAGGAGGTGTGTTTGCACAGTGATGGAGAAAGGGGTCATGGCCTCTGACAACCTCTCAGTAATCTCACTGTTTGGGACTTACTGGAGGTAACAGGAGGTCTTGTTGGCTCCCAAGGAGCCTCAGCAGCCAAGAAGGGGGGCTTCATCCTCCAACCAGTAGTGTGCTGGGAGGCGCGTTTGCAGAGTGGTGGAGAAAGGGGCGGGGCTCTGATGACCTCTCAGCAATCCCACTGTTTGAGACTTACTGGAGGCAACAGAAGGGCTTATTGGCCCCCAAGGACCCACAGCATCCAAGACGACTTCCCCCAACCAGGAGGCGCATTTGCAGAGTGGTGGAGAAAAGGGGTGGGGCCTACGGTGACTTGCCGGGATGGCTTTTTATTTATTTTTATTTATTAGGGGTGGTGGGCCGCTTGGCCCCACTTCCCTGGGCCGATTTCAGCCCCGGGGACCCCATCCCGCGGGGCCTGGCCTTTTTATTATTTTATTATTATAAAATTAGGGGAGTGGGGCCACACTTTTCAAATCAAATCAAATCATGGGACATTTGTAGAGCGCTCATATCACCCGAAGGTCTCATGGCGCTTACAGGCATCTCCAACTAAGAACAGCTGATCGAGAAAAAACAAACAGGGGGGTCAGTTGTCAAAAGACCATGTTTTTAGTTCCCTACGAAAATGATGATGGTCAGCCAAGGTGCGGAGGTGTAAAGGCAATTTATTCCAAAGGGTGGGGGCCAAGAATGAAAAAGATCGTCCTCCATTACGAGTTGTGCGGATTCTAATGGAGGCAAGAAGGTGTTGATTACTGGATCTAAGAGGCCGGCTTGGTTGATGCCAGTCAACTTCTTTTTCCAGTAGTAGGGGCCGCTACCATACATGTTTCTGTGTACCAAACAGAGAATCTTGAAACATGTTCGCTTTCTCACAGGTAACCAGTGGAGCCGTCTCAGGTTTGGGGCCGAAGGGGAACCTGACGGGAGATTTAGGACCAACCTGGCTGCAGTGTTTTGCAGGACCTGCAGCCTAGATAAAGATCCTCATTTATAGCTGATAGTAAGGCATTTCCGTAGTCCATGCGATTGATAATCAATCCCTGGACCAACGGTTTCCTTGCTTCCATGGGGATCCATTTAAAAACTTTACGCAAGTTGCGCATAGTACCAAAACAGGACCCGATTATATGGTTCACCTGGTTTTTCATCGATAGGTTATTATCGATTTGGACCCCTAAATTTTGGACCGATTGTTTGGTTATTGGACTAGGACCCAAAGTTGCCGGCCACCAATCATTAGTCCAGTGTTTTTGTGCGTTCCCGAAGAATACTATCTCGGTTTTATCACTGTTTAGTTGTAGATGGTTTTTGTTCATCCACCTGTTAACGTGTGTCATAAGGTCCCTGAAATGGGCCTTGGTGTCTATGGGGTTCTGACCAAGGGTGACTAGAATTTGAGTATCGTCAGCATATGACATTACGTCAAAGCTCTACGATCTGATCACCCTGGCCAGCGGTGTTACGTAGAGATTAAAGAGTGTTGGGCTCAAGATAGAGCCCTGCGGTACTCCCATCGTGACTGGCCTGCTACAGGAACTGATGTCGCCAACTTGGACAGTAGTAACTCGGTCCATCAGATAGCTCTTGAACCATCCCAGGGCCTTTCCTCTGACACCAATCTCCCACAACCGTTGTATTAGAATGCTGTGGGAGATGGTGTCAAAAGCCGCCGATAAGTCTAGTAGAATGAGGATAGAGGATTGTCCTCTGTCCAATGATAGTCTGATGTTGTCCACTACCTCCACCAGCGCTGTCTCGGTGCTATGGGCAGCCCTGAAACCAGACTGTGAAGGGTCCAATAGATGGTTACTCTCCAGATGGTGAACAAGTTGTCTGTTGACCATGGATTCGAGTACTTTCCCAAAATATGGGAGCAATGAGATCGGACGGTAGTTGACCAGAAGTTTAGGGTCTGCAGTAGGTTTCTTCAGGATCGGTCTGACTCTAGCGATTTTCCATATTTTGGGAACTGTTTCTTGGACTAATGAATAGTTGAATAGATCGATGACACTTTCAAGGACAATGGGGACTATCGTTAATAGGAAACGTGGTGGGACAGGGTCAGCTGGAGAGCCAGATTTTATTTTCAACATGTCTTCTGTCACTTCCGTGGATTCAAATTGGGAGAATTTCTCCAGGACGGGGGACTGACATGTTTGTAAGACCGAGTCATTTTCCACGTTTTTAGTTGGAGCTTCCTGAGGTGGGAAGGAGTTATGTATTACATTAATTTTATCATCGAAAAACTTGGAGAGGGAATCTATCCAGTCCTGCGAAGGGGTAACCCCTGTCTTTAGTTGGGGGGACGTGAACTCCTTTAGGACCTTGTAGAGCTCCTTGTTAGAGTTTGCCGCCTTTTCTATACGGTTTAGTAGAAACGCTTTTTTGCCTGTCTGATACTCTCCATGTAGTTACGATGAATATATTTATACTTTCTGTGATCCATAGGATCTTTACTCCTTCTCCACTTACATTCAATCACTCTGCAGGAATGTTTTATTATTTTTAGTTGCTCCGTGAACCAAGGAGCAGATCTAGATTTAATTTTCACCTTAGTAAACGGGGCAATCTTATCTAAGGTGCGAGTGATTTCATCTTCGAAAGTAGTTGCCATCCTGTCTACATTTTCGGCCTGATCTTTTAAGAGTGGCCTGAAAAAACCTGAAAAAGAGCAGGCCGTGACCTTTTGCCAGGACCTGCGCCAAATTAGTTCATTTTTATGCTCTATCTTTTCTAAAAAAACTGGAATCGAAAACTTTAAAAGATGATGGTCTGACCACAGTAGTGGAAGGGAGGGTTCGACTATGACACCCGGAGAGTTGGTGAATAGTAAGTCCAGGGTATGTCCAGCAGTGTGAGTAGGACCTGTCACCATCTGAACTAGCCCCAGAGAATCCATTTCAATGGTAAGCTGGTTGGTGTCTGAGTCAGTCAGGATTTCAGCATGGTAATTAAAATCCCCTATTAGAAAGAATTGGTCAGTGGCCAGTACATGTGGGGCTATCTGTTCACACAGCATGTGTGTGAAATCTTTCTTAGGGCCAGGGGATCTATATACTAGAGCTCCTCTCCATGGGCCATGAGATGTACCATCAATTCTAAAAATACATAGTTCTATCTGTTTGGTACTGATTGAGTCCAAAAAAGTAATTTTTATGCCTGGACCGGTGGCAATAAGTAGGCCCCCTCCTCTCTTTCCCTTTCTATCAACTCTAATTATCTCGTATGTTGGTGGAAAGGCAATTGCCACGTCTGGGGTGGTATAGTCATGTAGCCAGGATTCAGTTATGAAGCAAATATCAGGAGATTCTGCATCCAAAAGGTCCCATATTACAACTACATGTTTTGGTATAGAGCGGGCATTCAGGTATATTCCTTTTAAAAACCTTGGGGGTTTTATATTATGGATATTATACGGGACTTGTAAAGTGGTAGGGGACGCATGAGTAGTAGAACTTGCGTTTGACTGCCGGCATATGTAGTCAATGTCTCCTGGAATTACTGGTTGCTCCAAGTGGTCACAGTTAAGATTACTTAACTCGCGGCTGGTATAGTGTTTTACATTCATTTTCCCTCAATTAGCACATTCACCTAAAGAACAGATGTAACCCTGGGGAGAGGCGAGGGGAACAGACGGTCCTGTCGACTGTCGACGAACTGGCGCGGACGGGCACAGACGGGCTTGCCTTAGGCACGCCTTAGGCGCGCCCCTGGCGCGCCGCGCTAAAACTCGCGTTATATGACCCAGAGCGAGTGAGCAGCTAAAGCGCTGACCCTATTTCCGGTCAGGGAGGTAAAGAATGCCTGCTTCCGTCCCTCCGCACAATCGGCACATGCCGTGGCGGACCGGGGACTAAGGCAGTGATCAGGTATGTGGGCAAAGAAAGTTGCGGCACAATATAAAAAACAATGTCACACACAATGGGGGAAAAGAAAAAGCAGAAAAGTTAAAAACACAGTTGCCCTGCGGCTGTAATGTGCTGTGAAGTGCCCGCTGCGCGCGTCGCGCTAAAACTCGCGTTATATGGCCCAGAGCGAGTGAGCAGCTAAAGCGCTGACCCTATTTCCGGTCAGGGAGGTAAAGAATGCCTGCTTCCGTCCCTCCGCACAATCGGCACACACCGTGGCGGACCGGGGACTAAGGCAGTGATCAGGTATGTGGGCAAAGAAAGTTGCGGCGCAATATAAAAAACAATGTCACACACAATGGGGGAAAAAAAAAGCAGAAGAGTTAAAAACACAGTTGCCCTGTGGCTGTAATGTGCTGCGAAGTGCCCGGGGATCCCCATTCCGCATCCCCCAGGGCCCAACCTCTATTCTGGGTGACCTGGTCCCACCCAGGGCACCCCATTTACTTTCATTGGGGACCGTGGGAGGAGCCTCAAGGCCCGTGCGGTCCCTGCCAGCTCCATACCTCCTGCAGGAGTTGGCATTGCTTTTACTCAGAGGGAGCTGCTGGAAAGTGTGTGGTGTACTCCACAAAAAGAGTCTTATTATTAGATGGTCTTCTTATTTGTGGGTTTATGGAAATGTTTATACACATTTTGACAGCAATTCACAAAGAAAGCAAAACATCTGCCCCTGTAAAAGGTCTCCTAAGAATGGATGCAGATCTATTACTTTTTGGGGTTCATCATCATTCCCAGTAGCACAGATGGAAAACTGGAAACCAGCAGTACACCTGGAAAAGATGTACAGGCTGCAGACATGCTACTCTGAATGACTTGTGATAGTTATCCACCTTCATCTTTTCCCAAAGCCCAAATCTACCTAGCATGGGTTTCGGCAGTGGGAAAATTAAGCTCTTTGTGCAAATGTGCATTTTGTTTGTTCGAATTTTTTCTCCATAAGGAAAGCAGAAACACCTTACTGTACATTTCCAAATTTTTGGCAAGCCTCTCTCCTTTCCATCCAATAGAAGAATTACTCTAGCTGTTTACTGGAGTAAATCTCCCACCATTTCCAAGATGTTGAAGTTGATCGGAAATGGTGAATGTCCACAAACACATGAGTTTGTGGGCGTTCGCAAACTTACAAGGCTAACCACACCTTGTTTTGCCCACAGCCCACCCCTTTTGTGGGATGTCTACTATACACAGCATGTTTATTAGCAATAGTGGAGGAGAAATCTTCGTTAGTAAGATCATATACACCTTCTAGGATCCCTTTGAGAAGTCCATGCAGTCATAAATGCAGGCACTTGTGGTCGTAGACTGACATTTAGGGCTGAAGATCCCTCTGTGTATTGCCCACTTTGTGTTCTGCAATACATTGTGACGGACGTTTTCTTTTCTTTCTTTCAGAATTCATTCGAAAATTCTCTTTTACACATCACACAATTTTTTTGTACTTGGAAATTAGCCAAACACAATTCCATTAAAAGAAAAAATGATTACAGTTTACATATTGTGTGACATTTTCTAATTCATTCCATTTCCTCTACTGTACTAGGATATGTGGATCATGGATGTAGGCTGTTTGCACTTTAAACTGGCTGGGAGTTTGCAACACACCCATATACTGCATATATATTGCATATCCATCCTGCCCTGTGCATTGTGCTGTAAATGAAAGGACAAGTCTCCATTCACTTTCTGAACAATTATGCATTTTGTGTTCATGGGAAGTGAAGAAGCACCTCTGGACTTTGTCTTGTTTGTAGATCTGACAATAAAAAGTAGCCACAAAATGAAAGTGACGGTTTACCGAAAACATGCCACAAACAGCGCTGAAAACCACAGGGGTTAGAACTTGCCTCTTCTTTGAAAGTACTTTCCCTGTTTGAGAAACACACTTATAATTCACAAAATAACCAGCAGATAATGTCAGTTGAGTGACATATTAGGAGTTAGAAATGTTGCAGTTATGGGTTCTCTAATATTTCAACATATCTATCAATTAAAGCATGTATGTTCTAATTTAGATGAATAATTTATAAATGCAATTAATGGTTATTGATGAGTTTCAACATTTCCACAACATCATAAGATTTTTCATGTCCCCTTATTTTACTTGTGTCTTCTGCACGGCTGCATTAAAAACACCTGAATAACAGGTAGGAGGGACAGTCCTTGTTCCTTGCTGGGCTCTTACAGCAGCCCTTCTAAGTGCTCCAATGGGAAGGCATAAAAGGCGGGGATCAACCAAAAATTATTCTTGGTCTTGGGGTGGAATCCTATGGCCCTGAAATGAGCCTCAGGTGTTCAGGAAGTAGGTTCCAGAGCAATGCATGTGTGTTGGGGGGGGGGCTGGGGGTAAGGGAGGGCGGTATCTGCCCACAAACATTTACATTTTTACTAAATGGACACAGCTAGGTTGTGTTTCCCCAACCCCTAACCCTCGTCCATTCTCCGGGGGGCATAGGTGGTCCATGGACACTCCTCCCTGTCCTGCTGCACATAGGTGACTGAATAGGAAGGTAGTCCACAGGACCCCTGGGCCATTGGTAGAGGGAGTCAGATTTTGTCTCCAGTGCCATAACAAAACTTGAGAGGCCCTCCTGCAAAGTACATGGAGGGGGACCCCCGGCTCTGGACCCAGTCAGGAGCTCTCAGGCCAGGGGCCCGCCGCCCGTGAACAGTGCCAGAGAGGGCCTCCTGGAGCTCGGGGCTCGCACCGTGGGGGCTGTAGGGGCTAATGTTATGCCACTGTCTGTCTCCCCATCTCTGAAGGCGTGGCAGGTGCTGAACTCTAATGATGCCCATATGCAGATCACCCACAACCACTATAGAAATGTAAGGGAAACATTGACACTGAAATAAGGAAATTCTGTGTATCAACAGAGGTGTTTTTTTGACGCTTTTTGAGGAATCTGCACAAAACGTTCCCAAAAAGTTAAAGTGGTTTTGTTTCGACATGTCATGATTCACAGGTCGTCAAAAAAAGAGTGTTTCCCATGTTAACTCCCGAAACTTTGCTCTCTGCTACATAAAAAACACTGAACGAAAATATACAAAACTTGATATTAAACTACCACTTTACTCAAAAGTATAGGATTCATGTCTGTTGTTATTTCATGCCTTTATCATCTGTATCTGTAAATGCCACATTATTTTATACCTTGGGCAACTGTCAGATGTCGGAGATTGAATCTTTTTCTTCTGCCCCCTCACTTTCTCTGTACTGCTTTTCATTATAAAATCACTAAAATGTATTGAACCAAAAAAGTATTCGTTTGCTTGGTTTGGTGTCAATGATTTCAGTAGTTTTTGAGGAACTAGTATTTGAAAACAGGGTTCAAATGGGTTTCGAAAGTTTACATTCTAAGCTATCCTGACAGTTGAAAAGGTATTTTTTTGCCTATAATTTTGTCACTTTTTAACACATTTAAATAAAATTTTCATTAACTTACTCATGGTATTTTTAAATGTGTGCAGATCCATCATGGGGGTGGGTCCTATCTAACTGGGGGTGGCACCATATGATGAAAGTAGGTGAAACTAAACAATATATAGCATGCTTTATCTGCTTTGGACATGGCTAGTTTAGCGCAGACCCATCACAAGGGATAGTGTTAAAAGGGAGGAGGGCACACTGTTTTTATGCACAAATAACTTTGATGTTGTTTCATGAATATGCATGAGATTTGACAATCTGTTGACAAGTTAAGCCCAGTGCAGGAATCTCAGCTGTCATGCAGCTCTGACAAAGGGCGCAAAGATCATTGAATTGAAATAACTTTATTTTCCAGATCCGCATGGCACTTAGAAGACACTTTGTAGCTTACTCTTAATATTTTGAGTTTCATACAGATCCGTCACGGGCACACAGTTAGAGTGGAGAGTCAAAAAGCTGTTCCATTGCAAGTAATATTGGGGCAGTTTATTGAATCTGTGTGAATTTGTGCATGAAATGTTTCAGGCTATTAGCAAGTATAGCCCAGTGCAAGCGTCAGGCTTTAACAAGATCCAATCTTGGGGGTAAAGTTAATTTGAGGTCAAAAAATCTTCACATCAGGACATTTTGCAGACAGTTAGAATGGTTAACTTACTTCTGATATATTGCATTCATGCGGTGTCCTCAAAGAGGGCACTGTAAAAAGGAGGGAAGGGTTGCAAAAGTGTTCAGTTGCTAAAAACTTTGGAACCCTTTGACAAAACCACACAAAATGTGTCAGCAATTTACATGTTGAGTTTTCCGTTGGTATGTCAAGTTAAGGTTTGTGGAGGGATTCCAGGTTTCTTGCAGATGTGACAAGTGCCTAGGGGCAGTTAAAAGGAAGGTCAAAAAAGCTTTGATTTAATAATAACTTTGCCACCATTTCATGCTTCTGCATGAAAGTTAAGATAATGGAACTGGGTTTAACTTGTAAACTGCAAGAGCATCTAGCAATTGGCCAAATGGGAGGTTGATTGCCTGTGGCAAACTACCATTGCACGCAACCAAAGTCACCTTAGACCAATACCTGGGTGTGCCCGGTGATGGGTACAATCCTGGGTCTGGCACAACTGGCTCACTTCTCCTGTGTATCTCACATGCGTTCGGAGCTTGTGCATTTCAGTGAAGGAGGTTAACCAAATCTATTTGTGGGTAATGTTTGCATCGCACTAAAGAAAGCCCTGGCTTGTTACTGAGGGAAGCTTATGCTTACAGAAAGTCTGGAGAGATCCTGGCATCAACAAATGAACTCTATCTTGGCCTGTTATGTTATGTTATGTTAAACTGATTTTATAATGCGCATAGCTACCCAAAAAGGGTTTCCCAGCGCAGACCTGGAGGAACCACAAAAAAATAGAAAAGAAGTAAAAATTATTGATTAAACAACCAAGTTTTTACTAATTTACGGAAATTTGAATGAAGTGTTTCTTTACGGATCGCTATGGGAAGAGAGTTCCACAAGAGAGGGCCAAGATAAGAAAAGAGCGGCCACCCATTCTTATGAGTTTGACCCTGGGAACCATAAATTTTTCCTGAGTCATAGAGCGTAACAGGCGAGAAGGCTGATAGAGGCGGACAAGTTTTTGCAGGTATTGAGGAGCAGTACCAGTCTTAATCTTGAACATATAGTCCAGGGCTTTAAACTTAGTCCGATTTTCCACTCTAAGCCAGTGTAAATCTCTCAAAGCATTAGAAGTAGAAGACATTCTTGGGATTTTGCAAAGCAGCCTGACGGCAGAGTTCTGCACCACCTGGAGCTTACGTAGCACATCCCTGTTTGCTCCCAAAAGAAGAATATTCCCATAGTCCAGTCTGGATGTAACGAGTGCCTGGACTACAGTCTTTTGGGTAGCATTAGGGAGCATCCAGATGATTTTCTTCAACCATTTTAAAATGGTGAAGCAGGTGGCTGCAGTTTTTACCGCATGTTGTTTCATGGATAATTTATTATCCATAATAAATCCCAGATTGCGGACTTGAGAGGTGGGCAAGGGTAAAGGCCCCATTTCACTGGGCCAATGTTGGGGGCCCCAGAGGTCTTTATTTTTCCCAAAAATAAGGACCTCCGTTTTTTCACCATTGAGCTTGAGTAGATTGGTTTGCATCCAAGATGCAATGTTACTCAAGCCCACTTGAAGAGTTGAAGGACCTTGCAGCTTTCCCATGGAAAGGGAACAAATTATTTGGGTGTCATCGGCGTAAGAAAAAAGAGACAACCCAGCCTCTTCTGCAATCACTGCCAAAGGTTGTACATAGACATTGAACAGAAGAGGACTTAAAATTGACCCTTGAGGTACCCTCATAAGGAGAAGAGAGAATTTTAGAAGTAGCCCTGGATGAAAAGACTTGAAAGGTCCGTTTAGATAAAAAGAAGTCAGCCAGCCAAGTGCTGTCCCGGTGATGCCAAGTGACTGCAAGGATTTAATTAGCACGGTATGAGAAACCGTGTCAAATGCGGCACTCAAATCTAACAATATGAGGGCCACTGTGTTACCTGTGTCTAAACGTTGTCGCAACATTTCGGTAACACCAAGAAGAGTCGTCTCGGTCGAAAAGCCCGCTCTGAAACCGGACTGAGAGGAGTGTAAAAAGTTCGAAGATTCAATAAACTTGGATAGTTGTAGATTTACATGTTTTTCCAAGATTTTGGAAAAAATAGGAAGTAAGGAAATGGGCCTAAAATTAGATGACTGATCAGGATCAGCATTTGCCTTTTTCAACAGTGGGAGGACCATAGCATGTTTCCAATCGGACGGGACCATGGCCTCTTGAAGTGAGGCGTTAAGTAGTTCCATAACAATTTCCAATGATGGCTGCTCAATTTGTGGAAGTACAGGAGCAGGAAGAAGGTCACAGGGAGATCCTGATTTGATGCTGCCTAAATTTTTTTTAAAAGAGTTAATATTAAGAGGCGCCCACATTTCCAATTTCATGGGAGGTTCAACTGTAGAGGCGGGCTCAAGAGGGGAAACTGACTGAATAGGCACCGTTGGCCTAATTTTATCCAATGTCAGATATATTTGCTCCACTTTATTTATAAAAAAGTTGGCAAGAGTGTTACATTGTGATTCATTTAGGATAGGAGAAATGGGCTGCGTGTCCGAGCCAGACAATTTTTTAACCATTGTGAACAAAGTACGGGAACAATTCTGTGCATTGGAAATAGAGGAGGAAACATATTCCGCTCGAGCTAGTTTGCATAGAACATGGTATTTTTTTAGAGCAGTTTTATATGTAGTTTTAGAATCAATGGAATAGTTTTTCCTCCAACATCTTTCCAATGCTTTACATTTACTTTTTTCGGTTTTTAATTGTTCCGTAAACCAGGGAGCAGGGGGACGATGATTATACAATTTTTTGACAGAAAGTGGAAGGCAGTCATTGATTGCATTAGAAATCCAGCTGTAAATAGTTTCCAAAGACGATAATGATATTAAACCAATACTTGGGACATTATTGGACAAAATTCGATTAAAAACTTCCATATCCAGTTTTCCCCAGTTTCTGGATTGTGATTGTGTTCCAGATGCAGGTATGAACAAGTTCAATGGGACTGTACATTGAAACTTGATCGCGAAGTGATCTGACCAGCATAACGGAAGAGCAGGAAGGCTTTGGATGTGGGATAAATTGGAAAAAATAGGATCTAATAAGTGACCAGCCGTATGCGTCGGGCCACTATTACAAAGTAATAAATTCATTGCAGACAGGTCTGCAATCAGTGCGCTGCTAGTTGTACACTCAGTATTATCAAGATGGGGATTTAAATCACCTAAAATGGTGAAGTTAGCCATTTTAAGTAGGTAGGGGGCAATCAAGTCTGGGAATGACGACGCCCAGAGACCAGCCGGTCCTGGGGGCCGATAAACCAACATACCAGAGAGAGTAAACTGTGAAGTCAAGGTGAGTTTAAATAGGGCTGCTTCACAACCGGCAAGAGGCAGATCCTCAAACTTGCATGGGTAACATTTTTAAAGATTAATGCAATGCCTCCTCCTACCTTTAAATTTCTATCTTTTCTAACTATGGCATAATTGGCAGGTAAAGCCATGGCCACATCAGGTCCTGAACTAGCATGTAACCATGTTTCAGTTAAAAAAATTGCATCAGGTTCTTCACTACTTAGGGGCCGATTCCGATCTCGGCCGGTAGTGCTCCGAATCGGATTCGGCTTTACCGGATCCGATTCGGAGCCCTGTTTCCCGACCGAACCGTACGCGGGTCCGGCCGAGCGAGTACGATGCGAAATCGCCGACCGACTCGTCCGGGCGTCCCGACCGCTCCGACCGACTCGCTCCCGGCTCGAACCACTCCGACCGACTCGCTCGGACTCGACTCGCACCGCGCAATGGAGACGTTTCCCGGCCGGGTAAGTACGATGCGCGCCGCGAGCAGTCCGACCGAGCCACGCACTCCGGCTCGAAAGAGCTGTCGGAGCCGTACTTTGGGGGTCCGTGTCGGACCCCCTGTATGCGTAGCCGCGCGAGTCGCACACAGGGGGGACCCATGGGTCCCCCTACCTGTGCGTGTACGGCGCGAACCGCCTCGCCGCGTACCCGCTGTAGGGGGCGCCCTTGTCCGACTTCGCACCCATTGAGTCAATGGGAGCCCGCGCACGCGTTAGTGCGACCGGCTCCCATTGACTTCAATGGGAGTCCGACCGACTCGAGTCCGATAACATACGGCCGCATCGTACTCGTTCGGTCGGACTGCACGGGTCCGATTCGGTCGGAAATCTCTCCGGGTCCGGCTCGGTCGGAGAAATTTCCGGCCCGAATCGGAATCGACCCCTTAGTAAGTTAAAAATATCCTCCTTATGTTTAGGGAGGGATCGACAATTAATATTCCAAAAGTTAAAAAGTTTGTTAGGAGAAAGGCCATAATTTTGCTGAGATGGGGCACTAACTGTGATTATACTATTGGATTCACTTAAAAGGTTAGTACAAAAGGTGAAATTGCAACAAGAACAAGTAATAGTGTCATTTATAGGACAAAGTAGGCTACAATCGGAATGGTGCTTACCACGAAGATGCAACAGTTGTTCAAAGGAATATTGAATCAGCTGTACCGGAGGAGCTAAATTTTGAGCATAGTTTATGGCCCCTGGTCCCGTTCGGTCTCGGACGGGCGCAGACGGGCTTGCCTTTGGCGCACCTTCGATGCGCCATCGGCGCGCTCGCTGCGCGTCCGGACCATGGCCATTAAGTAAGGCAATGGGCGGGCGGCGTGCAACGAGTGGAGCGCTGACCGCAATCAGCGCGTGGGTAGCTCAAAATGGCCGCCTGGGACCAAACGAGTCCCGATACAAATTTAGATTAATAGGAGTATAACACACTCCGCATAAAATTGCATAAAAACCAGTAGCAGCAGAAAAGGATTCGACAATTAGCAGCAAGTGAAATAAAAGTTCCCCCAAGCAATTTTGTTTTAAAAGAGTTCCCCCACAACATATAGCATTATAAAATGTCAAAAGAACCTCACAGGCCTGGTTTAGCCAACCTCCCATTTTGGACATCCCGTCCAATCAAACAATACACTTCCATGATGTCATACACCCTTTAACATATTCACGTCACATGCCTATGTAAACGTCCTCCATGTTATCTTTGGACATTGGCCACGTATTACATGTGATCATCTGTCGTCGCCGGTATCTTTTGCCTACCTACCTATGTTTGTTCCCTGTGCAGGCAATGTGTTACCATGGCGCTGCTGTTATTTATTGCCTGCTCTGTGGCTTCTGCCTACCCTAAGCTAATACTGGTTTGGCTGCTTGAACATGTTTACACTAAATCCTGGTGTTGTTCACCGACATCACTATTTTTGCGCATTTAACGTGTTCTTGTTTGCTTACTGTTTTTTTCCTCTTATAAGATTTTGCAGGTATCTGTGGCACACTCTGCCTACCTCACCCAAACATTGCTCCCTGTTTGCATTCCCTTCGTTTCTCTGTCATTGCTGATATCTTTTTCCCTACAGAACGACTCCGCCTACCTTACCTCAATATTCATTCCCTGTGCATACACTGTGACCTCTAGCTGATGCGGTTAGATATCGCCTACAGTGTGACCTTTAATTGTGCATGCACTGTGATCTCATGTCGCTGCTGTTTTCTATTGCCCATGCTGTGATGCTATATTGCGATGTCATGATTTGTTGATATACGTAATAGAATAGATATGCTGACTCCGCCTATCACAGCCTGACCTCCAGCTGACGTCAGACATGGTCCTCTCTGCGCGTCTCCTTGTCTATTACATCCTGACTGGAGACCAGACCACAGAGCGGGTGGCCGACTCAGTGTGGATTAATGTTGAAGATAAATATGTGAATAATCAAAAGGTCCAACTCTCTACAGACAAGCAGTCCTTTGAGCCAGGCAAAGTCATGGAGCCCACCATGAAAGCCAAGAGGGCCTCCTTCATATCTTTGAAGGCAATGGATATTGCACTGTATAAAGTCATGCAAGTCATGTGACATGTGAGGAGCTCCGGCCGGGAGCTCCCTGGCTAGGGATTTCCTTTCCAGCTGAAATCCCCTGAGTTCTACCCCCTCCTTGAACCTTTGGACTCACCTGAGGTTATATGTGATGGTGGCCCTTCAATCTGTCCAATTCCCGCGATTTTGGTTTGTGATCTTCTGATGGACCGTGTATTTTTGGTGACCTCGGAGCCCGATCAGTCATGGCCGCTGCCCGGTGGAGCTGTTTTATCAGCTATAGAGGAGATTAGGCTCTGGTTTAACGCCTCGGCCATCACCTACCCAGCCGGACATTGGACATGGTTTCCCTCGTCTCTCTGCTGTGTCTCCTTTCCTCCCCCGCCCTCAGACGAATCCATCCCCTGAAGTACTTTCCTCCTTGCCGGTCTATCTGACCCGATCTGCATTCCCTACCCCTTTTAACCTTCCCCCCTCTTCCTTCTTTGCCCCTAGGACCTGTGTCCTGGTTATGCTATACGCCAGTAACTCATGTTTTTGTGTAACACTGTTTGTTTTTCCCTATGTTATACTTGGCTCCTGTAATTGTTGTAATTTTGTAACTTGTAACTCGCTGATCCTCATGTAAAGCGCTCTGATACCTCCGGGTCTAGCCAGCGCTATATAAAACTCTGCAAATAAAATAAAAACAAATAAAACCAAAGGTTATTTCCAGTGTTGATAAGTTGTGTGATGGGGTTGAACATGGCCCTTTGGCAAAGCCCTGAAGTCAACCTCCACTGCACACAGCTGAAGAACATGGTGAACAGGTGGTAGACTGCAACATGATACTGGGGCATTATTATTGACCAATACACCTATCCTACACCCAACACATATATCACCACGACTGCCAGTGAAACTCTTTTATCTTTCCAATTAAAAAAAAGTAAGTTATGGTTCGCTTTGGTCATAACATGCTTGTTTAAACATGGATGTTTAAAAACCACACTGAGCAGATTCATCTCCTGGGAGCAGGATGGATGTCCTACTAAATAAAGGAGTGGCTCTGCTGATACTCACCACCAAGACACACTGACCTCTGTCCTGTAAAGCTCAACCAATGGGCCATTGATAGCCCCGACCAAGATTTCGGTTCCGCCTCCATGGAAGCAGCCAGAGTCTAGAACCCAGAACCCAGAGAAGTGCTTCCCCGATTTCATCAGGTGAATCCATGATAGCAACTGCAGTGGTAGGTGAAGTAAAGATACACCAGTTCTGGTTTGCGGTAGCCTCTGTGAAGCTTGGCGGAGGCTGGTCAGCCTTCAGACCAAGGTGTCAGGCCTTCCTTTGCTTGATGCTCCTCTCTAGGTTCCTAAGGAGGTCGATGTGACATCACAGCTGAGCAGAGGAAAAGTCAGGACTTTATAGCTTTGTAAGGTGATTCCTATCTGTTTGCTAGAGCCATGCGGGATCTCCCGAACAACGAAAAGACAAGATTAGGCATCTCTCACTGAGATGCCACATTTGGGAAGCCAAAGAGAGGAGGTACTGGTGTGCTTAGTCGCCCACTTCTTTAGATGTGAGGAAAACAGTGGACAAAGGGAAGCATGCATACAAATTTTACCCACATATAACAATTGCTTATATGGGCTGCTGAGCTGACTGATGTTGGTCCATGACAGAAGGACCCTGAAAATATAGGACATGTTCAGGGGCATGTTAGTGCCTCTAGCACTTAAGGATTACTGCACATACATCTCAAGGGGATAAAGACTTGTGACACCATTGCCAATTGAAGAGTTGCACTAATTCAAGGAGGATAGTGGCTAAAAATAAAACCACTTGCAGCATTACCTGCCTCTTATACCTGCACCCACTCTGATGGCCTGCTTTTACTGTTTTCACCCCAGGATCAGTTGATTTTGAAAGGCACAACCTTTACAACAACGCCTCCAAAAAAGCATACACAAAAGTGTCAGCTACAATATATAACACAGACAGTCAGACTACCTAGCTAAGGAGAATGCCACATACTTCAGGGACTGGAGCGAATATGGCCCTCACTAAATCTAGCCTACTAGACTACTTTCCCACCATCAATAATGAACTTTGTGATAACATCCATCCAAACTATCCAGAAGCATCAGGACCTAAACATTGGTCTGGAAACTAAACTTGCAGATCTGAAGAAATATATCAACCAGTTACTGGAGCAACAAGAGACTATAGAAGTAACAGTACATTAAATCTACTCCTTAATCTCTGTTGGACCAGACTCTCCAGAACTGTGAGGAATTAGAAAGCAGGCTGAGAAGGGAGAATATATGGGTGAGAGGCTGAAAGAAGGAGCAAAGAGCCCAGACCTGGAGGCCTTTATTGTAGCAATGTTCTTGTCTCTGCTGGGAGGTGATTACTTAGAATTGAGATTGAACAGTGGACACAGAGTAGACTCAAAGCGCCTGTCTATGACAAAAGGCCAATAAAAGTCCTAACCCAGTTTCATTATTTCAAAGAAAATGAAGACGTTTTAAAAGCAGCAACAGGGAGGACACTGTGTCCTTCCAGAACTATTAACGTTCACATTTACAGCATATATCTTCTGTCACCCTTCAGAGAAAGCTCCCATGCAAGCCGATAACTGACAAAATCACAGAAGAGGGAGTTTGCTCTTGATGGACTTTAGAGGTAGCATTTGAAAGAGACAATACATTACACCAATTTATGGATAAACAGGAAGCAGCAGCGTTCTAGTCTCAATGCAAGAGACTACTCTTGAACAAAGAATGGAAGACGGTGAAACAAGTGGGCTGGCAACACTCTTCCAGCACTGTTTGCTGGCAAAGATCATGTTTACGGAGAAAAAGTGGCAACAGAAGGAAAGTTGGGATACACAGATCTCATAGTGCTTACATGGTATCATCAAAGAGGTTGAGGTGTATCCAATTTGAAGAAATCTCCAAGACAATGAAGACTCCGATAAAGGAGCAGGATCATGATAATGACATGGAACTGTCTTCCCCACAGAAATATATAGTAAGACGATAATGGGTGTGTGAACACCTTTAGGAGGCAGTAGTTGGCCAGTTCAATTCCCATTTACCAGTTACATATTCACAGGATCAAGGTTAACTCTATTAGATCCTACCTGAGCATTGGAAGACTGCCCTTCCATGCAATGAGTGAATTTCTAAAAAGGATCTTTCTTTTTTCAGCTGGTATAGGCAAATGTTGAGTTTTGTTGGGTGGCATGATGGTGGGGTGTTTTTTCATGTGGCAGCTGTTAGACCTGACTGCTTTCTTTTTGCGTTTTGCATGTCCTTGCAGTGAAAAACTCCTAAAGTCGTTTTTCACTGTGATAAGGCCTATTTTTCCCATTAACTAACAATGGGTTCCCATAGTGTATTGAATAAGTGCTGGCTTTAGATAGGGAGCAGATAAAAATATACTGTTTACATTCAAAAGAATTGTGATTTAAAATCCTCTTTAATGGTAAAGCCAGAGTTTAAGTTATAATTCTGAAAATGTCACTTTTAGAAAGTTGCCATCTTCTTGCCCTAACCATTTGTGCCTCCTGCCAGTGTCCTGGGTCACTTGACTGCGAATGGCTCTGCTTTTGGGGTTTGAATATTGCTTCCATACAGTAACGCAAAGGGGGCTTAGGTCTGGTCAAGATGGGCCATCCGGAAAGGATTACTCGGCAGGGGCTGTACCCAGCCCCACTTACGCTTCAAAGGGCTTTGCCTCCTGTACAAACAAAAGAACCTGGCACCTTTTTGTCACCCCAAATAGTTTGGAGCCTTGACAGGGAAAGAGGACAAACTTTTCAGAACCAGATGTGGGAGTAGGACAGAGAGTTCCCACCACACAAAGGCTGGCACCAGGTATAAATATGGGACCTCCACCGCCACTAATCAGAACATACCTGGGCCTGTGAAAGTTAAAGAAGAGGGACTGCTCTACTGCTTGAAGGTCTATCTTGCTGTCTGAGAAGGAAGATTGAACCTGCTTGCATTCATCACAGGCTAACCAGAGTGACTCCAGTGGTCAGTTGGCAGACCTCCTGAGTGAGCTGCATGGACACAAGCAGCTTCAGAGGCCTCCCTCCACCTGCCTAGCTGATCTGCTGCAACTGGGTTTGAACTGGACCAGCCTGAGCCCTGCTGGCCTCTCCTAGAGTGAGTCCTGATCCCCCAAGAGGTGCCTCACCAGGTCCTGGACACTTGGCTGGCATAACAGGGTACTCCTACTAAAGATAAAGCGAAAATCCTGACATTTGGGCTCCTCGCGACTAGGAATGGGCCCCTTTGCTCCAAGATTCTGCCGCTCATGATGACCGCCAACACAAAGCTCTGGTGAGGCCTGCTCTCAGCCGATAGCGACCACCGGCAATAACCAGCAATGCGAGAGCTACGCTTCTCGCTACAGCAATGACAGCCCGTGACGATTTCCGACTTGAAGCTGCCATCCACGATACTCAACCAGCTCTTCGCATTACAGCGACGACCATCTGCGACTCTTCACCTGCTCTTCACACTATACCCCTGTAGTTGTGTCCATCCCATGCTTCATCACGGTCAACCTGAACTTTCGATTTCCCCCGATCTTGCACGACCAGATAACTGTGAGTGGTGCTTTGTGCTTTTAGGTGCTATTTTCACTGAAAACTCTAAAATTGAATTTCATTCTAGTAGCATTTTATTTAATAAAATGTGCTCTATTTTCTAAATTGTTTGAGATTCTTCTTGTGTTGTGTTTTCATGTTGTTACTGTTTATGTGCTGCATAAATACTTTACATCCTGCCTCTAAGTTAAGCCTGACTGCTTTGTGCAAAGCTACAGAGGGTTACGCACAGGTTGATCTAGTGACTTTTGTGGTTCACCCTGACAAGGAGTGCGGTTGTTGCCTGAGTGGAGCTTCAACCCCCTTAACCAATAAACCAATTTCTTCGCAGCTTTGTCATATGAGGAATACTCTGACTTTTTCCAAAACTTGAATTGTGTGGTAAGATTGCTAGCACCGGGGTGCTCTAGCAGTAGCATCGCAACATATAATAATTATGGTTAAAGTCATTTCATTAAATGTTCCTAGGGGTCCACTGATGCATACTAAGTAAATAAAGAGAGGCTCATGAAAATATGGCAAATGAAAAGAACAGAGGATCCTTGAAAAATAATATTTTACCTGCTCGATGCAACCTTGAAAACGATTTCATACATATGCAGCGCATTTTTTCCAGTTCATGTGATTTTTTTGCTACAAATATTTAAAGTCTGTAGGAAAACAAAATGAGTTGATTGCAGCTTTCCTAGATGCCTTGTGACAGCTTCCCTCTCACTCTCACACACACTCTCTCTCACACACACACACACTCTCTCTCACACACACATACACACAGACACTCTCATAAACACACACACACTCTCTCTCTCACACACACACGCTCTCTCTCTCACACACACATACACACACTCTCTCTCACACACACATACACACAGACACTCTCACAAACACACACTCTCTCTCGCACACGCACACACACAAACACACACACTCTCTCTCTCTCTCTCTCGGCCTGTCTAGGTCTTTCTCCGTCTTGTCGCTCGCCTCTCAGCAGTCCAATCCATGTGGCATTTCCCCATACTGAATGGCATTTCATTTGATATTAGCGAGGACGTTCCCTTCTGATGCGTAGAAGCGACACGTTTATTCATGCTGTTTGTAGAGCATATGGTTGGATTTAATAAGCCTTGCTGTTGCGTTTGCCAGCGTGGCGACCTTCTCTGAGCCCGGTGTTGCACATGAGACCTGTATTTTCAATCTTCTCCCTCAAAGATGATTCATTTCCCATTGATGGGAAGTGTAGGCATCTGGAATGGGTCCTTTGACAACATATGGCCCTTGGTAACATGAATAACTCAGGATGGTAGTGAAAGTGACAGCTTGTGTAAAGCATATGCCACAAGTGCAAATCGCAGCAGGAGAATGTTGTTCATTTGAAAAATACTTATTTTTACCTTTTGATTAAATTGTAGCTTGTTTGTGGCTGGTATCAAACCACGAAAGTCTCTAAATTAACCTGTGCTAACCCTCTGGAAGCTTGGCAATCACAGAGCGATCTGCAGAGTTTAGTGTGTTAACTGTTCTTCAAGGGCCCTGTACACAAACTTATGAGATGCAAAAAATCCATTTGCCTCTCTAACTTCCCAATCCAGATTCACTGAATAAAGATCTTTATACTCCCAAATGGCGCTTGTGACCCTCGCGGGTAAGTAGTGCGCTCTACAAATTCTGTGATTGATTGATTGATTGTTAATGAATTCCGCAAGTATGGCTGTATTTCGGTGATAACAAATTTAGGGTGTGAGTCAGTGGCGGCTCCTCCGCTAAGGCGGAGGAGCATCGCCGCACTGCTCGCGGAGCGGTGTAAAGAAAATAATATGATAATAACAGAAGTTATTTCTGTTATTATCCTTTTTCTTTTCCAGCCAGGTTGGGCGGGGTTGGCACTCCAGTGACGTCCAGGAGGAGTGGGGTGCACTCCTTAAGTGTGCACGACTGCCTGGCCAGCCCTCTTGGGCTGCCCAAGTAGTCATGTGAACTCTGCATGTCCCCCACCGGGCTGCATTACATAGCATGGCGAGGAACATGCAAAGCCTCCCAGTCCCCGTCTGAGTGCCGATCCACAGCGCTCAGACCAATCACAACGCTGCAATGCAGTGTTGTGATTGGTTAGGGGAGGGAGCCTAGGTGCATCCTGGTTCCGGAGAGACGACGAGGGACAACACAACGGAGGAGAGGTAGCTGCGGACTCGGCATGGAGGTAAGTGTTTTTTTACATTATGTAATACCCCCACCTGCGACCACAGCCTCCAGCCGCTACTGGTGTGAGTTGGGTTTGTTGACATTACTTGGAGGGATCTCACTAAATGAAGATAAATACCAAAAGAGCATGAGTTTGTGGGTATTCACCAACTCATTTAAGGTACTTGTTTACCTCCTTGGGAACATGCAAGATTTACCCAAGACAAGTGCAGAACCAATTGCTTTTGCAGAAGGGTGATGGGGACAGAGCTCCCCCATGTTCAATGAGGGAGTAAAGGAAGGGGTTTCTCCATGAGGAACAAATATTTGTCACCGAAAAATAAAAACCGTGTATGAGCATATTTGTCATAATGAAACATATACAGATGCAGAATTTTCTACCTGGTGAAAACTTTGCATACATACATTTTATGAGCTGGTGTAATATAAGACTGTAGTACATTTCCCGTTTTGCCTTTTTAAAACCCCCATAAAAAATGAAAATGTGCTTCAAATGAGGAATGTCAATGGTGCAAATACTTGTCTTCTGAAGCCCTGTTTTGTAAATTGTGCATGATGGTTTCAATTGTTGATACACTATTTCATCATTATGAATCAGTAATAAAATGCTGATGTAATCGTTGCAATTTCTTCTTATGTACCCATTTCATTTCATATACTCAATATATTCATTTATTTGAATGCATATTTTCTCATTTATTAACACATCTTGCGTTTAGCATTGTTTACACGCAGATACCATGTAACATTTTCTTTATAATAGATTGATATTCAGCAATAATTCATGTATCTATTCACATGATTTATAATGCTTTATAGATTTAAATGAAAGTGCAAGAAGATTAATCTTGCATTTGACATCATTCGATTCAAGGCCTGCCCTTTTCAAAATAATGAGTCAAGTGTATTTCACCTGGGAGCAGACAAGTAGAAGGCAGAGACCAAATCTTCAGCTTCTTGGGGACTTCCAGATCAAGCAAGCGGAAGCTGTTAACTATCTTCATGAAGGCCATAGGCAGGCATTTTGGAGTCAGCTTGACATTATCAGCTTGCTAGGACTCTTTAGCTACTGAGCAGAGATAGACACTACCTTCTTCACATAGACTGTTTAAAATGGGGTCTCTAGTTGGCAGTGGTTTGCACCCTGTCCAAGTAGGGACCCTAACTCTAGGTCAGGGTAAGGGAGTCACACAGCTACGATAACCCCTGCTCACCCCCTGGGTAGCTTGGCACAGAGCAGTCAGGCTTATTCCAGAGGCAATGTGTGAAGTATCCGTACACACATACACAGTAGCACAATGAAAATACTACAAAAGGAGTCCACACCAGTTTAGAAAAATAGCCAATATTACTCTGAATAAATCAAGCCGAAAATGACAAAAATCCAACATACGCAAGTCAAAATATTACTTTGAAAAGATTACGCAAGTTTAAACTATAGAAATCAATGGATGCACTTGTTTAGGACAAAGTACCTTAGATACTTCAAAAATCAAAGACGATGTGAGGTGCAGATGAGGTGAAGCATCGAAAAAGCAGGGGATGCATCGGTTCTTTACTTCTACAGGCGAGGTGAGGCGTTGTTTCCTTAATGCTAGACAGGAGAGGTGATGCGTCGGTTCCTTACTGTAGCAGGGGAGGTGATGCATTGTTTGTGGACACAATGCATTGGTTCCTTACTGCTGTGTGGTATTGATGAAGAAATCAGCGCCCAGGGATGATGCGTTGAAAATTCAGTTCCGCTGCGTCGGTTCCACAGTGATTAAGCAGGCGCTGCGTCAGAGCAGTGTGTCACGGACTCTGGTGATGTGGTGCCTGAAACTCACGCGGCAGCATTTCCATTGACGCCCTGTGACAGAAAGCTGGGGCTTCCGTTGTAAGCCAGGAAGCCGCGGTCGTTGCGTCAAGTGGGGACCACACTCCAGTACTGGCAGCAGCGATGCATCAAGTTTTGCAGCGATGTCTCAGTTCGGAATGACGCTGGGAAACGATGCATGGATTTTCTCCTTAAAATCACCAGAATTCACTTCCAAGGGCCCAGGAACTATATTTGGCACCACTTCACAAGTCAGGACTCTCTCTGATGGCCCTGAAACTTCTTAACCGGAGACAAGCTCAACTCAAGCCCTTGGAGAATCGAGAATCTTGGAAGCCGATTGCAGAAAGCAAAGTCCTGTCCTTTCACTCCCAGAACAGAAGCAGCAAAGTAGCAGGCCAACACAGCAAAGTAAACAGCAAAGTGGCAGTCTCTATTGACAGCTATCCAGCTCTTTTCCTGGCAGAATGCCCTCAACCCAGAAGTGTTCTGAGGATATGGGGTCACAGGTCCAGTACTCATATCCATTTTAGTCTTTGAAGTAGGCAAACTTCAAAGGACAGTCTTTGTAGTGCATAAGACCCTGTCTTTCCCTGCCCTTGCTCCAGACACACTACAGGGGGTGGAAACTTATATATGTGACACCTATTCAGTGTCCGTGACAACTCCTCCCACCACTCTGGCTCAGGAAGGCCCATCAGCCTGGTGATGGGCCATCAGGATATGCAGGGCACCCTCAGCTCCCTTTGTGTGACGGTCTAGAGTAAATGTACAAACAGCCCAACTGTTATCCTAACCCAGACATGTATTCAGCAGAAACAGGCAGAGGCACAGAATGGTTAAAGTAAGATAATGCCAACTTTCTAAAAGTGGCTTTTTCAGACCTGCAATTTAAAAACCAACTTTACTAAAAAGATGGTTGCTTAAATTGTGAGCCCAGAGACCCAAAACTCCAATTTTCTATCAGCTCCCAATTGAAAAATACACTTGTAAGATGTTACAAGGCAGCTCCAATGCTAACCTATGGGAGAGATAGCCCTTGCTGTAGTGAAAAACGAAATTAGCAGTATTTCTCTACCAGGACATGTAAAACACAGCAGTACATGTCCTACCTTTTAAATGGACTGCACCTTGCCCGTGGGACTATCTTGGACCTACCTTACGGCTGCCTTACATGTACTAAAAGGGAAGATTTTGGCCTGGCACGTGGGTGCACTTGTCAGGTCAACAAGGCAGTTTAAACTGTACACGCAGACACTGCAGTGGCAGGCCTGAGACAAGTTTGCACAGCTACCCATGTGGATGGCACAATCAGTGCTGCAGGCCCACGAGTAGGATTTGATTTACAGGCCCTAGGCACCCCTGGTTCACTGTACTAGGGACGTACCAGTAAATCAAATATGCCAATCCTGGAAAAAACAATTACCATCATATTTTAAACAGAAAGCACTTGCACTATAGCACTGATCAGCAGTGGAAAAGTGCCCATAGTCCTAACACCAGCAAAAACTAAATTCAGCAGAGGATCAAAAACAGGAGCAAAAAGACAGGGGCAATCCTGGCAAGAGCTGACAGGTCTAACACGTAAAAAAAAATGTAAGTCCGTTTTTATATAGCGCAGCTACTCACCCTTACGGGTCTCAAGGCGCTGGGGGTCGTAGTGGAAATTAAGTGAGCTATTGCCCAGAGTCACATGGTGCTGAGCTGAGCTGCCGCCGGAGCCAGGGATCGAACCGTGAACCCTGAAGTCAGCTGGCCTGGCCGCTGCACCACACCTCTCCACCTCTCCAACACTTCTGCTGTTCTTTTAAGATAAGCGGGTGTGAGGCAACCTTAGAATCCAGCACATGCCCTTTTGGTGCTAAGGTCACTTAGGTATAGGCAATAAGGGATGGGTTGCAGGTTAGAGATAGACTCCATATTTTCATGCACGAGACTAGAATGTTACAAGATAAAATGTTGGAATTGTTCTTAATATTCCATTTATTAATCATGTTAATTGGCACTGTTTTATTCATTTCCATAGTTACAATCATACACATTTTATGTACTAGGATAGGACATTGATTTTAATAAAATATTAAAACATACTCTTTTTAACCACTTTTGTGTGTGCCTACTCATGGTAAAAAGAGATTTGGAACTTGCTAACTAAAAATAATCAAGTAAAGCCTTACAGGATGGATCATTACCCAGAATACAACACCCTGATGTAATGCTTAGGTGGTTCATGGGCTACAGTCCACGAGGTTTCCTAGCTCCGGGTGGTAAATTGGCAATGAGCCTACACTCTCTCCGGAGGGTTAGGAAATCTAAACTCTGGGGTGCATCTTGCATGGAATTACAAAATCGTGTCCGCGCCTGTTCCAAATATAAATCAGGTTACTGCACCTGAAAAATTCCCAACAGGAGAAGATGGAAAACAACTCCTTACACCCATGTAACAAAAGTTAAGATCCCTTGTTATACAGACAGCACTAGTATCAGTACACCTTTTGTGAGAATGTTCCTCTTTTTGCGTGGTCAGGCCCATTTTTTGTGAACTAATACTACTGCTTTTTCACTTTGTGTACTGGAACATTGCTAACCAGGCCCCAGTGCACGTGTTCTGACCTATAAACATGTTGAATTGGCTTACAGCTAGCTAATTGGCATATTTAACTTTTCTATATGTCCATAGTATATGGTGTCCAAAGTACACCAATAGCATGGCAAGTTAGTTGTCACCCACAAGGGAGTAGCCAGAAAATAAAAATACCCCCCACTATGAACCAAAGCTCTTAAGGCACCACGCAAGCAAAGCAAGTCATTGTGACTCTCCCCAGAAGAGTTCTCTTGTCTCTTCTTTGCAAGCATCTATCCATTCATCCTTCCATCCTTCCATCCTTCCATCCACCACTGATATCCACCATTTCACCTTTACATTCTGTCATCTATTCATTCTTTCATCCATCATTCAGTCTTTCACCATCCTGTCCATCCATCCGTCCACCTATACATATTTGTACCTATACATCCATCTCATAACCTATCCATCAAACCAATCCATCCATCCATCCATCCTCCCTTTCATCCATTTATGCCTCTATCCATCCTTCCAGCCATTTATGCCTCCATTTATCCTTTCATCCATCCACCCTTTCAGCCATTTATGCCTCCATCCATCCCTTCAGCCATTTATGCCTCCATGCATCCTTTCATCCATCCATCCATCCATCCTTTCGCTCACCAATTCAACCACCCTTTCCTGCATTCATCCATCGCCCCTTTCAGACATCCATCTAGCCTTTTACTCATCCATCCATCCCTTCATCCATCCTTTCAGCCATCCATCCACCTTGTTGCTCATCCATTCATCCACCCTTTCACACCATCTGTCCTTCCTTTCACTATCTACCCATCCACTCTTTCACTAATCCATCCATCCATCCAATCTTTCACTCATCCATCCAGCCACCATTTCACTAAACCATCCACTCATCCACCCATCTATCCATCCATATAACCATCCATCCACCCACTCACCCATCATCTACCCTTTCATTCAGCCATCTGTAGCACTTGGATGCTAATTTATATTAGCCTCCAACTGTCACCCAGCTGGTGAATAGCCCTGATGATGTGCGAAAACTGCTGCCAGAGCAGGGACAAAAGCCTGGATGTGGGGAGGTGTAGGTTCTTCTCACAGGAAGAACAGTTGGGCAGTGCCAAGGAACCTAATTTACTTTCAAGTGGCCCCCACTGTCACATACTGATGTAGCTCACACCTGCACCAGCCTGCTGTATTGTACCCCCAGTCAGGCAGACACCCCACCCAGTGGTTTGGAGTGACAAAGGAGGAAGGGACTGCTCATTGTTCTGGCCACACTTTCAGGTGGGCACACAAGCTCTGCACAAAGGGAGTAGGGTTTCTCCATTTTGGATTTAGTGAGTGAGGCCACAGTCAGACTAGTCCTCAACCTCTCACGCCAAGCCTACATCACACTACATCTCCACTGGCTCCGATATACATGCGCGCACACTTCAAACTCCTCACCCACACCCATGAAGCACTCCACAACACCAGCCCTGCTTACCTGAGTAGCCGCAATAATTTCCGCCAACCTTCTAGACATCTCTGCTCTGTTGGACTCTCATTAGCACACCTCGTGCATACACAAAAGCAGGGCACGGGGTTGAGCTTTCTCATACTGGGCTTCTAAAGCCTGGAATGACCTCCCATAAAACATCAAAGCCTCCTCCTTACTTCTTGACTTCCGCAAGAAGCTGCAGACCAAGCTGGCCCCACAAACCTGCTATGATACCCTCACAGGTGATTAGGGAGCTATAAATATATAGAGAACATAACAGGAAAAGGTGAAGGTGTTGCTCTAGCCTATATATTCTGCACGTTGAGAAGTAGGAGCCTGCAGGCAGTGTTTTATACTTTTGAAGTCTTCCTTGTTTCATTCTTATTGCTCACAGGGAGCAAATGCTTTGTCAGATGAACTGTCTGCATCTACAACAGTCAGGTTGGGAATTTATCCTGCTTGGTAATCTTTTGCATTTTTGCATGTTAAAACCTTGATGAAACCAATAGAACCATCTACAGAAAAAGTACTATATCGGGGGAATTTTGACTAATGACACTTGTTGGGGATGTCAACATGCTCAACAAACTCTCTCATATATGTTGTGGACTTGTGAGGAGTTATATATAGACTATTGGAAAGATGTCTTTACTAGAATCAACTTGACTAATGATTTACATCTAAAATCTTGATTATAGTGGTGCTTTTTGTTCAAGACAAATCTCTCTGCTCTGTTAATTGAAAATGATATTGATTTATATTTTAAGTTTTAATTATAGCAAAGAAGCCAAACTGAAAGTTGTGAAAGATTAGGTATAATCCAAATTAATACTTATTTTTAATAGTTTAACTTCCCTGATAGCTATGAAAAAGACTGTATATAAGAGATTTTTGAGAACTTTTATGCTTAGGTCATTACCCCATTACTTATCATCTTCTCTCATGCAGTGGGGACCTCTTGTTTCCTTGCTGTAGTTTTGTCTTAAAGAATGTTGATGGGCGATCTTGGAGGGTGATCTCGGAGGATGCATAATTATGTTACAATTATTTCCTATATCATTTAAAACTAGATATGTCTAGAAGATATTTCACTGGCCCATAATCTTTGCTTTGATCTGCTATAGCATGATGAAATGGTGATAGGGTTACTTTTTTGCTAGCCCAAGTTTTTTATAATTCCCTAATCTATAATCTATCTTTGTATTTAAATTAAAATAAAGATGAAAAATCCTTTCACAACTGATTCCTTGGTGCCACATCACGTGTTTACACACTTGTTTTGTGGAAGTTAGATTATTGAAGTAGACTTGCTTGTGAGTCTCCTAAAATGCTTTTTATGTTCTCTTGAAAAAAGTAATCAACTTTACAAAACACTGATTTATCAAGTCCCCTGTATCTAACTCATGTCCCATTATCAGAGACACAGGTTGGCTATTTACCAGCAACAGAGACCAGTTCAAGCTTTTCAACTAAGTTTTTATACCTCGCCAGATCGTTCCACAGCTAGTGTGGTATAATATTGAAATATGCAGTTAGTATATGTGTGTTCCAGTAAATAAACCAGGCACGTGGAAGTGCCCAGCGTGATACAGCAAAAATATCACTGGACCATTAAGTCATTATTTTAGTTCTATTTATAGTGTTTATATTTTAATATTAGTTTCTTTGGGGTCACTGTGTTGTATTGTATTATAAAATGTGTTTAGTGCTTACTTACAAGCTCTATGTGGATTGCTAAGCTCCTATCCACACATATATCATGCTTCATCATGCTGACATGTAGTTGGAATTGGGTTGTTATTGCTTTGAGCCTTTGTGATAAGTGCTTCCATGATGAGCATAATTACCACCAATGTGCAGCTGTTAACAAATTGTAGGATGTGGCACTTGGCGGAACAATGAATTAGGAAGTTACAGATATACAAAAGTATTTTTTATTTTATTTTATGTTGACAGCACTGATTAGCTCTGTACGTCCCTTTATTGTGTGGCAATTTTTCTTTTATGTTATCAGCCCATTAGGCTGGCTGTGAAAGAAATTTGCCTACACTGTGTTTTTACGAATCTGGGGAAGGTAACAGGTATGGACAAGTAGCGAATGTGTCTCAGAGATCTACCCGGTTAGATTGCATTACAGTTCTCCTTTTGCATGGTTGCCTTTAAACGACATCAATTAAGGAGGTTTGCAAAGATGCACTGTTACAAACATCAATTTGTCATACTAAGGTGTTGGAGATCAAGGTATATGACTATTTGTGACCTGCATGGTGGACTATGTTAGAGCCCTCTGGTGAACATAAATTTGTGGCAGATCTCTCTGATCTTCGAAGACCTGTCTGGTTGGTATTAAGTGGTTAGTTAGGTGGGGTGGTGTAGTCCTGTATCTGTGGCCTCCTGTTGCCAGGTAGGTTCTACTGGATCATTCATACATTATATGCCTGTCTTGTTGAAGATGAGCAATTAAGTAGTGAATTGGTCTATGATCCTTTTTTACAGGTGCAATGTGGTCAACTCATCTTCTTCACCCCATGCCTAAACTGTTGTAAAGTATTGTCGTTTTCAGCAGTAAATTCTGTACCTTCTTCTGTTACTGAGACTCAGAAGGTGAGAAATCCCCTCTGTTGGACTTGGCCCTTTTTGCAGGGTCATCCCTGAACTTTTTGCCTTCCTCCTAGCCTTTTTTCTGACATAGTGTTGGTGGTTCTAGGACTCTGGGCACTTTAGCACTGCTGTCCAGTGTAAAGTGCGTGTGCTCTCTGTGGTAAACATGGTAAGATTGGTCTACACCTGTTTGGCATATATAATTTACCTGTCAGTCCCTTGTAAAGTGGTATCTCAGATACCCAGATCCAGTAAATTAAATGCTACTGGTGGGCTTGCAGCGCTGATTGCGCCACCCACCAAAGTAGCCTTTCAAACCTGTCTCAGGCCTCTGCCATTGCAGGGCCTGTGCGCGCAGTGTTACTGCCGCTGTGACGTGACACCTAAAGTGTGTGCCACGGCTGTGACCCCCCTTTTACTGCATGTCAGTCACCCCTAAGGTAGGCCCTAGCTAGCCCTATGGGCAGGGTGCATTGTAGGGAAAAGGTAGGACATGTACCTTAAGTGTGTGGCATGTCCTGGTAGTGACAAACAGCCATTTTGGTTTCTCACTGCTGTGAGGCTGCCCTCTCATAGGAATGCATTGGGGATTCCCTGATAAGTGTTTCAGTGGTAATTCCTGATATGAGAGGAGCAGCGTGGTCAAGTTTGGTATGTTTGGAATAGTGATAATAAATGCTAAGCAATGGTGTGCGCAGATTTATTATCACTATTTTAGAAGTGCCACTTTTAGAAGTTGGCATTTCTGTGTGCTATGTGTCTGCCTGCCTGATGTGGATTGCATGTCTAGCTTTGGAGTGACAGGGGCTGGTGAGGTGTGTGTGGCTCCAGGGAGGGCAGGGTGAGTCAGCGCTAGGCTGAATAGGGCATCTGCATTTGGAGTAGTGGGAGGAGTAGTCCCCTGACCCTGAATAGGTCTGTGCCTGCCTGGGTGAATGCTGGCTCCGCCCCCCTGTGGTGATCTGATGACTGAGCCCCCACCTGACAAAGGGGAAGAGGAGCCCTGTAAAGAGAGTGCTCCAAAACCCCCCAGAACAAGTTCAGGCTGGTTCCCCCAAGCCCTGTGCCAAGGGCAGACAAAGGAAAAGGTTGTATAAATATTGGGGCTGTGACCCCATGTAAAAGTTATGCTTGTTGGTACCTGTTCTGGGGCGAAGGACTGCTGGGCGACAGGAGGAACCGCCGTGGGACCCAGCTGCTGGCTCCTGAGGGTCCCACTCCCTATGTGCTGGCCTGCCTGTGCCCAGATCTGCCCTTCTACAACTGGAGGCATATCGCCTCGTGAGCGCTATCTTTTTATTACTGGGGAAGAGGGCGCGTGTGTCCTGCAGCACTGGGCTGCGACGTGCTCCGAGGGAATCCCGGCGTGTGGGATTCCCCCTGCGCTGCCTGCCTGAGGAGCGGGAGCCCACCCCGCAATTTTGTGTGCTCCTAAAAGCGGGAGCCCACCCCGCATTGGTGTTTATTTTTCGGCGGGAGCCCACCCCGCACTTCGCCCGAAGAAAGGAGCCGCCGAAAGGCACCGCTGCGGCCCGGAAGTCAGGCATCTTGCCTGGTTGGGGGCGGAGCCTCCTGCAGCCAAGAAGGAAGTCGCGCCGGAGCCTCGCAGGCTCCACGGAGGCGGGAAGAAGCAGTGCTGATGGAGGCAGGCAGCTGTTGCCTGGCCGTGGGCAGGGCTCCCCATACGATGGAGGAGAGCCCCGCGTATTGCTGAGGCGAGGACTGAGCCTCGCAGGTTCCCCGGTGAAGGAGGGTCCATTGAAGCAGGACCGCCGATGTACATTGTCGGTGCCTGGAGCTGGCCGAAGAGGGACTGGAGACAGCTTGAAGCGGGTGAGTGAGCCCGGAGCTCTTACCCCCTTCCGCCGTGTTGTGAGGCTGCCTGGGGGGTCCTGGGGCTACTTTCTGTGAGGGGGAGACCAAGTCGAAGTCACCCCTTCCCGCCTACCTTGACGTAGCCTCTGGTACCTGCCGAGAAGGCCCCAGTGAGTGGAGACCGGAGAGGCACAGTGGTGCCAGGCCTCATGATCACAGCTGCACCGCACAAGCGCGGGCAGCTGCCACATTGGGCACAATTGTTGTAGAGGCCCAGTGGGGACTCAGGAGGCACAGTGGTGCCAAGGCCTAATTTCCAGCTGCACCGCGAGAGAGAGCGGGCAGCTGCAACCCGGGGGCATTTTGTTTGTTGCTTCATAATAAGGAAGGGGTGAGAAGCACCCCACGACCCCAGCGCAGTGTGCACTGTGGCTTTGGCTGCATTGGTAGCAAAAGGGCCAGTGGAAGGCCCCCGTACAAGCCCTGACATTTTGGACAGAGGGCATTTGAGTCCCACAGAAGGCCAGATGGCCGGGGGTCAGTGTTAGTAGGGCGCAAGGCCCTAAGGTATGCATAATGTGTTTATTCTTATGAAGTTTGTGCATAATGTGTCTTATGCCTAATGAAATGCTTATTGCACAATGTGTTTATGCTGGTGATGCCTATTGCATAATGTGTTTATGCTTGTGATGCCTCTCGCATAATGTGTTTATGCCTACAGAGGTTGCGTAATGTGTTTATGCTTATGAGGTTTATGCATAATGTGTTTTATGCCTAATGTGATGATGCTGAGTGCAGTATTTCGCCAGTAGTTACTGGTTGTGTCTTATATTTACTACCTGCATTCTGATGGTTCTGACAGTGGCCCGATTGGCCCTGTCTTGTATATAATCCCCTGTAAATATTGCCTAGTGCCAGTTGGCACAGTGTATATGTGTGGTTATGATCTAATGTGTTTATGATAATACAAAGGCTATTTTTTATATAACCTTGTGTGGAGTCTCTTTTGTAGTGTGCCTAGTGTGTTGCTACTGTATGTGTGTGTTGCGCAAACGCTTTACACATTGCCTCTGGGGTACGCCTGACTGCTCGTGCCAAGCTACCAAGGGGGTGAGCAGGGGTTATCTTCGGTGTGTAACTCCCTTGCCCTGACTGGTGTGGTGGTTTCTGCCTGGCTTAGGCGCTAGCCCTAGCCAACCAGAAATCCCATTTCTAACATCCTCCATCGGAGGCTCCAGTGACACTGAAAGCTATGGGAGGAGGGAAAGGGAAAGCTCATTGTGTTCTCTCCTCTACAACCTCTGACTCTACCCTTCCCCTGCACAATCCACATAGCTTGTGGAGAGCCAAGGGATAGAGCGAGAGAGTTAGATGATGTGGATTAGGATATTGGAAAGGTAACGTCAGCGGGCGTACATCAGTGTTCATAGCCTGCTGCTGCTCAATGAACCTCTCAATCCCTATAGATGCCTTCGCTGATCATATGTTGGTAGTCAAATTTGTGGGGTTAATAAATGTGCAGATCAAAATGTTTGACCTAGATATTGTGACATACAATCATCAGCAGCGGTGTGGAGGAACCCGGTCAGCCTTACTTATGAGCACCTAGCAGTGCTTACAATGAAGCAGGGGAATAAAATGTGATGGAACCATATGGCCATACGAGCTGGGACCTATCAAAGGAGCTCATGTAGAAATGGGCAATTACACAATACACTGTATAGTGAGTGAAGAAGAATAAAACATTGTACTCTAAGAAATTTGTAATGGTCAGTTCATGGGGATAATGGAAAGCACTTCTTTCTGTGTAAGGGGCACCTCACAATGAATCACACTGCGCAGTCCCACACCACCACCCTCTTGAATCGTGCAACCGCAGCTTTTCAAGGTGAGAAAGGCTGGAGGGAAAATAAAAAGAGACAACATCAAACTGGGTAAAATATATTACATCGCAGCGAAGATTAACATCTGTAATGCATTGTAGCAAACCATCCATCTTGCAGTTAGCAACTGACAGTGAAGATTTTGGATGATGATCTATCCATTAAAACTGACTTTTTATTGATTGATAATTTAGGAGATGTAATTTTGTATACATGAAAAGAGACATGCTCCCTTTGAGAGACCCTTGTGCTCCCTTCTTAACAGTCTTCTGAAAGTGGTGCATAGCAAGCCAATAGCAGGTGTGCAGCATGACCTCAGGATGTTTTTGCCCATAGGATAAGACTTCAGCTTGGAACTTGATTACAGGTATTTCTAGTCAGAGCTGGTGACCCTGCCTTTCAAGGCCTCCGAAACTCACCTGTTGAAACTAGGGTTTCTACGAGTGTCACAACTTAGCACAAAAATCGCAAAAGAAGCCATAAGAGCATTGCAACTACTATCATTGTCTAACCTTGTGCAACACTGTCAAGCTAGTTTGTGTAGTATTCAGAGTATATAACTTTAAGTGATTTTGCAGCAGGACACTCTTAATGTGCAGACCTACATGGGCAAGGGCGCTGGAAGTAGCGGTGTGGCCGGTGCTGCTGCACCCCCAGATAACGTTGAGAGATTTCTACCAGATATCTGTCCCTTTAGATTATTTTCTCCTTCAGCCTTTGGTCTGTCTACTGTGGGTCAAAAGGTTAGTGTAATTAAACCTGAAACTGTATTTTGCCAACACTGTTTGTGCTTTTAGGAGGTACCTCCATCTTCAAATGTGTTTCAATGTAAATTTTGCAACCAGAGATATGATTTTTTTCATTTCTGCTCAAAATGGGCCTTGTAAAGATAAAGAACCAATAAGAAGTCACACTTGACCATGACCTATTTGTGACTTCAGACCACTTGTGATGGAGCAGTGGTTGGTAAGCCAAGTGGGTTGCACCTTCTGACTTATTCAGACTTAGTCTAATTTTCAGTCTAATTTTTGAAACTCCAAGTCCTCCAGCTGGGCAAGGCAAGAAGTTGAAGTCAGCGAGGGCACCTCCAAGTCCTTGTTGTCATCAAACTTCTGCTGAAGCCATCAGTTTTGATGCCAAAAGATCTAAATGGGGCAAAGTAGGATTTAGTAGTCACCAAGGTGGCTTTACCACTAGGGTAGAATTGCTGCTTCACCCTGTCCAAGATTTTACCTTTTTTGGTTCTTGAAATCCACCAATGTGGCAAGGCTAATAGTTGGGTGCATCTGTACAAGTCCAGACACCTTCACTTAGAAGTCCCACTAAAGACTTTTCATTTGTGGAAAACAAACTCTGAGTGGGAAGAACCTGGAGACTTTGCCCACTGGGGTTGTGTCTTCCATGGGGAAGCCTATGCAATTGTTCCAGTCTTCCAGAGGTGGAAAACCTGTCTCAAATTTCTCCAACTAATGTGAAAAATCTTCATTGTTACTGCTGCAGCCCTCAAGATCCCAGGACAGGCGACGAGGCACTAGGTCTGTCTCCACCCAGGGCTCTGGAATGTCCAGTTGAGAGCAGCCAGCTATGCTTTTTTGGAATCAGAAGGCTCTCTGCATGTATTGTTGTTGTAGCAGATAACAAAAGACCAACCACTAGGCCCTTGGAGAGCAGTTCCAGTCTCTGGGTGCATGCAGAAGTCAGGCGTCTTCCAACAGCCAGACCGATTCTTCTTTCTTCACTATCTTTCTTCCTGGGTCCAGTAATGTTGTGTGCAGCATCCAGTGAGTGGATAATTGCCCTCCTAATTCTGAATGCATTATAGCAAAATGTGTACCTCCTTTTTAACACCTCCTCTCTCCATTTACAAATCTTTCCAGGTGCCTCAACAAAAATGGCCCCAGCCTTCTCCTAGTTGCAGGAGTCTTGACCCTCCCTCTCGCCACACCCCTAATGAGGTGAGGTTTCCTCCCTCTGTCTGTGTGAAAAATGGGGTTCCTCCTCGGCTGGGCACAGAAACTTTAACAAGACTCAAGGAAACAAATATTGCAGATTCCTACAGCCACATTTGTAATCCTCACTTCAGACAGATAACTCTGAAAACGTCCCTTTGTGTGTGGGCATTTTGTAACTTGAACTTTAGTGACGCTTGCTCTAATGATTCAGGAGAGCTTGGAAGGAAAATGAATATGACAAAGATCTAAGGACAAAGAGTGACACTTGCATATAGTCTAAGCCACTGGCAATCGATCAGGGTAGCATTGCAAACAGTCGTGCCTGGGATTTTGGCACGGACTGTTCCCATAAGGAGCAGGGCCAGTGTACTGATTTGCATAAGGCGGGTCTTTTGTATAGAATGGCACAGAGGGTAAAAATGATGGGCTGAAATGCTACCTGGAGTGATTGTCAGTGGTTTGGACTATTTGCAAGCCCTCCTCCAATCAACTTTTGTGTGTTTTATGTAATGCCGTAAGAGGCCATGGTTATTCCCAGATGTGGGTCTCTTGTCTGCTGTGCCATAGGACTCACACTAAACGTAAGTGATATGGCTGAAATCAGCCTGGGGCTTTTTGCCTTCCCTCCTGGCAGGGGTCTTTCGTGGCAGTTTGGGATGGACTGTTCCTAAAAGGAGTAGGGTCTGTACACTGACTTTCATAAGGTGGACCTCTGTAGAAAGTGGCACAGTTGGGTTGGAATGCTTCCCAGCACCATTGGCAGTGGCTTAAACTCTGCAAGCATTCCTCTGATAATTTGTTCACTATAAAAACATTCCACTTTTTAGCTATATAAATAACAATATCTGGGTCAAATTGCACTGCTACTTTTACAAAAGGTGTTTTTTGGGGAGGCCCACGCATAATCCGGTTAGAAGGGTCTTGCTCATTTGTTACTCTAGCTTAATCAGTAACACAGGGATGTCTCAGCCCTTTTATGTTTTTATTGCATTAAGGGCCACTGGCCACCCTCCCCTCCTCCTCCTCCCCCCCAACTCAGAAAATCGTTCCAGCAGCACTCTGCACATGATTAGACCACAATGTAGCAAAGCCCAAAATCTGAGAAATGTTTAATTAGCACCACAATTTGCCAGAACATTCAAAGACGCCAACGTTTAGAGTTTTAGGCATTCTGCTGAACTGTAGATCGCTGCCTAAACATGCGGCGGAGATCTCTATTCTGCTAAGGGAAGAATGCCCAGAAATTCTGTTTCTAACTGAAACTTGGCTTAACCCAGGATCGGATCCTGACATTGTTCAAGCTCTCTCCCCCGGCTACCTAATTCAGAGGATAGATCATAGTTCCGAGAAAGGTGGCGGGATTGCCATTATTTATAAAAACCACCTCAGTTGTCGTATCTCGGAGGGCCCCTTACCGGACTGCGAGAACCTCTTATTTACAATAGGATTTACCCCTAGGCTTTCCTTGTCAGGCATCCTAATCTACCGCCCCCCTGGTGTACTGGGTCAATTCTGTAAAATGTTACCAGAGATGGCCGCCAGTCTTGCTAGTACCCCTGCCAATTTCACCTTGTTAGGTGACTTCAATTTGCATTTTGATGATCCATCTCATGTGGCCGCGCAAGAGATTACTAAGGATCTTGCCTCATACCAACTTACACAGAAGGTCACCAACGTGACCCACGCAACTGGTCACCTATTAGACCCCATTTGTTTTAACTTAGAAGAATTAACGGGAATGCCCCCCATCCCCATACCTTGGTCAGATCATTTTTTGATCCCTTTCTCTTAGACCCCCACTTGCGTCACCCCCTCACCCAGGCCAATAAGAATTCGGTCCCGCCCCTGGCCTAAACTCCCCTCAGAAAAGTGGATACGGGAGCTAGAAAACACTAAACCGTGCATCAATAGCGATCCAATTATCGCCAATGAAAGATTCAACTACTGGATCGAGAGCACCTTAGACCAAGTTCTCCCGAAAAAACTGACCCAACTGAAAGTAGGTCCGAACAGAACACTATGGTACTCCCCCAAGCTCCTGACACTAAAACAGATTTGTAGGAAATATGAAAGAGCCTGGAGAAAGGATTTCTCTCTAAACAAGAAAACGGAATACAGGGAAGCCATAAGATCATACAAAGCCGAAATTAAACTGGCCCAGGCCTCCTATTATGACGAAAGAATTTCCCAGGCAGCCAATTCTCCTCGTGAGATTTTTCGCATAGCGAAAACACTACTCAAAGCTCCCTCACCCCCAGATAGATCTGATGCCACTGGCCAACGTTGTAATCAACTCGCAGACTACTTTCACAATAAAATCCAAACAATCTACACGTCATTCTCCCCGGTGAACAGTCTAAACAAATTCCACCCAGAGGATACAGACCTACGCAGCAGAAACCACCCCCTCGAGGCATTTGCCCTGATGGATTGTGAATCTTTCCAAACCATCTCGGCTCTCGTAAAGAGCGGGTCGCCTAGAGACCCAGCTCCACCTAGTATTTTGAAACAGGTATCCGAAATAATTTACCCGGTCATTTTTGACCTAATCAATGCCTCTCTCTCCTCCGGAGTGGTCCTACCCCTTTGGAAAAGAGCGATGATAAAGCCTCTCTTGAAGAAACCTAGTCTTGATCCGGATCAACTGAGCAATTTCCGCCCTATCTCGCTCCTCCCATGGATTAGTAAAATAGCGGAGAAATATGTCAACACAATACTCTCGACATATCTGGAATCCCACAACCTCCTTCACCCCTCCCAAACGGGCTTCCGCCCGCCTCAAGGAACTGAGACTGCGCTGTTGGCAGTTGTTGAAGAATCTAAAAAGATTATCGACACCGGAGGTTCAACAGCTATTATCCTCTTGGACCCTAGCGCTGCCTTTGACACGGTCAACCACCAAATTCTGATTCATCGACTCAGAGGTTTGGGGGTGTCCGGGGTAGCTCTAACTTGGCTGCAATCATTCTTGGAAGAGAGATCCTTCCAGGTTTTTGAGAGTGATGTCTCCTCAAAACCTCTGCCTCTTCAGTGCTGAGTCCCACAGGGGTCGTCCCTTAGTCCGTCCCTTTTTAATGTTTACATGACCCCGCTTGCAGAGATCGTGCTCCCATTTGGGGTTCATATAGTGACTTACGCTGACGACACCCAACTGGTCGTAGCACTGAACCATACTGACAATGCCTCTATTGGCCTCTGTCCTTGCCTAGAAGAGGTAGTCAAATGGATGAATCAATTATACTTGAAGCTAAATGGTGATAAGACCGAGCTGATGCTCCTTGGCAATCCATCCCTCTTCAGGGCAGATGCTCTTTGGCCAGCCTGTATGGGCCCTGTCCCCAAGACCCAGATGAAGAGTCTAGGCATCTGGCTGGATCAGGATCTCAGTTTCATGGTTCAAGCACGGAAGGTTGCAGCTTCTTGCTACGGCATCCTCAGGATGCTCCGTAAAGTGCTTCCCCTTCTCCCCTTTCAGGCGAGAAAGCTTATGGTACAGGCACTTATTCTTTCCCGCCTGGACTACGTAAATGCCCTTTACCTCCGAGCTCCGGTTTCGACCTTTGCAAAGCTCCAAACGGTGCAAAATTGCACAGCAAGGATGCTTGTGGGGATTTGTAACCGGCAATCTCCAAAGCCCGCATTGAAGTCCCTCCACTGGCTCCCTGTTCGGGAGAGAGTGAAATTCAAGGCCATGTGCATTTGCCCACAAGATGCTAACCGGGAATGGTTCCACGATCAACCACGCCATGGTCCAGCCTTATGTGGCGAATAGACGATTGCGCTCTGACGATCTACACCTGGCTGCTGTTCCCAGGATTAAGAGGGCCAGAAGTGGCGGACGCCTTTTCGCTTACAATGCTGCTAAGCTGTGGAACACCCTCCCCATCCCCTTACGGAGGGAACACAGCCATCTAGCCTTCCGGAAATCATTGAAGACCTGGCTCTTCCCTTAAGTGTACTGCGTTGTCCTTCTCTGCTACTGCCATAGCGCTGGGATGCCCTTGGGTAGCTACGCGCTCAACAAATGCTGTTTTCATTTCATTTAATTTTATTCCATGAAGACCAGCTTCCTTCAGGGACATCTTTTAAAACCGAAAAGCTGGCAACATTCAGCATACTTACTTATGAGAAGCTGCTACAGCTATTATCTGCAGCCACATTTTTCTAAAGACTGCCAAGAGCACAAATGACTGCGTCACAGCGCTTTCTACTTCAGCAATGAAATCATTGCGAGATATTGAGCAAAGAGTGAATTGCAGCAAACGCGCTGCTGGGCAAATTGTCGCTCGCCTGTTGTTCTTTTCTGCGCTGCCTTTTGAAGTCACACATTACGATTGAGGTAATTGTCGCTTTTGTTTGTAAAAATCTCGCCGCACAGAGTCACGAACGTATTCAAGCTGTTATTCAGAAAGAAATATGAAAAGTGTTTATGTAACCCTACCTTTGGACTTGTTAAATCCTACCCAAACTTTAGAATCGTGTCAAACTTTGGAACTGCGTCTTTCACCGGAATATACCACAGAGGGTTAGAGAGGCAAAAAAAAGGATGTGACGTGGTCTGTGACGTCAATGCATCGCTTGGTGCAGGTGCGATTTTGTGTGCCTAGAACACAAAACAAAGTGACTTCAGAAGCAAGCGCTGAGCTGTTCCTAAGCTTTCTTAGGTGTGTAGTAAATAGGGACCAAATGTACGAAAAAACTGGACCCCAAATACTGTTGCTTATTGTGGTCAGTATTCTTATGGCCAGTGTGGAATTTTGCAAATTAACCTATGTACTAATAGGTACACACAAATCTGAATCCTAGTGGGACGCAATCTGACCTAAATAATCAATATGCATGAGGTAGGTCACAAATTACGAACATCAGGACCTTGGTCACCGTGTTGGTGATATTCATTTCTGCAAGTCCTACTCTTTCTGCTCAATGTTCATATTGATAAAGCTGGCCTCACTTCTGAGACAGGAATTTATGATAACAAACAATAAAAATATTCTATTTTGGGAGCTACAAGAGGGACTTCCAATCCTAGAAAGCTCCTGAGCAGGGCCAGACTGGCCGTGGGGGGCATGGGGCATGTCCCCGGGAGGCTGGAAAGGTGGGGGCTGGTTTTGCAGCAGTGGGGGCAGATTTTGTTACTGGGGGCCAGTTTTTTCAGCAGTACTGCGGTATCGTCCCCCAGTAACAAAAGCAGCAGTGCTTCACACTTGTGCACCCCCCACCCTCCGGGGGGAGGGGGGGGAGAGGGGGCGGGTCCGACGAAATTGCCAGGGCTGCGTTGGGATCCCAGTGCGGCCCTGCTCCAGAGAATTCCCAATTACCATTGCTATTAAAGGTCAAGGAGCTCCATTGCAAGCTGGGTGTATGGACATTCACAGTTAGGCTCCCAGGCTGTGGAATTCCCTTCGCCAGCTATCATGCAAGCTTTCCCTCCGCAGGTCATTGAAAACCTGGCTTTTTGGCTATTAGCTCTCTGTTGACTATGCCTACATGATGACTGTTCTAGCGCTGGGAGGCCTTCTGGTAGCCATGTGCTCTACAAGACCATCAGAATAGAATAGGGCTCAGAATGATGAGGTGTACAAAAGCTGAGAAGCCTTCTGTGCTAGTCAGGTATTTTAACAATGTGCTTCTGTCAAATGTTTACAGCAGTTCTTGATAACTTTTCCAACAACTGCATGACAACTTATATGAAAAGGAGAAAGAATGGCTCAGTGCGGTGAACACTCGTTGTTGAATTATGGAGTGACCTGCAGGCCACCTGTCCGAATCCCAGCAAGGCCCGCTCAGTCATCCATCGTTCTGAGGTCAGCCAACTGAGCTTCGTCAGTTTGGGTAGTAGTTACACTTAGGAGTCACAGACGAACTCTGCTTTTATTCAGAGCAATACAGGTCGCTCCCCGAAAGGTTCAACCCCAGTCACCTGCTGTCAAATCTATTGCCCCGGCTCTTTCATAGCTTTATCAATGACTCTTGCTGATTCTCCCGCTTCTAGGGCTTGCTCCTCCATTATTCCTAATGAGATGGTCACAGGCCCCACTCATATGGCTGTTCACACTCTCGTCCTGTTTTTCACTTCTTCTAATCAGTTCTTTTTTTATCCTAGCGAGCTTCTCCTCTTCTATAAAGTCCTTCACTGTGCATCATTAAAAATAAGGAGCACAGATTTCACCAGTACACTTGTTGGAAAGCCGCTCACTCTTTCTGATGTTGCCAGCTCCAGGAATGCGAGCCTTACCCCTACAGCCACTTCTGCCCTTGATCAAGTGGCTCCAAAGAAGGCAATGGCCAGAAGCTCCTGTCCTAAAGCCTCCTAGTACTTGAAATACTGAGCCAACCTGAACAAAATCTTCCAAAAAGCCTCAACATGATTGGCATAAAATCTACATGGATGATGGTAAATATGTATGTGCATAGAATATTATCGTCTAAAAAGCCGCTGCCGGACATGCCCACTCAGATAATTATTTCTCACAAATTATCCTTGTGAAAGACGTCTCCAATCAGATTTACAGCACACAACCCTTCCAGCCTCCGAAACTTTATGTAACAAAATGTCTGTTTCTTTAACATAAAATTGAAGAAATCGGATCATCTTTCTGCCCATCTTTTCCCCCTTGCACAAGGCCTTCAGTAGATGTCTCTTGGTGGGCCCCTTCCTCCCTAGAGGCCTTCTGTACATCCGTTGCTTTCACCCAGGGAAACTCTGAGCTATTAAGTCAGGCTTTCCTAGTGACTCTTGTACTACACATACCTTAAGACAGCGGCGGTTCCTTAGGAGTAGGGGGGCCACACCCCTCCCATTTTTTGCCACATTTTGTGTTTTTTTCATGCAAGGCCATCGTCATGCTTCATCATGCCCTTTATGACTCTCTCGGTATACGAGGGTCAGGCAATGAAGACCTTTTTACAAGGCACATGAGGTTCTGTGCATGTGCCTCTTGTCGCAGGATTTACCAGGCTTGTTTCACTTCAGCCCTGACCCTGCGTGGCACTGTTGGGCCACGCCCCCCTATGACGAAGGCCATGGGCACTGATTGAATGCAGCCTGGGCGCTTTAGGCTTAAGCCCAGTACTGCCCAAAACTGCATGTCAATGGGCCAGAGGCCCTTTTCTTTACTCGTCACAGCGTGAAGTGCGATCAGCAAGTGTCACTGATTCCCATCTCACCCTGTGACGTGTTCAGGAAGGGGTGGGCTTCGCATGAGAAGAGCAGCACTAAAGCGACTATTGCATTGGCTTAATCATTTAACAGCAGCGGCTGGAATCACCTTAGTAAGCACAAAGAGCAGCGGACTGGCCTGTGATGAGGGAAACAGCTGCTGAGGCTGGTGACTGGAGAGGAGGAACTTACAAAGCTCAGCCACCTGAGATTTGTCAGCGCGCACTGTCTGCCCCCCCCCCCCCCCGTGTCTCTGACTAGTGCCCCCTGGCCAGTACTGAGTGCCCCCACAGTGTTTCAGTCCCGAAAAGAAGAAAGGACCACCCGTGCATCGAAAAGAAGGTGAGGTTGAGGCACACCCTTGTATCTCATGAATTCCCATTATTCAGAAGCATGCTATAAAGTTCTTAGTGTACAGTCCCTGCAGATGTGAGAAAGGCAGCCACAGACATCAAGCTGAACAAAGAATCATCAGGAACTTCGCAGTTTTTTCAAAGCAAACGTTTTAGTTTGCATTAAAAAAAATCTTTAAACCAATGAAAACCCAAACATTTGGTGTACAATGATTAAAGCATTTGTAAGAAAAAAAATACAGCACTCAGCACAGCCAATTTTCCCAGGTCAATGTGTGAACTGCTGCTCCAGTCCACAGGCCTCATTTATGAGGTTTTGGTGTAGGGCAGTACCGCAAGGAATCTTGCTGCGCTGCCCTACATCAAAATAAAAGGGCAGGAATGCGCTGAATCTATGTGATACGGTGCATTCCTGTCCTTTTCCCCAGCGCACAATGGGCTGCCATGCGCCAATGCAGGCACCCATGTGCAAGGGTGCCTGCATCGCGGGCTATTGATTTTGAGCAGGAAGGTACACCTTGCTGCACACAATCAATCAATTCAAGGCAATTTCCTCTTTCTATGTGTGCTGCAGAATGCAGCACACAAAGAAAAAGGAAAGAACAAGGAGAAATTAAAACATTTCTCCTTGTTGCGCCTCCCTAACACCACCCCTCGGGTGGCGTTAGATTCTGATGCATTCCCATGTTTACGATTACTCGTAAATCCAGAAATGTGTCAGATTCCATGGATGTTGCATGGGAACACCCAACGCAATACCCATGGAACGCCCCTTTAACTCAGTGTTCTGTGTGAAAGGGGCACATCTTTACAAGGCTATGAAAAGCCACGTAAAGTGGCTTTGCGTGACCTTGTAAATATGCCGGGGAACATTGCGCCACCAGAACATCAAAAAAGTGACGTTCCGTTGCCGCAAGGGGCCTCATAAATGAAGCCCCAGGTTTTTTTCTTTGAATTGTGGGACTTGTCGTCTTATTTATGTGTGGTGTTTTAAACAAGTCAGTAGAATGCAAAGGGAGCTTTGGTGATATAGAATGTGGGGGCTTTAGAATGTTGGAGATGCGTTCCCAGGATTACTTTAGAAGCCATCCCAGAGTCATTGGATGATCATCCAACTACTTAAGAAGTCATTTTCACGTCATCAGACATCATCAAGCTCTTGAAGTCATCAGCAGAGTTTAGAAACTTGAGCCTGATGATTCGAGAATGACTTGAAAACGAGTAACTGATGACTTCACAAGAAGTAATTGTTTCTGATGACCTGAGGATGACTTGAAAATGAGTACTTGATGACTTCACACAATGTGATTGATTCTGATGATCTCAGGAGGAGTATTTGATTACTTGACAAGAGGAAATTGTTCCTGCTGATCTGAGCATGACTAGAAATTGGGTTTCTGATTATTTCACAAGCATTAACCATATGGAATAATTCCTTGGGATTCAAGGATGAATAGCTGAACACTTGAAGAGCTAATTCACTATTTTTGCTCCATTTTTATGTTTAACATGTTGACTAGTTGGATGATTTTGCAATTATTTGCTGATTACTGGACAATGAACTCCATTTAGATATTACATTATTTTTTTAATTATCTGCAAATATGCATAACGTCTGATTAAGAAAACTGTGTGGAGTCAGTCACTGGTTAATTAGGACTGGGGGAAATTTGCATTATGCCGGCATGATTCTCGTAATGCTGGGAATATTCCCAAAATTATGCTATTTTGCCAGTATGTGTAATTATGCGCCATTCATGGTAAAACTTACAGCAAACCGTGCCATTTGTAGTTAACATTTACCGCTAACGCACAGGACTAATAATAATGTTAGCACCTGTTGTTCACTCTTCTTTTGTTTAAATGTGTCCTTGAGCCAAAATACCGAAAACTGATGCTGGGGCGAATTTCATGCTAAAATATAGCATGAAACAACAGATGTCCACTTCGCGCAATTACGTGAAATTTAATGTAATTACGTGAAAGCAATTGACGGAAATTTTGCGCAACCCTAGATACTATTTTTTGGTCTTTATTGACTTTTAAACCATTTGAACTGATATTAATGGGTAGAAGCAAGCATTGGGTGTTAAAAAGATCAATGCATGATACTGATATTGATAAAAATCGGACATTGTGGGCAGAGCTACTAAAATTAAATGGCAAAGAACTGCGCAATTAGCAGGTAGGTTTACTAAATTAGGTGTGAGGGTGTGTGCACATTTTAAAAGAAAAAAAGGCAAACTAGACAGCACGTTCCTGTTACCAAATCTACTTGACACTTTAATTTGGTGTATTAAAGAGACACATTTTGGTGAATCGCAACTGTGCAACATTTGTATGCGCTCTGATGCAGAAAGGAAGTAGACAAAAAAATTTAGAAAACATACACTGGGTGAGTTACAGCAAAGACACAATGTGAGGAATTCATTACTAGACATAATAAACGCTAATTATGCAAATTTCCGGTATGGTTTCATTCTCTTCCAGAAGCACCCAAGTGGCAAAAATGGATATGCAAATGTGCATGGTAGTGCACCAATTAAATAAAGATGGGTAAGCCAGGAGATGCATAGAGCTGAACCAGAGCCTAGTCGGGGGTCATGCTTGGCTCTAAGAACCAAAGCAGCTATAAAAAGATCTAACATGTAAATACTACAGCAAACGATAAAAATACCAGGCAGAGTCTCTGTGATTAAAATGGATTATTTCTTGAATGCTTATTTTTCACTTTAGAATATTAAATTATGTCACTGCAATGACAATTGTTAAATTATTTGTTTTGTTCAAAATGAACTGTTTCCCACGTACAATACTCTGACATCACTGATATGAGTAAATCAAGATATATTATTTTGTCATGAGCACTGTATACATGACCAGTATTGTTTTTATGTCTCGCATAGGCAGCGCTTGCGCTTTCTCTTTGAGACATGCAGTATTCAGGATATGTGCATGAAGCTCCGCCTACTTTCCACCCATCTTTTTAATTGGCTCCTGTCACTGTCCTTTGTAAATAGTGGCTTTTTATTGGTCAGCAGGCTTTGTAGTCCCTCCTTAGTAATGCCTTGTCTCTTCTTGTAACCTCCCATGAGGTCACCCCCTGTTACATGTGATGTTACTCTGTAGGTTTTAATTACAGCCTCCGAGCACTATTTTCTTAAATGGTTTTGAGCAGGCAGGCAACGATCAGTGACACACAGCACTTCCAGCGGGGCATGCCCGAGGAGCTTTATCCTTCATTATGGCGGCCGCACAGCTCGCAGGGTGACTTTCACTTTGCCAAACCCTGTTGCAGGCAGGACACGCTCAGTGAGACACATCACTTCCAGACGGCATGCCCGAGGCGCTTTATAATTCATTATGATCTGCCGGGGTCATAGCTCGGGGTTGATTATCTCTAAAGATAGGCATTTATGTTATTTACTAACAATAAAGGCTCAGACTACAGGGGATTCTTTCTTTGTTAGGCTTTGGGGGTCCCGTTGTTTCTGCGAGCACCCGCCCGTCACAGAGGGTAATTGCTCGGATTCTGTGGGAGTGCTGTAAACACAAGGCCTCGATGAAAATGCCCATTAGGTCTGGCAAATGCCATGCTTGGAGTCGGTGCTCGACTCCCTGGGCGTGGTCTACGCTGTGGTGGCACCAGGCAGCTTTTCTTTGAAATTAGGTGAAAGGATGCAGCGTGGTAGCGGCTGGATGCTGGTCCATATGCCCTGCCTTTCATTTTAGCATGTATAGCTCCTAGAAACACGCAATGCAGCTGCTTAGGTGTTTTTTTTATTTTAAAACAAAATGCAATTCGTCATTAATAACTACAAGTAAAGAACGTTTCCGTTCCCCCAAAGTTTGAGCCAGAATCATCGAAATTATAATTAGGGCTCCCTGTTTCCGTTTTTACTGATTTTTACAGATAAATACAGACAGAAAACCATTTATTTTCCTGTCTGTATTTATTTTAAAATATGGATAAAAATGGAAATTGGGTTGTTTTTTGAGCGATTCTAAGTGAAGTCAGTCATGACTACCAGGCCAATAGCTCTGTCGATCGAAAGGTAAGGGGTTAAAAAAATAAAGGAATTTTAGTAAAGAGCCTTAAACAGCAATAGGTATGCTCATATAAGAAAACATGCACATTTTAATATCAAGGGTGTGCATATTTTATCATCTGAGTGTGTTTATATCCCTGAAACCGGTCAGTTGTTCAGGCATGAGTGCATATTTATCGGACAAATAAATGTAGAAATATACTCATTTCAGACTCATTTTTTCACAAAACCCAAAATAAATATGGATAAATACAGATAAAATTAGCAAAAAATAAATATGGATAAATACAGACGGAAATGCCCAAAAAATAAATACCATAAAACTGGGAGCCCTAATTATAATGCTATTTTCCTTGAGGGTGACAGCACAGTGTAAAGACATAATTTGTAGCTTTAATAGGACAAGGGTCATGTTCAGGGAATTAAAGGGTGGGGTCAGGATGCTTCCCTGAGAAATTTGTGAGTTGAAATATGTTCACATTTTGAAGGGCAGCGCACTCAGCAATGAAGCTATGTTTGTTTTCGCTCTTTCTTTTGCAGGGCGTTTTGCAGAGCTAACAAACAGCACAGCAGCAGCAGGCTGTGGAGCCAATCAGCGACACAGTAAGCATGCTGCAGTACAGCACTGACAGCATGCATGTCGCTAAGCTGCCCCAGGTACGCGGTAGAGTGGCCAACAGCACAGCTGTGGTAGGCATTGTATGGATGGTAAACAGCACTGCAGTGTTATGGGCCACAGAGCTCACCGCCAGCAGTCGTGCTGTAGCACAGCCCGAAAGCACAGCATGGATGTTATATGGGGTGATTAAGAGTAAAGATGTAGCGAGCGGGACAAACAACACAGCTGCATGATGCTTCCCTAGTCCTGTTTCTCTAATCTTGTGCATCTGTGCCCAGGCCAGTAACCTCGCAGCTCCGCCAGCATAGGTGTGCACGAAACTGCAACACGCAAACCCAGCCCGTGGAGGAAGTGCAGAGCAAAGATGTATGCAAGGCCAGCTCACCTTGTGCGGTTAATCAATCACTGTGTGCGTAGTTATAAGTGCACTCGGGTAAGGCTTGCCCTCTCTGTACCCCCTTGCAGGGCATTAGTGCAAAGGCCTGGTCAACCGTGGCCACACAAAAGCCAAGTGTAGCGGCCCAGGCTATTCACAGTTCTGCCAGAAATAATTTTTGCGTTTAGGGTTCCTGTGTGACGTCACGTAGAGTTTGTTTCTTAGTCATTCATGCTTGTCTGGGATCAAGGCATCCCATTTAGCATTACTAGCCAGCTGTCCACCATATGGAAAGCTTCTGGCCATTGACGAGGGAAAGGGCGATTCAAAACTTAAAATAGTCCTTAATCTAAAGAGAATTGAATTCTCACATGAAAACCTCAGACGGTTAATTGTTATTTAGAGTTAACAGAAAGCAGCACTGCCTGAGTTTCCAAAACTAACCAGACAGCAGTGCTGCCCCCTTTGACGTCCCCGGATGTCACTTTTATCTTTGATTCCTCTCTTCAGACACAGGAGTTCTTACAGTATGAATTTGTTCATCCTCCTCCTCTGTCTTTGCTGCCGCTTGAGGAGTACGAATGTATTATTTACACCGATGGTTCGGCACAACCGGCCACGGGTTCCAAGCATGCTTATTCCGCAGCATGTGCTATTGTTGCAGGTACTATGGTGAACGGAGAGTTCAAATCGACTGTAGTGCACACACAGGCACTAGGAGACAGTACTGCACAATTGGCCGAGCTGCGTGCTTTGGTGCTCGCGCTTGAGTTCGCGAATCCAGATGTGACTACTCTTATTGTATGCGATTCGTACTACTGTGTTCAGTCCTTCAATGACAACCATTCTTTTGGTCACAAAACGACTATAGAGATGCAAAAGGCAGCACAATTAAGCATAAAATGCTTTGGGTTCGAGTGGCAGATCTGAAACAACGTCTGCCTCTCACACAGGTGATTCACACTCTTGGCCACCAGCGTGTGGGCGCACACGCTGTCGGTAACGGTTTGGCAGATGAAGCTGCCAAATCAGCAGTAGCCACGTGCTCAGTAGCAGCAGTTACAAGATCCATGACTAAAATAGATAATGATATTTTGGCAGCTATTGCTGCAACAAAGGAAGGTGCTAATTACCCACGGGGTTTCCCTTCCAAGTACTCTTATCAGTTAAGTCCCGAACAGGTTCCTTACGTAAGAATTCCAGACGTTGGTGATCGGCTGATTCCCAACGCGGACCGCAGACCTTCCTTGATAATGGCCGCACACGAAGGCTTGGCTTCGGCCCATGCTGGCGTGTCTGCGACGGTTTCCAACTTGTAGCAGCGTTACTGGTGGCGTGGTTTATATAAACAGACCCGTACTTATGTGCTTTCTTGTGACGTTTGTCAGCAAATTAAGCCTTCCACGGTTACACGACCACCACAAACACCGCTCTGCATTTCTAATAGACCTTTTGGGTGTGTTTACCTGGATCACTGCGGTCCATTTTCTTCTGACACTGCATATAAATACATCTTAGTTGCAGTGGATTCGTGCACACGTTTCATCTGGGTTTGGCCACAACGGAGTGCTGACGCTCGAAATGCCATAAGGGATTTGCGTGTCTTTGTGGGAATTTTTGCCTGTGGCACCTTCCATTCTGACCAAGGTCCGGCGTTCGCCTCTAAGGCGTACAAGGACGCGATGGGGTCACTGGGGGTGCGGGTGAAATTTTCGTCTCCATATCGGCCTGAGGGCAATTCGATTGTTGAACGAATGAACCGTGACTTAAAGCAATCCTTGATAGCTAGAGTATTAGGTACTGGCAGGAACTGGCGGGCCCACTTGTATACCGTACAACGTGCACTTAATAATCTCCCTAGAAGACCTCTGGGTGGGCGGACCCCATATGAAATGCTCTTTGGCATCCAAATGTTTGTGCCAGACCTTGATGGTCTAGACATGGCGGCGCAATCCGCAATCTTTGATGTAGATAACCATTCTACTATGTTGCAGGACTTATAAGAAGCCCGTGACAAACTTGCAAACAAACATTTACCTTCAGCCACAGACACTGCTCTGCAGATTCTGGTTGACGGCTGGCTTCCGAAGGTTGGAGATCTGGTCCGAGAGAAGGTGGAGAACAAAAAAGAATTTGGCCCCTCTTATCGCGCACTGGTTCCAGTCCTTGGCTTGAAGGGTACTCGTACTGTCATCTTACCACCGCTTCCTGGTCGCAAGGACAACAGATACATCTCAGTGGACAATGTCAAGCTACAACATCTGGCCGATTCTGAATAGCATAACACCGGCGGTACCTTGTCCAGCCATTTCTAGGACTCATGTTTGTGGCCCTCCAGCCCACACGGACACTGATGTTGCCATTGAAATGGTCGATTTGCCTGAACGCCTGCTCGACTGCCCGACTTCCTCCTGCAACGAGGAGACCGAGTATACATACCCCGCCAACGAGTCAGTGGCTCATTTACCAATGACACCACTGAGCCCAACCCGTTATTCCTTTGATTCGGCTTCCGCCTCATCACTTGTCCCGTCCCGCTTCAGTGTTTTTGTGTCCTGGTTTCGAGACAATTTTTTGATCCCCCCATGGACATACATCTGGTTGGTACTATTCCTGATTTTTCTGTTCATGTCCATTGGCTTTGTGATAGTTTTTTTCTTACTCATTAATGGTCACTATTTACCAGAACGCTCTGCAGTGAACTGTGTCGCTGGAACTTTGGCTCCGCATTCTTCTTCTCACATCATGAAGCGTGACCACACATTTGTGAACATTTCAGCTTTTCCAGTTGCTGATGGCATCGTATGGGATGCGGTAAATTTCCAAATTCATGGACCAACCGAGATTATTAATGTACCAAATGTCCTCCGTGTTTCAATGGGTGATGTCGTTAAAAGTAATATTCATTCTGACGATTGGGATGTGCATGCCGTTGAATCGTTATTTACTGATTTGAAATATTATGCTGCTTTTAATGCTGAAGATTTGTACATGAATTCTGCAAGTTATGCCGATTTATATTGTTACCAGCATTGGGGCAACCACTTTCTCCATAAATCAAGTACCCTTCGGGGTCCTTTTAATTACACCCAATGGGAACATTGTCCGACCCCTTTGCCAGGTAGGTCCCAAACTCTTAGAAATAAGTTTACTTATTTTACAGACATTGATAGATCGAACCCTGGGTCCTATTATTTTAAATTAAACACTTCGTCCACACAGAAAATCATGTTGACCCATACCAAATTGCTATATTCGGGTTCCTTTCTGAACGCCTTAGCTGTGGGTGGTTATGAGCACTGGCAGGACACCATTGACTTGAAATCTATCTGGGGCACCAAATCATGGCAGGTGCAAGGCACGGAAGCCTTGCACCGTGCTTGCCCAATCCCGGCCCAAATTTTATTTTTAAATCATACTATCTATCAAACGACCTGTTGGGGTTTGGCTACTTCCAAACAATTAAATGCACCATCCATTCCCGTATTGTCTTCCACTACCACCGAGAGCTTGCATTTCAATATTTCCCTTGCCACTTTGCAAGCTTTGTTTCAAAACAATTCGTTTAATGTCTCTACGTTTGTTCAGTCCCCCTGGTTGGCTTGGCCCATTGCATCAAATGCCTGCCAACTGCGTTTTCATGACTCAGCTCCTGGTTACAAACAGGATAAGCCAGATCCAAGGTTTTCTAACTCTCGTACTGTTACAACATATTAGGTTGGTAAATTGTGTAAACAGTGGTTGCAGCACTCTTCATTAGATTCTGTAAAACAACATTTATCCCTCCTATCAGGCAACATTGATCTGTCCGATTTTGTTCTGGGGCCTCGTGGTCCTCGACCTAAGAGATTCATTTATGAAACTTACAATGAACTCTGGAAGCTTTCGCAGATTGAAGCTGCTTCCCGTCTCCGGGAAATCGATCAAGCAAATTTAGAAAAGGTGCTTGCTGTTGTTGACAATAGTATTAATACCCTGTCTTCCCGCATTTACACATTAGAGAATATTGTTTCCTCTGTTGTTGATATTGTACAAGATGATGTTTCTGTGTTATATCATGGTCAGAATCAATTGCGTTCAGTGATGCAGTTTGCATGGACTTTGCTAACACTTAAAATGGGTAAAGTTCCTTGGCATTTTTTGAACACCTCTGCCTTGTTCTTGTTCTTGCCGTTTAATTTAACTGAGAAACAGCAATTCATGTCCATGAAAGATGCAACATACACTCTCTTACATATCGAAAAAATAGAGCCCTGCCTTTCTCTGTGGCGGAATTGGATTCTGCAGTATGGCTGGTTCAAGGGGTTATCGCTTTGCCTTTTTCTTTATTTGAGTTCAGTTCCTGCATGAAACATTATCCTGTTGGCCGTTTTCAGCCTTTAGGCAGTGCCTTCTTGCATGAACTTTGGTCCCTGCCTTTCCTGTACAGATGCCTTAGGGACGGTAAAGAGGTTTTTCTCACAGGAGAGTAATGCCATTCTACTGTGGGTCATTCCTTGATTTGTAAACATATTAAATTGCACGGGGCTTGTAATGTTTTGGCTCTGAATCTTGCTTGTGTTTTAAAGGGCATTCCTGCTCCTGCTATATCACCTACTTTCACTGTGCTTGCAAATGGTAGCTATCTCCTTCTGAATAATCAGGACTGCTGTGGAATGCTGGCCGGCATCCCCTATATTGTAACAGTTTCCCACCGGGTTGTGTGCTGCAAAAATGTGCTTTTTCCTCCCCCGCACAACATAATAGATAGTTCCATTTGGCCTTCCATTCCGACATTGAAGGCGGATTTCAATAAATTGAGCAGAATAAAGGCGCTATTATTGAACCAGGAGGTTATGCTCACATCTGCACGGGAGACATTCGTCCTCCAGGTGGCTAGCACCCACAGTGAGATACAGGCCCTTTTGAACACAAACCTCCCACAACATTTCGGTGAGCTGATTCACCGTGTTTTAATGCATCTCGCACCGAAGGTCTTGTGCACTTTTTTAAAGTTGTGGGCTCTGGCCTTGTTACCTCCTTTCAAACTATATTTGGTGTAATACCGGATTTTATTCATTCTATTTTTTCCAGCATCTTTGGCGGCTTTCCGTTGATCCTCGCCTTAGCGGCTGGTATATTGCTTTTGGTTTGTTTGCTACGCAATGGCTGCACCTCCTGGGGGCCTCCTCGACCAAGGTCGACTCCGGATGCTCCGTGAACGCATCCTCATCGGCTTCGGCATCCTACCATTGGTGACACTCAGTGTGTCCTATAGACTTTCTTTTCGCTTTGCGTATTTCACTTGCGTGCAACCTGTGATGTCTTGCATCCGATGTCCTTTCTCTTGCTCCTTGGATTTTTGCCTCTCCAATACGTCTCTGTCTGACCCGGATTTTGGCCAGTTGATGGGTCCCTTAGAGGCCCATGAATGGGACTGTTCCGGCGATGGCTTGATGGCGCGTTCGGCTGCACTTGGAATTTTGGCGCAATGGGATGTCTGGGCGGCTGCTCAGACTCTCCTACGACACAGTTATATTGAGTATCACGCAAGTTGTCCCGCAATGCTCATCACTGCTCCCTCTTGCGAGGAACATGAATGCAGTTTTGATTTGTTGAACTGGATGGCGTCTCTTTTTTCTGACGATTCCAACGATGTCCTCTTGGAAGGTGTGGCGTTTTTCTGCAACTACACTTTATTGGATTAGGGGGCCTCCGTTTTCAGCGTCCTGACACTCTGGATTTTTTTTATTGGGCCTAACTGGAATTTTTTTATCCTGCGATTTCTTTTTCTCCCCCATTCCCTGTCCTTCATTGGGGACTATTTCTGCATAGACGTTTACATTCTGCTCCATCTATTTGAACTCTGTCTTCGCGTATGGACTGACCAGGGGAGGGTGTTGTGTGGTTTGTGGCCTCATTGTCTACATTGCTACGTTAGCTTAGGCCTGGCTGCCATGATGCCTTTTTGCACACGTTACTTTGTGACTTTGTTTTTCCAGCCTCTGCTTGTGGCCGGCTATTTTAGAACTGTCTGCCTTTTTGCCTTTCACCTTTTCTCCTGTTCCCTGTGGGTTTCGTCTGCACATCATGTACAAGGTCGAAAAACAACGTCCCTTGTTCTTGCTGATCTGGTCAGCCCTCGCACTTAGACCTAACACAGAATGCAGCTGCACTGGAGAAATTCGTGTGCTTTTAATATTGTGATCTCGCTGTTTGTGGCACTCGGAGAAAAACCTTTCCAGAGAGAAGAGCTGTGCTTGTCTGATGATGTAAACCTTGCATCTAGATATTGAGGTATGGGGATTCGCCTGACAACACCCAGAGGTCTTCTATTTTTATAATAAACTAGTTAATAGCACGGGGAGGGTGGTAAGGTCATTTAGCCCTATATCCACTGCTTTATGAAATGCTTTCCCCGTTTGTATTCTATGGAATTGTAACTATGCTTATTATTTTATCCTTATGCATTATGCTGATAGTACTGGCACGTGTACTGTATCTTAGAGCACGATAGTTGAAATAAACATTTTAAACTATACTGTGTCTCTTATTACGCACGTTGTGGACAAGTATGAGTGAGTTATGAAAGAGTGTTCTTGCTCCCGCGAGTCCTGAGAGAGACCGTGTTCTGGGTTGTCTAATCATTGGTAGCTGCGCTGCGAATGAGATGCTAACGCTAGTCGGATTGGGATTGTGGGTACTAAGGTGCATGGTTGGCTTACCACTATACTCCGAGGTCCTATTATCCTGTGCATAGCTCTGTGTATGTGCAGAATCCCTACAACAAACCCATAGAGTCATCTTTATCTCCCTTGGTATTGGCTTGAAAAAAAATGGTTAACTGAGGGTATGCGTTGATCTGCGGAACCCTAACAGTGCTATTTGGGTAGATTTGCAAACCCTCCATAGGATCTCTGACCTTTTGAGTATAGTGGCAGGGGTGAATTGGTTTTCAAAACTTGATTTACCTTCCGCTTATAACTAGGTGGTTTTGGAACCTGAGTGAAGACATTTCACAGAATTCACATCCCCGATTGGAACATTTCAGTATTGCCAGGTGCCTTTCGGTTTGGCCTCCGCTGCATCTATTTTTCAGCGTATCATGTATCAGCTGCTAAAGGATATAAAGGGGGTCGTCGCTTTTCAGAACGACGTTCTGATTTTTGCAAACACAAGCGAGGAACATGACAGCATTTTAGACCAGGTATTGTTTATTCTACAAGAAAGAGGGGTTATGTTGAAGATTGAGAAATGTGAAATTGCCAAGGCCAGAGTTGAGTATCTAGGACACAAGGTTTCAGGCAATGGCATTGAGCCAAGACCAGGATTGGTTAATGCTATCATTGATGCAAAGCCACTGATTGTCAAGTCTGGGTTGAAATCGTTCATGGGCAAGTGTGAATTTTATTCTTGCTTTCTCCCTGACTGTGCATCTCATATTAAACCGTTGACCATTTTGTTGAAGGAAAATACAGTCTTCAAGTGGGACACTACATTCCAAGAGTCATTTAAATGGGTTAAGAAAGAATGAGCCAGCTCAAGGGTCTTAAAGCCATTTGTTCCAAGTCTACAATGTTGTAACACAGTTGATGCTTCCAATGTTGGTTTACGTGCTATTCTTACACAATCTGGTGGTAAAGATGAAAAAACTGTTTGCCATACATCTCAACTGTTCAGGGAATCATGAACTCATTATTCTATAATAATACTCATAATTACTGATTTGTAAAGCGCGACTTATCACCCCTAAGGGTATTCAGGCACTGGTGGCTGTAGGGAGATTAAGTTAGCTATTTCCCAGAGTCACATGATGCATAGCTGAGTTGCTGCCAACGATCGAACTGCAAGCCCTGCGCTCCGGAGTCAGCCACTCTAACTGCTGTGCCACACCTCTCCCGCTAATAGAAAAATAATTATTGGCTTGTTGGTGGGCTATTCAAATATTTTAATCGCATGTGTGGGGAAGTAGGTTTAAAATTGTGACTGACCATAAACCATTAGTTGCCATTCCTTCTGGTGCGAAGAAAGGGAACAGACCCCTAGGATTGCTAGGGTCACAGCAAAATTATTGCAATACTAATTAGACAGAGAACACATCAAGGATGCCAAGAACGTTTGGGCAGATTTCTTGTCAAGGTTTCCAGCTACTGATGAAAATCCACATGATGTGAGTGAGAGTGTTGATGAGGATTGTTTTATCACTGCAATGGATTTAGAAGAATTGTGTGCAGTGTCCAAGGATGAATGGAAATCTAAGTTGGTTCAAGATGAAATCCTAAAATTGATTATTTCCTATGTGAAAACAGAGTGGCCACTGTAAAGGTTCCTGGTGCCATCATGTCACTCTTTTTGGAAGATACATAATGAATTATACATAGAAGATGGTCTTCTTTTGAGAGGAGATGAGTTGATTCCTCGGGCAGAGATCAGATTTAGGCTAATCAAAATGGGACATGACGGACATTTGGGAAAGACCTTTACAAGATGCAGGGCCAGACAGATGTTGTGGTGGCCATCCATGGGTAGAGAAATTGACCATTTTGTATAAAGGTGTGTGGTGTGTTATAGAGAAGAAAAGGGTTTGTTAGTCACAAAGCCTCCATTACAGCCGATTGAGTGTCCCTCTAAAGCCTGGGAGAAAATTGGTTGATTGATTTGGTTGGCCCTTTCAACTGTTTAACGAGCTATCTACGTTATGCATTGATAGCAGTGGATCTCTATTCTAAGTGGCCTGAAGTAAAATTCATACCTGAACCCAGTACGAACGAAAGCAGCAATAGAATTTTAAAATGAGATCTTTATCGGAGAAGGTTGCCCCAGGTTTTTGATATCAGGAAATAGGGTTCAGTTTGTGAGTGGGGAGATGGAGAAGTTTCTTAAAGCAAGTGACATCAAGCATCTCAAGACGTCACTCTATCATCTCCAAACTAGTGCCAGGTTGAGCGCATGAACAAGGTGTTAACTCAGTGTGTGCATTGGGCCATTGACAATAGATGTGTCATTTTGAATGCGGTGCACTCTGTGCTATGGTTTTATCATACAAGTCCTCATTCCATCACACAGGTGTACCCATTGGAACTATTGAGGGCAAGAAATCCAGCCACAAAGATTTGTCCCAGTAGATGAGCAGATGGGTAATATTTGGTGTAAATTTGGATGAATATAATGGTAGAGTTAAGATTAATGTAGCTAATGCCAAAATAAAGCAAAAAGAAACATTTGATAGGAATAGCTGAGTCCATGAAAGGAAAATTGAAGTCTGTATTAGGAAGGAGGCCTATGTTAAGTAAGGAGATAAGAAATTTAGCGAATCTTGGGTGGTGGACAGTGTGTGGAAGTGCCATAAGGGTTAATGGTAATGATGAACAGGGAACTCCACCATTTAACCAAGTTTCACTACCGTCTGAAGTGTCTAAAAATAATAATCCCACGGTCTGCAGGAGTACCAGTAATAGACAAGTTCTTCTCCGATCAGGAAGAAAACAACGGTTTATGAATGGAATGGTTTCTGAAATTGATGCTTATGAAGTATTGCAGGTTTTTTGGTATTTCATAAAAGGTTCTTATTAGCAGGCATTCCTGTATTGTTCAACCAAAGGTATTTTCTGAAAGTTCCAAATTTAAGTACTTTGCTATTTTAAATGTTCTTTGCTATTTGAATATTCTTGTATGCAGGAGTCACTGCATTGTTCAGTAATATTTATTTTTTTGCATTAGGTGAACTAAGGTATATTAGTATCTGTTATTTTAGATTTTCTTTTTTGATTTGAAGAGGAAAAGTAATGTGGTGTTTTAAACAAGTCAGTAACTTGCATGGGGAGCCTTGGTGATTTGGAATGTGGGGTCTTTGGAATACTGGAGATGCGTTAAGAGTTGTCTCTGAGAGTTGGTGGAGCAGCCGAGCTGACACGATGTGTTTGGTGGCTCATGTTTAATAGACTTACCTCCACTTCTTCTAGAAGTGGTGTTCACTGTCTTCATTTCTTTTTCTTCATCACTACAAGATGCCATTATAAAATCAGGACTTCAAGTCCCAGAATTCATAGAAAAAACTTAGACTGGAGTAGCACATCACACATGGACCTAGGAAACTTGGCTGCTATGAGCGCAAAAGAAACATTTGCAGTTTATCCAAGGCTGTAAGAAAGGCCAGTGGTAGGGAGACAAGGAGAGACAAATAAAGTCAGAGAAAGATAATAAGAAACAGAGAAAAAGAGATTGAGAGAGAAAGATAAAGAAGAAGAGAAACAGTAATAGAGAAAGTAATGAGAGACATGGAAGAGAAGAGAAAGATGGACTAATGGAGAGAGAAAGAAAAATGGGATAGACGGACATCAAAGTCAGAGGGATACATTCAGAAACAGAGACAACAGAGATAGAGTAAGGAGTGCTAAAAAGACAGACCTAAGGACAGGGAGAGGCAGTGTACGATAGACAGTGGGCAAGAAACACCAAGAGAATGAGACTGAAAGATGGAGAGACAGAACGTGAAAGACAGGGAGAGACAGATACAGAGATGAAGGGAGAGACAAAGGCAAGGGGAGAGTTATAAAAAGATAGGGAGTGACAACGAAAGACCAGGAGAAAAATAGAAATATGGCAAAAGGGAAAAGACAAAGAGACAGATAAGGGATGATAGAGACTTCCAAAAAAGACTTGGAGGGAGAGACAGCAGGATCACTCTGAACTGAGTGTACCTTTAATTATTTTTCCTTTCTACCTACCTAGCTATATCCATGTACGTGTCTCTATCTCTCTCTATATCTATCCACTTAACTCTATCTATATTAGCCTCTGTCGACATCTATTTATCTCTGTCTCTATCTGTTTCTGCCTGTGTATAAATATGTATGTACATATCTGCCCACATCTATCGCTCTGTTAGTCTATCTCCATCTCTTATCTATCTTTATAAGTCTCTCACTGTAGCTCTCTGTCCCAATCTGTGTCCCGTTATGCAGCACCTTTCTTGTTGCCTGTGCCTCTTCTGCCTCCTTGAATTGTCTTTCTAAATCAGTTTCCACCATAATCTCTCCCAACATCTGTGAGGATCCTAGTGCGTCCTGGGCACAATCTTACCATGCATCTGCTCGGACAGTTGTATATTCTAAGCACAGTCTGACTCCACAGCAGCAGGGACATGTTTTTATTATACTTTCAAGACTGGGCTATGTATTCTCATAATAAATTCCATAAGCTGTCAGCTGATGTCCAATAAACTAACATAGGTGGCAGAAACGGGTCACCACTGTTCTTAAGTCAATAGGGCACTGAGGCAGGCTTGATTTTCAGCATTTAATCTATATTTTAACACTCAACAGAGCTGCGCACTGGCCTAGAATATAGCAGAAAGAGCAATTTTTAACGGGCAGACCAGAAATGCACTATAAAAGACAACACTGAACATATGAACATCATACATTTCTACATGACACGCCTCAAAAAAATAGCTAAGCTTCAATACTCTACTGTTAGCTCCAGCACTTTTTGGTCACTGTTTTAAGAAAGTTGTGCTGGAAAATGCACCATTTTACCACATTAAAAACATATTCTCTGTGAGAACCTCTCCCCCAAAATTGCTGTTGGGACTGTTGTGCTTGCTCACTACGCTGATAGAGGCAAATTGAGGATTTCCTCTCATGCACCACCACTTTCGAAGTGCACCTGCCACCACTGCCTTAAGATCTGTTCTGCCCACAATAACACACATTCTCACCAAACTATTAAGCTTTTCTCTGTCCTCTGCCCATCTCCACTCTGTATCGAAGCAGGCCAATGTCCTCATACTCCTTCAAACACCAAACAGATCCGCCTAACATAGCCAACTATCAGCTTATCTTGTTTCTTGTTTCTATGGTCATTTACACTATTTTCCAGCCCACCCTACTGCAACATTTGTTAGTGGTGGGGTTTAATTGGGTTTGCCTTTTTTGGTATGCTTAGGACACTCCTCCTCTCAAGCTTTCTTTCACCAGTTTCTTTCTGCTATCAACATTTCAACAAGCTCAAAATTCTGTAATTTTAACTGTGAGAAGATGGAATGTCTCATTTTGGGTAGGACTCATTTAATTTGTTTATAAACCTGGTAACTTACCTCTTTGTGTTCGATCTTTAATAATCAGGAATCTCTGTATTCTCTTGGACGCCAATCTTTCTTTTAAACCACAAATTACTTAACTTTCAAACTCATACATCTAAGATCTTTGAGGAAGAACATAGCAATAAATTGATAATCCAGCGCATGGCAGTCCATCTTGTCTAGCATATGGCAAATCCATCTACCAGGCCCTACTCTAATATTATGTGTCTGGATGCTGTATCATCCAGAACTCCACTGCCAGGCTTACCCTCCCTTGATTGTATTTGTCCATAATCATCTTTCCAAATTTCATTGACTACCAGAGGCCAAACAATGTGCCAACAAATGTGCCAAACGCTTCTGCATCTGCCACAGTCTTGCTTCTACAGATGCAGTAGAACTCATGCTTTTTGTTCTTAGGAGCATCACCTTCTTATATTTCTTGGCTTTTGTTGGGCCAGTCCTCCTTGATACGAATTATATTGGAATGGTGCACCACTGAGCTTCTTTTCCAAAGTACATAATATACGGACAAGAGTTCCTTTTTTTGTTTCTGCTTTATTCAAATAGTATCAATGCACAAACTCCAGCCAACGCGTTTCGTTCAATTGACTTTAAACTTCATCAGGGCTGAAAGTGACAATGTAAAAACATGAATATATACACATAATAAAACACAAATACATACAACAAAAATTAGTCACATTCGCCTAATTCATTTCGGGTAGCAGCCAAATACCCAGCGCATTCTTAGTATGTGCTTGCCATGCTTGTTTTTGGAAAATCGTTGTGTTTTTCCTTGCTTCTTCTGCATTTTTGTCCCCTGTAGGCATACACCTCATTACGGCCTCGTGAGCCGAGTGACCGCGGCTGGGGGGCGGTCGTTATTGTGCAGCACGTTGACTCTACGTGCACGCTACCGGACCTGGAAGTTCGGAGCCGTCTTCTCTGTTGCTGCGCGCGACTTCAAATAGTGCAGTTTCGCGCCTGACCAGTTGATTTCATACGTACCGGAGACTAGACGTCTTGCATACATCGTTAAGGTAAAGGGCATTTGTTTGTGCTTTATTAGTATGGGTACTCATCTCAGTTTTGGTGCAGCATATCTTTTACGTTCTATACAGCTGACGTTTTCGGATACCACTCTGCTGTCGGGTTTTCCCGTGTGATGTGTTTATTCGGCAGCGCGTCTGGTAACCTACAGCGGGTACTTTGGGCGTTTCTTCCTGTTCTTTACATTAGGTTCACATAGAGATGGGGTATATTATTGCGATAGCTTGTGACCCTGTGTCTATGCGGCTTTTGTCTACAGTGTGGGTAACACAGGGGACTTTCTATTTCCCTGTTGTTGGTATCAGTAAGCTATGGTGTAAACACCATTTTAGTGTTTTATATTCACTTGGTCATATGACCTGACCGCATAATAAACTAACTATTGTGCTCTCATAAGAAGGTAGACATCAAACCATTTCGGTTCTGATTTTGGTGAAGTCTCGAGGCTTAAAGAAGAGTCCTCCGTTGCAGCTTATCCATTTTGACTGATTTTTATTAGTTTCTCTTTCTTGCCATCACTCAATGAGGTGATAGTATGGAGTTTCTTGTGTCTGTGCCTCTCTCTACCCATTACTTTTCTTTTATTTCTCTCTGTATATTGGTATTTGTTCCTTTCCACCACTTAACTTAATATGTTGCGATCTATTTGGGTGCCCCTTCTACCCACTACTTCTCTCTGTATATTGTTACTTATTCCTTTTCACCACTTAACACAGTATGTTGCGGTCTATTTGGATACGGGGTTCCCCCTCTTCCCTATCGCAATATATTGGAAGTAGTATCCCTTCAGCTGTGAAAATGTTTTATTTATGGTGCTAATCTCATCTTGGTGTCTAGGTATTGATGACGGGCCTACATACCTGGAGCCCTAACATGGAACTGTGCCGTATTTAACTATATCAGCTCTGGTTTTTACATATGAAACCATGGGGCGATAAAGCAAGTTACCTGTGCATCGATTTACCTCTACTCTTGCTACCCCAAATTGGATCTTTGACCTGTTTTACTTTTAAGGTATGCTCTTTTCATTTATAGGTCACCACACTTTGGTTGCGCGGTTGACTCACGTACATCACCTACGAGAGATGACAATATGTTCTCACCTTAGCACCTTTGGTTCAAACGTCACTTTTTTAACTGTATGTTAGTATCGCACATAACCATGGATACTTTCACTTGTGTTTTTTAAATGTTGGAGGGATGGCTCTTCTCTTAAAACACTTGCCATTTAACATGCACAGGCAGTTTAATAATACGGGCCATAGTGGGCTTTAGGTAGCCATTTATGATCTCTTTAGTGATCAATCAAATGTCATCATCCAGCCCCTTGTCAGTTCCCTTTAGTGTTTGTTGTTGTAGTAATTATGTAAATATATGCATAGCATCACCCAGATGATTGTTTTTAACTATGGTAGTTTGTTGTTGTATTTAATCTTCTTCCTCGTGTGCCAGCTTCATTGTTATGAATGTTCAATAATGTATTATGGTCCAAATCTATTTGTGACTAATTTTGTTGTATGTATTTGTGTTTTATTATGTGTATATATTCATGTTTTTACATTGTCACTTTCAGCCCTGATGAAGTTCAATGTCAATTTAACGAAACGCGTTGGCGGGAGTTTGTGCATTGATACTATTTGAACAAAGGAGAAACAAAAACAGGGACTCTTGTCCGTATATTATGTACTGTGGAAAAGAAGCTCAGTGGTGCACCATTTCAATATAATTCATATTCTTAATCTGCGCTGCAGTTGCACCCAATGACGGCAGGTGCAGGATTTGTTGTGCACATTCTTATTGATCATCGCAAGACACTAATACACAAGAAACGTAGCAGTGAAGTGCGGCTATTATAGTCCGCCGTCGCTTTATCTTTTTCTAGTCCTCCTTGATGTTGTCTTTGCATTTTCTACTTGTGTAAACCGCCCTCCATTGTATTTAATATATTTCATATATTCATTTATTTGAGAGCACATTTCTAATTTATAAATGCATGCTGCATTTAGTAGTATTGGAACTTGAATACGATATAACATTTGCTTTATTATTATTACATCAATTATTCATGCATACATGTATTCATATGATTTATAATGGTTTAAAGAATTGCGTGAAGGTATAAAAGATTATTATGATAATTCTTGCATTTGACAACATTCATTGTGATGTATTTCCTTTTCATAATATTCAGAAAAGTACATCCAAGCTTGGTACAGACAAGTATTAGGCAGAGAGGAGAATATTGAACTTCTGGGGAAACTTGGTTCATGCAAGCAGAAGCTGTGAACATCCTATTGAATGCCACAGCTAACTGAGAGGAGTGACAAAGAATGACCTTCTCAGTATAGAACAACATGACTGTTGTTTTCCGGCTAAGATCTGCAGATGAGGGGTCACCTAAGAAACTCATATAGGCCCTTTTGGTTCAAGACAGCTTAACAAGGAGGAGTTGGAGAACAGAGACTAGTTCCAATATTACATACAAGAAAATTCTGAAACATAGTTACAATTTTGAAATTATTTTAAATATTTTGTTAATTAATAGCTTTTATTGCCTCAATTTTGTTTATCTTTATAGTTATATTTATATATATTATTTACATTAGAATAGGACATTGATTTAATAAAATCATAAAATATAGCGTGTATTATTAAATGTTTCTATTCCTGATTAAATCCATGAACTGCGCAATTGGTATTGAACTTACAATCACTCCTGTTTTCAATTATCTTCATGCAATCCACAAAATCGTCCCTTTGTTCATAAATTTTATTGATCACTCGAATATTGAAGTTCCAGAGTGTTGCAGACCCTCTTGGAAGTCTTCTTAGCACTATCTGTTCAAGAACTTCTGTTCGTTTAGAAGGAGATGCAAAAAATACTGTAATTCCACCCATCTCTGAAACCAACATTTTGACTATGGATACTTTTGATGAAGCCTGTTTAATGATTAGATATAGCTAATAAGCATAACTCTAACTACAATGCACATTTGGGTATACCGCCCTGACTTTCCTTTGAACCCTACCAGATGCAACATGCATGACACTGGCACCATCATAGCTTTGATCGATTTCTTTTACTTTAGCACATTGCTGTGGGAAAACTAGGTTTAATTAATGAAATGTAGCTTTAGCAATTGCTTCAAATGTGTGAAACTATAAAATCATTCAACTACCTTACAATTGCCATCAATGTAGTGAAAGACGAGAACTGACTGAGTCTTAATAGAGCCATCAATAGTGTCATCTGGTTGGATAGCCTTATAATCAGTTCTTCTCAGTTGTTGTATAATATATTCTCTTATTACCTACAGCATACAGTCCAGCATCTCATCCTGAATAGTTTTATAAGTGCCCTTAAACACACTGGGAAATGTGTTTCTATTGTATTGTTGATGCTGGAGACGAAATAAACTAGCCCACTCAATACTCAAGGATTTATAGACTCTTCAGTATCATCATGGCCTCGTAATGCCAATTCAAAGGTACCACAAAAATGAATACAGTCAATCAATTTTGATAACATTTTTCAGTTTTCATCAACCTCTCTGTTATGATTACTTACTCCCACACAATATGCGTCATTCAACTCCTGTAGAATGTCTGATTTTCAATTCATCTGTCAAATGTGATTTAAAGGAATCGTGTTTAAAAAAAAAACATTCTGCCAGATGTTTTAAGTCAGTAACTCCAGATTTTGTCCAGGTAACTACACCCCCACAGAACAAATAAGGAAACAAAAGTCACTTTATTTTTTTATATCAAGCTCCTCTTCTACTACAAGATTTTGGTGGCCATCTTGGAGTGGGTTGGCGCCAACCTAAACCTACCTGTATGATCTACACCATCTACCTTTGCTAAGTGCTCCCCCCTCTACTCACTACAGAATCGGCTGAAATTACTATGGTCCTATCTACAATCATAACTTGATACTACTATATAAAATCCCAAGTAGTCTGTCTGCCCCTACCCTTACTATCCTCACCAGCCCTTGACTGCCTCTTTCATGCCTACAGCTGTCCTCCTGTATCCCCTGAACCTTGAGGCCCCCTCTGCATACTCTGTTAGCGTCAGAGATATACACCCATCCCAATTAGGGCCATAGCATTAGAAATATGGCTACACTTCACACCCTTCAAAATAGCAGATATCCTGGAATGAGTTTTTTCCTTCCACTAGTACACTTCCTCAATCTCCCTCACACCAATGCCTTATTAATTCCCCCATCCCTCTTAAACTAGCTCCCCCTGCTGTTTCTTCATCATGGTTTCCACTCACATCAAGACACCGATCCCCCTACTATCTTCTGCCGGAAGTAACTAATTCAAAATTGAGTACCCACCAAACTCAACCAAAACGGCCACAAAAAAACAAACACAAAATGCTCAAACAGAACTCAGAAACACTCTTCTTAAACTCCTACTTCTGCGTCAACAGGAGCTCGATAATAAACTATCTAATATTCTTCACCAACCGTTCAATGGAGGAAAGTCTTATCCTCCACACTCAAGGTCTCCTCCTCCAAGAAGATACCGCATGGCCTCAAACTTTCTATTGACCCCTCATCAGTATATAAGGCTGAAACCTCCATTACCATCTATAATAATGGCACTGTACTCACACAATCCTCCAACCGCAACTTGAAACTCTTCGAGGATCTCTTCCCCCTCATTAGATCTATGCTCTGCAATGAAGTACCTCTAATCTCCCCTCTCCACAGAGAGATCCCCATATGCCACTCGCTCCTTCCCTCACATTCTCACATCCCGTTAATGGACCTCCCACCATTGGGCCCATACCTTCCCAGACTCCACACTCCCTTCCTGAGATAAATAACCCTATTCCAATTCTCCACTTCACCTCAGTACTAAACACCACCTCCCCCCAAAGGGTTTCAACCATTCCACAAACCTCCATTCCCTTACCATCTTCCCCTCAACACATGACCGGATCAAATATTAATCTCGACGACTGTAACAAATTTAGCACCTCCCCTCACACTCATTTATCGGACACCGTGAAGTCGTTCACCACGACCACTAATCACAAACCCCCCTCTTCCCTAGAAAACACTAGAACCCCACACAACAACACTCTCCCCTCTCGGTACTCAACTCGCACTCAACGTACTTCCCCATACCCAAATCCTACCTACATCTAACCTCCGAACCACGCAACATCACATGGTCCTTAACCAACTCCCCTGCCCCATACCCCAAGATTACCCCAATCCACCTTCATCCCCACTATCCACCTTAACCTCTCATGCGTTCCCTCCATGCAGTCCCACAGCACCTCCACTCTCTGGTCTACACTCCAAGAACTAAAAAACGAACTACAATTGATGAGAGTAGACATCCAGAATCTACTTCATACTACCTCTAATCTGGAACACAAATGTCTGAATCTAAAAAAGTATTATGGGACCCAAAATACCCCCCCCACTCAAACGCCCTACTGACGTTTGCCCTGTCAACACCAGAACCCATTTTCCTAAAATAAGCTACAAAATGAACCTTGATCACTCCTCTCGACCCAATAGATTGGTCAGTACCTTATCAACCAATGATATCCACTTCCTACTCACTTCCTATACCCAGGCACCCATCAATCATTCCTCATGCCCAGTGAAAATCCAGAACATCATCACCCATCCATTTAGAGACCCCCATCCCATATTTAGGACCATCACTAAATCCAGTCTCACACCAGTCCCCATCTTTCACCCATCCACAACTGTTCCTAAAACCAGCCTTAAATGTGCTCTACTCAATTGCAGATCTGCAGATAAGCATGATATCAATATTGCCCACCTTATACTTACTCATGATCTGGACCTCTTACTAGATGGTGCTCGACTCCTCATCCCCCATACTGGACCTGTTAGTTCCTCCCAGCTATGACATTATGGTTTTGGATCGCTCTGACCATATGGGTGGGGCTTGCCTGTATCCATCAGAATAATCTCTTACTAAAACAATCGCATACTTAACCTCTGCCCTCATGTGAATACCTAAGGATCAATATCTCAACTAATGATAACACAGTATGTCCATTACACGTGATCTACCACCCTCCTGATGACAATCACTCATTTATAGAACAAATCATGGAGATCATCTCTACCAACATCAGCTTGCACTATAATCAGATTATCCTTGGTGACTTTAATATTCACTGGAATGTCACAAACGATCCTCTGGTGAATAGCTTCAAATCATTCCTCCACGACCTCAACCTGGTTCAAACCTGCAACAGTCCGAAGCACAATAAAGGGGCAACTCTAGACCTAATAATAGCAAAGGAGCATACCATCCAAATTGAATTTATCCTCCCATGTTATTTGACAGACCACCATTGCATCCTATTCTCCATAGCAGAAAGTGTAATCATCTCTAAAGGGCAACCAATGAAACCAAAATGTTGGACCAGAAACATTAACCCTATTGTGCTAACTATTCTCATTAACAACATTCTACCTCCATCCACTAACATCTCATACACACAAGACCTGGCTAATTATTACATCAACTTCATGTCTGACATCATGGATGCCATCACTCCCAAACAATTGAAAAGAATCCAGATAAAAAAATCCAACCCTTCATTCAACCACAGGCTTAATAGTGAACATCGCTCACTAGGAGCAGCTGAAAGAACTTGAAGACTCTATCCTTCTCTGACTAACCTCAATTTACTGAAACTAAAAAGGAAAGCCTACAATAGGCATTCCAGAATATCCAAAGCATCATTCTTCAAACTGCAACTTGATATAGCCGAAAACCATCCTAAAAACTGTTTGAACTTGTCAAACATCAAACCAATAGAAAACCCAATCACATTTCTTCCACTAGGAGCTCAACTCCAACTAGCTATGATCTTTTTGCCTCCTTCTTCCTTGAGAAAACTAAACAAATTGACATGGAACTCAAAGCCACTCTAAAGCTCCTACCCATCACCAACATGCCACCTCTCCCCACATCTCTCAAGGAATCCACCCTGAATGCCCATCCCCTACACCCAAAAAAATTTGTCTTGTGGTCCACCTTTAAGACATTTAATGAAACTAACATCCTAAATCTACTATCCTCTCTCAAATACTCTAACCATTACGTTGACCCCTTACCCTCCAAACTTCTCAATGAGATCAAACACTCCCTGCTTCCTTTATGGACCAAGATTATTAACGTCTGCCTAACCCAAGGCTCCATACCAGATTTTCTGAAAAGTGGTCAGGGCACCCCTATACTATAAAAAAAAAAACAATGCTGACCTCTCAGAACCTAAAAGCTACCGTCCTTATTAACAACATCCCAACTATTGCCAAGCTGTGTACTACATCAGCTTTGTAACCACATAGATCAGTTTCAACTCCTTGACTAATACCAATCTGGTTTCAGACCGGGTCACAGTACTGAAACTGCCCTGATCCATATCATCGATGATGCCCTGAGACTCCTAGACCTGAATGAATCCTGCTTATTAATCCTGATTGATCTGTCAGCCGCGTTTGACACCGTTAAACATGAGAACCCCCTAAAAAATAGGATGTGCTTATTGGATACCGTGTTACAATGGTTCTCTTCATTCCTACACAACAGAACCCAAAGAGTTATGCTCAGCCACACTCTTTCCATCCACATGCAGGTCACGAGTGGAGTCCCCCTAGGTTCCTCTCCCCCCCCCCATGCTTTTCAACCTACTCATGGAACCCCTGACTCAAATCCTCCAACTATCCAACATCTCCTACCATATGTATGCTGATGATACGCAACTCTACATTAAAAATCGCTTCTCCTGAAGACATCGGCACTCTCAACAACACTCTGACAAAACCTCAGCAATGGCTCATGCGCAACCACCTGAAACCCAACGCCCTCAAAACTGAATTCCTCTTAATCTCTCCTCCCAATCACACTCTGAACATCAAAGATTGGCTCACCGATCTAACTGCCCTGAACTGTACCCCACACATCATAACCTCAGCAAAATCATCGGGAATAATCTTGGACAATCACCTCTCAATGAAGGATCGCATTAGCACCGCCACCACAGGTGCCAACTACCAAATGCAGTTATTAAGGAAATTAAAACCTTTCAATCCGACGGCAGATCTCAAGATAGCAGTTCAAGCGCTAGTGATTTTTAAACTAGATTATGGTAGCAATACCCTTGTGGGTCCATCAAAAGCAATACTGGCACCTTTAAAGGTAACTTTGAACATGGCAGCTTGACTCATTACTTGCTCAAAAAAGTGATCACTCCTGACCTCAAGACACTGAACTGTCTACCGTATGAGGCAAAGATCCACCTAAAATTGCTTGCTTGATTCTCAAAGCTCTTCACCACAGCACTCCAACTTACCAGGCCAAGAAACTCACCCTATCAGGCGAGAACAGAACTCTAAGAAGCACAGGCTCCCTTCTACTAAAGCCCCACAAATTAAAAACAAGCATTGGCATAGCCAATAGGTCTCGCTTTTGGGACCTTATAAGTATTTAGTTATGCAGCACAATATCCTTGGTGCAACAACATCAACTGTTGCATGGCTAAACATTTATAAGGTCCCAAAGGCGAGACCTATTGGCTATGCCAATGCTTGTTTAGGACTTGTGCCCTGCTAAAGGGGGACAGAAGGTGGAGGAGAAAGATGGGAAAACAGTGACGAATGAAGAAAGCAGTGATGCAAAAGAAACTACCCAGAGTCAGAGGCAGGGAGTGTCTGGTGGTGGGTAAACGAGATAGGAGGTGGAATCAAGAGTACGCAGCGTTGGTATTTGGCAACGCGACCTTCTACAGAGTTGACAGTGGACTTCTGAGCAAACCTTTGGGGCCCGGAACTTATTCTTCAAGTCCTGTCAGGATGAAAAGTGCAGCAGCATTGAAAATGGCCAAGAAGGTATCGGGGATAGAAGCTGTGACGTGCGTTGTGCAAACTGCAGATGGTCGCTGCGCCAAGTTCTGAAGGTGGGGCAGGGTGTGGTGTCATCGGTACACAGAGTGAGTGGCACAGGGCTTGAAGGGAGGCAGTGCAGAGAATGACCCAGCACCGAGGGTAGCAGTGTACTGGCTGGCACAGGGAAGGAAGGCAGAAGTAAGGCAGGAGGCACGGAGGGCAACAGAAACAAAAAAAAAACAAGCATTGGCATAGCCAATAGGTCTTGCCTTGGGGACCTTATAAGTGTTTAGCCATGCAACAGTTGATGTTGTTGCACCAAGGATATTGTGCTGCATAACTAAATACTTATAAGGTCCCAAAAGCGAGACCTATTGGCTATGCCAATGCTTGTCTTACTTGACACCGGATTTAGCAGATACCACAAAGGATATTCAGGCCTACACCAAAAACATAATCAGGCCTAGACCAAAAAGGTTTCCCACACCGACAGGGGGGAAAAAACTTTCAATAAGCCAGCATATTTTATTAGGACTCATGGCAGAACAAGCCCCTTTGTTCAGCACAAAGCGATACCAAAGGGGATGATGGACGGAGCGTTTGAGCAAATCAAACACTCACCCCCAGTCAACTGATCTGGGTTTAATCCATCATCATTCTTTAGCTCACTCCACCACCCCAGTTCAGACATGGCCATATGCAAATCAGTCTGACCCTGTGCCTCATGGGAACAGTCCAGCCCGAACTGCCAAGCCATGTCTTCCCTGGACCGGAAACAAGCATCCTGGGACCGGTTTCTGGCTATTCAGCCGTCATCAGCCAGGCTAGCTTGAATCCAGTGGCAAAGTGAGCAAGGGACCCACGTCTGGGCATACCCTGCCAACTTAGGGCGAACAAAGCGATACCAAAGGGGATGATGGACGGAGCGTTTGAGCAAATCAAACACTCACCCCCAGTCAACTGATCTGGGTTTAATCCATCATCATTCTTTAGCTCACTCCACCACCCCAGTTCAGACATGGCCATATGCAAATCAGTCTGACCCTGTGCCTCATGGGAACAGTCCAGCCCAGACTTGGGTCCCTTGCTCACTTTGCCACTGGATTCAAGCTAGCCTGGCTGATGACGGCTGAATAGCCAGAAACCGGTCCCATGATGCTTGTTTCCGGTCCAGGGAAGACATGGCTTGGCAGTTCGGGCTGGACTGTTCCCATGAGGCACAGGGTCAGACTGATTTGCATATGGCCATGTCTGAACTGGGGTGGTGGAGTGAGCTAAAGAATGATGATGGATTAAACCCAGATCAGTTGACTGGGGGTGAGTGTTTGATTTGCTCAAGCGCTCCGTCCATCATCCCCTTTGGTATTCCTTTGTTCAGCACAAGCAGGAAATATCTGGCCACAACACTTCGAGCAGGGCACCATATGCAGCTCACGTCTCGGCAGACGGATGGAAGGGCCATAAAAACCCCGCACCCCACTCCACTTCAAAGCGGACGCCAGGGATTCTTCAGAGTTCAATGCAAACGCCCCATAAATTCTCCGCTTATCTCCAAGAGCGCATTCCTCTAAGGCTCTCTAAAACAGGCAGAGACACAGGAATTTGGAAGGGGGCCCCAGCAACAACATAAAGTGTTCGTTGCCTAGTACAAGGGCTATCAGATATAGTACATAGCCCCCACTATAACATAACTCAAGGGCCCAAAAACGCTCACTAACAAGGGTAAAAGACAACCTTTGGCATTCTTTATAGCCGCTCAAAGCATTTAACTGAAAAAGCAAGAGGTCACAAATAACCAATGCTGCTGTCTCAAACACGCATTAACACGTGTGCCAGGGCAAATTTTAGCGCAGCTGCAAAATAAAACAGCTGCCTTACAATAATGGGGCTAAAGTAATACGCAGACAAGGATACTAAACAAGTAGACAGGAAATACACTGGATTGCTCCAGAGAACGCTTAAATACTACTAACAACTTGCTTTGATCGCAAATTGTATATTACTATTACGTTTTCAACCATGTAAAGCGTTCTGACATGTACAATTAGAGGTCAGTGCTATAAAAGTCCAATAAAAAATAAAGGCCTTGCATACATCTTTGTGATACGCTGCTGTATTTTGCAAACTCTTATTTTGCGTCAATGCTTATACTGTGACAATAATAAGTGCATTGAGAACAGTCCTATAGGCTGACATCTAAAATCGAAAGGGAGTGCACACCTACACCATTTTCTTTTCATATCTGCAATCCGTTTTTATTGAGTAGATCAAAAGGGCGAGCAAGAGTTTTCTGAGATATGTCTCTGTTTGGGGAGCCCTGATAGGGGTGAGAAGTGGCCGTGAATGAGTGTCCCGTACGTCTGGCCAGCAGCGTGGAGCCTCGGTAAACATCCTGGTGACACGAGCACAGGGCACGTCAGTCACAGGCGCCGGGCACGGCCGAAGCACCAGTGGATAATGGCGCCCTAACTTGAGACTTTAAGCAGAGCCAGATAACCTCATCTCACATAATGTCCGAGTGTTAGCCGCTCTGTCGTGCGGCCACTTCAAAGAGAAGAAGCGCCTCACGGCCCTTCCCCCACAAGCCCACTTGTGCATAGAAACAAAACAATGTCAGTTCCCTAATCTCGGTAGGAAGTAAAGCGTATGGAGCACTACTAATCACGGCAAAACAAACAAGGACATGGGTGCAGACTTTAAATGACACTGTCCAGTTCAGACATGTCAATAAGACGTAGTAAGACGCACGGCCTCAAGTGTCCATGTCTACAGATGCAGAGCACTAATTAGCAGTACAAAACCTTTGAGGAAAACAACTTTAAAAAAAAAAAAAAAAGATGCGCGGCCAAGAAACGCGCTCTCTGTTGAGAGAGGGGGAGGAGTGGTGAGGGAGGGGGAGGAGGGGGAGGAAAGGCAGATGGTGCCTCGCCAGCGATGCGAGGAATGCATGGCAGCTGCGCGCGTGCACGCTCTCGCGAACGCAAGCTGGTCGCCGGCTAAAGCCACCGTTTGCATTTCCAAAACCCGCTTACTAAAACTCTCGCCAGAGCAGCGCATGCGCTGGCTCAGGCGAGACCTAAAAAGCTAGGGCCGCGGGGGTGGTTCAGGACATGGGGGTGGGGGGAGGGGGGGCAGCAGTTCAGGGAGTGGCAGAGCGCACACATTGCACAGTTCAGAGGTTGGCGCCAGGCACGAAGGACAGCGGTGCTGTGGCTCGCGGGCTGTGCCCTGTCACACTATCTGCGCGAGCGCTCTCTGCAGAGCCCTCCCTATCAGGGACTCGCAGCCAAGGAGGGCCTGTGAGCTGCCAAGGGCTGGGCGTGGCCTCGAACACCGGCCACTCCAGGGCCTAGGAGATAAGTGAACCATAGTAAATTAGGAGAGACGGGTAGAGGGCGGGGCGAGACCGAGGAGGAGAGGGAGACGAGGAAGAGAGAGAGAAGAATGAGACGAGGGGGGAGGTGGGAGGGAGTGAGAGGCATGGGGAGAGCAGAGACAGGTAGATTGGAAAGATGAGGAAAGAAGAGATGAAGATAACGAGGGTCGCGGATCATAGAGAGGGAGGTAGAGGTGGCCAGACAGAGGGAGAAAAAGAAGAAAGGAAGAGACACCGGGGGCAGATGGCTATATATATATAGGAAGGGACAGCAGAGCTAGCCTAGAGCCAGGTGGAGAGGCACTGGAGGAGAGAAGAGAGGCTGGAAGAGAGTGGGAGGCACAACGGGTGTAATAATGGCATAGACAGGGTGCTAAAGGCCTAATGCGAGCAAGGGAAAATACCTCCCTAATACCACAGTCCTAATAAGGACAGGGGCAGAATAAGTCAATTGCTTAATTTTTTACACAGGGCTTAGAAACACAGTTACTTTCACGGCATTATCACAGGTGTTACTATCGCGTTAATGGTACTAATTGAATCCAAATTAGAAAGCTAAAAGTTTGAATCAAAGGGACATCATTGGGCCTGACTGAAAGTTAAATAAAGATCTCAGCTCAGCCCAATTCATCGAAATATTGGCGGGGAGGAGGGAGGGAAATGGGGGAGGGGTATTCTTAAGACTTTCGCGTTCATGAAGGCTGTAAACGGCGCGCACAGGGCTACTCCTTGAAACTGGAGGCCATCGGAACAAGCATTGGCCGCGCGGCCGCGAAACTGACACGGTCGCGCGGCCGTGAAAGTGAAACTAAGCGGGTTTTGGAAGTGCAAACAGTGGGTTTTGCTGGCAACCAGCTTGCGTTCACGCGAGCGTCCAGATGGCGAGGGAAGCCATATGGCGCCTGATCGCGCGTGCACGCTCGCGTGAACGCAAGCTGGTCGCCAGCAAAAGCCACTGTTTGCACTTCCAAAACCCGCTTACTAAAACTCTCGCCAGGGCAGCGCATGCGCTGGCTCAGGCGAGACCTAAAAAGAAGACCTATAATCGCTCCTTCTCCTTAATTGCCCCCAAAATCCAACCCTTCAATGACCCCATTCAAACGGAAAGTAAAACAACTACTAATGACCAGATTCCTTCCCCAATGATGTTACAACTTCTCAGATGTTACTCTATATACTCTATATATCCTTTGAATGACTGCCTCAAATCAAGTCTACCTATGGTGACACTCTTCCACACTACTCCCTTTGTTGTTCCCCCACATTTGTATGTTCACATATGTTTTATTTCTCCTGTTGTAACGCCCTTTGATTCTCTAGTGGGTCATTTGTATACGGTAATCTATCTGCTTCCATGTTGTGCAAAGCTCTGACACCCGACAGGGTCATGTTCGCGCTTTATAAAACTCAATAAATAAATAAAAATAAAAAATAATCCTCATTCGGACAAGAGCACAACTGCAGCTGCACATACAGCTTTCCCCCATGAGGAAGGGCCTTGCAACTATTTGCAAAGTTCATCTCTGGTCACTGGTAATAATTGAATACAATGTTATCCTGTAAAAATTAATACTGTTGTTTGTTGGGTCATGAGGGTTTGTGCAGTGGAACCTTCTTCCTTCTCCCCTCGAGGTTGCTGTGGCTGGATAATGCATGTGGGCACTCACTAGCAGCTGAATCCAGACCTTTTATCTAAGCATTCTCTGAAAAGCCGTCTGACCACACACAACTAACAGGCAGAATAGATTGTATTTGGAATGGTTCCCACTGCATTATGCCAATGATAACTCCACTGTGGTCATGGATTAACCTTTAAAGTAAAAAATAAAAAAGTGTGAAGGATTTAGTAAGATGCCCATCTAGTGACTGGTACTGCACAATGTAAAACCCAGAAACCTGTGATCAATCGCAGCCTCCTCGATTGTGATCATAAGTGATTTATGTCACATTTCCTTCATTTCCTTGCTTTATCACACTGCAAGAATTGAGGAGAATTGAGCTGTAGCCCAGATTCAGCAACTACTATTGGGCCATAGCTGGCCTGCCCTTAGTGTTCCAACACTGTGACACACTTTACCTTTTGCTCAGAGTAACAACGTGTGAGGGGAGTTCTTATTTTAACTTCTAGCTTGCCTCAAAGCACAAAGGCCTCACTTATCAGGCCATCTGCCCTCTTTTTGTTGGTGTCTCAGCCTGGCTAGTAGCTATCAAGAGCCTAAGAACTAGATTACAAGTGCCATGGAGGGAAGAAAATGCACTCAGCTTGTTGTCACTTCACAAGTGCTTAGGAGACACTAAGATTTGGAGGCAGTTTTTTTATTTTATTCAAGCCATATATGTTGCATGGGTACACTGTATGAATACAAACATATCTGTCTGTATTAGTGATTACATTAATAATCATTTATCTAGTGCATATTCATTTTTTATTTCTTTTATATAGCTGCTCATCCCAATGTAGGGTGTAAGAGTGCTTTACATCACACAGAAATTATACTGTGACATTGAATCATATGACTGTGTAAATCAATGTACAGGAAATGTTATATGTACAATAGGGGTTACAATGAGTAGGAGTTACATAGCATCCATACTTGAAGGCATTATATGTAAAGAGTGATTGGTCTGCAGAAACATGAAGTCAATATTTAAAACATAACACAGTGTTTGGGGTTGTTGGTCAAAATGCAGCTCCTTGATGCCTACCCATAGCTCACTGTGCAATATTAAAAGGAATTCAATATATGAACTGCTAAGTCACAAAAGGATTTATGTGACCAAAGCAGTAACCCAATGAGCTAGCTACATAAAATACAAATCTGTGATCTGCATGTTACACTTTTTGCTTTGCAGCAGTCACATTAATGCTTAGACACCTTATAATGAGTTAACAGTGACTAGACATAACAAAGACCTTTCCATCAAGTGCATTAGCCACCAGAGATCTTTCCCTTAACAAGCTATTACATTCTGGGAGTTGTAGACCTGGTTTACATCACGTAAACCAATTGGACTAACACACCTGAAAGCAATCATTTTAAAGAGGAGCTGAACTGGTGCAGTATGCCCCTGGTGACATGGAATCATCTTGTGACCTTAGAAAGTAGTTTTGGGCAGTGAGTTTCCAGAGCTTACCTGCCTTAATGGGACTTAACTGTGCACTCTACTGTACTTCTTTGCTAATGGCATTCTTATCTCAAGCACAGCTGCAAAGTTTTCCAGGTCCATGGTTGACTAGCTGGTCCAGTCACAATTTTATTTTTACATTCTAGCACTTGTAGCCCTTGTATTGTAGTGGGTTAAGCAACAGAAAGCAGAAAGTACTTGCTTGAGGGTTGTGCAGCCATTGTTGCAGAACAATGAAAGGAAGCTGATGAGGCCTAATCTTGGCACACATGGAGCACGCAGCAGCAGGGAATTAAATATCTGTATAAATCATGCTAGCAGGGTCGGATTTTCCCATCGGTCAGTCTGGCAGTGGCAGAAGGGCTGGTCTGACAGGTCAGTGGGTCAGTGTATGAGACAGTTATATGGATGTTTATGGACCTCATTTATGGTCTGGCGAGGAAAAATGCATGCAGTCACCCACACCTCGCAAAACAACTCTCCAAGTTGTCTTTACATGTTCCTTAAGCATTGGTAAAGCCAATAGGTCTCACCTATGAGAGCATACTAGTGGTTCAATAGTAATTAAAAATAAAAGAGGCTATAAAAGGTACCCTTGCATAGTACCGTTATTCAGATTAAAGAAAGGTGAAAGAGTGTCATTGATATGAATTGTTGCTGACTGAGAAGTATATAATGCTTTAATTATATTCACAAAATTAGGACCAAAAAGAAAAGCTTCGAGTGTTTGAAATAGCTGCCAATCTACCTTATTGAAAGCCTCTTCTGCATCTCACACTAACAGGCCAACTGGGTACTCAAGTTTATCAATGGAGGATAAAATGTGACATAAAAGATATATATCATGTGCAGAAAGTCTACTTTTCATAAAACCTGTTTGTTCGGATTGGATAATAGAATTTTGAATTGGTGTTAATCTGTTAGCCAACATTTTGGCATAAATTTTACAGTCTTTGTTGATGAGGGTGATTGCACAATAGTTGGTAAAGTGGGGTCTGTATCCTATTTTGGAATCACAATAATACCGACTTCTTTGAAGTGGTGAGCAGAAAATAATGAAATAATGAAAGTAAAGTGGGGAATAGTTGGATTTGGAATTTTTGTTTTAATTCTGCAGGGTTACCATCAGGACCTGGTGACTTTTTGGAGTTTAGCAACTTTATTGCCAATTGAATTTCTTAGATACTAATAGGATTTTCTAGGGTGATTCAATCTTCTGTAAAATTCTGGGGTAACTGGCAATTGGTTAAAAAAGTATCAATTTTATCGGATTGAAGGAGTGAGGTTCGTCATAAACGGTAGAGTAAAAGGATAAAAATTATTTTGCAATCTCTTCTATTTTAAGTTGTAATTTACCATCAATTTTATAATAACATTGATTTGATTTTTATCTCTTTTCATACGTAGAAAGTTGACTAATAATTGTCCAAACTTATTGGAATTAAAGTAATAGTTTGATTATTCCTTAGAAATTAGAAAGCCATCCCTGTACTTAGTAAGTTGTTATAGTCATAGGTTATTTATTGTAGCTGAGACTTATATTTAGGATTTCGGGAAGAGATGAAGCACCTCTCAGATTTGGCTATTAGTTTCTCTAGTGAAGTTAACTGAGTGTAAAAGTTTTTATTTTCATAAACCATCATAGATATTGTAACATATCAGAGAGACACTTTAAATGCACCCCAATAAATAAAACTAAACTCATTACCCATAATAAGGTCTACATTACCAAGCTTTATGATTTCTGTAGTAATATCCTTCCAAAAAATGGGATTATCCATTGTGGGAGCGTAAATGTTAACTAGTTTGAGGGTATGCTTATCTCTTTTGATTTGGGCCTAACCAGATCTAGCATTTGAATCATTATGATGACTCAGCAATTGTATCTGCGCATGTTGTGAAAAAAGGATGACAACACCATTTGTGCGACCAGTGGCTGGAGAGGAAACAATATTACCTACCTAAGCCTTTGACATGGAATTTAGAATATGATCATTAGTATGAGTTTCCTGAAGAAAACAGATATCAGCTTTTATTTTTTCTACGTATTCTATTTCTACATCATTTAACAGGATAACATAAACCTTTGACAAACAAAGAAGCAATATTTAATTTATGTTGAGTAGCTATAATAGTATGAGAAAGACTATTAGAGAAAAAGATGCATAGAGCAATCAGAAAAAAGTAGGCCATAAAAACCAGACAAACATGACACGCAAGATATACAGAACAGATAAGAGTCCTTTCCCAGGAACACAGAGTGCAAGATAGCACACACTGGAAGGACCTGCTATTATAAGTAAAAATTCAAAATGTGTTTAGATGAATCAATTCATCGGACAGAACTGGAAGCTTGTAAATCCATTTTAATAGGACCATAATGGTGTAGATATGCTAATAAATCTGAAGAATAGGAACAATATATAGACATATAATTTTTCCAAATATGCATTGTGGTAGGATCAAATAGACAAAATGTATATCCTGCATTTTTCAGCGTTGATCTCAAATCTGAAAAGAGCCAACAAATCTTCACAGTTTCTATGGCGAAGTCTTGGTGGATGAATACCATAATGAAATTATGATGTCGTATGACCTTGAAAATGATCTGATTGGGCTTTGACTGATGAGATTTCTGGTGAGAAGGATGAGCTTTATCAATTTAAACTTTTTCCGGGCATTTTAAATTGAGAAGTTTAGGCAACATAGATTCCCAAGTAAAGACAGCCATTTGATCCGTCAGCATTTTCTGGAACAATAAAGATATGTAGATTGCATTGCCAGTTTCTGTTTTTTAAGTCCAACAAAGATTTTTGCATGGGTGAGATTTGTTGAACTAGAGGAGTAATAGTTGCAATATCTTTTGTATTATCATTTTTCTTTATCTCATTATCTAAGAATTTAATTGCGAGAGAGGCAATGTCTTTTTGCATGTGCTTTATATCCGAGCAGATGGAGTCAGTATTGATGTGTGTAGCCTGTTTTTTTTTCTAGGATTGTAGTTAATGATGACTTGCGATTCCACCACTTTGGACTTAGTGGGTGGAGTAGAGGCAATTTATTTCAATTTTTAGGGAAGTCAACAGTTGGTTTCGCCTCCATAATTTTATTTATTAATATAGCTTTATTAATGATACACTAGTTGGTTATGTATATTAGAAAGAAAAGAGTTGTAATTAGTATTTGTGTCTATAGAGTTTTAACCAGTAGTACATCAGGAACCAAGTAGAGAGAGAAAGGAAGAAGAGTTCCACCATAATAGCCACCGTATGTACTGAAGATTAAAGTAAAAAATAGAAACAGAAGTATTTTCCTGCCACAATTTGACTGAGTTGATATTCAGAGGTGATAGATAATATATCAGTGAAAGAAAATGATCATGTATGCCCTTTTAACCAGCACCATTTTGTATCTGCTAGCAGAAAATCAAACAAAGCAGCAGCATATTGATAATCACAATCCTTTAAATAGGGAAATAAATGGTTATAATATTCAGAGAGGACAAAGAGTTGTCACAATTGAGACAATATGGGCTGCGTCATGAGGAAATAAGGAGTGTGTCAAGCTGAGTCTCCACACACACCTCCCAATCTTCAAAAGGGCTCCAAAATTGTTAAAAGTCTACAAGTTAAGGGACAGCAGTGCACCGACCGTCAAAATTCCTTTAAGAGGGAAGTTATCAGCTAACAGAGTCAAAGAGGACGTTTCCACATTACCACCTCCTTTCTAATGAGAGGCACTGTTTCGTGAGGGAACAAGGGGGTCGCCAAACAAAACCTCCACACTCTTCCCCCAATAAGCAAAAAAGGCTCTCAAAACCACCAAAATGGTCCAGGTAATATCAGCAACAATTCTCAACAAAGAAAGATGAAGGTTCACCACGTCATCAGAGAATCATATTAGCAGATGAGAGACAAAGTTTACAGCGCAGCGGGCATCTTGGTTCGCATGCGCCACTGTCTCTCTGAAAAGGGCTTCTTTGTAGTGTGTGTGGCATAGTAAAACATAGCTACAAATGGCAAGAGGTTCCCCCAGAAGCGCCAAGCTTCTGGGGGAATGAAGAAACATGCATGATTGTCAACAGGTGACCGAAACAGCGACCCAATGGGAATTGTAATGTGGAGGGAAACATGAAACGGCATCCACTAAGGAACTACATTTACCAGGATTCACAGCAAACACACGCCCAGTGGGGCGGGACTGAGACCCTTTAATATCACCTGTTGACAATCATGCATGTTTCTTCATTCCCCCAGAAGCGCCAAGCCGGTGAACAAGGAATAGTCTTTTGAAACGCGTATGGCATTAACGGCGCAAGACTACGCTGTGAGGACTCATGCCAAACTGCTGTGCCTCCCAAATAAACAAGGTGAAAACACAGCGTTGCGTGAGGTGTCTTCAATCGTGAGCGATTTCATATGTTTCCAAGGACATAGATAGATAGATAGATAGATAGATAGATAGATAGATTATAATAAACATCTGCATATCCAGCATTTATTTTTTCTCATCAGACGTTGACCCAGAGCAAGAGAGAGAAGAACATAAAAGTGGGAAAGAAGGAAGAAGAGAAAGACCGGAAAGCTGTGACAACGGGAGAATGAAAGGATGGTAAAGGACCTACATGAATGAGATAAAGGGGAAGGGAGTGCCTGGTATTAAAATAAAGTATTGTGAGGGGAAATCAAAACTAAGCAGCCTTGGAATTCCTCACCTCAACATTCAAAAGTGCCGGCGACGGGCTTCTGAGTAAAATTTCAAGCCCTGCACTTATTCTTCAACAAATTAAGTACTGCTTGGATTCAGGGGCGACTCCTCTGCTAAGGCGGAGGAGCATCGCCCCACTGCTCTCAGGGCAGTGGAAAAAGAAAAAGAAAATGATAATAACAACATTATTATCTTTTTATTTTTCATAGCTACGGGGCTAGGTTAGGGTCGGGCGTTGCTGGTGTCACAGGGAGTAGGAATGGTTTGTGCACAATAAGTGTGCATGATGGTTTGGCCGGCCCAGTCATGCGCACTTTGCATGTTCTCCACCGGCTGTATTACACAGCCTGGGTGGAGAACATGCACAGGCTTCCACTCCCTCTCTGAGCACCGACCACGGCGCTCAGACCAATCACAACGCTACTGTCATGCTGGTGACAGCAGCGTTGTTATTGGCTTAGGGGAGCCTGCGTGCTTCCTGCTTCCAGACTCGGAGTCTGGAAGTGAAGCGGAGAGACGATGGAGGAGAGACAGTGGAAGAGGTAAGTGTTTTTTTATATTTTGTTGTTTTCAACCCTCCTTCCCCCTTCCCCCGCCACCCCGTTCCCTACCAGCCACCACTGCTTGCATTGTCTCTCTCCCAGTCAGTTTCTTGTTTACAGCAAAGGATGCCCCAACCCACGTGACCCCTGATTGGTACGCATGGCATGAAATAGCTTGATTACAAGGCTGCCTCAAGCAGAAGTAGGTGATTAAGGTCCATTACCAATTAAATAACAACAATTAGGACACCTGTAATTTTTAAGGCACCTACAAGTAACAGGGATCCAGGTCCTATGTGGCTGTTTATGTTTCTTCATAGAGAAAATATGTGCAATGTCCTTGTTTCCATGCAAATGTGCAACTTTGTTTCTCCAAAGAGAAAATATGTTTCCCCACGGAGGAAGGCCTTCGAGAAATTTACCCCCACCCCCTTTGGTGCATGCAAAGTTTGTGACTCAGGCCCTCTGCGTGGCCGGTACAAAATCCTGAATATAATTGAGAAAGCCAAAAGGAGTGGGCAATAATAAGGTCTTGATGATATGGAAACACATAAGGGTTTTTTTGCTTTTATTCTAAAGCAAGCATAGCTAACAAGGGGAAGCGTTGCCACTTCACACCTACTGCATCAACACCTACAACGAATTAGCTAATTAATTCAAATGTCTTTTCCTTCATTAAAAATGTGAACACAAACACAAGCCACTAATTAAGACACCTAACCCAAGCTGATAAAACAGAGACTTGATCTGAAAACAATTACTCAGCATCACTTCATTTATGAACGAGGAATCCAACAACGACTTTGGGAGTCTTAAAAGGCAGTAAATACAGAGGAGGAAGTGTGAAGAATAGACAGGTTCTAATCACTCCCACGAATATTTCTCAAGAAATAATTACAATGCAAGGATTTGGTTCTGGTTGCTAAATGCATTTACTTTTTGTTAATTGCTTTAAAAAGGTTTTAGAAAGTAATCATATAAAGGCAATGTTGTAGTTGAAGTGCAGGGTCTTCACACTAAAGTCTGGAGCCATGTAACCAAGGTGGTAAGTTATTTGTTTCTCGTTAGGACTTAGTTTACAGTCACAGCTTGACAGGTCCTGTTAGGGCTCCATTCTCCCTTCAATTGTGATCAACTTCCCAGGCTTCCCCCAACCACATCTTGCCTTTTCCTTACACACAGGACAAATGCCAAACCAATGCAACAATAACTCAGAGACATGACATACCCACACACACACTTTCTCCATCTTCCACAAGTAACACACACTTGCCCACAAGGGCAATACTCTCAATCACACTCTCTCACACATACACACACACACAAAGGTGCAGCCCAGCACACACACACCCAGTCACACTAGCTGCCCAAACCAACGTGACCAAGTGCCAGACCAAAGAAAGCACAGAAATCTGCACCAAGAACCATGCCCTTTGGATGTTGTGCAAACATCAGAAGGAACGCACATAATGATGACAGCCTCCACTACACGCAGACTGAAACTTCTGAAAACATGGCATTCAAACACTGATGTAGTCTGGTACCACCAAACCAATACCAGTTTATGTCCACAAACCAAATCCTGAAGGTCCTATAATAGGGAAGCACCCGCATACCACACCCTCCCCTTACAGCCACTGAAGCCAAGTTAGATCCTTCCATCCATATATAGTCCGGACTGCCTCAGTCCATTCAATCCCACACACAAACAAGACAATCACATATGTATTGTGCCTCCAGTACCACATACCTGCCACAAAATGGTTAATAACAATTGTTTTCAATCAACTGCTGCATCAGAGTCCAGGTTTCATAGAGGACACTAGTATAGGACAATGTTGTACTTTTGCTGAGTGCAATTTTGCACCATCATTTGCATTGATGAACTGATTCAAAGTGCCCTTGCTGTGCTCTTACTAGGGAGGGAAATGCATGAGGTGGTAGGATTTTTTGCAGACTTCACTGTGTTCCATGTTGTCAGGACAGAAGGGGCCTGATTCACAAATGTAAACTTAGACCAAAAGTCTAACTTTAGTAGTAGTAAAGTTAGACATTAGGTCTAAACTTAGACTTCAGGTCTAAACTTAGACTTTTGGTCGAAGTTTACTTTGTGAATCAGGCCCACTGTCTCTAGTCTTTTCTTTGCTGGTACAAATCATTGTTATGTGGTTTGTTAATCTACTGGGATCAATGGAAGAAAGAAAAGGCCATCACAGCCAAAATGCACTAGGTTGTCAACTGAAAATCCAGGACTGAAAATGTGCCATCCTGACAATAAGGAGGGAGCCTGTAAACCTTCAGTGGCATGGGAAAATGGAAGTTCCCAGTAGAGTGTTAGGGGGTTCACATTGAGACTGTTTGAATTCCCTCACAAAGTTTCAACTAAGTGTGTGTGTGTGTGTGTGTGTGTGTGTGTGTGTATATATATATATATATATATATATATATATATATATATATATATATATATATATATGCATATATATATATATATTTTTTTTTAATTTTTTTTATTTTTTTCTTTTATTTTTTCCACAATGTGACCCAAATCGTTAGTGCGCACAGCAGCGGGTGCAGACGGAGGAGCCAGATCCAAGCCCTGTATTTAATTTATAACAAAGGACGCTGCACTCCGGAGTTCGAAATTCAAGTTTAATTATCGCAACAATCCACCAACACGTTTCAGCCTACCCAAGGCTTTTTTCACGGTTAGTGAGTCCCTTTTCTATTGAACTATTTATACCTCACATGGCCTTAATGTGGCATTGTGGGTAATGTAGTGCATTATCAATAGAACTTTATTTACAAATATTTACAAGAAAAGACATTCACTGTTGTCAATATTTGGCATGTTTTGATATCGCTGTGAATGTTGGCAGTTTAGTACTTAGTTTTTAGGTTCCTATTGTCACTCATAATTTTGTATTTGGTTTATATTTGTAACACAAAGTACATTCTCTGGGTATAGTACCCAGATTCCTTATAATGGTGTTATCACTTTCTAACTTGTTCTTACATTTGCTGGTATAGTACCCAAGTTTTTAGCATTTTACTTCGCATGTAATCCCCAATTTCCTCTGTCTTCTCTTAATTGCCTCACAATAAGGGTGACAATTATTCAGTTCTAGGATTGCTTTTGCCCTCGCGTTTATTCCAGATGTACAAAAAGCTCTTCGTCATTATTTATTCCTTACGGTGTCTTGGTCCTTAGTCTTATTATATACCGCGATTCCAGTTGGCATAGTTTTTTTATTCTATCTCCTCCATGATCATTTAGGGTTATCGCATGGATGCCATAGTAGCTCATTGCTTTCCAATTGCTATTTTGGCACTTTGCCATGTGTTTCGCAGTAGAGTATGTCATATCCTTGTTTTTAACAGCTCTGATATGTTCGAGAATCCTTTTCTTCAACATGCAAATCGTACTCCCTATGTACTTTAATCCACAGTTGCACTCGATGACATATATGACGTATTGAGTGGTGCAGGTCATTTTTTGGATGATATTTATAGTTTTCCCATCTCGATCCATGATATGTTTCCCATTCATCCCGATTTTACATGCTTTGCATGAATTGCATTTTTTGAAACCTCTTTGTTGTTCAAGAAGCCAGTTGGATTTTGGTGATTCTTGAAAGTGACTTTTAACTAATAAATATTTGAGCGATTTTGTTTTTCTGTAAGTCACTAACGGTCTGGAACCCAGAAGTGGGCCCACATGTGGATCGTTTGCAATCAAGTGCCAGTACTTTTGTATTTTGTTTACAATTTTGCCACTTCCCTTACTGTAGGTCGTGATGAACGTAGGGGTCTCTTGATTTTCCTTTTTATTTGGATCTGTTTCTCTTTTTGGTATCAGGGTTTCTTCTCTTGATTTTTGCATATTTTCTTCCTGCTTTTCTTTAGAGTTGTCTCTTTGTAACCTCTCATTTTTAATCTTAACATCGTTTCAGCAATATTCTCCTCTGCATCTTCTTCCTTTGAGCAATTCCGCTTCATTCTTACAAACTCTCCGTAAGGAATGCTATCTAGTAATGTTTTGGGGGTGAAAACTCGTTCCATGTAAAATACTATTCGTAGCTGTATCTTTCCTAAATAGTGTTGAATGGATCCGGTCTTCCTCTATGTATATTAACGTGTCCAGAAATTCAATTTCTTTTCTGCTTGTTGTACACGTGAAGGACAGACCTACATCATTTTCGTTGAGTTTTTGAAAGTATGCCTTGAACTCCTTTTCTGTTCCATTCCATATTATGAAAAGGTCGTCGATGTATCGGACCCAGAGAATTATCTTTTCCAGTTCATTTTGGTTTTCTGTGCTCCAGGCTACTGTCTTCTCCCACCAACCCATTGTGATGTTGGCATAGTTTGGTGAAAAGGATATGCCCATCGCAGTTCTGCATTTTTGTTTAAATAGTTCTTTATTGAAGAGAAAAATGTTGTTGGTTAAGCATATTTCAATCATTGATAGCAACATGTGTGTGTGTTTTAATTCTGTTATCCGCCTTCGTTTTAGGATGTAGTTACATGCGTTCAACCCAATTTCATGTTTAATCGATGTGTACAGGGAGACTACAACTATAGTCACCAATAGGTATTTGGTGTTCCAACTGATCCCTGTTAATATTCTCAGAAAGTCTCCTGTATCTCTAATGTATGAGCTGAGGCTTTGTGCTAGAGGAGCTAAAAATTGATCAACATATTTCGATATATTTTCATATAATGAATCGCATGAGGACACGATTGGTCTACCAGGAGGATGTTGAAGTGTTTTATGGATCTTTGGTAGAAAATACTTAACTTAACACTGTGTGAATGAGGTCAGACACGTAAACAGTACGGCTGACGAACGGAGTTAACAAGGCAGGAGTTCGATAACAAACGGATTGGGGAAAGAGAGAGTGAGCACCGAACGCAGCATCCAGTGAGTTACAAATCTGTTGTCTGACAAATTTTGAAAAATATGGAAGCGCGCAAAGCAAAGAGAGCGTCAAAAGCAGAAACTATGTTTCAGTCAGGATCTGAATTAGAGGAAAGTCGAATAATAGAATCAAACAGGAACCTAAAAACTAAGTACTAAATTGCCAACATTCACAGTGATATCAAAACATGCTGAATATTGACAACAGTGAATGTCTTTTCTTGTAAATAATTGTAAATAAAGGCCATGTGAGGTATAAATAGTGCAATTGAAAAGGGACTCACTAACCGTGAAAAAAGCCTTGGGTAGGCTGAAACGCGTTGGTGGATTGTTGCGAAATTAAACTTGAATTTCAAACTCTGGAGTGCAGCGTCCTTTGTTTTTTTAAAACAAATATATATATATATATATATATATATATCCACAAACATTTTTCAAGACCTTTCCCACCCTTAAATTGCATCCTATTATCATTCTAGCTCCACACTCAACAGAGCATAGCATCCTAGCTGATCTCACTCTAGGGGCATTGGGAGTGTTTTCCCCCCAATATCTTTTCAATAAAATTGAGGCCAAATACATTAGCCAAAACGCCAACATTGTTACAGGCAACTTACAAAGGAAACTTGTGAAGGCACTGACAATGACTGAGCTCCCACAAGGCCCAAATAATATGATTCCGGAAAGGTAAAGTTGATCCTGTGAGGGACCCGTGGCTCCTCTTTAGGAGCTTGGCTCAAGCTGCAATGCTTTCCTCTGCGAAATGCATGTGGTAAATGTGCCACAGCTATCCAAGAACACCAATATAGTTAAGAACTAAACAAAACTATGATTTAAATGCCAAAGTAGATAAACACAGAAAATGCTAATGAGTAGCAGACTACAAACTTATTACCACATTGGCTGACTTGCACTGTGAGCTACAGGGACACGACAAGCTTCAGAAGTCTCTCTGCAACTGCCCAGCTGACCTGCTGCAACTGGACCTGCCAGACCTGCAACTGAACCTGCCTAAGCCTTGCTGGCCTTTTCCTGGAGTGAGTCCCTGATCCCCAGGAGGGGCCTCCTCTGGTCATGGGCCCTTGGCTAACATCAGAGTGCTCTCCTTCTGAAGTAAAATTGAAAATCCTAAAGTTTAGGCTCCTCCTGAATGGACCCATTCGTGCCCACACCCTGCAACAACTGCCAACTCAACGTTTTAGTGAGTCCTGCTCTTCAGGCCGATAGCGACCGCCAGGGATGACCTGAAAAGTGAGACCTGCACTTCACGCAACAGCAACGACTGCCCCGAATGACCACCAATGGGAAGCTACGACACTTGAGTGACTCTTCATGATACATCGACAATCGTCCGCAAGGGCTAGCCTGCTCTTCGCACTACAGTGATGACCATCTGCGATGCTCATCCTCCTCCTAATGGCTTCCTCAAAGAACGGAACTCTTCATGCTGGATTTAGAAGGTAACTTTTCAGTGGGACTAACCTGTCCCTGTATCCAACCCACGTTCCTTCGCAGTGGACCTCAACTTGTGAATTTTCCCGGTCCAGCCCAGTCAGATGACTGAGAGTGGTGATTTTTGCTTTTAGGTGCCATTTCCACTTAAAATGTTAAAATTGATTATCTCAGGTTTACTGATTTGATTTTTGTTGTTCTGGTATCTTTTTATTTATCTAAATTAGTATCTTTCTTCTGTTGCATCTACTGTTTGTGTCATGCATAAAAGCTTTACACATTGCCTCTATGGTAGGACTGACTGCTTTTGAACCAAGCTACCAGAGGTTTAAGCACAGGTATAATTAGTGGCAAGGTCTGTGGTTGTTGCATTAGGGGGGATCCCGCCCCATCAACCAATAACCCAAATTCTTACAGGAAGGATCTGCTCAGTTAGGCACATGTTCAGGTAGACTGTTTTAGAGTTTAGGAGGTTGTATGGGAAAGCCCTTACCTCCACCCCAAATCTACATATCTAAAGGTGGGGTGTTTAAGTTGTTTCCCACAAACCCGCATATCCGAGTTTGGGAAATGTGGTGTAAACATAATCTTTCAGGTATTCAGATGTATCACCAAATGAAGCCTTCTGTTTCAGTGTAAGAACTTTTTTTTATCCTTTCCTGTGCTGTATCTCATGCATGTTCTCTATGTGGATAAAACATGCCCCTTGGTGCAGTATTAACCACAGGTATGATTGTTGAACTGAGAATGATTGATCTGGAACCACCGCCTACAGTGGAGATGTTTCACAGGATCGAAGAGGAAAAGTAACCATTTGAAACCAGAGTATTGGATTGTTTCTAGGTGGTCACAACTTCCTGTGTTCTCTTGAATATTTGGTGTTTTGAGGCAAAGAGAGAATAATGTTCTACAGGGGCATGTAGACTTTACTGACAGGACCTGACCCTTGTATCCCAGGAGGGAACAAAGGACTAGCACGACTAGTCACAGGAACAGCCTTCTGATTTCAGAGATGCAATTCAGAGCCATAAACAACTCTATCTACAGTTGGAGACACAAACTCTTCAGTGAGCCAAACAGAGAAGTGTCATTCTGTTACAGTCAGTTTTCTGCTTGTGCTGGAGCAAGCAGGGTGTACTTAGGTATAAAATCAGTCAAGGATTGAAGACTGACTAAGACTCAAATTCCAGGATGACAGACTACAATCTTTTGCAGCTACCAGTTCTAGGAATCAACTTTCAGCCAATATCTGAACTGTGGTCCCTATCATCTCAGAAACCCAAATTATTGGATAATTTGCTTTGTTTCTTCCTTCCATGTGATGCACACTCCAAATCTCTAAATTCCACCTTTTGGTAGGGTCAAATAGACCTAATAAGCACATAATGAACTATCCATCTCCAAGCCTCCATCTGCTCCATTTCTAGTACCTTGAACACTCTTTTTCTCATTCCTCAATTTAAATCAAAGAGTATTGGGGAGGCTGTTCAAAGGCAGTTGTGACTTGAAACCTATGAACACCATCTTCCATCTATCCAGGGCTTCCGTAGGGCCTCCTTTGGAGGTAGCAGCTGCTAGCTCCACTAGCATAGGTTTAAAAATCAGGTAGGAATGACGGAAGGTCCATGAGGAATGTTTTTGCCCTTTGTTAAACCCTGAAGTCCAGCATTGGTTGACTTTATTTCCACAATAGATCAGGTACTGTAGGTAATGAAAATCTGACCTATATTGTATTACCTGCAAGCTGTGAATTTGAGTTTTATAACATTGCCCCTGTTTTACGTTGGTATTATAAGTTACATTATAGCTGCAACAAATATGCGTGTGTGAAAACACACATCACATTTTAGGGGCCCGTAGGAATAGCTTTTCCTTTGCTTTGACACCACATATCTACACTTTGTGCAACTGTGCAAACCCTTTGCCTTCTAGAGTAATTTACTACGGTACAGCAATGCCAAATTTAACTTAAACATAGTGGCCCTTTTGAGCAGAGCACATGTGTTTGAGGTCTGATCAGTAGGTCTCAGCCAAAGCAGAACTCCAAGAGTTCAAATATCCAGAGTGAAAAACAATGTGTAGAACAGGGCAAAAAGATGGTCAGTCTCACAGTGAACTGTTCTAATACTTGGAAATCTAACACTGTGTGAAGCCTTCTTAATAGCAGAAAATTATGAATTCACTCATTTGAAATTTGGGAGGCTATTTCAAAACACTGGGTGTAAAGCAGGCAAACACATTTGCATCACAGAAGAAGCAGTCTTCATCTGCTCCACTGCCCTCTTCTCGAATGAAAAGAGTTCTCACAATGTAACTTTATACTGACTTGGAGCATTGAAATGCATCTTACTTCTGAGATAGATATTGTATTGCATTGCTACTTTTTTACAGCACTTCATACCCCTAATGATGCCATAAACACTCCGACTTTAATTTGTTTCCTCTGCGGATTTTTGGAGTGTGAGTTTCGAAAGGTGGTGGATTTAGAATGTGCTATCTGGGAGATGTTCTGAGAGGTGTGAGAGACAAAGATATGCTTCAAAAAGTTGCAGGGTATGATCTGCACATAATCTGTTCATAAACAGATCCATTTTCACCGATATCTAGATAATCAGCTACTTCCTGTGATTGTAATGGTTAGAAGAGCTATGTTTCTAGTGCTCTCCAGAATTCAAGGTGCTTGTCAATTCTTCTTATTCGTTAAAAGACCAAATTATTGCTGCCTGGGCAGAGAAGGAGCTTCCACCAGTTTGTACCTTTTTGATGGGCGGCGTGGTTGATCTCGGGGCCGCCAGGCGTATGGAGGTGCTTGGTGTTGCTGATAGGTGTGGAGCTCTTGTTGAAGGAAGAGCAATCTAGTTTTGTGAATTGCTCAATGAGCGATGCACATTGCTTTAAATGTCATCCATCTATCACCAGGGCACTTTTTTTCTTGTTCTCAAAGTTTTATTTGATTTCAATATAAAAACAATACAAGTTGCAAGAAAGAATTATCACATGGAAAACCTACATCAAGTTGGTGCCGCTGATGGGTTAACAAGCTGAAAAACAGAGTTATGCAGCAAACATGACATATAGCAGACCCCTTTTGAAGTGAAGAAACTGACATCTCCTATATTGGAAAAGCTAAAGGGAATTATCTCATCAGAAAATAAAATGGAGGCAACTAGGGGAAGAAGGGTGAGACTGAATAGAGATTCGTCAGGCACCAGACAAATATATTAACACCACAATAATCCACACATGGTTAATCAGATTCATATTATATGGGCAGGCTCCCTACTATTAAAAAACGACCTCACCGACCGGTACACATCATCAAGATGGCTAGCGACTCCCTTAACCTCGCAAAAGCATCTTCATCTGGCACTAAACCTAAAAGAGCCAAAAATGATCCTCCATCTCTGATCCTGTCATCTCCTAACCCGGTCCTGGACACAATTTTAGATGAACTACGTGCACTAACACCGTTCATGAATACCACCAATGAAAAACTACAACAGGTTGAAGACCGATGGATCAACATGGAAGGTAAAATGATCGAAATGGAACAATGCATGGGCCACCATCAGGACATAGCTATTAAAATACCTTTGCTGGAACAAGAAATTCAAAAGCTTAAGCTACACACCGAAGACCTCAAAAATCGCAACAGAAGGAACAATTTTCGGCTTTGCGGTTTACCTGAAAATGTAGAAGGTCCTGATCTTCTCTCGTTCTTAAAGAAATTTTTGTCTGACCTTCTCAACTTCTCAACCTTCAGTCTTCTACTCCTCTTAATATCCAGCGGGCATATCATCTTGGTCGCCTTGCTCTTATTAGAATTCCCCGACCTGATGTGTGTATGAAAAGTTGCCAGAGAAAAACATTGTATTGTCCGGTCATAACATCTTTATCTCACAGGATCTTTCCAATGCAACCAATGCTAGATGTAAAGAATTCCTAGCACTTCATCCTCAACTAAGATCTGTGAACATCCGTTATGGCATACTACACCCTTGTCTCTGCAAAATTACTTATGAAGGTATTTCTCGCTTGTTCGAAGATCCGACTAAACTAAAACTGTTTTTGCAAACCATCACCAAGATACCTATGGACACAAATGCTCAATGCCCTTAAACTGTTAAATTGTTAATACTTCAAGGCTTCTCGTTTCTGGTAGTAATCTCTAATTTTTGCTTTTCAAATACGGGTTATACGGCCTGAATCTCTCTATTTTTATCTCTGTCTTTTTTTCTCTCTGTTGTTGTTCTTGTTTCTGGGTGCTGACATGCCCGGTCCTCGCTTCTTCCTCTTTTTACTTCAGATCTAGCTTTATGTCCCTGATCTGTCCCTTTTTTCTCTATCTTCTTCATTCTTCCCTCATTCCCTCTATCTCTATACCCTCCTTTTCACTCTCTTCTTCATTTTCTATTTTCCTTTTCCTTTCTCTATAATTACACGAGTGTCTATTTGTTTCACTTCTTTATGCATTTAGGAATTCCTTCATGTTAACCCGATTTTTGACTAACAGTGTCTTTTTGTTTCCATAGTTGTCTTTGTAGTTCGTCATCATTGTGCCTGTACCCCTGTTTTTAAATATCAACATGTTTAATGTTGTGTTGTGGAACGTCTGTGGTCTGGGTCATCCTGTTAAGCATCAACAGGTACTTTCTCATTGATTGAAACTTAACTGTCAGATTGCTTTTCTGCAAGAAACCCACTGTAATGATGTGGAATCACTCAAGCTCAAACGTCAATGGGTGGGTCAGGTTGTTTTCTCTCCTGCTGTCAACCGTAAGGGTGGTGTTGCCATCCTATGTCATAAATCTCTAAAAATTCAAATTTTATCAACTGAATGTGACACGAGTGGAAGATGGGTAATGCTTAATGCCACGGTCTATAATAAACAGGTCACCTTCTTCAATATTTATGGGCCGGTTAAGTCTTATTCGGATTTTTGGCATATTATTAACCTAAAATTGTCTTCCATTACTAACCCTAATATTATTGTTGCTGGGGATTTCAACAATTGGCTAGACCCCTTTTCTGACAGAAAATCAAACTGTAAATTTAAACCAGATAAATCACATAAAGCATTTCAATTTGCTATTGCCTCTCATCCACTCTATGATGCATGGAAAACTAGTAACCCTGACAAACATGAGTTTACATTCTTTTCAGATGTTCATCACACCATGTCTCGTATTGATTACATTTTGGTCTCAAAACTTTACTCCCTTCTCTCCAATCTTCTGAGATTGGCTCTATTTTTATTTCTGACCATGCCCCTGTTTCAGCCTCTTTTGATTTGTCCCTTGCTACCCCCAAAAATGCTAGATGGAGATTCAACAGCTCCTTACTATCCGATCAAACTTATATTTTAGAAGTTACCTCCTTTATAAGAGAATTCTTTCACTTTAACAAATTAAGTGATACCTCTGTTCACAAAAATGGGGATGCCTTTAAAGCCTCTTTTAGAGCCTTTACCATTGCCTACACTGCCAGAAAGAAAGTTAATAAATTCCCAATACCTTTCCACCCTTAAACATATTAAGACTCTTGAACACTCTTATTATACTTCCAAATCCCCTGTCCACCTCCAAGACCTCATCAAGGCTAAATCCGATTTAAACAAACTGGCTACAACTGATGCTTGTAACATCCTACTTAAAATAAAAGCCAAATATCATGGGGGTCTGAACAAAGCGGGTAGAATGTTGGCCAATTATCTAAAAGTCAATTCGGAAAGGAAAACCTTTGGACCTATTTGAAATGTCCTTACTCACAATTTACTACATTCTGACTCAGACATTGTTAATGCTTTCCAGTCCTACTATAACTCATTATATATGGAAGACACCCATTCTTCTGAACATGACATCCAGTCATTCTTTGATGGTCTTCCCTCTCCTCTCTCCATACCGGATGTTATGGCTCTCCTTGAAAAAGATATAACTCTTCAGGAGATTTTGGATGCCATTAAATCTCTGAAGAGAGCTAAAGCTCCTGGTCCTGATGGTTTTTCTATTTGAACTTATCTCTTCTTTTTCATCTATTTTTGCACCACATTTACTTGAGCTTTTCACCTCTTTTCTATTGAAATCTAAACCTGAAGTCTCCTTCCTAGATACTCTCATTGTAATTATTCCCATACCTGATAAAGATCATTCCCTGTCAAAATTACTGCCAATCTCATTAATTAACTATGATTGCAAAATTTTCGAAAACATCCTTGCCTCTAGACTAGATGATGTTATAGCCCTACTTATTAAACCTGATCAGTCTGGTTTCATTAAAGGTAGGCTCACTTCAGATAATGCTAGGATGTTCTCCAATGTCCAGAGGATATCCTGATCGTCTGGCTGCATTATCCCTTGATGCTGAAAAAGCATTTGATCGTGTAAATTGGCAATTCATGTTCAAAACCCTTCATTGGCTTGGTTTCGGCCCCAAATTCATTTCGTTTGTCAAGCTACTGTACTCAGAACCATGTCCTTGTGTTTCTGTTAACAGTTTTTTATCCCCTTACTTTAATTTGCACAAAGGCACGAGGCAAAGTTGTCCCCCTCTCCTCTTTTATTTCTTCTGTCTCGAACCATTTCTTGAACACAGTCGCCGTAATCCTCTGATAACTGGTTTCCAACACAACTCCCATGAAACTAAACTATCTGCTTATGCAGACGCTATTCTGGTCTACCTTTCGAATGCCTCAATCTCCCTGCCTCCCTTTTTGCAGGAGATTTATTTATTCTCTAAAATATGTGGCTATAAATTGAATTTCTATAAAATTGAGATTTTACCCTTAAAATCCTTATGTTATCAATCAATCAACAATCAAAAATACTTTATTTCGGCCACTTGGGCCATAAAAGTGCATCAAGAAAACAAACAATCAATACATCTATCTTTAAAAAAATTGATAAATACTCGCATGAAAATTCATATACATTAATCAACCCTCAATAAAAAAATGGGAACACAAACACATAACACATGCCTCATAGGGGCGGCAGGGATGGAGATTATCTATATAAAACATAAACAGTTGTAATACAACCAACCAGATAAAAAAACACTAAAAAAATCACATCAAAATGCATAAAAATGTCCAAGCAATAAAATCTTGAGCTAAAATCTTGTAAAAATAGAGCAGTGGGGCTATATTGGAGGGCCGGGAACCATAGCAAAGACCTACTCACCCATATCACAAATTCCCCCAAGCCCCAGTTGTCACTTTATATAACCCCGTCGGATGAGCCACATACAATTTAAAAAGCGCGATACAGCAAAAACAATTGTGGGATGGGTGTCGTATTTTAAGACTCTGTGCGCCTCTGTGGCGCGCTCAAACCCTAGATTTTTACACAGTTGGATTAACCAACGCTGACGTGGCAGCCGATAGGCGGGGCAGAGGAGCAAAACATGGATTTCAGACTCCAACCTGTACTTACACGCAGGGCATTCACCGTTTTGATCCTTCAGCCATTTGGTAGAATATGCTGCAAGTGGAAGAGTCCCCAACCTCAATTGCATATACAGTTTCCTTGCAATTGGGGGTTCGACAAAGTCCAAAAAGGTTTCCCTACTATATACATCCTTTATTAATAAAAACTCTAGGGTTAAACGACCACTTGAGGCACTTTCTCGGATGGCACTCAGCTTTACTGCTCTATATGTATTAACTAAATCCAGCCTTGAGAGCTTAGCACACGAGATCTCAGGCGTGTTCCAAAGGTCCGGCTTACCTATCCTACGGGCAAGATCCCTTATATGGCAAAGCCATGTGATTTTCTTTGTATTACTCATAGTTAAAAACTCAGACAGTTCATCCCTAAAAACAGACAACTCCGGTGTCACCCACATCCTCCGCCAGAAAACTAGGGGTCTTATAGCAATTTCTTCATCCAGCGGTCTCAATCCGAGGTCCAAACGTAGGGGAATTAACGGGGTGCTACGGGGTAAACCTAGGACTTGTCGCATGAAATTATTCTCTACCTTTGTCAGGCTTCCAGTAGGACAATGTCCCCACAACTCTACCCCATAAAGTGTGGCACCCTTGCCTGGGCTTTATAGATTTCCACCACAGGGGCCGCCGGTTTGAAAGCAGAAGATCTATACAGTTTCATTATACCTCCAGCAATCTGGGTTAGTCTGAGCCTCGCTTTGTCTATTTGGGGGCCCCATTCGAATTTCTCAGCCAGGGTAACTCCCAAATAGTCAAATGTCCTAACTCTCTCCAAAGCGACACCAAAGAGAGAAGGACTTGGACGGGTTTTATTAGGAGGGTTGAAGACCATATATTTAGTTTTGTCCAAGTTGATCTCCAGCCCTCTTAGCTTACAGAAGTTTGCAAAGCCGTCTAAAATGCGCTGTATGCCCATTGGCGATTTGGAGAGCAACAGTGTGTCGTCTGCGAACATCAGCGCCGGGACCTTCCCTGAGGCTAGCCTTGGAGCATCATTATCCTTAATTAATAACAGGTGGTTGATAAGATCATTGATAAATATACAAAACAAAGTAGGAGCTAAAACACATCCCTGCCGCACCCCCTTTTCAACTGGGAAGCGAGCGGTGAGTTCCCCATACCTCCCACAACGCACTTGAGCAAAATTGTCAGTGTGTAGGCTCTTTATGGCTTTTAAAAGATATGTAGGAATCCCTAATTCACTCAGTACACTCCATAGTTTTTCTCTGGGTACAAGGTCGAAGGCCGACTTCAGATCAACGAATATCAGATAGAGGCTGCCACCCTCTATGGTTACTGTTTTCCACTACAGTAGTTGGAGTCTGAATATCTGGTCAACAGTTGACATTTTTGATCTGAAGCCGGCCTGATAGGGACTTAGTATTAGCTCCTCTTCCAACCAACTCTGGAGGCGGTCTAAAAGCACCCGGCCATACAGTTTTTGTGAGATGTCGATTAGACTAATCGGTCTATAGTTGGAGGGAGCAAGGGGGCAGCCTTTTTTGAATATGGGGACAATCTCGGCCCCGCGCCAGGTATCAGGGGGATTGGAGCCCTGCAATACCGCATTAAATAGGGCACACAGGTATGGGACCCATATTACAGGTTCGTTCCTAAAAAGATCCCCTGGAAGTTTGTCTAAGCCTGGGGCTTTATTGCTTTGTAGCTTGTGAATAGCACTCCTCACTTCAGTGCACGTGATCTCCTTCTCCCCCTCTCGTTGAATCTCAGTAGCCATGGTAGTAATACTAGTGTTAGCGTAACCAGCATCCCGTTGGGAGTATAATGTCCCAAAATGGGACTCCCAAGCTTCAGGCGCTATATTAGGCTCGATGGCGTGTCTCCCGTCTCTGTCACCCGTACTCACTATTGCCCAGAACGTTTTCAAATCCTTGTCCACCAGGGCTTTCCTTAACATTTCCCACCTTTCTTGCTCCCATTCTTTTTCCCCCACTCGATAGATCGATTATATCTGGCCCTCGCAGTTTTAATTTGCACCCTATCCTTGGCCTTGATTGCTTCCAATAAAACCTGCTTATCCTTACGACACTGTTCGTTAAACCAGGGGCATCTGTTGTGACCGTTTACTCTAACACGGCTCACCGGGTAGAAGACCTCCCCCAGATTAAAGGAAAGCTCAGAGTGTATTTCGCCTACTTTGTCTAGCGTCAAATTTTGGCCCACCATATAAACTGTCTCCCACATTTTAACTAAAGATGGCAATGCTAACTGGTACATTTTCGCCAACTTGGTAGGAGACTGTTGGATATGGCCCCATCTAATACGTCTTCTATTATTGGTCACTACCAAGGGACTGTGAAAGTTGTCAGGAGGGAAAGGCGTTTTTACAATGCCCAAATCCTCCTGATTGAAAATTAGGATCAAAGCATTGTGGTCACTGTCCTGCCTCTGCACAACATGAAAATCAAGAACCTTTCCCCAATGTCTTGTTTCCACCAAGATATAATCAATAAGTGAGGTCTGGCCTGCTCTATTGAATGTAAACTGGCCAGGTTGGTCAGATTTGGTCCGGCCATTGCATGCTCTTAGGGAGTAGGTGAGAGTGAGTGAGTTTAATTGCATGACCAGTGGAGACCAAGCTTTAATAGGTGTAGTCAAAGGGTTGGGAATAGACCAATAAAGGTCTTCTTCTGTTGGGGCAGAGTGTAAAGGATCGATGAGGGGTTCAAAGTGACAATTGAAATCACCTCCCACAATCAACCAGATCGCCGGGTCTAAAGTTGGAATAAAATCTCCCAGCAGAGCAATAGTAGATGATTCCTGGCTGTTGTTAACGGGGCGGGAGTACACATTCACTATGGCAATTTTCACCTTTGTTGGGAAGGAGAGCAAGACACATTGAATGTCACTTGACGGGGTTAGTAGCTGCTCCGCCCTACATCCTAGATGGGTAGCTACCCAAATTGATAGGCCTCCAGATGGTCTCCCCTCCCTGCCATAGAAGCTAAGATGTTGTAGGGGGCATAGCCTACCCGATGTAAATCTTCCCTTGCCCAGGTCTCTTGGAAAGTGCAAATGTCGAATTTATCGACAAAGTCACCCCAATCCGTACAGGGCAATTTGTTTTTGAGGCCTGCCACATTCCATGAAAGTATCCTTAGCCCAGTCGCTTGGCCGGTCTCCCCACTCTCAGCCCCTGGTACCACGTTCTCATGTATAACATATTCACCAAGATCACCCATGCAACACTCACCTATTTTCCCACATTCTATGCTTTCTCTATTTTGTTCTCTCAAAGAGACATTAACTTTTGCGTCTAGGGCCATCGATGTGATGGATCTACCTCCTATCTGGTTGATCAAGAGGGGTGGCCAGGGCTGTCACCTACCATAATTCGCTTCAATCCCTCCTCATCCCCATCCTCAGAATCAAATCCTGCCGTCTGTAATGACTCCAACAACGTCGATTCCTCTCTCAGTCAATCTACACCCTCCAATACATCAAATCTGTTGTTCACCGGGAAATTAAATAACGGGCGCCTATGGTAAGCATCCCAGTTCCCTTCTGGGCGAAGGCCTGCACCGCCTTCTGAAATTAAAGATGGAACCCTACTTCTTACCATTGATTGAGGTGGTGGATAAAAAAATTCAGGGGTTGTAGACTCATAGCCGTCGTGGGATCATAACAACTAATAGGATTATTAAGTAAATTGGCCACCGTGTGGGGTTTTCAAAATTTATAACAACACAATCACCTGCCTCTCTTTTTTCCGATTACCCACCCACCTCACTCTACGAACCATGATAATTTCTCCGGCTCTGGTAAAATCAAAATGTTTATATTTAACAAGCCAGAACAGGCATTTATTCCTCAACTCAAAATAGGTTTCCTTCATGCTAGGATCGATGGATGGGACACCCGTCAAAATAGCTACATAGGGTGCACAGGCAGGAGGAAGGTTTATGTCGGGAAGATTTGAGACATTTAAAGCATTTCCACCTTCCCTCAAACCGTGGATTACTTGTCTGCTCTCTTTACTATTAGTAACTGGGGCTAGGGGTATAGACTCTTCTCGACTTCTTACACTTGGTTGCTTGTTCTTTGCACTGCCCTCCGTACCATAGCTCCTATCTCTCTGTACTCTAATGTCGCTTTGGTTCCCCATTTCAGAGTTCAAACTGGGACCCTTAGGAACATCCCTCTCCAACCCCAACGGAGTTGTTAGGTCCTTACTTTCGACCTGGCAGCAGACCTCAATCCCTCTTGTGGGATGGCCCTTGGGGTGGTTATGAGAACAGGCCTCCCTGACGTTAGGACTTTATCCAGCATATCTAGACGACCAACAAGTGGGGCCAATTCTTCTTTTATAATAGCCCTTAGGTCATTCTGCAAGTCTTCCACCAGACTCAACACCCACATTGGGTACTGCTGCTTCTCTACACTGGTTTGATTGAGCCTACCAGCTCTGTGGACTTGCTCTACCCCCTCCTCTGTATTTATGTCCTCACAAAATTTCTTTTTTTTGCTCCGACCTCAGAAGCTATTTTGCGTTTTCCCTTTTTAAGGGTACTCTTATCAATTCATGTTCTCTGACACCAACTTTAAATGGTGTCCATTTAAAATTAGAAACCTAGGTGTCTGGTATTCTCCTACCAACCCTCAAACTCTTGCCCATAATTTTAGTGCATTAAAACTTAAGATTCAAAACTCACTTTCTTCTTGGTCTCCTCTCCATTTATCCTGGTGGGGTAGACTGGATACTATCAAAATGATGATTGTACCGTTCATTCTATTCTTGCTTTCTATGTTACCTTTTAAAATCCCTAATTACTATTTTAACCAAATTAATTATCTCTGTACTAAATTTCTCTGGAATAACAAACCTGCTCATATTGCTTTATCTAAATTAATTAAACCAAAACATGAGGGGGTTGTATGATTCCCTAATTTTAAATTATATCATACTGCTTTTTTAATTAGACAAATGCATGCATTAAATAGACAATATCAAGATGCACCGATACCTAGCTGGATCAATTTTGAACGTTCTCTATTACATGACTTTTCTTTTTATGACATTTGTTTTATGCCCAATTGCACTTTTATTTCCAAACATCCTATATTAAAATATTTCCAACACCTGATACATTCACTGTTCACAGACAGCTCTAATGTTTATCAAGCTTTTCTTGCCTCCTCTATCTGGTACAATAAATTCATTAAGTTTCACCATAAATCATTCTATTTCAAGCACTGGAAAGAGAAGGATATTCTATATGTTCACTAACTTGTATACCATAACTCTGTTATACCCTTTACGACACTTCAAGAACGCTATGATTTACCCTCTTCTTACTTACCCCAATAGTCTCAATTATCACAGGAACTTCAATTGTTTTTAACCAAAATTTTTCCTGCCAACTCTATTCCATTTACTCCCTTGACTCCTTTGTACAATATCTCTTCTGATTCAAACCCTAGAGCTTCTTTTATATATAAAATGTTATCTGCTCCTATCTCTGAAAGACCAAAATTCCCCATTGAAATAGCCTGGGAATAAGACCTCTCGATGTCCCTCTCGACTCAAAAATGGAATAAATTATGGCACAAAATTTTTACCACCTCCAGAGCTGCCAATATCACTCAATCGCTATTTTTCTTATACAATAGAGTGGTTCGGACGCCCGTCTTTATCCATAAAATCAATCCCTCTACTTCTCCTCTTTGGTGGTCATGTCTTTCCTCTAATGGCACATTACTTCATTTAATATATTACTGTCCTAATGTTTTTAAATTTTGGAAATCCATTTGGTCTAAATGTTCTAAAATATTTCACTGTTGTATTCCATTATCAATTCAAAATGTTTTTCTTGGATCCATGTCTGTTGATTTCATGACACCTCATCGAAGTTGAAATTATTTGACCTTTTTATTGCTCTTGCATTTAAAGTTATTCTTACTTGCTGGAAAGATAATCCTAAAATATGTACGCTAACATGGTGGAATCTTATTTGTGACGAACACAGAGTTTCTACTGTTTCAATTTCATTGTTATCTCAAAAAATCAAGTCTGATTTACTCTAGTTACCTTTTACTACTAAGTTCTTATCTTCACACTCATCTTTACACTAACTATTTGACCACCCCTTTCCCTCTCTTCTCCTCTTCTATTTCCTTCCTTTCCCCTATTTCATTTCTTTTTCTTTATCTTAAAATATATAAATAACTAATGTTTAATAGGTACACTAATCTCTTTCTATTTATCCTATAGCATAAGGTTGTATTTTATAGTCTTTTCCACCATAACAGTACCATATCTTCTTATTGTTATATCTTTTTAGTTGAGTTTTTTACCATGCTATTTTTCTTCCTTATGCTGATTGTAACCTTGGTACTCTCTTATTAAATCAATAAAAATGATTAAAAAAAAAAAGTTTTGTTTGTGATGTGTATGAAACCGTCACATACTAAGGACCTCATTACATTATTCCCTTCCTGGAATAACCATTACTTTGGGTCCCAGGATTACAGTAGTCAGAATGAATAACACGTAGGAATCAGACTTACCTGCATGCGTTCCCCCCAGTATCATGCCTTGAGACTTTCCCTGCTTGAAGCCAGTGAAATCTGATGGTGAAATAGCCTCGACACATAGTGGTTCTGCAGAAACTCCAATGACTTCCTGCTTACCACTCACCCAAATAAGACACTCTGTGCCGCCACTGTCCTATTGTAAAACATTTGTGGTTTAAATGTTCGGCTGCAAAAAAATAGATACATAAGAGAGAAGATGGACCATGGAAGAATGCCCCCAGCATTAATCATTTGACAAGTTGTCTCCATCTTGGACCCGTCACCACTTCAAAATCCTTCCTTATTTCATCTTATTGGGCTTTCACAATTGACTCATCCTGTTCCTGAGTATGTTGCCAATTTAGTAACACTTTTGTCTTTTTGTGGAGACCTGTGTGGAGTATGGTTCACTCACAAGTGGTGAGTACACCGCTGCTTTAAGCACTCTATGATGTCATCAGTTCCCAATATGCTCAGCCGCTATGCTTTATGGGCAATGTTTAAGCTGCATATGTTTCCATTCTTGGATCTTTCCAAATGCATATTTCAAGGGCAGCACTTTATTATCCCTTACCACATGCCCTATTCTTAGAACTGCTGCTCCTCTCCACCCTCTGCCATGGGTCATTAAGCTATAGCTTTAATGTAGGCAGTGTGAAGCCAAATCCACTTTAAACATTTGGTTGTATTATGTCTCAACAGTTGTTGTCCGACTTTTGTCCATTGATGTTTTCTATTGCTGCCAGGAGGTCTACCCCTTCTAATGAGGTCCTTTCTCTTGGTTGTAGGGTGGTAAATGGTTGCAGGGCACTTTCTGTTATTTACTGAGCATATCCCAAGGCATCAGATATTATTGCACTCCAAATGGGCAGCCAAATTACACCCTTTCTAAATGTGATTCTTCCGGGATTGCAAGGTTGAGTAGTCAAGTAATATGCAGGGAGATGGCAGAGGCTTTGGAATACAATTACTATACATTACTCGTAAGAATACTATATAATACTGTTAGACCTGTTAGTCTTAGTGTGGTCTTCCCCCATAGCTTTTGCCTTCACCCTTCCTATTTTTCTGAATTCGTTTTTGTTGTCCTTAGTTCTCTGTGCATTTATGTCAGGTTATTGATGCAAATCCTTACCTGACGACTTGCACCACGGCGTTGCAGAGACAATTAGAACCTACCTCCTAGTACCCTACTTGTTCTTCGAGGATTAGATTACCTCCTGGAATTATGGGTAGCTCAGGGAGGAGGGCCTTTCAGGATGTCGTTTTCCCTGTCTCGTATGTCCTATTGACGACCTTGAGAAAAGGAAGTAATTGGTAGGGTAATCAAATGTAGTGAGATAGTAACCTCACCCTGTCCCCCATGAAGCGTGATCTACTACTCTAATGGTTCCTACCTGCGATCAAATGGAAGACTGCCTTAGAAGAGTAGTGGCCTTTCTGGTACTCTTCTAACTGGAAAGAATTTCAATGATAGATTTTCTATGAGAAAATATAGACCATAATTATACTGACATTCAAAAGAACATGTCATCAATAAGACTTATGAACAGTAATAATCCCACTTACATTTGACACTGGATTGAGTAGTATGATATTCATATGCATACATATGCAGAAGTTACTTCACCTCTGCAATGCGACTCTCAAGTGACCACTACGCTGGGTTGCCGAGTGTCACTCATTGGTTAATCACTGGTTACACCACTCTGTGGGGGGGCTGAGACTTGTGTACACATTATTCCATACTGTAACCAGTGCTGGGGTGGCTGAGATATCCTTTTATTATATACAGTATGCCGCATTGCTGAAAATGTAAACAAGGTGCCACCAACAAATGTAAACAAGGTGCCACCAACATACAACGTGGTGGTATTCTATGTACAGAAGCATGATTAAAACTGTGTACACACTACAGTGGACATGAGGTGGCACAATTCAGTTTGCACATGGGGGTTCTCTGACACTTTACCACTGCTAACCAGAGGTACTGTGCTTGTGCTCACACCCTAAAATATGGTAAAATTGGCTTACACCTGACTTGCACATTTAATTTACTTGTAAGTCCATAGTAAAGCGGTGCCGCATGTACCCATGGCATGTAAATTAAATGTTATCAGTGGGCCTGCAGAACTTATTGTACCACCCACTAAAATAGTCCCTTAAAATATCTCCCAGGCCTGCAATTGCAGTCTGCTGGCAGTTTTAAACTGTCACTTCGACTTAGCAAAATAGCCCCCTTGCCAAACCCTAAACCTACTTTATAATTAGGGCTCCCGGTTTTATGGTATTTATTTTTTTGCCATTTCCGTCTGTATTTATCCATATTTATTTTTTGGGCATTTTTTCTGTATTTATCCACATTTATTTTTGCCGCAAGCAAAAGACGACGCTACAGCTAGTATTTTTCCACATTTATTTAAATTGACAATGCACACATGCGCTCGGTTGTTATTGGTCAACACTATACATTCATCTGAAAACTTTGCCATTTGCAGAATGTCCCAAATATGCTTAAAAGTGCTATAACAAGCCATTTGTCTCAGAGCCTTGCAGTTTCTGTCATCGGCAGAGTGCCACATCCTCTCCCCCACTGAACACCATACTGCCCCACTGAGAGAAACTCGCACTGTCTTCAGCTACAACTCAATTGTGCCCCGCTATAAACACCTGGAAGCAATTCAATTCAAATTATGCACTAGACTACAGTAATATGCTGCCTGAAAAAAAGTAACAACATACTGGAAAAAAGCAAACACTCATAGGGAATACAACTTAAAGCTTTTACACTCATTATTCAGAAATCAATGAGTGTTTTTGCTTGAAAAGCTAACAACATGAAAAGAAAAGTCTTTGATGAAGTGAATGGCAGGTGGAGGGTGAAATTTCGAGAGGCCCCAGCACAGTGTTCGATGAGTGTGAATGGTGGATGGAGGTTGAGATGAGAAGAGTCACCGGCACGGTGTCTAATGGGCATGAATACAGGTGGGAGTGAAATAACAAGACGCACGAGATATTACGAGAGATGCAAGCCAAATGTTGGATGGATGTGAATTATGGGTGGAGAGTGAAATAACAAGAGGGGCCAGCGCAGTGTTTGATGGGTATGCATGGAGAATAGATGAAGAGAGACGCTAGCACGTTTGATGGGCATGAATCCAGGTGGTGGTGAAATAAACAAGAGTCACCATGACCCAATCAGACATTATCAAACATTCTGAAATCCTTATTGTTGGTGACTGCTCGTCCTGCCAAATTGGGTTAAAAGACATTGTGGGATTTGTTTTTCCTTTTCATGGGTTGGACCTCCTAGGCCACGCCGGGATGTTGATATCACGGTCGTCACAATGAATAACCAGACATCACGGACAGCCATGTACTTTTGGTGTGTCTGATGGTCTAGGAAAAAGAACTAAGGGTCAATGCTGAAATGTAGCGCCTTGATGATGCGCGATGCGCGTCTGTCACTGGTGTGCAAGGACATGTGAGGGACACGCACACTCGGCTTCACTCAGAGATGTTACTGTGAAAGTTGCACAGGGTCACTTTGCAAGCAGTGAAGGCTGCGGGTCTCTCTCCCTTGTCTACAGAAGCACCGAGGACCAGGCAAAACAGAAGTTGCCCATGCTGAAGTAGCCGAGTCCTCACTCAGTAAACAGTCTCAATCCTGCACCGAGGCCGCCATTCACAGGGAGACAGCAGAGATCTCAGTCTCGTGCCCATCCAGTCGTAGGAGAGCACAGGGCTCATACCTGCTGAGTCCTTGCCACAACTAAGGATAGATTAGCAGTATGTACCCATCCCTTCATTGGACTCTCACCACTGTGTGCCATCCCAAGATCTCCCCTAACGATAAGATGGGGGCCGAGATCGGACAGTGGACTACCCGTGGAACAGAACCAGTGCGCGTGATACATGTCCGTACCGTCCTTCGCCTGTCACTGGAGCAGTACCTCTGAGTGCTAGTATGGAGCTGGTTACAGAGGCGCAACTAGAGCCAAATTCGTGGGGGCTCTAAGAAGGGGTGAAAGAACAACAAAGCCCCATTATCAAGTAAATGGTCTTTCAAAGACCTGTGAAGTACTCGGGTGCGGCTGTGTGTGTGCCCGGGAAGCTGTCTCTGCCCGGGCTGACACCTCTTAACCCTCTAAGGAGGGGGAGACACCAGATGGTTGGGGGTGTGATTCTATTGTACTAGTATTTTCCCGTTTTTATATATAAATACAGATAAAGGAAAACTTGTTTTCCGTCTGTATTTATATGTAAAAATCCGTTTAAACGGAAAACCGGGAGCCCTATTTATAATACATATGTCACCCCTAAGGTAGACCCTCGACAGCCAACAGGGGGCATTGCAATTAAAAGTTGGACATACACTTTTAAGTTTTACATGTCCTGGTAGTGAAAAACTCACAAATTCATTTTCACTATTGTGAGGCCTGCCTGTTCCAAAGGATAACATCGGGTTGCCATATTACTTTTAATATGTGATAATATTGGATTGGGAGCATGCAGGAAAGTAATGTTTAGTATCTGACAAATTGTAATTTAAAATCCTCTTTAATGGTAAAGTGGGATTTTAAGTCATGATTGTGAAAATGCCACTTTTAGAAAGTTGGAATTTTCTTGGCCTAACCATTTGGTGCCTGTAGCCAGTTCCTGGGTTACATGACTGGGTGTAGTTGCCAGTTAAATTTTCTAAATTCCTCCCAGAGAGCCCTTCAATAGAAGGATTAGGTGCGCCTGAATAGGCCATCTCAGACAGGATGGTGTGGGGGGCTGGGCACAGCCCTACTTGCACATCAATAGGTTGTGTCCTGCTCTCATACAAAGAACTTCACACTAGCCTGTTGTGCCGGCAAACAGACAGGGAGCAGAGCAAGGAGGCAGGAAATTCCAAACACTTCTGAAAGAAGAAACCTTCAGATACTTCTTCTACTTCAAAGAAGGCACCAGGTGTAAAAAAAATAGGACCTTTAGACCCACTCTTCAGTTCACTTTCTGGTCAGGTGAATGGACTTTCAGAGGACTGCCTGCTGCTGTGTACTTCAAAACACTGTTTTGCCTCACCAAGAAGGACTGCTGTGCTGCCTAAAGCTAGTCTTGAACCCTTAGAGGCCTGCCCTGCTGCTTGATCCCCGCACTTCTTCTTGAACCCTGGACTTCCAGAGCTTCAGGGACAGATAAGCATTCAACCATCTTGAACCCACACCTAGACCCAGCTTGAGTGAGTCCTGCTCCTAATTGTGGTGCTCCTCCAGTTCTGGACCCTTGGAAGTGGTGCTAAAAGTGCCTAGGTAGCCCAAATCCAAAACTTGGGATTAAGAAAATGTTGGCCAAAAAAGTGCTCTGAGAACTGAGATGAGGCCAGTACCTACCTACTCGTCGATCCGCCCAAGGTGCATCGCCGGTTGGCCTGCATTCTACTCCGCAGCAGCAAATCGTGTTCAGCGGCCCCTCACAGAAGGAGTTCTCATGTGGTTTGTGGCCTCATGGCCTGCCCTGCTAAGTTGGCTGCGGCCTGGCTGCCATGATGCCTTTTCTGCACACGTTACTTTGTGACTTTGTTTTTCAAGCCTCTGCTTGTGCCCGGCTATATTAGGACTGTCTGCATTTCTGTCTTTCACCTTTTCTCTTGTCCCCTGTGGGTTGCTTCTGCAAGGTCGAAAAACAACGTCCCTTGTTCTTGCTGATCTGTCCTGCCCCTCGCACCTAGACATAACACTATGTGCAGCTGCACTGGAGAAATTTGTGTGCTTTTAATATGGTGATTACGCTGTTAGAGGCACTTGGATAAAAACCTTTCCAGAGAGAAGAGCTGTATTTGTCTACTGATGTAAAACCTGCATCTAGAGATTGAGGTATGAGGGTCCGCCTAACAATGCCCAGAGGTTTTCTGTTCATATAATAAACTAGCTAATAGCACGGGGAGGGTGGTATAGTCATTTAGCTCTATATCCACTGCTTTATGAAATGCTTTCCCCGTTTGTATTCTATGGAATTGTAACTATGCTGATTATATTATCTTTATGCATTATGCTGATAGTACTGACACGTGTACTGTATCTTAGAGCACGTTAGTTGAAATAAACATTTTAAACTATACAGTGTCTCTTCTTACGCGCGTTGTGGACAGGTATGATTGAGTTATGAAAGGGTATTCTTGCTCCTGCGAGTCCTGAGAGAGAGATACCGTGTTCTGGGTTGTCTAATCATTGGTAGTATTGTTGCTAATGAGACGCTACAGCTAGTCGGGTTGGGGTTTTAGGTGCTAAGGCTTATGATTGGCTCACCACTATATTCCGAGGTCCTATTATCCTGTGCATAGCTCTGTGTATGTGCAGAATCCCTATAACATGGCGCAACCAAGTGGGCTACTTATCTGCGAGACGCTTGAGTAGTATTTTATGCTTGTCCACAACTCCCCTCGCAGACGCTTTCGGAAGCGTGTGTGACGGTGATACCTCCTATATTGACGTTTTTATAGGTTCTTTCAAGCTTGAAGTTGTTAAAAGGTTTTTTAGATCATACCCTATATTGTGCTGCCTTACATTAGGTTGTCGAAAACTTTTAGCCTAGAATGGCTATTCAAATAGTGGCACATAGCCGTGCAGCGCTCCGGGCTCACTTAACAGTGTATGGAGTGCCTGATGCGGGTGTCGATCTGATCTTTGTGGTACAAGCAGATCCCGCTTACCACTTTGAGGTGTTTTACTCTTGGGTCACCTTTCCGGCGGTGGATGCGAACGATAATTTGTTCCATGAATATGAAGCCACCGTAGTTCCTAATCACTATAGACCGTATAGGAACCTTGAAGTACCGCTCACGGCTTGGCAACACCATGTTTGGTATGATGGCGCCCTCCCCCAACCGACTACCACGGTTCGTTTAGGCCCCTTATCTATTGATGGGGCCACTTGGCCTGTTTTGGCCGGATATACCCCACATCCGCGATATATGTTGGTAGCAGTCGCTGAATTGCGTGATATGCATTCGTCTTTGATACGAGTGCATCGAGCTTTAGTACAGTATGTTACAGGCAACATCCAGGGAGCCCCTCCTGGAGTTGCGGCCCATCCAGCTGGTGCAGGCGGTGTGACCATAAGTCCTGTCATGGTTAATTCGGTGATGGGCAAGCGCCCACAAAATAAGGATGATTTTCCTTATTGGCTTGCAGAAAAATTTGACCAGCTGGAGGCAGTTTTTCCTAACACCTCTCCCGTGGATAAACACAGGATTTTGATGATTAGTTTGCCAAAAGACTTAGTCCCCGAGTTGGCAGAATGCAACAACTGGGGTAGGGTATTCTCAGCAGTATATGCGAAGTGTTTCGGCACCCCTTCCATGACGGTTCTCCCCTCTGTAATTAAACGTGTACAGGATGAACATGGCCCTGAAGCGGCTGTGGAATTAGGGATGAGACTGGTGGGAGTGTTCGACGTAGTAGCTGATTTGATCCTTGCGAATGTCAAGGGCGATGCAGTGAACTTTCAAGTAGCGAATGCTTTGGCTTTGGTCCCAGATCCGGACAAGCCGCGCGAATTACCGAAAATTATTGCCCAGGCTTACAAAACAATTGGCAGAAATAGCCTGGGAGTTAAGCCTTTTGCTAAATCGCAGACACAATCGCAACAACAACAACCAAAAACTCAATCTGAGAAAGATGAGAAACCAGTCTTTACTAAAAAGAGCTGGAGGTTGAAGAAACAGGGTAAGCAACAGAAGAAGCCGGGGTCGCAGGGCGCATCCCCGGTTTCAGTCTCTTCTGAACGCACTTATGATTTGCGAGATAGGGCGAGAATTAAATCTCCAGATAGGTTTCAGGTCCCTGATACGCGTTCTCCTCATTCTTCACAGGCACCGACAACTTCGCAGGCCAGTGGAGGAGATCGCCAGGATAGAGGAAGGGGTCGAGAGGCTCCCCAGGGACAAGACCAACCTCGACAACAAGTCAGAGGGAAAGCAGACGAATTTCCGCGTTCTCGCCCACAATTTCAGAAGAAGAAAGTTGCCGCTGTTACAGCGAGATATGCCACAGACGGTGAGAACGAGACTCCTGAATTGGACGTGGGCAGTGACACTCCTAGACAGCGCCGCGGAAGTTACCATAGTGCGGGAGGCGCTACGTCCTCATGTGGAGGCGACAGCAACTGATACATTCATTACTGTTGAGACAGCAGACACCCGAGTGGCACCCCCTGACAGATTATATAATATTGTAATTCAGATCGAAGGTGATATACAGCGTGTTATAAAAGGGATTTTTGGGGAAAATCTGACTTCTTCGTATGACATTTTGTTAGCAGAGGCGGATTGGCTGCCCCCATTCGTACTTGCTGCGCGTAAAGGGGAGGAGGTAATCCTTCCAAGCTTTTCTCGTCCTGTCCCAAAGGACAAAGCGGAGGCTCTAGCAGCTGAGTGGGCTGTGTCCCTGGCTCCAGCGTTATACCGCAACCACGTGGGATGGGATGAGGATTCTCCCCCCCATGAAATACCTTTGCGGTCGCTGCCACAGCCACAACCCCAATATCCCATCAAACGTGAAGCTAAAGGTCCCGTTTCCGAAATTCTGACTCAGTTAGAATATCAGGGAGTGATTGAAACCTGTGTGTCACCTATGAACAACCCCTCTTCGCGGTTTCTAAACCCGATGGATCGTACCGCTTAGTTTTGGATTACCGACATTTGAACTCTCATTGTCGGACCTTTGCGGTGCAAAACACACACAGTTCTGCGCTTGTAGACAGTCTTGTTCGTAAAAAATATAAAACGACACTTGACCTATCCAATGGATTCTACACGCACAACTTAGCCCCGGAGAGTAGCCAATGGAGCGCTTTTACCTCCGGTGGTAAATTATTCAAATTCCGGCGTTTACCTATGGGCTACAAGAACAGTCCAGGCGTATTCGCTGCCCGTGTTGTCTGTTTGTTAGACGGCATCGACCCAGATGCATGTTCGTACGTCGATGATATTTATCTGACAGACGACAAATTATTTCAGCATCTTTCCCGAGTTGACCGCATTATTTTAGAATTTGCGGTTTTAGGTTATAAGTTTAACTTTGCCAAATCTCACATTGCTGAATTTACCGTTTTGTTTTTGGGCTATGAGCTCAACAATGAAGGTAAGGGCTTGGCCCCCCATTTCCTAGAGAAATGTGCACTTTTGTGCCCTCCTACTACTCTGAAGAAACTTCAGTCTTTACTGGATTTTCTGAACTTCGGGCGTACTTACATTCCCGAATATGCCCAGCGTATCAAGCCACTGTATGCCTTGATACAACCTAACTTTTCGAAGTCATGCTGGCTTCCAGAGCATTCCTCCATTCTGCAGTCCTTGCAGACAGACCTTGTTGAGTCTAAATACTTGTTGACTCGTGATAACCGCACAAACCTGGTGATTAGAATAATTCCAGGGGCAGTGGGTTTCACGTATTTAACCTTTAACGAAGGTGACACAGTACCCATCGCATACAAGTCACATCTTTACACTTCCGCGGAAATGCGCTTTTCATCTGTGGAGAAAGTTCTGACTGCAGTGCAAATGGCGATTCTAAAGGAACGCGCACTGGCACAGGGAAAACGCATTCTGGTGGTAACTCCATTTCCTGCCCTAGAGGCAGTGACAAAGGCAAGTGTTCCGAACTCTAAAGCTTTGCACCCCCGTTGGATTCAATGGGCGACCTCTTTGACGTCTCCGGATGTCACTTTTATTTTTGATTCTTCTCTTCAGACTCAGGAGTTTTTGCAGTATGAATTCGTTCATCCTCCTCCTCTGTCTTTGCTACCGCTTGAGGATTAAGACTGTGTTATCTATACCGATGGTTCGGCACAACCGGCCACGGGTTCCAAGCATGCCTATTCCGCCGCATGTGCTATTGTTGCAGGTACTTTTGTGAACGGTAAGTTCAAGACTACTGTAGTGCATACTCAGGCACTCGGGGACAGTACTGCACAATTGGCCGAGCTGCGTGCATTGGTGCTCGCACTTGAGTTCGCTACTCCGGATGTGACCACTCTAATTGTATGTGATTCTTACTACTGTGTTCAGTCTTTCAATGACAATCTGTTCTTTTGGTCGCAAAACGACTACAGAGACGGCAAAGGTAGCACAATTAAGCATAAAATGCTTTGGGTTCGAGTGGCAGATTTGAAACAACGTCTGCCTCTCACACAGGTGGTTCACACCCTTGGCCACCAGCGTGTGGGCGCACACGCTGTTGGTAACGGTTTGGCAGACGAAGCTGCCAAATCAGCGGTAGCCACGTGTTCAGTCGCAGCAGTTACAAGATCCATGACTAAAATAGATACTGATATCTTGGCAGCTATTGCTGCAACAAAGGAAGGTACCAAATATCCCTGGGGTTTCCCTTCCAAATATACTTATCATTTAGGTCCCGAACAGGCTCCCTTCGTAAGTATTCCAGACGTTGGTGATCGGCTGATTCCCAACGCGGACCGCAGGCTTTCCTTGATAACGGCCGCACACGAAGGCATGGCTTCGGCTCATACAGGCGTCTCTGCGACTGTTTCCATCTTGCAGCAGCGTTACTGGTGGCGTGGTTTATACAAACAAACCCGTACCTATGTGCTTTCTTGTGACGTTTGTCAGCAGATTAAGCCTTCCACGGTTACACGTCCACCACAAACACCGCTCTGCATTTCAAACAGACCTTTTGCGTGTGTTTACCTGGATCACTGCGGTCCATTCTCTTCAGACACTGCATATAAATACATCTTGGTTGCAGTGGACTCGTGCACACGGTTCCTGTGGGTCTGGCCACAACGGAGTGCTGACGCTCGAAATGTCATAAGGGATTTGCGTGTCTTTGTGGGAGTTTTCGAATGTGGCACCTTCCATTCGGACCAAGGTCCAGCGTTTGCCTCTAAGGCTTACAAGGACGCAATGGGTTCCCTGGGGGTGCGGGTGAAATTTTCATCTCCTTATCGGCCTGAGGGCAACTCGATCGTTGAACGAATGAACCGTGACTTAAAGCAATCCTTGACAGCTAGAGTCTTAGGTACTGGCAGAAACTGGCTGGCCCACTTGTATACCGTACAACGTGCACTTAATAATCTCCCTAGAAAACCTCTGGGTGGGCGGACCCCATATGAAATGCTCTTTGGCATACGAATGTTTGTGCCCGACCTTGATGGTCTAGACATGGCGGCGCAGTCCGCCATCTTTGATGTAGATAACCATTCTACTATGTTACAGGGCTTACAAGAAGACCGAGACAAACTTGCAAATGAACATTTACCTTCAGCCACAGACGCTGCGTTGCAGATTCCGGTTGCCGGCTGGCTTCCGAAAATTGGAGATCTGGTTCGAGAGAAAGTGGAGAACAAAAAAGAATTTGGCCCATCTTATCGTGCACCAGTTCCAGTCCTTGGCTTGAAGGGTACTCGTACAGTCATCTTACCACCGCTTCCTGGTCGAAAGGACAACAGATTCATCTCAGTGGACAATGTCAAGCTACAACATCTGGCCGATCCTGAATAGTGTAACACCAGCGGTCTCTTGTCCAGTCATTTCCCGGACATATGTTCGTGGCCCTCTTGCCCGAACGGTCACAGATGTTGCTATCGAGATGGTAGAGTTGCCTGATCGCTTACTCGACTTCCCGGCTTCCCCCTGCGAAGAGGAGACTGAGTATACATACCCAGCCAACGAGTCGGTGGCTCACGCACCAACTACGCCACTTAGCCCAACACGTTATTCCTTTGACTCGGATTCCACCTCATCACTAATCCCGTCCAAATTCAGCTTGTTTGTATCCTGGTTCAGAGACAATTTTTTGGTTCCTCCCTGGACATATATTTGGTTGGTCTTTTTCCTGATTTTTTTGTTCATGTCCATTGGCTTTGTCACAGTCTTTTTTCTACTAATCAATGGTCACTATTTACCAGAACGCTCTGCAGTGAACAGTGTCGCTGGAACATTGGCTCCGCATTCTTCATCTCACATCATGAAGCGTGACCACACATTTGTGAACATTTCAGCTTTCCCAGTCGCTGATGGCATCGTATGGGATGCGGTAAATTTCCAAATTCATGGACCTACTGAAATTATTAATGTTCCAAATGTCCTCCGTGTTTCAATGGGTGATGTCGTTAAAAGTAATATTCATTCTGACGATTGGGATGTGCATGCCGTTGAATCGTTATTTACTGATTTGAAATATTATGCTGCTTTTAATGCTGAAGATTTGTACATGAATTCCGCAAGTTATGCCGATTTATATTGTTATCAGCATTGGGGCAACCATTTCCTCCATAAACCAAGTACCCTTAGGGGTCCTGTTAATTACACCCAATGGGAACATTGTCCTACCCCTTTGCCAGGCAGCTCCCACACTCTTAGAAACAAGTTTACTTATTTTACCAACTTTGATAGATCGAACCCTGGGTCCTATTATTTTAAATTAAACGCCTCTTCTACGCAGAAGATCATGTTGACCCACACCAAATTATTGTTCTCGGGTTCCTTTTTGGCCGCTTTGGCTGTGGGTGGTTATGAGTACTGGCGGGACACCATTGACTTGAAATCTATTTGGGGTTCCAAATCATGGCAGGTGCAAGGCACAGAAGCCTTGCACCGTGCTTGCCTCATCCCTACCCAAATTCTATTTTTAAATCATTCCATCTATCAAACAACGTGTTGGGGTTTGGCTACTTCCAAACAATTAAATGCCCCTTCCATTCCTGTGTTGTCTTCCACCACTAATGAAAGCTTGCATTTTAATATTTCACTTACTGATTTGCAAGCTTTGTTTCAGAACAATTCCTTTAATGTTTCCACGTTTGTTCAGTCACCCTGGTTGGCTTGGCCAACAGCGGCGAACGCCTGCCAACTGCGTTTTCATGACTCAGCTCCTGGTTATAAACAGGATAGGCCAGACCCGAGGTTTTCTGACTCTCGTACAGTTACAACGTATTCTGTTGGAAAATTATGTAAACAGTGGTTGCAACACTCCTCCTTAGATTCTGTGAAACAGCATTTATCCCTCCTTTCAGGCAACATTGATCTGTCCGATTTTGTTCTGGGGCCTCGTGGCCCTCGACCTAAGAGATTCATTTATGAAACTTACAATGAACTCTGGAAGCTTTCGCAAATTGAAGCTGCCTCCCGCCTTCGGGAGATTGATCAGGCAAATTTAGAAAAGGTGCTTGCTGTTGTTGACAATAGTATTAATACCCTGTCTTCCCGCATTTACACGTTAGAGAATATTGTGTCCTCTGTTGTTGATATTGTACAAGATGATGTTTCTGTGTTATATCATGGTCAGAATCAATTGCGTTCAGTTATGCAGTTTGCATGGACTTTGCAGACGCTTAAGTTGGGTAAAGTTCCTTGGCATTTTCTGAACACCACTGCCTTGTTTTTACCTTTTAATTTGACTGACAAGCAGCAGTTCATGTCCATGAAGGATGCCACATACACTCTGTTACATATCGAGAAGATAGAGCCATTACCGTTCTCTGTTGCGGAATTAGAGTCTGCGGTGGGGCTAGTACACGGGGTTATCGCTTTACCTTTCTCTTTATTTGAATTCAGTTCCTGCATGAAACATTATCCCGTTGGCCGTTTTCAGCCTTTGGGCAGTGCCTTCTTGCATGAACTGTGGTCCCTACCTTTCATGTTTAAATGTCTTCGGGACGGGAAGGAGGTGTTTCTCACAGGCGAGACTTGTGATTCTACTGTGGGTCATTCCCTTATTTGCAAACACATTAAATTGCACGGCGCTTGTAACGTTTCAGCTCCGAATCTTGCTTGTGATTTGAAGGGTATTCCTGCTCCTGCTATTTCTCCTACTTTTACTGTGCTTGCAAATGGTAGCTATCTGCTTCTGAATAATCAGGACTGCTGTGGCATGCTGGCCGGTATACCCTATATCGTAACAGTTTCCCACAGAGTTGTCTGCTGCAAAAATGTGCTTTTTCCTCCCCCGCACGACATCATAGATAGTTCCATTTGGCCTTCCATTCCTACCTTGAAGGCGGATTTCAATAAATTGAGCAGAATAAAGGTGCTATTATTGAATCAGGAGGTTATGCTCACATCCGCCCGGGAAACATTCATTCTCCAGGTGGCAAGTACCCACAGTTAAATACAGGCCCTTTTGAACACTAACCTCCCACAGCATTTCGGTGAACTGATTCACCGCGTTTTTAATGCATCGCGCACCGAGGGTCTGGTGCACTTTTTTAAAGTTATGAGCTCTGGCCTTGTGACCTCCTTTCAAACTATCTTTGGTGTAATACCAGCTTTTATTCATTCCATTTTTTCCAGCGTCTTTGGCGGCATTCCATTGATCCTCGCTTTGGTGGCTGGTATTTTGCTTTTGGTCTGTTTACTGCGCAATGGCTGCACTTCATTGGGCCCTTCTCGACCACGGTCGACTTCAGATGCTCCGTGAACGCATGCTCGCCGGCTTCGGCGTCCTGCCATTGGCGACCCTCAGTGTGTCCTACAGTCTTTCATTTCGCTTTGCGTATTTCACTTGCGTGCAACCTGTGATGACTTGCATCCGCTGTCCTTTTTCGTTGTCCTTGGATTATTGCCTTTCCAATGCGTCTCTGTCTCGCCCGGATTTTGTCCCCTTGATGGGTCCCTTAGAGGCACATGAGCGGGACTGTTCCGGGGATGGCTATATGGCGCGTGCGGCTGCACTTGGAATATTGGCGCAATGGGATGTTTGTGCGGCTGCTCAGACTCTCCTACAACAAAGTTATATTGAGTATCACGCAAGTTGTCCCGCAATGCTCTTCACTGCTCCCTCTTATGAGGAACATGACTGCAGTTTTGATTTATTGGACTGGATGGCATCTCTTTTTTGTGATGGTTCCAACAATGTCCTCTTGGAAAGTGTGGCGTTTTTCTGCACCTACACCTTGATGGATTGAACAGGGCCTCCACTTTCAGCTTCACCCTGCATTTTTTCTGCAGACTTTCTCTTTCTCTCCCATTCGTTGTCCTTCATGGAGACTTTTTCACAACCAGACGTTTCTGTTCTGCTCATTCGCTTTGAACTCCGTCTAGGTCTATGGACTGTCCAGGGGAGGGTGTCATGTGGTTTGTGGCCTCATGGCCTGCCCTGCTAAGTTGGCTGCGGCCTGGCTGCCATGATGCCTTTTCTGCACACGTTACTTTGTGACTTTGTTTTTCAAGCCTCTGCTTGTGCCCGGCTATATTAGGACTGTCTGCATTTCTGTCTTTCACCTTTTCTCTTGTCCCCTGTGGGTTGCTTCTGCAAGGTCGAAAAACAACGTCCCTTGTTCTTACTGATCTGGCCTGTCCCTCGCACCTAGACATAACACTATGTGCAGCTGCACTGGAGAAATTTGTGTGCTTTTAATATGGTGATTACACTGTTAGAGGCACTTGGATAAAAACCTTTCCAGAGAGAAGAGCTGTTTTTGTCTACTGATGTAAAACCTGCATCTAGAGATTGAGGTATGAGGGTCCGCCTAACAATGCCCAGAGGTTTTCTGTTCATATAATAAACTAGCTAATAGCACGGGGAGGGTGGTATAGTCATTTAGCTCTATATCCACTGCTTTATGAAATGCTTTCCCCGTTTGTATTCTATGGAATTGTAACTATGCTGATTATATTATCTTTATGCATTATGCTGATAGTACTGACACGTGTACTGTATCTTAGAGCACGTTAGTTGAAATAAACATTTTAAACTATACAGTGTCTCTTCTTATGCGCGTTGTGGACAGGTATGATTGAGTTATGAAAGGGTATTCTTGTTCCTGCGAGTCCTGAGAGAGAGATACCGTGTTCTGGGTTGTCTAATCATTGGTAGTATTGTTGCTAATGAGACGCTACAGCTAGTCGGGTTGGGGTTTTAGGTGCTAAGGCTTATGATTGGCTCACCACTATATTCCGAGGTCCTATTATCCTGTGCATAGCTCTGTGTATGTGCAGAATCCCTATAACAGAGTATCTGGCCTTGTGGAGGCCTTCTCGGTAACAGCCTGCAGCTTCATCCCACTGGAGATTTTCCCATAAAAAAGACTAAGTCCAAACTTAGAAATCTTCATTGCGACTTTGTCCAGTGGCTCCCCGATGAAGACTCCTCTTCCCCGGCTGCTTTGCCCCACTGAACTTTTACCTTCTCGGACATTTTTGTTCGCACATTTCTTCTAAGTCCGAAGGTAAGCAGAGACCGGGCCCAATCCACTTCGTGTATCTGAACTATACTCCTTCGTGGTCAGCTATAACTTTTAACTTTGCCTTGTCCTGCACGACTAGATGTTCATGGTTGGCGCTTTGATCTTTCAGGTGCTATTTTACACTTTAAACTTAAAAAATATATATCTCTGGTTCTAGTGAATGGATGTTTGTTGTTTTCCTGTTAAATAATTTTAAAAAATGTACTCTATTTTTTAAGTTAGTGTGGGATTTTTCTGCAGAAATACTTTACACATTGCCTTACTGCTTTTGTGCTAAGCTACGAGACGGTTGAGCGCAGATTAATTTAGTGATTCTTTGTGATTCACCCTGACAGGGAATACGGCGGTTGCTTGGGTAAGGGGTCATCCTGCTCAACCAACAACCCAATGTCTCACAAATACTATATAATATTTTTATGTAATTGTTTATTTATAGCAGGCACATGTGGCTAACAGCCACTTTTCTAAGACTAGTGCCCCCGTTTTTCGCACTGTGGATGGGGAAGGGTAGTTTTGAAGGCAGTTATTTAGGAGACTCATTTTTAATTTATTTTTGAAAATCAGGTTTGGTTTTGTCTTCAAGCCTGGGTAATGTGCTGACTAACCCCACTCTTCCTTGGCAGCAAAGAGGGCAGAGCTGTGCCTTTGGTCGGCTTTGAGCAGCATGTCACTAATAGTGTGGCAGGAGGAAGGGAGTGATGAGGGCAGTAATTCCCTGTCTTGTATTCCTGAGCAGGTGAGTGTGTGCATGATTATGTACGTGTGGGATCTCTCCAGGGTCCTGAAGTTGGAAGTGGTTTAAAAAGAAATCTCACAGGCAGTATCGTGTGTGTGCACTCACGCAGGGCACCGCTTGGCACCATTTTTTATATGACTGCACTGTCTAACTAGAATACAGTTAACTCAGAACTTTTCTAAGTCAGTGCATGAGCTGCAGACAGCACAGCTCGGAAATAGAGAGAGGCACCCACTGCTCAATGTTTCCGAACTGTGACGTATGCAGCTCGTGCACTAATTCCAAGGTACTTGAGACAGTATAATCGCATAAAAACAGGAGCGTCGCTGTACCATATGCAAGGGCATACTATCGTAACACAGTCTCAGATCCTGGTGTTTGTTCCCATGTGCAAGCGCTCAAGCTGCCATTGCGCCGGTAGTATTTGAACTGCAAGCCTATATTCAAAGCAGTGTTGTGTTAAAAGTTGTATCTGACAAAGGTGACGGTACATGTCATGGGGGCACTTAACAGATTTGTATGTGCCTAGAAATGGCAATGTGTTGTTGTACAAGAGCTGCTCATATACTGTTTCAAAGCTCGGTGATCCGGGCAGCGCGCTGCTCTCTCTGAACCCCAAAACCACTGAATAAACACAGAAGTCATGCTCGCCTACCTTTCCTTCAAAATTCTCTCAAGTAAAATAAAAACCTGTTTCCATCATGGAAAATTACTCAAAGCTAAACTTTGATTCTGATGCAAACAGTGACTAAAGGACTGAAAAATTATAGGAAATGAACTATTTGGAACCCTCCATGAAAAGTATTTGCATTAACATTGATTGGGTTAAAATTATTTTGCTTTACTTTTTTAATTTAAAATAAAAATATTTAGTGAATAGTCTAAAGGAAAAAGCTTATTTTTCGAAAAGAAATCTAATTTAATTTACTATAAACAATTTAATTTGCATTTAATATTTTTTAATTGTTTTGTAATATTGAATTACTTGTAGTACTATGTCTTTACTTTTTTAATTTAAAATAAAAATATTTAGTGACTAGTCTAAAGGAAAAAGCTTATTTTTCGAAAAGAAATCTAATTTAATTTACTATAAACAATTTAATTTGCATTTAATATTTTTTTAATGTTTTGTAATATTGAATTACTTGTAGTACTATGTGTTTAGTTTTATAGAGATTTGCTTATTTCCAGTAAAATTATTGAAACTTAACACACCCCTTTCAAAGGATGTGTTCTTTCCACAGTGATTGTTTGCCTGGAGTTCGAATAGTAAATCTGACAACATCCCTTTATTAACAGTTACAATTTTCTAATAATTAAACATATTTTCTGTTCAGATACTATTATTGACTAATATGAAATATTTTTTATAATTATAATTTCGATCTTTTTGTAGACTATATTTTTGTAGTCGATATCTTGGTGTTTTACATTACATGAATATAAAGTTGATATTTTTTAGGTTCATATTTTAACATCAATATTTTTGAGCCACAACATTTTACTGGTCAATAGTCTCACAAAACACCAGACTATACTGGCAATTTTATCCATAAGCTTTCTTAATGAGGCGTAACTCCTCAAACACTATTCAGCCTTTTTCAAGCAGGCATGTTCATTATCTTGGAGAGCATTTCTTGTCAGTGCACTAAGACACCATTCTACCAGAAACACTAGGCATATACTGTCAATTTGGGGTGTATAAATGTGCCTGTTTAATACTATGAAAGTAAAGTGAAATCATGCTAGGAATCTTGTATGGTCTCTTTTCTGCCTTCAACTTTCAGTAGATGTGGTTTACCAGTGAAAGGAATTACTGAATTATGGTGCACTGCTGGCTATGTACTGAGCAATAGTGAGGGGTGAAATCTGAACATGGTCTAAGTATTACAGTGTGATAGTGCAAATCCAAACATAAATTTTGGATTTATGAATAATTGTAAAATTCTAAACATGCATCAAAGATTACTGCGTGATGGGTCAATCTTGAACATGCTTGAAGGATAAATGAGTGATGCAGGTGAAGTCACATAGTGAAATTCTGGGCAGGTAATATAGAATATAACTTGGGGAATCCGCCCACGATTTCTGATTCCACGATCATTCCTCATTTCTTAGGTGAGCGTATAATTCCCCATCCCTGTCGTTATTGATGTCCCCGGTATTGGTAATGTGGATGGGGTGTACAGAGGTGGAGTTACCAACTCTAACTCATGGGATCTCAGCTTGAGGTCCTTAGTGGTTTAATTTCGCATAAACATTTCTGTACATTCAATTCTTCAGCCTGCCTTCAATAATTGGAGCATACAATCAATCTGTTAATCAATCAGACTTTTGTATAAAGCAGTCAAAGCCCCAGGGTAAACTAACGCTTAAATCTAAGCAAATAACAGGGAAGATACTCCTTTTTCAACAAACCTATCTAGTTTTTAGAAGGAGAGCAGTTGGTCATCTTGATGTCATCATCTGGTATTTTGGACCAAAGCTGAGGTGCCAATGAGAAGACACGTCCTCTGCCCTACTTCTGTTGACTCTAGGGGGGTCTAATAAAGGAACTACATGAGTGATATACTATAATACTGTGTACAGCACTACCAAAGAGCCAGTGTAAGGGTCATCCTCTACTTTACCAATGGTCACTGTAACTACTCTTCACATCAGACACATGGTGCCCAGGGGCATCATCAAGAACCACCTCAGTGAAGCATGTTTTGCTACCTAGTGCTTTTAAAGTTACTTTTGCATTTCTGATCATAAGCAAGTTACAGTAATCCGCTTTGGTACTCACAGTAGTATGAGCTGCCTTTGCTGTCTCTCATGCGTGCCCAAATAAGGTCAAGGGCACTGAGTTCGAAACAAACTATTGCCATAGTTATATTTATATGGTAGTCCGTCGAGATGCGGGCAAAAAGGAACACCCTTGGAGACTTAGCGATGTCTTTAATTGGAATAGGTGTGCTGCCCAGCATGAATGTGGCACAGATCTCTCAAAGTATGGTCTGCGCATGTGACCAATAATTCTGTTTTCACTTATTGAGATGTAGCTTGTTTTCTATCCTCCAGCACTAAATTCAATTGAAGATTGTATTAACCCTGGCTTGGTCCACATGTAACCTCCCTGAGACGGACACAAGCAGTGGCATACCACCTGCGTAACTGTGAAAGGATTCACCAATTTCTCAGTGTAGCTCATGTAAGGGTTGTAGATTCACACTGAATAACAATGGCAAATAGTGTAAGCCCTATGAGACGCCACAAGTCACTGGTGCTTTGGAGATACTACTGCGCCCATTTTCGCTTGAACCTGCCACGCCACCAAACATGATGCTATCTGTGTCCCAGCTACTTTAGACATCCCCACAACTTCATGCAAATGTTGAACTAATAGGCTATGGTCTAGAGTGTTGAAAGCTGCAGCCAGATCCAATACCATAAGTAGGGCAAGCTGTCCCTTGTCCCTAATATCAAGCAGTGTAGTCTGTATAATCAGGAGTGCTACTTCTGTCCCTCTATTTGCTCTAAAGCATGGCTGCTAGTTTCCCATCCTTTCATGATGTTCTACATAGCCTCTAAGTTTTCCTGTATATGTCTTCTCCAACATTCTCAACAAGAGGGCTATACCTGAGTTTGAGCAAAAATTATTGGGCTCCTGTTCGTCCACCCGCGTGGTTTTGGGAAAGGTGTAGTCCATGATCTGAGTTTGGTTTAGTTTGGTTGAAAAAACCCCACCAGAAATGTACATTTTGTAGCAGAATTTCCACAAAATCTTTTTTTGCACAGACCTAATTGGATGTAAATTTCATAATTACAGAACTATAAAACATGCTAAATTATTAATTTCACATATTTTCCTTGGGTAATTTTTATTCTTTTCACATGTTTAAATGTGCGGCTAAATTTAACTTAAAATATGCAAAAATATCATAGTCTGAAAAGTAGAGTCTAGGGTTCAGTTACAGATCAGTGGGTAGTCTGTCATATGACAGCAGAGGCACCATACCAGCTACAACTGGCCTACCAGGGGCCATATTAACATTGTTCCCGGGGGTACAACGGGTGTGTGTGCCTGCTTTGTGCACCTTCGAGCACAATTGTTTTACAGAGGGGGCCACAGACACTTGTGTGTCCTCGTCTGTAATGTTGACCAGCGTTGTCATAAGAGTGCGTTGCCTCTGCGCCCACGCTATATTATTGACATGGGTGCATAGGCAAACATCCCTTTAGGAGGTGCACTGAAAGTGTGCCACAAAAGGTAGAGCACTTTCAGTGAGCCTCCTAAAGCCATCCCTCTGGAGAGAAGAAGGGGGTTCCCATGGACCCCCGCACATCTTCCTGCGGGCGTGTGCAGTCACTTACTGCACACGCCTGGAAGGGATCTCTCTCCCCTCAGTGAAGCTTGCTGCCTGCACTGTGAAACAAGGAGCGACTTTTAATTAGCTGGGCCCGTATTTTGAATCGGGCGCACTGTTCATGTTTGCGCCACAGCACACCTGTTTAAAGTTGCGCCATGGAGCAAACATGTGCACTAGATTACAATAAATGCGCTGCCCTCAGGGTAGCCGCAAACTCTGGGCTGTCCTGAGGACAGCACATTTAGTGAAGTATGGAGCGGCTGCTATGACCAGCCGCTTCATGTTTCACTGCAAAAGCGGCACCCACCTGCACTTTAGAGAGGGGGCAGGGATTCCCTTTGCAGGCAGGTGAAGTGGGTGACTGCCCACCGCAGGGGGATATCTGTGGGGTCTTGGGACCCTCTTACCCCGTCCTGAGAGCTGCCATCAGGGGGCGCATTGACAGTGCACTACCTTTTTGTGGCGCACTTTCAGTGCACCCCCTGCCAGCTTCTTTGCCTTTGTGCCAGCATCCATAATACGGTGAGTAGAGGCAAAGAGATTGCCTTATTTGCACGCGGCCGTGCCCCTATTAAATTGAGGGAATGCCCTCTTGTGATAGCGCTGGTGCTGTATGTGCGTCAGTGCTATCAGTCTTGCAGAAAGGGCTATGCAATCATCTGCAGCCCATTCTGTAATTCCAAAGTGCCCCGGGGGAGCACCATGCAGGCTCACATGCCTGTTGTGCAGCTGGGTCTCTTTCTGTAATATGGCCCCTGCTCTGTATTTCACTTGAATGAGCTTCCAGAGCAGCTCATACTTTGCAATACTGTGTACTGTCCCTGTTTGCTCCCTGTGCACCTTTTCCAAGGTGCCCCATGGCGCAAACAGGAAAGTGTGCCGTATTCATAATATGGCCCTGATCAACAGTATGTTGCTGAGCTGGGCGGAAGCAACTTCTAGGAAGAAAAGTGATGGCAGGTCCACCAAGCCATGGGAGCACTGCACACTGGTAGGCACTTTTGTCGTTTTGGAAGACAGACCTCCCCCCCTCCAAAGAGGCAATCTTTCTTTGCCAAAAAATTCTTCCCCGCTCACTGTGAGCTTTCTCGGGCCATAAAGGAGACATTTGTGCAATTCTTCAGTTTTTTTATCATTACTGTTGATTTTGTTGATCCGAACCTCTGGAATCGGTTGCGTCACCTAAATTAGCATTATTCAGACCCTCAAGGATTTCGCGATTTGCCGCGAAATCGGCACTTTTGTAAAAATGCAGCGATTTTTACAAAAGTGCCCACGAAATTCAAGGAATTCGTCTGGAATAGATTATTATCGTATGAAATACCACAAAAAGACCTGCACAGTTGCTCAAAGCTGCACGCATACCGAAAAACCATGAAGTCACGTTTGTCTCAACCTAATATGAACTTATTTTGACGTGTACTTAAGTGGTTGTCTATTTACTTACTTATATACTATCGCGCAACTTCCTCTGATGTGTCTGTAAAACTTACCTTTTGTTCCGAAGTTTTGTCCTGAATTGTGACCCTTTGTCCTAAATTTGACACTTACCGTCCTTAATTTGCATTCATGCCAGTTGGTCACCCTACCCCCAACCAGTTAGATTTCTGTATATGCGGTGTCGATTATTAGCTCAATTCTATGGTGGATTTCGTGTTCCTAATTGCATCACCTCGCATTACTGAATAAGTTCATACAGTGGCAGTCACTGTTTGTAATTATGGTTCGTGGGGGGGGGGGAGGGCTCTTCAAATTCAGGATGCAAGCAAAGACTCTTCTTCCAGACGTGCTTAGAAGACCTCTTTTCACCTTCAAGGCACCAGGGCCCAGTGCCAGCTACTTGATTTTAAAGTGCAGTAACTGACCTGAAGCTAAACCACACCAGCTGACGAGCGGGCACCCTCCGGGTACATAGTTGTCAGGTGGTCACGTGCCATGTGTTCCACCAGCGAGTCCTTGTTGTTTACCCAACAGCCTTGTGGGACTTGTAGCTTATTTCTAACACTGTGAGCAATGGCTCAATGGTGCTGGCTTCCACGGAGCTCTTTTCTGAACAGCTAGAATGCCTGCAGGTGTCAGAGACGACATGGGGCCGCCTGGCAATGGGGGCCCCAAGAGGCCAGTGTGACTGGTTCTACAGCGGGTTGCTGAGATGCTGCCACAGATAACAGATGCTTGTGAGCACAGCAGCTGGGCCTCGTCACGCGGCAGGTGCACTCATCCAAACCCGGGAGTTTCGATTCCCTCCTTTCAGGAGAACAGGCTTGACTGGCCCAAAGCGGCCATGCGCGAATTGAGTGTGAGAAAACAGCCATACTAGGGCAACAGTGACGGGGTTACATATAGTCAGGGCCAATAAAATTGTGTGAATTTGCGGTGTGCTGTTTTCCACATAGTTATCGAATTACTGTATTTCCACATAATCCAATCAGCAGATTGCAACAAAATTTTTTTTTTTGTAGCTCAAACGGATCAAAAGTTACTAAAAATGAAGCGAGATACATGTATGCTGCTGCACAGTGGAAGGCCCTTCACAAGGGTGGATTGCTGCCTTTCTGTTGCTTATTTCTGTATTTTGGGTGTCAAAGTGATACTAACGAGGGAAACCTTTGCCCAAACAGTGTGAACAGGTGTAAAAAATCCAAAATATTGAGGTAATGCTGTCACAAAATGTGCCGCAATATGCCACATAATTTGCCTTTGTTGCAAAAGTTAGTGGAGACTGCCTATCATTTGGTTTTCCTCGGCCTCATAATCCCAGAGGCCCTGCATGTAGTTGGTTAGTGTAATACTCTTAATTGCCGGGTCCAGCCCCCTGCAGTTCCTTTTTTATAACAAGGTGACATAATTGTAGACTGAACCATTATTCCACAAGCGTAGGGCAAATCATCCCACCCAACACACCAAATCCCCAAGTATTTGTGCAAGTGGAAATACTACATTCCTCCCCAACATTCATCAGAGTGCAAACAAAACCATGACAAACACAAGAAAAGCAACTAGTGATTTGCAACAATCAGCCTCAGTTGTCACTGTACAAAGCAAAACCAAAGGGGATGATGGACGGAGTGTTGAACATTGCAAGCACTCACCCCCAGTCAACTGATCTGGGTTTAATCCATCATCATTCTTTAGCTCACTCCGCCACCCTGCTGTCACTGTACAAAGTCACAATATCGCTGTGATGACGTGGGATCCAACCTCAAATGATATTGAGGAGGAGTCCTTGTTGGGTATCAGTTTGTCGGTCCACTGGTGCTTCAGGGGTTCCGAGGACACACAGGGAGGTGACCCAGCCCCCTCTCTGATCTGGCACCTCTGGCACTCCTTGGATGTTCCTCTATCTCGAGCTGATGGGGGTGAACTTCCGACCAAGGTCTCCGAAGCTACACCACTGCATGCTGGGATTGGTAGTTTCACTTTTCCCCTCTGTAAATATGGGCCTAAGTGTAGGCCTAAGGTACCAGGATGGTTAGTGCAGAGACTGCTCAAGGCCCTCCTTAGTGGTTGGGGTCAGTGGCAGCTTTGAACACTTCGTGTGTAACTGGATACCTTGTGCTTGGCAGGGACTGTGCTTGCCCCCCCCCCCGCATTCTGGTTTTTCATCAATACTTTGGAAACCTATCGCCCCTTCGTTCATGTGACTCCATCAAACATGGATGTTATAAAAGACCTTTAATAATTTCAGGTCTAAGCACCCCTCCCTCCATGAACAGTTTGTGGGATTTACTGTAATCATGCACTCTTTCATAAGTCCATGCTTCTCTTCCCTGAATCCTCACCCCCCCTCCGCTGAGGAGACTTGTGTAAAAAGTGATAAAATAATTATTTGTGTTGTGGCGTAATGTGTTATGGTGGCACGCGCCATGATGTCACTTGCAAACTACCTAACTTGGTTAGTCCCCCCCCCCCCCTTCTTTTTTTTTTTTAGGACTCGTGCCTTTGTGGAGGGGGTTCGTAGTAGGTGGTAGGTGGGGGCGAGAGGTGGTCAGTCAGTATAATCACGTGTGCAACTTGTTGTTTAGTGCGCAGTTTTAAGTGCATGAGCAGCCGGGAGAGAATCGAATTACAGCAAACCATGGTGTAGGCTTGTGAGCAGGGTCGGTGGCGGGAGAGTGGAAGGGTTGATGCCACTGGTCAGGGTAGGTCTGCCTGCACCCTGTTCTGGGGCGAGAGTAGACCGGTAGCGGGAAGCAGCGTTGGGCACCAACGCATCCCCTCTCTTCTTGTTTCGGAGCCCAGCAGGGGTGCATTTAGGCTTGCAAGAGTGTCTTAGACTCTCGCGGGCACTGCAATTTAAAAGTAGAGTTATGATTGTCCCTGGGATCTTTATTTCCCTTGGGCCATATCGCTCATGCGGAAGTCAGAGTCCTGCAAGTTGTCTGATTGGCTGCCAGCAATATGTGAAAAACAATGCTGCCAGCCATTACTGGACTTGGGGACTTAGCATAGCAAACAAATACTCTCAGACACTTTAAACATGCCTATTTGAAAGTGGAATCCTCTGCTAAAACAGTTTCCATTGATTTAAGACTGAAAAGGAATGATTAAGAGTAAAATAAAGTGCCACAATAATGCCGCTAAATTTAAATTTTCGTGCCGCTAACTTTCAATTTTTGTGCCGCTTAATTTGCAAGTCTATGCCGCAATATCCTGGGTGGTCTGATTATTGGCTCTGGCTTTGGCCATCACAATGGTTTTGCCGCCAAAGGAGCTGAGCTCTCCTGACCTCCAAATGAGGAGGCAGGGACTGTGAGGTGGACAAACAGGATTGGATGGGGTGTTCCGTTACCCGCCCACCTCTAAATGAAGGCTCTGTCCGGAGGATGTTGTCTCCGTTAATAAACAATAGGTGTCAGTGCAGTTTATTTTAAATGTAGCTATGGGTAAAAGGCGTCATTTCAAGTGCTGACCGGTAAAACTGACAGGCTACGGACATTATTCAAAATGTCTGAATGAAAACAGATGCACAAATAAAAAAAAACGAAGTGCCTTCTAGGAATATTTCAGGTAGCATTTATAGCTCTTCTGCCAGGCTCGGATCTTCGGGGACCATCTGGAACTGCAAGTTTAATCTGTTTATAAGAGATGTGAGAAATGGTGCGTTGCATTATCAGACTTTGTTGCTCTGATAATGAAGGCGAAAAACAAAACCCTGTGTTGCTTCTGTGCAGAAAGTGTTGTCGGTGCAGTATTTTCAATTGAGATTAATGTGAGTTTATTTCTCTCTCGGGGTCTATTTTGAGAACATGCGGTCTCTAGACAGTAGTACTCATTTACAAACCAACTACTGGCTGGTGCTCGAGTCAGGCATCCTTTTAAACGAAGATGTGGAGCTACGGAAAGGACACCGCAGATTTAGTCCTCAGCAGCCATAAGCACCGGATACCATTCATTTGTGCACTGTTGGCCTAAATCAGGGGTCCGCTTCGCAGTTTATTTTACACAGATATGGGGAAAAGTGCACTTTGTGTCTATGCACAGACCTACATTGTGCACGTGCTTAATAGTATGCGTTTGTACACATTTCGCCCATTCACTAACACGACTTTTCAAGGTGTCAATCGATCAATAAACGGACTGAACTGATCATTCGAACTTTATGAACGTTCCATCAATGCTTCTTGGAGATAAATCCTATTCATTCTTTGACCCAAACACATAAACCCTTGACGACCCTATTGATGCACATAGACATGATAAAGAGATGTGCCCAGTATAATGTATTTATGCCTCATGGGCACATGGCCCGAATACTAGAGGAAGCGGCCCTTTAAGTGACCGTACAAAGTCTGTGCAAACACTGGAGAAAGTGTCTAACACAAGAGTGTGCAGACGCCTTGGCATTGAAGGGATTACTTTTGTCCTCCTTTTCTAGAAACCCAAATCCTGGTCAGGAGTTTACATTCCATATCAATTAGTGTCATTGGTCTATAGTATTTGCACTCCTTAAAATCTCTACCAAACTTTTTGCCAGGTCAGCGGAGATGTTAGGTAATAGTATTTGCGCACATTTCACATTGATTGCAAGTTTAAAAAAATATATATTTGCACGGGGGGATGTGTGCCACCCCGTGCCCGCCTCCCCACCCTGCCCATGGGTATTTTGCCACCTCCACCGCAGCACTTTTTAATCAGGCGCTGCAGTGCAGGCAGTGGAATATCAGCCAGCAAAAAACATGTGGCCCAAAGTCCGCATACCACAGGATAGCAGTGTGTCCTCACCCCCCTTTCCATCTTCAGGAGCAAGAAGGAGGGAAAAGAGCTTAGGTAATCTAAGTATGTACCTAGGATGAGAATTTAAGAAAGGGTGGAAATGAGGGAAATGAGGGGGGTTGGGCCCTGGCAAGCTAGACTCACAGAAAAGTGAAGGGTGAAGGTGGATGGTGGAAGAGAGCAATTGTGAACCATGCACTCAGGAAAGTGAGGCATAAGGTGGAAAGACAATGAAGTGCAAAGAAAGCATAGGTTCGAGGAAGGGTAAAGAAGGGGATGTGGATGCATAGAGAAGTATCAGAAGTTGGGCTTAGAGGACGGAGGGTGATGATGCTGGCAGGGAGGGTGGAGCTGCAATAAAGGGAGAGTTCTGCCTAGCAGGCAGCTCAGGAGAGTGAAGGATGGGGGAGAAAGAAGAGGGGCCTTTGGTGATCGAGGTGCCCAGGAAACCAAGTGTGTATGAGATAGAGGCACAGTGCTGGTGAGACAGGCAACCAGGTGCAGATCACATCTGAGCAGACAGGATTGGGTTTTACAAATATAAAATAGCAGCACTATAACGTGCGCAGAGATATAGCGCCAAGATTTCCTAGGAAGTGCTATTCACCAGTCTTGTTTACTGGGCTCTGCTCTTTCCTTACTTATCTAGGTCACCATTACTAGGGTTATGGTTATCCACCTGATTCTTAGGGTTACGGTTGCCAGTGGACCCTGCTCATCCGACTGTTATGGTTAGGGCTTTCCCTGGCCCCAGAAATCCTGGGTGATAGCATGGGTTAAAAGACCACTGTGGTTCCCCTCTTACTTAAATAGAATCCTGTCTGGGCCACCAGGTTAAGAGTGACAAGTTAATGGTGCTGCCTCTTAGGGACTAGACGTCTACAGCCAGGATCCCTATGACATATAAATGTATGCCTTCCTGGGCTGCGCATAGCCATTCCTGAGCACAGTCTGAAGCCTCTACGCAGGGCCTGAGTCACACTGGTTACAACCCATCACCTCTCTACAAGGGGGGGACCTTTAGCCCTTGGGGAGCCACCTGAATAAAACCAGCCTCACACCACAGGTAAAAACAGTCTCTCCTGAGCATGACCCTCAGGCGCCTTACTAAGCCACAGGTAGGGCGGGAATGATTGCTGGGTGGAGATGCTCCTGGCTATAGATATAGGCACTCCCAGTGTGCTGGTGATGCTCTCTAGTTCTTGCTCTCTAGCATCCACTAGCAGGAGGGGGAACTTCCTCAAGAGCCATGAACTGTGCAGCAGCACCCTCCACTGATTTTGAGTGTTGCTGCAGAATTCGGTCTTTTATGGTAAAACTGATTAAATTACCAGATGCTTCTGATTGATGGTGATGTTTAGTAGTCATGCTCACTGCACGGGTTTTTAGCGTTCCTCTGCATTATTCATACAAGTAGTGATTTACCACTGCAGTAATAACGACTCGAGGTCTGATCCACAGCGGTAGTAAAACAATCATTACTTACCTCTGGCGCGGTGGAATTAGGGCATTGTTCAGGATTAGTAGAGTTAGTGATACTGTGTAAACTTTCCACGCTCTTCAGTAGTATCCACCAATTCCTAAGTAAGGGTGATGTTTGTGGATCTCAATAGCTCCCTTCCTTTCACCCTATGCAATGCTGTTCACAATTGTGCATGCATTTATCTTCCATAGATAGAGTTTGGGGCATTGGGTTCTTAGTGTATCACAAGTCCAAATTAACCAAGACTAACAAATCAGAACAATATGCTGCATGTTATTCAAGCTGCCACCCCACCCAACAAAAAGACATGCAAGTGAAGCCAATCTTTGTCTTCAAAGACACTCAACTATAAAACTGTATCACCCAGAGCTGAAGTGTATTTCTATTATTATCGAAGAAATTACTTACAAACTTCGTTTCAAATCTCTGTTTGTTCAGTTTCCTTCCTTTGATGTACCTGTGACCCTTCTTTTCTCCTCTCCAAAGATCTAGCTTCTCTCTGAGGAATGGTTCGAAGATTTTTAGCATGTCAGGCAAAATGAACTTTTGGCAATATAGCACTCTTCGTATCCTTAAAAATTATTTTCTTTGCCTTTTTCTTTAGGCAGCTGTGAAGCCGGGTATAGTGCTGTATAAATCAAATAAATAAATGAACAAATGCACTAATACTTTGCTTTTGTTTCTTCTGGCTCTTCAGAACCTGCTAGTGACAAAACCTTCATCCCCAACGCCAAATGGTATTGAACATCTTACTTAAAAAGAACCAAGAACAGCAACACACCACCAGTCAAACAGACGGGTTGAGGTCTCAAATGGAAACGGGATTCTACATTCTAATATAGCGATTTCCAGCCCTGATGAAGGACTGAATTACCTTCTATGCCACGAAACGCGTTCTCTTGCTTTTCTTGAACTAAGGTCTACTCCACTGTTTCGAAAATCTAAATGGAAACATTTTTTTAAGGATCCTGATGTAGTTTGCCTCTTCTTATCTAATGTATGCACTGCCAGGAAGGGACCTCGTAGCCGGTCCCTTTGCGACCTTCCTTCCTTTTAGTTTTCATTAAAACTATTACCAGTCAAAGTAATATAGCTGCATAATGGCCTGAATGCAGACTGCATGTCAGAAATACTCTGTGCTTGCTGTTTCCAAATGTGCTCTTGCAGTACAGGCGAAACCATCATTATTTTAACACCTGCTGCCAATTAACTAAACCAATTCAAAGTCGTTTTCCTTAATTAGAAAAGGTGCGTACAAACAGGCGCTTCATGGATTGTAACACCTTGTGTAAACTGTTAGCAATAATTAAATACGAAGGAACTTACCAGTTAATGTAATCATTAGTGATAAAATACTAGCTACATGTGCAAATATTTAGCTGTTTTGTGTCTCAAGGAAAAGGAAATGTTCTGAATTATTGAAATATAATTATGATCTCGAGCACCCTAGCCATAATAATGGTTGTTTGAAGGAAAAGTAACAGATGTTTCTTAAATCACATCGGAAGGCCTATTTAAAATGACTTTAACCACGCTCTGCTAGTCATCAGAAATTAAAATACAACTGTTCTGCAGGTATTCTGTGAGCAAACAGAACTAACAAAATAGTGTGACAGTAACCAAGCACATGTTTGCCAAAGTGGATTTGTTTTCAATCTATATACTCATCCAGTAGGCCCGCGGGTTAATTAAACTGACTGTTAAATAGGGTAACCCGACGACTCCATGCCACCATGGAGGTAATGGTCTAGGTCTCCCTTTTCTTTTAGAAAACATTTGTTTTCTGCTGCAAACCAGAACTACAACTCCTATTATGCTTTTGTTTTTTAAATGAATACCCAAACAGGAGCACTATGTTCTTGGTGACATGGAGTTATATAGTAACATTACTATTAAATTACTCAAGACATACTCATGAATTCCCAGAAGGCAGTAGCAGTTACTCATGGAAAAAGTTTTGTGAATTTCAATATATCGGTCTCTGATCCATTAACATTTTTAGAATGTGGGCGAGTGGACCATCTGAGAATGGAACACGTCCCCTATTATCCAAAGGAAATTTACACGTTTAGATTTACTCCCATTTAAATCTAATCCTGCACTACCGTGAAAGTCTAATGTATTTCGCTATTAACCATTATGGAGCGTAAATATACACATAAATCTAGGTTTCATTGTCGCCACCCCCTTAATTCAGGGGGTGGAGAAATCTATGATTACCTTTCTAACTTTAAAGGTACTACTAATAAGTTTTGACACATACGTAGCGATCTCACCAACATGGTGGTGATCTTCCTGTGGTAAAGTATAGGAAAATTCATAAAGTTTAATCATTTTACAATTGAAACTTTAATATTTTTTAATGTAAAATCTTTTAAAGTAATTATTTTTACCCCAAGACTAATAAAATAAAATCTTAAATCATGTTAACTCTTCACAGTAAAGCTTTATTTAATAATTTAAAAAGTAAAATATAACATTTATTTTATAAATGTTATTTTAAACACAATAAATAAAACCACCCTCATTAGCATATTTACTTTTAATTAGCATTTATTAAATTGAATTAAAAGTTGGTTGGTTTACGTAATGTAAATGAATTTTAAACAGTTAAAAAATGTATTTATTATAATTTTAAAATGTAATCTTTTTTAGAATTATATAGACTTATATGAGTGTGTATATATATATATATATATATATATATACATATATATATATATATATATATATACACACACACACACACTTACCTCAGAGATTCGATGGATTTCTTAAATAAAATTCAAAACATACCATGAAAGGCCTCATACGAGATGGCTACGATTGATGTTGTCTCCCTGTATACGTCTATTAGACACAAGGATAGAATAAAAGCAGTCAGAGATTTTCTAAGTGACAGATCAATCAGCCATCTTGAACACTTTAATCTACTGATTGAAATGATGGAATTCTGCCTAACTCATAACATCTTCATGTTCAATGGTAGTCACTATCTGCAACAACAAGGAACAGCAATGGAGACCTCATTCACCCCTACTTATGCGAACCTTCTCATGGGGTATTGGGTAGGCCTGGGCGGTGAACTCCGCTCCGTTCGCAGAGTTTGCGGAGTTTTCTGCAATCCGCACTCCGCGGAGCTCGCGGAGTGCAGAAAACTCCACTTCGCGTAGTGCAGCGGAGTTTTTGCCCCGCTCGCACTCGCGAACAGTAAGTTCACGAGCGCGAGCTGACGCTCGGGTAGAATTTCTACCCGAGCGGCAGGAAGACCAGCGCGAACAGAAGTTCGCAGTACACTCCGCCACTTGCGGAACTTCGCGTACTTTTTTTGTAACTTCGCGGAGTTCCGCGTAGCAAAACTCTGCGGACTACTCCCAGGCCTAGTATTGGGAGGCTGAAATTGTTTGGACAGAATGTAACATGGATAAACTAGAAAATGTGATATTATGGTCACGTTTCAGCGATGACCTATTCATTATCTGGGAGGATGAAAGCAGGGAATTGGAACAGTTCATCATAACTTTAACTTATAACAACCTGAATCTGGCTTTTACTCACACAATAAGTTCTGAAAACATTACTTTGCTGGATATTGAAGTCATCATAGAAAATATGCACATTTGCACCAAACTACACAGGAAGAAAACATCATGTAACAGCATTTTGCATGAGAATACTGGTCATCCCGAAAAACTATGATGGAGTATCCCCTATGGGGAAATGTTGAGATGTTGTAGTAACTGCTCAGAGGACATGGATTTCAGGAATGAAATAATGGACATGAAAAATTGATTCTTCATGAGGGGATACCCACCGGCAGTGATAGAAGAAGCAATAAAATGAGTATCCACCAAACCCAGAAATAAACTGCTGGTACCGAAGGAAGCAACATTGAACATTGAAGATGAGAAAACTCGAATAATCATTGACTATAACAAACAACACACGGAATCAGAAAGATAATGCAAAAACATTGGAAAATCCTGAAATCATATCGAATCTTGGACAAAAACTTGTTGGATGACCCATGTATAACGTACAGGAAGACTGCTTCACTGGAAGGTATCCTGACCAGGAGCCACCTTTCCATTAGCGTAAATGACAAAACGAACTGGCTCAACCAACCGGGCTTGTGGAAATGTGCCAAGTGTAAAGCTTGTGAGCATGGGATAGACAAGAAAGAATATAGATTGCAGGATGGAAAACTGGAAAAGATAAAAGAGCACATCACCGGTAACACTGATTTTGTAATCTATGTTCTACAATGCCCATGCAAGAAACAATATGTGGGCAGTACTGTCAATAAGGTGAAGCTCAGAGTACTTCAGCACCTAAGAGCGATCAAAAATAAAGACTACTCGTATCCGATTGCCAAGCACTTTTGGGAAGAACATCAGGAGGAAACTAAACATCTGCAATATTTTGGGATTAAACAGATAAGCAAAAATGAAAGAGGGGGTGATAGAGAATTACTATTGAGAAGGATGTAATCAAGACTTATTTTATTAATGGGAACTGAAATACCAATGGGACATAACTTGGATGCCGAATTATATGTACATTTATAAACCGCTGCATCATGTTCCCCCCTGCAGTCTTGAGAGTTCTATGATCCAACAAAAATTAAGTCCCTGAAGGAACTATATAAATCGTACAGATCACATCAAGTGCAATGGAAACTTAAGAATTTAGAGAGCCATAATTTTTGTTACCCATTATGAGTCATGACAAACCCTTTGATATGTGTGATATAATTATGTCTCGATAATCATATATGCAGCAGCACTTTATCCAAATGCCAAACAGAAGAATTTTAAGAAAAACATTTTCCTTTTTTTTTTAACTTGGATTTCAGCACCACAGGATACATTATCTGTAATAGCTACTTTAGCACTTTACAGTCACAATTGATACTTTAAGTCATAACTGTTTTTCAAAGAATTTAAATATTTTAGCATGAGAGGATGATTGACTTGTTGATTACCAACCTTGCAGTTTTGCACATTTAAGCTTTAGTATTTTTTGAATATCTCTGATGTTAAATGAAATTTTGAACAATGATGCACATAGCACTTTACTCAAGAATGTGTGCTCAAGGCAGTTACTCAGGTACATTATACCTAATAATTGCTGAGTTTATATACACTTCAGCATTAGTGTTTATTTATGTGTTTATTTATGCTTTAAATCTTTCATTGGGTACTGCCAACGGATCTTTTATACATATCATTAAATAAGCACTTTAGCTGTTGCCATGGGTTACAGTCGTCATTTCATTGCTGCTACTTGGACAGATATACATATGATCCCCTCACTTAAAGGCCTTTTCTCTCTCACCCCCATACTAGAATTTCTTGAGGGAGTTTCCTGTTGAATAACATGGGAACATCAACTCAATATTGTTATTGCTATTTGCACAAGTAAATCTCAGCAACTATAACTGACATCATATATGCACTTTATTTTAAATATAATTGGGGAATGGCCAAAGATCGACTCAACAATTTACAAAATAGGTACACAGCATTTTATCCACTAAGTTAGGCTTATGACTGTGTCAACACTGTAGACAAACTTAGGCAATCATCAAAAATAATGTTTACTCTTAATGCTATACTATATCGCTACTACTAATCTGCGAGTGGCCTCTGATAAATATATCATGGTCGCTCTGACCATGATTGAGACTACAAAAGTGCATTATGATTTCTTGCACTAACAAACAACATTACATTTGCACTATATTTATAACAACACCTAGAAGGGTCGTTAAAGCTGCAATAATGAATTTTCCACATTCAGACGTACACACTAATATTTAGGGTCTCCTCTATTAGGTTTAACGTTTCTTGAAAACAGCAAACAAAAGTTTTTTAACCCCCCCCTTTTCCTTCACATGCACATTCCCACGGACCCCACACTTCCACCTCTTACACCTTGACACTAATTGCTTTCATCCTTATTCACTGCTCTAACATTGTTGTAAATTGTCTAAAATGTAAATTCTTGCATTGTATACACACTACACAGTGCAATTATGGAAAATCTAGTACTTTAGTATTGCATTGCAAGTTCAACTTTATTATCTGCTTCGAATTCTACCTAAACTGCAAGAAATCTATCTGAGCCACATGTTATTAACATGTACTTTACAAGATGAAATGTACAATACAGAGAAAAAATTGTTTGATAGAAAAAGAAAACACAAGTGAGGTTTAGTCTTGGTTTAATGGTAAACACTTTAAAAGGACTACGGTCTTAAATGTATTTAAAGGACTAGCCAAACACGCAGACTCTATGTCCTGTGGAAGGCAAACGCCGAAACGCATAGACTGTCCCCTGTATGCACTGGTGATTTGAAATAAATTGTTTTAAAAAAAGACGAAACTTCGTAGGATTGACGGAGGAAGATACGGAGCAATTTGACATATATATATATATATATATTATTTTTTAAACATGGAATAATTCAATTATTTTGACATTATGATATTATATATTATGGAGAGTTAAATTAAGTCCCTGTCTGAATTATTTTCTATGGGAGTGTGGGGCAGTAGCTGTGAGCGGAGATGTGCAGTGCTAGCCTTGATCCTAGGCTGATCTGGAGTACATTTACTACAGTTTTGTGAACTTTTGGGCTGCAGTAACTTTAGAAGTGTAGTTTGTGAATAGCAATGCTCTTATTCTTTTGTGGGTGGCTGTTTGTATTAGCATGTCCTCCTCCAATCCTCTCCTTAAATTTACCTAATCTCCCATTTAACAGCAAGAATTACACATTTTTCAGCCATTCCCCTGGTCACTCCCATATTTAATGCAGAAACATATACCTTTGTGTATACTACAAAATGCAGTTTCTGAAAAGGGCCTCTAGACACCTCTGGTGTCTGGCACAGTTGCCCGAATGCCATTTTGCACCATCATTTTATTAACTGACTGATGCAAAAACAACGTTTTCAGTATCATTTCCAGACTGTTAATTCAGTGCAAATAAAATGTTTATATCAATTGGAGCAAGTGGTTTTAAAATATAGCATCACCATTGGTACAAAGTTGGCTGCCATTGGTGTAATGTACATAAATGGACAGCTTGACTAGTAAGTTAACATTTTTGAATATGCTACCGGTATTACTATGTACAACTGTGCCAGCAAAATAACCAATTCTGTAGTCAGCATACCCAGCACCTGGTGGCCCTGATTTCAATATTTTAGGGCAGAAAATAGAAAATATGATGGCCTCGAAAATATGCTTTATGAATATAGGTATAATTAGCTAGTATAATTGCAAAAGGCCAATAATGAGGTAATTAGTTTGTGCTGCAAAATGGATGTAAATTCTTACACTGTGAATTGACCTGTCTTAATAATGAGTGTGTGAAGGAGCTATGGTCATCACATATGTGACATAGACATAGTGTGTCCTTCATAATGATTGTAATTAGTGCTGGATAAAAATTAACATTTAAGCATCAATTCTGTCATTTTGCATTACATATGCAAATTCCACATTTAACCTCTTTATTTCTTATTGTAATAATCTGGAGGGTCTACCTATGGAGCATAGTTAGCTTGAACTCTGCATCAAGGTTAAGTACAGTTTAAGTTCACACTACCTACAATTGCTTTGCCACCGATGTTTTTATTTCTTTAGTTTTTGTGCCGCACTAGCTTTACCCTAGTCAAGAATGCCAGAACACTTCACTCAAATGAAAAACATGTATATAATATCTGTAATGTAAACATAATCAGGACATTGACCTACAAACAGTTGGTAAGAAACTCTTAAGAGGTTATGGTCATGAGTAACTCAGGCTTGTCAAAAAGTGATTAGCACATAAATGCATCAGTGGTGTAGCAAGGCTGCCATTGACCGGAAAGCAAGCAAAGAAAATTGACTTCAGCCCAGTGGTGAGGTAGCAACTTTTCACTTACTCCCCTTATATTTCTTCACTTTCTCCTCCCTCTCTCATTCTCCATTAACAGTAATAATTCCCCCCCCAGTTCCCTCTTTCCCCTTTTCCCCTGCATTTTTCATGTCCCTTTCTATTCCTGGTATCTTTTCACTTCCCCCAACTCTCCCTTGTTCCTCCCAAAAGCAGGCACCACCCACCACCTGATTATGCCACTGCATGCCCACCTGCCTCCTATGCCAGCAAGTTAGGCGGTCGCCTCTGCCAGCCAAACCAATGCCTGGAAAGGTAGGCCTTCTCAAGGAATCTCAGGGTTGCACCACAAGGCTGATACACCTGAAGTGCAGCAGGCAGAAGTCTACCAAGACAAAGTCCTCAGCTGCCTGTCTTTCTGACAGCTCAGAGTGAACACCCCTTTGTCACTTCCCACACACCATTCTTCTACGAAATCTGACCCCACAGGACCTACCTGATTGGACACACAGCTGGACGTTGTTACATCCGCCACCTCAGGATCTGACAAAACAGTCTCTAGGATGACCTACTTCACTGTACTCGGGCAGTCGCCTACCATACCCTCACGTCTCAGGGCTTCCCCATAACCCATCCCAGGAATCTAGGAGGTCTACCATCCCCACTCAAATCTCCTCAGGGACAGTCACTTGAACCATCAGGGGAAATTCACTACCCATCCTCTATCTTCTCAAAGTCTACCACTACACCCCATACCTTGGAGACCACAACTTTTTCTCGTGCTTCCACTGTGGGGATGCTTCCCTGAGAGCACCTCACCCTGCTGGTGGGAAACCCTTGGGGTGCCACTAAAGTCTATGTACTCTCCTGCCCCACCCTTCCAATGATTTTTGGCCAGCGCCAATGGTGTGAAAAAGTTCTGCAAAAAGAATGACTCAATGTAGGCTCCCTCTTGTGAAATCTCTCTTGCTCATGACAAGCACAAGAATTTACTGGAGCTTTCCAAATACCTCCAACCCAAAAAGCGGGGCTCACCCTTTCTTCCCAATCTATGTTCGGTACTGGTTGCTGTTCCTGAATCTATAGAGAAGCACTCTCCTCCTACAGACCTAGTATGAGTAGTGTTGGGGTACAAAGGACACTATGCCCTGGTAACACTCTATTGGAAACACCTGTGAAAGTTCACCCCGACATCACATCATTTCCAAATTCGAATCTGTGTATCAAGCATAGTTAATACATTATCCATCAATGTCTACACATGGAATATATGTGCAGGACTTTTTTTCTCCCACTTCTTGCATTCATACAACCTAACCTTTGCATCCCACTTAGAGGCTTGAGCTCTGATATTTGCACATTAATGCATAAGTAATGTGTGCCAAAACTGGACTTATGAAATGTTAGCAAGCCATCCCAGAGCTGGATGTAATTAATCCCACCGCTGCCCCCAATGTAAGAAATGTGGTTATAATTTGCAAAGAATGTGAGTTTCACAAGTAATAACTCTCCAATAGTCTTTTTACTGGAAGCCAAGTACCCCATTGTAACAGTTGACTCTCTCAGGGCAGTGAAGCAGAGCACTCTAATGCCTACTCAGTCGAGGTAGTGTGTGCTAGTAACCCCAGTCCAATGCTAGGCAACAACAACACTCAAAATATTATTGTCCGGTAAGTGCCTTTTCTTTATAACATGAAAATTACTTTTATTGCACACACAGTATTACAAACTATACATTAAATTACAAATATGCACATCAGTTAGATGGAAATACCTTTGGTGACACCCTCATATCACATTTCATCCCTAGTGGGTCCTCTACTCTATAACCCCAATACCCGCCACCTATACTAGATACAACATCTCTGCTCCAGTCAGCACGGTAAAGAACTTGGGAGTTAAGCTGGACGCTAGTCTAGCGATGAAGACCCAAATCCAAACCGTTGCTGGCACATGCTTTGGATTGATAAAAATGGTAAAAAAAATTCTCCCTCTGCTACCGGTTGAATAGCGTAAGACCGTAGTGCAAGCCCTAATTACATCCAGGTTGGACTATGTAAATATCCTGTATCTGGGGTTACCAGAATATTTGCTCAATCGGCTGCAGGTTGTCCAGAACGCCGCAGCCAGAGCTATTCTTATGGTAAATCCCAGAATGCATATGTCGCCCCACCTGAAGGCATTGCACTGGCTCCTGGTTAGAAAGAGGATCCAGTTTAAGGCTTTAGTGCTGGCCTATCGAGCATTCCATGGTACGGGTGCCGTCTATCTGAGAAGGAGGATCCAATGCTATCAGCCTCAACGGGTCTTAAGGTCCTCAGGACAGTCCCTCATGCTCATTCCCAAGTTTGCCCGCTCTCGGATAGGGGGACGTTCCTTTCAGGTTTTAGCAGCACGCCTGTGGAACGATCTGCCTTTGCATCTCAAACAGGCCCAGGACTTGCTGTTTTTTAGGAGACAACTAAAAACATGGTTGTTTTAGCAATAGCACTCTGGTTGGTTGGGTAGAGTTTATTCTGTTACGGTTTTGTTGGTTTAGTGCCGGGACACTCTATGTGAGTAGCCGTGCGCTTTATAAATACCCATTTTCATTTTTATTTCACTATAAGGGGGTGTCATTATCAGTAAGGCAGAACTACTGGCTTCATCAGGGTGTCACCACATTAATAAAGACAGCCACATGTCATGATGCAACATTGCACCACCATAAACATCACATGGATCAATATTAAAAAGTCCTCATAATAATGGTAAACATTGCATTGTCAATATCAACATGTTTAAATAAAGCATGTGAATTAAAAATATGTCTAGGTTTTTCTTTTTCTGATTTAGACTGCTATTGCAGATATACGACCAAATTACAGGGGGCCAGCACTCCTGAAGCTTCAGTTCTAGGAGTGCTTGGAACCAATGAAAACCTCTCCAGGTGTCAGTGATACAATTACCAAGCAGAGGTAGGGTGTATTTCCTAAAACATTCCTGGAAGGCTGATGCACCTCTTGCAGCCCCCACAATACATTAGAAAACTGTGGTGGTGTCCCTACTAACCCTGGGCAAAGCACTACGCTACGCTCGCGTAGTTTGCGAAGTTTGCGCTACTTCGCACAACGCGAATTGCACGTAGCACAGTGCAAACACGCGTAGCGTAGCGTAGCGTAGTGCAGCGGTCATTTTTGCTTGCTCGCGGTCCTCAACGTCAAGTTGGCGACCGCGAGCAAGCAAAATGACATCCCGGAGAGACTTTTTCCTCGTTCGCGATCAGCAACATCAAGTTGCCGATCGCGAGCGTGGAAAATAAACCTCCCGGCGAGATTCTCAACGCGGGGAGGTCAGGTTTCTCATTGCGAGTGGTCGCGTATGCTCGCGACCGCTCGCGATGAGAAACTACCAGTCCGCGTTGAGAAAGCTGCCGCTCGAGTAAAAATCTACTCGAGCGGCAGTAAAAGACAGCTTGCACTGTGCAAGATGCCGTTTTCAATGATTGCACAGTGCGGATAAGCATCCGGCACTGTGCAATCATCGCGAACAGCGCACTACGCAGTTCGCGTAGTGCTACGCGTAGCTCGCGTAGTGCGAACTGCACTTTGCGTAGCTTCGCGTAGCGCTACTTCGCGAACTACGCCCAGGCTTAGTCCCTACCAACTTTGGGGCAGCACAGAAGCAGCCAGGAAGGCACGAGTCCCCTCATGGGTCATTCTGGGGACTCCATGCTTGAGTCTATGAATATTGTATTAGTGCCTTTTCTTGCAGCCATGCACCATGTTTTTGTTTTTGGGTGCCCAGGGCTCACCCAGAAGTATACAAAAAAGTGATGGATAGAATGCTTTAATTAATCTCAGCTACTGGTAATTACTCAGGGCCACATCCCAGTTCATCTTTATTTTACACACCATGCCGCCTCAGTTTGGACTCAATCATATGAAAATAATTTTTGACCCTACTCCAATTGGAATTGGAGTAGGGTCAAAGTCCACAAATCAATGGATCCCAAGGGAGTTACAAATCTTTAACATCCCCTCTTACAAGAAGGAACACTACTAAATGATTGAAGAATAGGTCACCAGCAGGAAAACATGCTCTTGTAGGTGGATGGATACATAATCAAACTTGCAATTCAGACAGAGAAGAAATTCCAAACATTATTGAAACCATCAACAATGAACTTATTAAATAAGGCAATCTAACACATGTATCCAAATTCAAAATGGAAATTAAAGAGTGGGTAAGAAAGTATGAGTTAGAAATTAAAAGAAAGAAACAACAGAAATTCCTAAGAGACAAGCAAGTCTATGATCAAGGACAAGTACACATCCTTGTAAGATGGTTTGACCCATCAAGAAAAGAAATAGCAAACGAATGCACCATCAAACGACCAGAGAAGCTCACATCAAGTTCATGTACTGATGTTAGTACAGACTCTGAGAATTCTATTGCAAGCACAGAATCCCTTGAGATAACAAACCCCAGTGGGGCACTTATTTAGACAAAAATCAAGCTAATGAAGAAGGGCAAAAGATGGAAACGAGAGGAAAAGGACTGTCCCCATAACAAAACAAAACCTTTAGGTCAACAGGATCTATGGAAGGATGCACAAAATAGGAAGGACAAAATGTAAGCAAAGTAAAAGACAAAAGAGGGGGAAGAGATGGCAACCCAAACAGGAAATAATTCAACAACATGGCGCCCCTGAAACAGAAGACAAAGCCATAGTGAATGTGTCTGCCCATATTCTAATAAGAAAGAATGATTAAGAACAATTAGGCTGCATGTGCTGGCCAGGACAGCATTTCAATTATACTCAAACAAGATTAGAGGAAATTTAAACTAGTGCAGCAGTTTGTAGCATACATCAGCAGCTGGTGGAGTGCAGCATGAAAAGGAGTCTCAAGATAATTTGCAAATGAGTGATGTATAAACACTGCAAATACTGGCCAATATAGATACAATATCTGACTCAGAAACTAGCACGCAATCCTCACCTTTTACCCAAATATTACATGCTACAGAGAATATTTGCCTAAATAAGAAATCCAGACGTATGCCAAAAAACAACAAATGCAAAGAAAGTATTTCAAGATGCCATTATTGTGGATTTTATAAAGTTAATAAGGCACAACATACACTGGACAAATAAACAAGCAAAGATATGAGCCAATAAACTCCCTCTAAAATGAAAGAAACCTCATCATAAAACCATAGGTTAAGGGGGTTGCATTGTACTAATGACAACCCAGAGCACAAAGAGGAAGTCCTCTCCCAACTGGGAGATTCAGAATGTTACCAACTGTGCACAATACACAAGAATAAATCATCAATAAGACTATATCATGAAAAACTACTTGATTGGTGAGAACAAGGGTTAATAGAAGTGGGTGATTGTCAATATGGAAGAAGAGAGCAGGCAACACTCCCTATCACCTACTTCATTCCTAAGAATCATAAGAGCAGAGCACCAGGTCATTGAACAGATGTCCTCTTTTCCTAGAAACCAGTTCAGAATTCAAGGAAAGTACATGTCCATGCTTTGATATCATAAATATGAGACACCTCAGATTTTATGGTTGAATTCCATAACATTCCCAGGCAAACAAACTACTTTATGATAACAGTAGATATAACTGCCTTGTATACTAGCATACAACATTACAATGGAATCATGGCATGTCAGTATTTTCTCTGTCATAGACCAATACAATTTTTGCAACAGCACAGGATGCTCTTGGACATTTTTAGTTACTGCCGTGAGTACAATATTGTTTTGTTTCAGAACTAACTGCACAGATAGACATGAGATACTACAACAGGCACAACACTAAACCCCAGCTATGCCAACCCGCTAATGGGGTGTTGGGGGGAAAAGTCAAATGGAAAGGGAAGTATGAAAATTATACTAAATCTATGATAACTTGGAACTGATATAGGTAACCCATTTCTCATCCGGTCAGGAAGCAAACAAGAGGCACGGAATTTCAATAACTCTATTAAAAACAATGAGTTAAACCTGAAAAAAACAGGTAACATTGAAAACCAGAGCATACCCTTCCTGGATATAGAAATCAAAGTAGAAAATAGTACACTAGACACATGTCTGTTTTGTAAGGTCACAGCTGGCAACAGCTTACTGCATGCTACCAGCTCACACCTACAGAGTCTCAAATGCAGTATTCGGTATGGACAACTAGTCTCTGTAGAAGACGAATCAGTAGCACGGATGAGGCCTTCAAAGACAAAAGAGACCAATGCCATAAAAGATTAAAAATAGAGGACATTCTGCACCTTTTTTGGCACAAGCGGATAGGAGGGCAGATGCCATACCTTGCCAAAGTTAGTCAGCATCCAAAGACAAAATGGGGATAAAGAGTCTATATGACTTACAATGGAATTTACCTTAAAATCTAAAATCATTGTGAACATCAGTATTAAACATTGAAACATCCTCAGGACAGATCATGTATTCAGAAATGTAATCTGAGACATGGCAGAAATAACATACAGACAATTTAAGTCCCTTAAGGATGAACTTGTACATATTTTATTACAGCTAACCAAAGCCTGGAATGGTCAGTGAAACCTACAGGCTTTTCCATGCGAAGAATGCAAAGTCTGCACCATAGCAAAGATCTGAGGGACTTTTCAGTGTCATATGAAAAACGCAAGAGATTTATCAAATGCTTCATCACATGCTAGCACAACACACTGTGGATTTAGTAGAATAACAATGTGACTAGAAGTATATTGATAGCACCATTACCCCAGTTGAAGACAGGATTTTACAACACAAACGGGTAAGAAAGAATATAGACTTCAGTATGTAGTAGTGAGACATTTATTTTCAGCAGCATCAAAGTAGCACAGACGTACTGACATTTTATGGCATAGACCAAAGCTAGATGTGGTAACAGAATTGTGAAACATTGCGAACTGGAATCTAAGTATATAATGTCTCTACAAATCAAAATTCCATTGGATCTCAACCATGATCAAGAAATAATTGTACATTTAAAAGCAGATTAACAGATTTTCTTCTTCAGCTCTTTTTTATAAAGGCTAAAAGAAATCAATTTAAGGACCTGGAACCTTTCTATATTTTAGAGTTAGGGACTACAAAATGTATATAACTACTTTTCTTCTAGAGATGTGTGATTTCTGTAATTTGATTTTCAATTCAGTTTTGTCTGTAGTTAACAAAGAAAGCTATTGTTATGGGAGGTGGACACTGTTTTGATATCTGTGTCCACTCTGACAACAATGCTTAGATAATCTTGCAGTCCTGCCGGCTATGTGATTTAGCACAGTATCATGTTATGAAAGACTTCTTCAACATAATTATTTATTATATGATTGCAGTGAATATATACACATTACATTAGTTGATTATCAAAGTGGATGATTCAAATAATTGCAATGATTGCCACAGAAGTAATAAGATGCTGTCATGATGAGAGCCTCCTGTAGCAACCGTACGCCCAAACTGTTAAGTCACAACTGTTCGCTTTAAAATTCTCTAGGTTCTGAGAAAAGTGTTCTTTGGATTTGCAGAGAGCAAAAATTTGATTATCCTGCTCTTAACCTTTTAATTGAAGACTTTATTTCAGGTTTTTTCTTTGTATGATTTCTTATCACTTTTCTGCTTTCTTATGTAATTTCTGAATGCTTTCTCTTTTTTGCAGGAATCAGATCCCAGAGGGCCTCATAATGCAGGAAGGCACTATTATTTGGAATCAGGGCAGCAGCAGATGTCCAACAGGTGTTCTTAAATGTGGCTACTAGACTTTTAAGTTGAAGTTTTATAGTTTTATAAGGGATGGTCGTTTTTGTAAAGGTTTTAACTAACTGTACAATAAATATATTTAAAAAAAAAAAAACAGGTAAGACTTCACTTATCTCTCAGTGGCCTCCAAGCCCAGCGAGGCTTCCTGGTTTCGTTGTGGCATTTATAAGACTGTGCCCAAAATGGCCAACAAATCACAAGCTGCATCTGAAATGTCGCAAGATTTCTGATGCAGTCTAAATAGAAAGGCTAAGTCCCATAGGCAGAATGAAGGCTTTTATGTTCATGCCCATTGACTTATTTTAAACCCACTGTGGCGTACAAGTGGGAGGAAAGCAAGAGCCAGCCCTTGGGAAGAACATGAAGAGGGACTCAAGGTATGTGGAAGTGACCTTGAAGGTGGGGTACTGGGTGTCTATCTTAAAATTCCACTTACTTTAGCCAAACCCTCTAAAGAATGCCTCGAGTGCGAGAAAGACATTTTTCCTACAAGAAGAAGAAACTGTCAGTATTCTATTTTTTGGTCTTGCAATTTTCCATGCGAACATTAGAAAATATTTAGAAGAAGAGCAAAAGGTACTTTTTGGATCAATGCGATAGTAAGTAAGCAGAAAGTAAGCCTTTGAACCATAAAAACTAAGAAACGTCAACGATTATAGTTTGAGATCAAAGATAAAGTTGCATGCATAAAATGTTGTGTTCTGTATTTCTATTGATTAGAAGTTCCTAGAGTGATTACTCCACTGGCAAAAACCAGAATTATTCCCAGAAGGAGCAGGGGTGGGTCTTCTCGTCAGCCTTTGAGAACTTGAGGTCAACCGCAGCCAAGATCTCTCTCGCTCTCATTAACATCCCCCCTTGTCCGAGGGGTCAGTCGCCAGCACCTGTTGTTTTCACACATGCTGACGATTAATCTCTGGGAATAGAGAAAATATTTGCTTCTTCAGAGGATCTGGATTTCAGGTGAGTGGCTCTTGACTTAACAGATTCATTTTATTACCTTAAGTTTTTGCCGCACCACACATTTAACCCCATGCCAGCAGATATTGATTGTTTTCTAAATAATCTAAAGCATTACCAAGGGTATTACCACAATAACATCCAGTAAATTCAGAAATGTTACAATATCATAATTTGCATGGAATTAAATGAAATTACTACAATTTTGCAACTAGATCATTGTGATAAAATACAAATGTAATTCCAGTATCCAACACTTAAGCAACCAAAGTGAAGTCTGTTGTCACTTTCATTTAACCTTGCACAGTGCACTTTGTCTGTTCCTATGCAGATTTTGTACACACACATTGGTTTGGAGGAAGGTCTACCCTTAGCATCAGCAGCCCATGGTATTCTGAAACTGATAGCAAATAAATATACATGGCAATGATTTCCCAGAGTGTATTCATCTTTCAAGCAATAATGAGTACCATTGTGTTGTATAAATATCTGTTATTTAGCACCAAGATACCCTTGGGTCAATGTGAGCTTTACAAATACACATGCTATGTTATGTTATGTCATGCTATGTTATGTTACACATTGGTAAGCTAGATGTGCAAAAAGCACGTATATATAATGTAAAAATAAAGGTAATAGTTCTTTTAAACTATAAATAAAATAAAAAAATTTAACAATCAAATAAATATATAATAAACAATAGGTAGGGGCCGATTACGATGTTGGTCGGAAAGCATTCCCACCAACTCGGTCTCGGAATCGTTTCCGACTGAATCAGATTCAGGGAGTCCGACCGACTGATTACTATGTTTCCGAACACGGTTCGGTCAGACTCGCATTGACTTCAATGGGAGCTTGTGTTTGATTTGATTTGATTGTAGGATTTATATAGCGCAAGAATGCCCGGGGGCGTCTAGGTTCTCTGCGGAGGAAAGTGCCGTAGTGTCAGTTGAAGATGGATTAAGTTAGTTTGAAAATAGCCATGTCCTTAGTAGCTTTCTGAATCCGAGCAATGTTGGGCAGCTTTTAATATGTTTTCCGACCGACAACACAGGCTCCCATTGAAAAAGGGGTGGTTCTGGGAAACCTTGCACCCTGTGGTGGGCACCCCATGGTGCCTTCCACACTGTGCATGGTTGGAAAGAGGGGACCCAAGGGTACCCCCATGGGACCCAACCAGAGGTCTCCAGGTGAAGGGGGGCCTGCTACGGGCCCCCAAAGTCAGATTCCGACAGCCGATCCTTGTCAGACAGACCGATTCGGAAAGGCTGTCCGAATCCGACATCGTAATCGCTACGTCGGAAACACGGTCCGTAGAGCCCTACTAGTCGGCTCCGACTCACTCATTTCCTCCGAATGCCGTTCGGACGCGAGTCGGAACCGAGTCGGAAAGTCCGAACAGTTTCCGACCATCGTAATTGGTCAGTCAGAAATGTTTCCGAGTCGGTCGGAAACAAGGCGGCTTCCGACATTGATCCTGACGAACCGAATGCCGTTCAGAGCCTTTCCAACAAACATTATAATCGACTCCATAGTAAAAGTGTTGGACATTGGAGGGGCCGGAGTTACTGTTCCCCCTCCAACCTAAGCAACATAGATGAAATTATTGGACTTTGAAGGGATTAGATTTACTATTGTAGCCCAAATTTAAGCAAACAGCAGGGAAAGTGTTGGATTTTGCAGGGGTCAGATTTGAAATTTAGCCTCTAACCAAAGCAACAGTCGGCTTTTGGAGGAGTCATATTCAATTTTCCAAATCAAAGCTAAACAACAGTAGAGAAAGTGTTGGAAAAAAAATATATTAATTATTGTTAGAACGGGGAGGGTTCAAATCCCCACCCGTTGCTACCCAAGGTTAGAATTGGGGGTCCCCAGTTGGCTGAGGTAGGTACCTTAGACCAAATAGGGACCCTTGCTTCTAAGTCAGGGAAAGGCAGGACACCTTCTCAGATAGCCCCTGCTCACCCCCTCGGTAGCTTGGCACGAGCAGCCAGGCTTATCTCCAAGGCAATTTGTAAAGTATTTGCAATCCCGCTCTCAGTAACCCAATGATGACACCACAAATGGACTCCACACGAGTTTCATAAAAAAACAAGTATAAGTTTATATAAAAAGATATACGATGAGACCACATGATAAAAATCCAACATATGCGTATTTGTAATATTTCACCTGGCCGGTTATTAGGCCAGCAAGCCCTTGTAGGTTCTTGCAGTATTAGTGAGCAATTCTCAATGATCCAAATGCAGTCCTAATGCAATGCTATGCAGTTCGTAATGCAAGAATCAGGCACTTCGTAATGTGAAAATAATGCAGTTAGTTATGCCAAAATAATGCAATGCGTAATGCAACAATCAGGCAGTTCGTAATGCAAAAATAATGCAATGCGTAATGCAACAATCAGGCAGTTCGTATTGCAAAAATAATGCAATGCGTATTGCAACAATCAGGCAGTTCGTAATGCCAACAATAATGCAATGCGTAATGCAACAATCAGGCAGTTCGTAATGCAAAAATAATGCAATGCGTAATGCAACAATTAGGCAGTTCGTAAGGCAAAAATAATGCAATGCGTAATGCAACAATCAGGCAGTTCGTAATGCAAAAAATAATGCAATGCGTAATGCAACAATCAGGCAGTTCGTAATGCAAAAATAATGCAGTGCGTAATGCAACAATTAGGCAGTTCGTAATGCCAAAAATAATGTACTCCAGCACCGTTCACGGTGTTCTGGACGGACTCTGTGCCACTCGTACTGACTCGCTGTCAGCTACTGCCAAAATATGCCCCCAACACTGGTCTGGTGTAAACAAAGTGCAGCTCCACACTCCGGCCCCGGTACTGTCACTCCTCGGCAAGTACGGGCTGCGACTCTCACTTGAGCGGGGGCTCACGCTGCAAGGATGGGAAAGGCCGAGAGCGTTTCTCTCCGAGACCGCACCCTGCCCCAGGCGGCGACACACGCACACTCGCTGAGCGTTACCCGGGGGGTGCGATCTCACTCTCCTCTCTTCTCCTCGCGGCTTGGGCCTCCGGGGCGACTTCGTTGATTTCGGGCAGTGGAACACAGACCCCCGACGTGATGGTTCAAGGTCTCTCCTTGGCACAGGCAGGCTCGGGCCGGCGGCACCGCTCCTCTGGGGATGCCGGTCCGAGCCGATGGCAATGATGAAGGTCTCAGGCTGCAACAGGGCACACGCACACACCGTTGCTGAGACTCACTTAAGCTTCGGGTGTACAAGATCACAGGGCAATCCTCATGAAGGTCTCAGGCTGCACGAAGCACACACACAGAGCGTCGCTGAGACTCACTTGAGCTTCGGGTGTGCACGGTCACAGGACAATCCTCACGAAGGTCTCAGGCTGCACGAAGCACACGCACACAGCGTTGCTGAGACTCACTTGGACTCCAGGTGCCCACGATCACAGGGCAATCCTCACGAAGGTCTCAGGCTGCACGAAGCACTCGCACACAGCGTCGCTGAGACTCACTTGGATTCCGGGTGCACACGATCACAGGACAATCCTCACGAAGGTCTCAGGCTCCACAAAGCACACGCACACAGCGTCGCTGAGACTCACTTGGACTCCGGGCGCACACGATCACCGGGCAGTTCTTATGAAGGTCTCAGGCTGCAAAGGCACACGCACACAGCGTCGCTGAGACACTCCTCTGGAAACTTTTGTGTTCCTGAATTTCCACAACGGGGAGCCAGCTCTCCTCGGGCCCTTGGGGACAAGTTACTTCAGGACACAGCACACAGCAAAGTCCTTTCAAGCAGGGGGACACAGCACACAGCAAAGTCCCTTCGCCTCTCCTTGGTTAAATCAGCAAACTGCAGGCCAGCCCCAGAACACACAGCAAGGGTCAGTCCTTTCCTTCAGTCTCTTCAGCTGTTTCTTCCTTGGCAGAGGTTCCTCTTGACCACGAAGTAGTTTCCATCCTTTACAGTCTTGAACAGTCCATTTCAGTCTTGGACAGTCCTAAGTTCAGGGGTTTCAGCTCTCATAGTTATACCCCTCAATGTCTTTGAAGTCTTTGTGTTCAGGGGGCACTGACCCCTGTCCAAACCAGTTCTGGGTGTCTCCCTTTGATAGTGGGGGTCTGGATCCTCAATCACTCAGCAGGAGATGGAGCCATTGTTTTATGGCGGCAGCCCAGGCCTCTTCACCTCCAGGGGCTACTCCTCCCCCCTACACTCCAGATGCAGGTCAGCCTGTTGCTGTCTCGCCTCCTCCCCTGGATCAAGACATTCCCCAGATCCTATCACTTTCAAATCCAGACAGTCAATCCACAACCAGGCAGAGACACACAGAATTGTTAGAACACAAAAAACCAGCCACTTCTAAAAGTGTGGTTTCTAAACACACCATGCAAAAACCACCTTCACAAAAAGATGTGTTATTAAATTGTGAGTTCAGGCACACTAAACTTCACCCCTCCATCTTAAGCCTATGGGAAGATCGGCTGGAAACATATTACACAGCCTCCCCATTCTGTCCCATGGGCAAGATGGCCTTTCAACAGTGAAAAACGAAATGGAGAGTATTTCACTGTCAGGACATGGTACACACCTCAGTGCATGTCCTACCTTTCACATACACTGCACCCTGCCCAGGGGTGTACCTTGGGCCTACCATAGGGATGTCTGATGTGCATAAAAAGGGAAGGGTAAGGCCTGGCAAGTGGGTGCACTTGTCAGGACAACATGGCAGTTTTAGCAAACTGCACACAGGCACTGCAGTGGCAGGCCTGAGATCTCTCTTTAAGGCTACTGGTGTGGGTGGCACAATTAGTGCTGCAGGCCCACTAGTAGCATTTGCATTACCAGCCCTGGCACACATAGTGCACTTTACTAGGGACTTTACTAGTAAGGCAAACATACTAATTATGGACAACCAATTACCATTATACTTTACACAGGGAGCACTTGCACTTTGACACTGATCAGCAGTGGCAAAGTGCCCAAAGCATCTAAGTTGGCAACACCATGTCAGAAACAATGTCTAGGGGGAAGGCAAAAAGTTTAGGGAACTTTAGCCAAAAAGGGCCAAGTCTAACAATTATTATAAGATTTTTAAAAACATTAAAAATTAATAGAAAAAATGGAAATAAAATATCCATAAAAATTACATTAAAATATACACTAATTTCCAATAACCAACCAAATGCTCTTCAAATTTGTTTAAACAAATACATTTATACCTGATCAAGATGGGGTAGTCTACCATACCAAAGATGGTGGATAGGTCAAGAATTTTGAGGTAGGATGGCAAACTTACATCAAGGTCCAGTGGCAGGTCATTCGGCACAGCAGCCAGTGCAGTCTCTGTCCCTAGCCTGGGTCTAAAGCTTATCTGGCTTTTATCTAGCAAATGGTGATCCTCCAGGTGCCTCCAGGGATAATTAGGGCCTGATTACGATGTCGGGTGGACCGCCGCTCTCTCGGGTCCAACTGACCTCTGATCGGAGGTCCCGACTCCGCCATTACAATGTGACTGCACATGGTGCGGTCACATACTCCCATTTCTCTATGGGAGCTTGTGCTGCAGCCGTAAACTGGCCGTAGCACAAGCTCCCATGGAGAAATGGGAGATTCTGTTAATCCCTGCACTGCTTGGCAGGTTCCTCAAGGGGCCTGCCACACGGTGCAGTAATTAGCTGCCCCCTCGGCCCCCAACCGGAGGCCGGGGAGAAATGGGGGCCCTGCTTGGGGCCCCCAAAGTCACTTTCCGACAGGCTTTTCATGTCTGAAAGCCTAACATGGATAGCCTGTCAGAAACCGACATCGTAATCGTCCTCCACAGGGATTACGTTGGGGTCTCCGACTGGCCTCCTTGAGCCCATCTGAATCCAGCCAGAATGACCGGCCGGTTTCAATTCCGACCGCCTATATTGTTATTAGGCGGTCGTAATTGAAACCGGAGATGTCGGTCACAAGCCTCTGACCTGCAGTCGGAGGCTTGCCGACCGACATCATAATCGTCCCCTGGTGTGCAAGAAACTCATTTCTAATTTTGGTTACAGAAAGAAAAAGAGATATTGATCTGTAACTGGGTCAGATTGAGGAATTAAGATTGGGCTTTACCAGCAAATGTTTAATGACAGCTTCTTTGCAACCCTTGAGATATATTGGTGAAAGTGGACACCTTGTTTCTCCAGGAGTTCCACAATGGTTCTACATGTATATTGACCATGATGGCGTGCAATAAAATGTTTTGTAGTACTCCAAAAGGTGATGTTGTGAGTTTGGAGATCTACTTGCCCATTTCTATTGATTGAAATTGTTCGTGAAGCAGGATCTAAACCAGATCATGGGAATGTCTTTAAAGCCCATACGCTCAAATACAAGACCAAGAAGGATAGCATGGTCAATCTTATTGAACACTAAAGACAGAATGAGAAGCACCAGGATGCATGAGTTTCCTTGAAAATGCGTTGAAGGGAAACATTTACTCTCTTAAGATGACTTATTTTGGCACTGCACCCAGATCTAATGGCCCTAATAGTTTGTTATTCTTAATATTATCAGTTAGCTGGGACGCACCATATTTTTCTAGTGCTTTTGCTTGGTGCAGGTGGCCAGTGTTTAGTCTGATATTGACTTTAAGGGATCTAGGCAGACACAAACACTGCTCTTTCAACGCTGATATTGTATGTGATTTGACTACAGCACCCAGAATCCCCCAGGTATCAAGGAGGCGGGGGAGTAAAGAATCAACACTTGAGGGTGCTTAAAAGCAGCCCGGAAACCCGCAGCACAGGGCGCTCTCGGGACATGCCTAGACCCATGCCGGGTGAAGACTGGCCAAGAGCAAACTTCTCTGCGCCTGACTGAGGTCAGTTCAGGCTGGGCTGGGCCCCTGTACAACAGCTGCTGGAGTTTTGCAACTTCGCAAAATACCTCAGGAGTAAGAACCGTTTAATCCTTTACTGTTTTCCATCTTGGACAACAAAAAAGCTGTGGGAACAGCAAGCCTGACTTTCTGCTTTAGCACTGATTTATGTTCTAGTACCATTGATAAATTCATTGTTAGAGTTGTAGACATGCTTAATAAAGAAATTTAACTCAATGAGCACTGTCTTTCTACCTATGGTTTGGTTCCCTGTACTTCATCATGGCCAGGTGGCTCTTTGGCTCATATCCGGGCGTTTGAAGGCAAGACCTTGCACGCTAACAGCATTCAGGAAGTGTGCCAAATGACTGTTTATTCTGCTGTTGTTTTTCCTGTGCCTACGACACCTACAAGAGGAAACTGGCCATATCTCTCATAGTGGCAAACTAGAGAATTTGGAACCAACATTGAGGTGCACTTACTTTTTACAGACACTGTTGTACAAGTCCACGTGAATGATATTTGTGATAAACTATATACCAAGTTGGAGGTTATGTTAAAACAGCTGGTAAAGTCCCTGGTTAATGGGTTAGGGCAGTGCAATTTAGCAACAGAGGGCAGGACAGATGTTGCGATTTAGGACCGTGATTGCATGTAGCCCTTACTGCCCAGGTCAGCACTGCTGCAAAAGCAGCTTAGCCCCAGACAAGCACCCGGTGAAAAGGCTGTAGACCAGGTCTATCCCCCGGGTCAGGCCACCGTCAAATCTAATAATGAGGGCTTTGATTCAACCTCAACCCCCCTGATCACACCTATCATTCCACTTACTTTATTAGTGCCTGCCTCGATTTCTGACTCATCAGCTGTCTGTTAGCCAAGCTTGCAAGGTCTCACTGAAAAGCTTTCTGTTATTAACTTGCCATCTAAAGCCTGTCCTTATGTACTCATTTTTACGAATGTTCCCCCACTACTCAAATATGCAATAAGTAACCCCGGGCGGAGACCTCCGCTCCGCCCGCGGAGTGTGCGGAGATTTGCCTACTCCGCGTTCCGTGGAGAACGCGGAGAAGGCAAATCTCTGCACACTCCGCAGCGGAGCGGAGTTGGCCAGCCCCCGCCTCCACCCCCCCATTAACAAGTAATTCAACATTAATTAAAAATACATTTAAAACCACTGATCTCTGTACTGCGGCGTCCCCGGGCTGCCCTCCTCCTCGTCTCGGTAATCCCTGAGAAAACTGCGCATGCGCTCGCCCGCGCATGCGCATTTCTTGGCCAGGGTTAAAAATAAGGTGGCTCACTGGTTACACAGATTTCTGATTTTGATTTGAGAAATTTTGATAACATTTTGCATGTAAGAAGGATGGTATTTGGCCCAAATATTGAATAGAACATTTTGGGGTACAGAAATATCAGGAAAAAATATTGAGATACATAAATATTGTGAGGCAGAAATATCATTGTCAAAAATATCGTTTTTTCAGGTAAGTAATATTGCTGTTTAGAATATCATTGTTGTTAATATTGTTTTCAATAATATAGTTGTAAAAAATATTGTTTTTTAATTATCTTAATGTGTTTTAGTTCATTTATTAATTTTATATGTTAATATTGTTTGCATAATGGTTAATAATATTTTTAAATATAGTTTGTAATTTTAAGTGATTCATCATTTTAAATGTAATTGCTAATTGTAATTTATAGTGTCGTAGTGGCTTGCTAGGTTTGTAGGGGAAGTTAATTAGGCAATAATCAATAAATAATGAATTAATAATCTATTATTAATTATTTAATTGATTATTAATTATATAAATTGTGTAATTATATGTTCTAGTTATATGCGGGCTGCTGGGTTTGTAGGAAGACGGGGTAATAATTAAATAACAATGAATTATTAATTTATTATTATTTCATTAATTGATTATTTATTTGATCGTTTTTTACATTTAATTTATTTGGTAATTTATTTAATGTTTTGCAGTTGTTTTGTTAATATTTTTTATGTTTCATAGACATATATATATGTGCGTATGTGTGTGTGTGTGTATATATATATATATTATATATATTATTATTATTGTAGTTTATAGAGCGCACGGCTACCTCCCACGGAAGTGTCCCGGCGCTAGCAGTAAGTACGTAACGGACGTGAGTTTAGGGCTGGACCGGGTTCTAAATTTGGCTGAAGAGCCAGGTTTTTAAGGCCTTCCTGAACGGGAGTTCTGACTTCGCCTTCCGTAAATGCTCCAGCATGGAATTCCACAAGGAGGCTGTTTTCACAGCGAAGGCACGACCCCCAACTCTGGCTTTTTTAAAGCACGGAATCACCAGTAAGTCCTGGTGATTTGACCTTAGTGATCTGTTCTGGTGATATCTCCGGAGTCTATTCTTCAAGTATTGGGGACCACAATCTTTGTTAGTTCGAAAGGCCAATGTCAGGGGCCCATTACGATGGCGGGCGGAAGCACAACCGCCGTGCTGGCGGATGCAAAAACCACCAGTTACCGCCGGCACGCAGCAGTCCACACGCCCGCCCAATTACGATGCGAAAAGCAGGCCAAACACCGCCGGCAAGCCAGCAACACCGTCCGCCATCAAAGTGCGCCCGCACACGTAGCGGCGCAGCACAACTGACACACACCGCCCGACGAAACACGTCCCGCCCAGCGCATAAATTACGATGCCGCAAACAAACGGCTCCCACGGCAAAGAGACACCGCACGTGAAAGAGAGGCGGAAACACGGACGCAGAGCACGGACAACGAAGAAGCAGCACCCCGGGCATGAATCCAGCACTGCAGGCCCTTCCCATGCTTCTGCTGATGCACCACCAAGGACGCAACGTACCGCGGAGACGCAGGTAGGCACACACACAACAAGTGCACGCAAACAGCGCACACAGTGCAAGGGCGGAAAAAGCGGACAACCCCCCACCAGCGCGTGCACACTACACATCCACCATCGCATCCACATATGACACACAGGCCAAATCGTAACATCGCAGAACACATGTGTACACACCACCTGGGACTAGGAACCAACCACCCCGTCACGGCCCCAAAGCGCCGATGACGCCGCCACACATGCGCACAACGCAGAGGCCAACCGCAGCGCCATGCATGCGTCGCACACAGACACAGGGACACAACCAAGCAGCACACACATCAGCCCCACTCCGAACGCACATGACACGTGACAGGCCGGCCACAGACATGTCCCCAACGCCCAATTCACGGACAACACCCAACGCCACACAACCGACGCACACATGTCAGTGAAGACACGCAACAGCAGGACACACCCCAGTGTAACAAACATGGCGTAGCACACAGCGGCGGCAACACCAACTAGGAGAAGCAGGGCCCCTTCGGGAAGAGGAACGCCAGTACCACACTGAAAAACCCATACCACCCTGCACATATGAACAAGACACATGAAACGGAACACCAAAGAGCCCGGGGACCGACAACAGGTGGCCCAAGAATTACATCCACACACAAGGCCCAACGCAGAGTGGAAAGGCAGCCTGCCGCCCACACAAGGGAGAGCAGACAGCACTGAATGACCTTCCATTCCAACTCCGAAACCACAGCCCTACGAAAGAAGCCGGTGAATACAGCCATTGTCCAAGAATAGACCAACACAGGCATGCCGAGGAGACCGACCACAGGGCAGATAGCGCATATCACAGAAGCACACAACGGACGGGGAAGAAAGAAGAAAACACTCCCCCATGTCGGCCACATGCAAGTTAATTGGAAGGAGTCACACAGCACTGACCTTGAACTGTCTGAGAAGCATGTGGGAAGAGGGCCCGTGTCCTCCAAACAAGCCAACAGAACACAAGTCCTGTCTCCCCACGACTACACAGAGCTCACAGCAACCCCGGAGCATGCACATTGCAGACTGCACACACAGCCGGAGCACGCCACCTCTACGAACCGCTGCGAAATGGCAACCGCAACACACCTACCCAACTACGCCGAACAGCTCAAGCTGTACCAAACCAACACGATACATACATTGGGATGCGATCTCCTGTCCCTGCTGAACGTAAGTTACCGACTGACTTACCGCATCACATTGTTCAGCTGCGTCATGCCCGTCTTCTACTGTTGGAGGTGTCCCTACCAGCATCCCGTCGAGATATGCCTCTCCAACCCGGCATGTCTGAAGGCGGACCTGCTACCACTACTCCTCCCTCTGGACGCACACGACAGGGCCTGCTCTGCCTATGGGGGCATGGCGTATGTGGCCAACATCGCACGCGCACTGAAATGGAACCACTGTGCCTCCACACGACGGATCATCGAGAACAGCTACATCGAATGTCACCCAGCATGCCCCATCATGGTCCTCCAAGGGACAACCTACGAACAACACCTTGACAGCCACCATCCGCTTCATTGGCTGGCAAACATGTACACCACCAATGACATGGAAGCCCTGCTGGACGGCATCGCATACCTGACAACCTGTAAATATGTCGGACCACAACGCAGGTTCCCCGAGTGACCTATGAAGTCCAACCCCGCACCCATGCTCAGCTTCCGCACGGACTGGCCAGTCACCACCACAACAGCCATACCAAACGACCGGCAACTGTAACCACACCATCAACGACATCGCCATGACATCGGATATGACCGGGACATGCACACTGTTCCCCATCACATCCAGGAACACCGCATGCATCGTGGGAGGCAGTGGCATGGGCTCTGTGCATCGCACCCACATGGACGGAACTGCACGAACAACCAGGACACGACATGGATCCAGCGCCCATGGACACACACACCGCTCAGTGGACATGAATAGGTCGCCTGGAGTCTGTGGGTGCTGCACCCCTCCCACCCCCGCCCCGGGAATCCCATACCAGGACCTTTGCATGGACGACAAGTGCATACAACAACAACACGACCCCAGTGACTGTGACATGTCCAGTAACCACCACAGTGCAACAACAAGTGGCACGCCGCTGCATGCACGCAAGCACATGCCCTGATGTCATCTCACATGCACGCGTGCATGAGGAACAACCGCAGCAAACCTGTCACATGGAACTGAGATGGACTGTGCCCATGATGCCGAGCGGTCTGGTAGGCTACATGTATACCGTCTGTGTCAAAGTCCGCAGCTCCGCAGCTATACGTAAATGTACATTAGCACAGCCTTGGCCAAGCAGATGTAACCCCACACCCTATCCCATTTGTCATCATGCTCAGTATATCCTCAACATGTATTCCGCTGCCAGTAGTGTCCACTATACTGCATCACAGAGGACAGAAGACTCAATATAATGTTTGAAACCAGAACTGTCTCCGCTGACTCATTTCACAAGTACGAATGAGAGAGGATGAGAGTATGTGAAGTACACGGCAGTCGTGACATGACCATGTAGTCCACTGGTATTGGATGTCAACGCAAATGAGTAGCACAACTGTGGAAGACACACATGTGTCGTGTGAAGTCGTATGGACGCAGTGCTCAGGTGGGTGGGTGCGACGGGTAGATGCGCACATGCCAAGTTGGAGCACGCCATGTTGGGAGGGGTCATGTACAGTACACCACCGCTTCCCTGGGCATTGTGAGAGGACACCTGTCGGGGGAGTGAACACGTGTGTGCACAGCAGCCGGGCACACGTACAAAGCGGTACCAGGCGCACCTCAGCCCACCCTCTGTGGACAAGCTGGATCCTGTTGTGCGCCCACCATGCCCCTTGACAAGGCACACACAGCCCCAGTCGACCAGGTGTAACCCCAACATAGTCAATCCGCACAGGCGATACAGGGCACGGGATGGCAGTGGAGCATGGTGTGTGAGAGGTCTCCTCGCGCTCCTCCTGGTCATATCACGCAGGCAATAGAACCTCAACGTCTAGCATGGCACAAGTCAAATGGAAGTGTAGGGGGACGCACCACAGCACGAGCAGCACTGACGTCACGGGAGGTGGCTCGCACCATCCCATCCATTGCCCATCATACCAACCACGCCACATGCCATTGCGACTAAGTGCAAGCGCGTGCGCCACCACCCCCGAGCCCTCCCCAGAGAGGCCAAAGAGTGAATGTGTGGGCCAACAGCCACAGACGGACGCGGCCTGGCCGCAAGGGCAGCCACAGCCACTGGGTGTCGCAGGTGGCGGATCCGGAAGGCGAAGACTGTGATGCATAGTCCATGCAGGCCGGGTCTCCATTTGGGGCACCACGCAGGTGGACGGCGTCCCGCCACACATCATACCCTGAGACAGCCCACTCGTGCAACTGGACCCACACATACACTCCTTGCCCTCTCTGGTGCGAGCTTGGGGCTGCCTGTGCAAGCGCTAGCCTCGCAGGTGAGCATGCATATTGGGGGGCGAGGGGAGGACATGAGGGCTGTGGCTCATGTGCCTGCTCAGTCATGTCAGTGATGTGTATGCGAAATTGCTATGTGCCGTGTTGCTTTGACATGTGTCCTCTGCCATTTAACCCAGGCGGAGACCGAACATTGACCGCCCATACCAATTGCTGGCGGACATGGACGATACAGAGGTAATCAGGAAGTTTCGGCTGGACAGGCCAACTCTGCATCGACTGTGTGCCATGTTAGAGCCCCATCTCCGTCCCCGCAGGGTGTATCCGACTGCTGTCACCCCCATGGCTAAGGTGATGGCCGCCATGCATTTCTTCGCCACTGGGTCATTCCAGCACACAGTGGGCAGTGGAGGAGGGATGTCCCAGCCCATGTTCAGCAAGGTGCTGAGGGATGTACTGGCAGCCATGATGCTGTACCGGAACAGGTACATCAGATTCCCCAGGGCTCGTGAATTGGCGGCAGTGAAGGGTGCATTCTATGCCCTTGGCAGAATCCCACACGTCGTGGGAGCCATTGACTGCACTCATGTTGGCCTTGTTCCACCACAGGCCACTGAGCACCTGTACCGCAACAGGAAGCACACGCACTCCCTGAATGTGCAAGTGGTGTGCCTTGCGGACATGGTGATCACCCACGTGTGTGCCAAGTTTCCAGGCTCGGCCCATGACACACATAATGCGCAACAGCATCTTGCCACGACTGATGGCCAATATGCAACAGGATCGTGGCTGTATTGTCGGTGAGTATGTGGAGTGGTGTAGCGTGCTGGTTGTGCGATGCTGTCCCCTGTCCAGTTGGAATAGCAACGGTTCTCTGTGTCCCTCACACCCAGGTGACTCTGCGTACCCGAATGGGGCATGGCTGCTCAGTCCATTGAGGAATCCTCGCACCCCAACAGACGATCGATACAATGAGGCACATGGGAGGACCAGACGTGTGGTCGAGCGTACCTTTGGCCTCCTCAAGTCCAGGTTCAGGTGCCTGGACCGCACCGGGGTGCACTGGCGTACTCCCCACAGAAGGTGTGCCAGATAGTGGTGGCGTGCTGCATGCTGCACAATCTGGCCATTCGGAAGCAGATCCCCCTCATTGTGGATGACGGAGATCAACCAGGGCCCCAGCCCGCAGACCAGGACAGCTCGAGTGAGGTGGACAGCGGAGAGGAGGAAGCTGGGAATGTGCGGCAGCAGCTCATCGCCCGCTACTTCACTTGACGGTGAGTGTCCATGTACGACGGATGATGTGTCTGTATCTGTGCAGGTGTGTGTGTGTGCTGTGTCAGGGTGGCCGTATGTTCACTGCGTGCAGTGTGTCAACGCTCCATGGCCAGGGTAGTATGCCACTGTTGGTGACTGTGGCATTGTGCCCTATTGCTCTGTGCGATGTGTGTACATTGCTTGTAGTTGTTGACATGTACTGTGTGATGGGTGTGTGACACACTCATTGAATGTGCTCCTGTTCTGTCTCCCACCCCTAGGTCCCTACAGGCCCTCCGGATTCCATTGCCATGCCACGCATCAGGTGCCTTTCCGCCCAAGGTGGCCGTTGCATTCCGTACAAATAAAACACAGGGCACAAACAGCAGTTAGTGAAAAAGGTGCATTTATTACAAACTGTGACATGTGATTGTGTGTAAGGTGATGACAAAAGTGGTGCGTGCAGTGACAATGAGCTGTCGGTCATGGCTGCGTGATGATCAGGGTGTACCCACTGGTTCTATGTCCATAGTCCAACACACACATGCCATCCAGCTGGCTGTGTGGAGTGGGATCGTAGAGCAAGTCAATGCAGTGGCTGGTCAAGGAAGGCTGGCGGAAGGCTGGCTGGCTGCCTCACTTGCGACTGGAGCGTGCGAAGTCCTCCCGGGAGATCTGTTTCCTCTTCGGACGGCCCCTTCCACGTTTGGGAGGGGGTGTGTGGTGGCGACCTGCTGGTGGTGGGTGAGGTGTGCTCACTGGCTGTGGACGCAGGGGAAGTGGACACTGCTGCCCGAGCCTGCGCCCTAGCAGGTGGTGGCGGAGGTGGTGTTGCTGGCCTTGCCTGTGACCCCACCGCCACCACCAGCTGGCCCATGAGGTCCACGAGTTGGTCCATACGGGACACGAATTGGCCCATATGGGCGTCCATGGACCTCAGCACCCCCAGCACCTCCCGCGTGTCAGTAGCAGACCTGGACCATTGTCCTTGGGCCTCTTCATAGGCCCCAAGGACTCTGGCCATTTGAGGCAGGGCATGGCTCCCAGGGGAGGCTGGCGTTTCCCTGACCCTGCTTCTCCTACCAGTCCTGCTGCCACCGGCCTGCCCACTAGCCACATTGCACACCACGGTCCTCGCTGTGGCTCCCAGGGTGGATCCAGTCGGCCGGGCCACCACCTGCGCTGGGGCTGGTGCCAGCGAAGACGTGGTGGTGGCGGTGGTGGTCGGTGCGGCGATGGTGGCGGTTGCGGCAGTGGTAGTGGCCGCAATGACCGTGGGTGTGGCCGCAACGACAGTGGCAGCAGGGGACTGGGACTGTTCAGCATCCCTGGATGATGGGTTGGTGGGTAGGAGGGGTCCTGGGGAGCGGCTGGGCCCTGCCACGCCAGATGGGCCAGCTTGGTGGTCCGTGTCCGAAGAGGAGGACAGATCCTCCAGATCCGTGTGTCCTCGTTGGGGGCTTGTAGGCTGGCTGTGCTGGCTGCTGTCTCCATCCCCAGCATCCAGCAGTTCGTCACCTGTGGAGAGAATGAGATTTGTTATTGTGTTGCACCTGGCGAAGTATGTATTAGTCGTCTGACATTGGCAGTTCGTGCAATCTCGTACATGGGTTTCCCGGAGGCGAGTGTGTGGCTGTGGCATCTGTAGTTGTGTGTGCTAGGCAATGGGACTGTGTGCTGTGCACATGTGGCATGGGACGGATTGGCCATGCCGATGGGTGTGTTGCTGTGCCCCTACTCATTGTGACTCTGGTGTATGCGGGCTCCTGGCCCATCCTGGGTCTGGTTTGTACTTTGCTTTTGGAGTTCATATGGAACGCTTAGGAACGCATATGGCAACATGGGGGCCATGCCCCAGATTCGCATTTGGGAGGGGATATGCTTTTGGGGTTCAAATGGAACGCTTAGGAACGCATATGGCAACATGGGGGCCATGCCCCAGATTCGCATTTGGGAGGGGATATGCTTTTGGGGTACATGCTGTGAGCCATGGGTGCCGAACGTGACATGTGTTGTGGCAGCATGACAGTGCATGGTCTGAGGTGTGTGCATGCCTGACATGCCCTGCATATTTGCTGTCTGTTGTGGTTACTGGACATGGCATTGGACGCATCGTTATGAGTGAGTGATAGTTGTGTGCCAGCCAACGTATTGCAGTTGTCCCATCTCCTTGGTGTGCGTGCTGCCCTGTGCCATGTGCATCACTGCAGTGCTCGGGGGTGTGGCCCATGTTGTGTGTTGTTGCTCACAGTGTGTCGTGCGCTTAATTGACTACTGGCACATGGTTGGTCATGGGCATGTGTCTTAGCGTGACTGCTGTATGTGTGGCAGCTGTGCGGATGACATGCCTTTCATGAGACTGGGGCTGACGGATGGGATGGATGGTATGTTGTATGTGCATGGTGTGTCTGTGAGTTTGATGGGTTCAGTGGTGTTCGTGTGCATTTCTGTTGTTCCGCTCTGTTGCGTCTAGTGTTGTTTGTCTTACATAGGCGTAGTTGTGGGGTGTGGGGTTGACAGGCAGTGGGGGCTACATGGACAGGACTTCCATGGTGTTTCGGTTGTGTGTGATGAGTTGCACAGTGGCTGCCGTGTGGGACTATATTCAGTGTGGCTTGTGCATGCAGACGTGGCTCCTTGGGTGTTGCTATGTCTGTGATGGGTCATGTGGGGTGTGAGTCTGTTGTTCATGTCCGTGTGCACATTGTTCACTTGTTCGTGACGGTGGGCGGTGCTGCGTGTTCGTCTGCTACGTGACATGTCCCATGTGTTGGTGGTGTTATGCTCCTCATGCCTCCAGTAATCCAGCCCTGTCCAGTTTCCCACCTGCAAGTTGTTCGTGCGTGCACTGTACTGGATGCCACATGGCTCTGAGCGGGGGTGCTCCATGTTGCAGGTCTGTGGGGGTGGGGTGGTGTAGTGGGTCGTGGGGGTGGCTGTACACCCACTGACACCGATTGCTGTGGACCGTGATGTCTGCCTTTCGGCTGTCGTTGTGCACTGCGGTGGCTGACACGTGGGTGTGGGGTGTGGGGATGCTCCTCCTTGCTGTGCTGTGGGACTGGGGCCTGGTGTGTGTTGTACTTGGGCTGTCCACCGTCCCACCCACTGCACTTTGTGTTCCTGCCACTTACCTGTTACTTGTCGGTTAGTGCAGCTGTGGCGGACACATGGGTGTGGTGGGTGCTCGTTGTGGCGCTTCTGGCATATTTGGGGACCTGTTGGTGGTTACGTGGCTGGCTTAGTGTACACATGTCCCCACGCATCTTACAGTTGTTCGGTTTGGGCTGTGTGTGGTAGTGTCTGTTGCATGTGTGTGTGATGTGTTGTGTATTGTGTGCTGGACATGGGGGTGTTTGTCCCTGGGAGCTGTGGCATGGTAGTTGCGCATGTGAGTACATAGCGGTGTGCTGGTATACATTAGTTTGTACTTACCAGCCTCCACTCCCCCTGCTAATCCGGCGAGGATCTCCGGATGTATTACGACTCGCACCTTCTCCTCCCACGCTTTGAAGGTCTTAAAGAGCGCGGGATTCCCTCCGCCAGTGACGGCAGCCAGCTCTCTGTTTTTGCCCTCCTTCTTCTTGACCAGGCTCTTTACGTCATTCCAACGTTTGTTTATTTCACCTCTGTTCCTGGGCAGGGTCCCGACTGCATTGACCTGGTCTACGATCCGGTTCCACATTCTGTTTCTGGTGGCTAGTGGTGTGTGCTGGACCATGTTCCCATAGATTTGTGGGTACACCTTGATGATCTCGTCGACCATGACCGTCAGCTCCATGGGCGTGAACTTGGGCATCCTTTGTGGTGCCATGGTGTTTGTGGTGCTGGTGCGGTGTGTGTTGTGTAATGTGCAGGGGGTTTGTGGTGCCGGTGTGTGGTGGTGGTGGTGGTGGTGGTTGTGATGTGTGCGTTTCTGTGGTGTGCTGCTGTCCTTGCTGTGTCACTGTGTCCTCTCCTCTCCTCTCTGGTTTGCAATGTAGCAAGGGGTTGTGGTCTGTGGGAGTGCTGCTTTTGTACTCACCTATGTGGGTGTGTCCTCATGGTCTGTTGTTTTCAGGTGTGTTGTGTCTGGGGTTCTGGCCTTTGTATTTTTTGTTTGTCCGGGGGGGTGTTTTCGGGATGTGTACTGTGCTTGTGTATTTGTGCGTGCCTTGCTGTGTGGACTTGTTGGCCATGTTGTGTGCTATTGGTTTTGTGTGCGGATGGTTTCTGTGCAGGTACGTTGGCGCCATGGCTTCTGCCGTGTCGATTCTCATCGGCGTTGTTTGCGCTGGCGGGCGGTATATTTGTTGTTTTTCCGCGCTCATGGCGGTGCGATCGTAATTTCACGTGCGGTGTGTCGGCCGTGAGGGCGGGCGGTTTTGTGTTGTCGTGCGTGTTTCCGTCCGTGGCGGGCGGTTTGACTCCGACTCGGACGATGGCGGGCGGTATTTTGTGTGATTTTTCCGCCGATGGCGGTTTTCGGTTTGTGTACTCATAATGGCGTGGTCGGTGTTCAGGCGGTGTGTGCGGGCGGATTTTTGCAGCTTCCATGCCTGGCGGATTTATTTACGCCGGGTATCGTAATGGGCCCCTCAGTGCCTTAAATTCTATCCTTTTCTTAACCGGCAGCCAGTGCAGGCTCCGCAAGTGGGGAGAAATGTGATGGCGGAGTGGTACGTTTGTGATCAGCCTAGCTGCCGCGTTTTGTCTGATCTGTAATTTCCTGATTAAATAATCTGGGAGCCCCAAGTAGAGACTGTTCGCATAGTCAAGCTGGGATGTGACTAATGCGTGAACCACAATTTTCCTGCAGTCCATTGGCAGAAAATGCAGAAATCTCCGCAAAGATTTCAATTTCCAGAAACAGGCAGAGGAAACATGACAAATCTGGGAGCGTCCTGATAGGCTGGAGTCAAATTTGAACCCCAGGTTCCTAGCTGAGCTCACCGGGCGTATATATATGTATACTTTTTATAGTAGCACATTTGAAAAAATATGATGTAAAATATATATTTATAATAATACTTTTACATTATATAAACATACACACACATTAAATAGGTGTGTGTTTATATAAGTATATATTTATATATAGTGTTAAATATTATTTAAATGTATTTAAACCACATTTTATTAATGTTATATATTAAAATATTTAAGGTTTACCATTTTAAACTATTTATATATATATTTAGAATTAAATCAATTTTATTAGCAGAACTCATGATACGACAATACAATGCATCGTTGCCTACAACCCAACAGGCTGGCTGCATAGAGGTCATGAAGGCGGAGAAGAACCAATAGATTACAACTTATTTATATAAGTTAAGTACACAGCAAGCCGCCTACAACCCATCTTGGCCCGGCCACGTCTATAAAGGGAAAAAAAAGAACAATGGACGGTCAAAGTCAAGCATTACTCGAAATCAGAGGTGGTCTGCTGCGTGCAGAGCATGCTAGTTCCCTTAAGAGACAAAGGCTCGCTACGGCAAGTCTGGAGCATTCAGGTCTGCCTTTTCCAGGACAAAAATAAAAACCAAACAAAAAAGAACCGTCAACAGGTCCATACCAAAAGGACCAAAAGCCCACCCTTCCCTCCCTCCCAAACCCTCTCCCGGTGAGCCAAAGATTGCAAACACACGCATGAATGTGGCCCAGCCTGAAGGCTACTAACAGCTCATGTCCCTAGGAACCTACCAGAGGTCCACCCCCTGTTATTCCAGAATCAATTTCAAAATACGTAGGTAAACAGGGCATGTCAGCTCCCGGAACTCCATAGATAGAATGGAAATAAAGGGGGCCCATATCTTTGCATAATCGGATTCATCCCCTAGAGTGGCCATGGACAGCCTCTCCATGCCCAGAAGAGACCACAGCTGGTAGAGCCATTGAGTATGGTCCGGGATCCTGTCTGTTTTCCAACCTGATAAAAGCACTCGATGGGCTGCATTTAAAGCCAGGGCAATCTGCCTACCTTTGATAGAGCGCAAAGGAAAGGTCAAGGCGTTGGGCAATCCTAATATGGTGTACGCAGGGAATCTGGGGATGGTAGTGTCAAAAGCTTTATCTATCTCATCGAGGATCCTGTCCCAGTATCTCGTGAGCTTCGGAAAGTTCCACAGCAAGTAAAGAAGGGTACCCGGACTCCCACAGCCCCGCCAACAGAGACCATCGCACTGTGAGTTCCATTTGGTTAAGCGAGCCGATGTGTAATACCAATAAGATATAATTTTATATGAAGTTTCCGTGTGGAGTGTGCGGTGTAGTGTGTCCTGTAAAAAATATCCTCCCAATCCTTGTCTGAAAGGGTGCGCCCAATTTCCACCTCCCACCTCCTCTGCCCAGCAGTCCGAACTCCACGAGCACCCTGAGAGAGGAACGCTGTAGTGATCAAGTCTGCACAGGTAGAAGTGGTTCAGAGAGGTTTATTCAGGATAGTTACAAGATCACAATAAGGACCCCACCAGGAGCAGCCAGCATGCTGCTCAGCCCAGCAAACTGTGTGTATTTGACTCCCAACATTCCATGTTATGTCATTACAGCAAGATTCCATTGGCAGTGCAAGAATAACATTAGAGTCAAGATACAACATATCCCCCTTTCTTCTATATATAAAAAAAGAACACTGAGAGAACCAGAAAGAAGAACGAGGATGAGAGGAAACGGAACGAGGATGAGAGGAAACGGAGGAAACCCGAAACATGAAACCATTGAAAGAAAAGAACAACAGAAAAGGATGAGGGAAGCAAAGCAGAGAGGAAAACCAAGACATAAGAACCATCCTCCCTTTTATACACAAAAGCAAAGGAAATAAATAAATCATCAGAGAAGAAGAGAGAAGGAACCACGAACCACGAATAACTGCCCCAAAACATACCCACTGGCCAGAACAGGAATGTAAAAAGGCAGAAGAGGAAAGAACCACCAAAACTCGGGACTACAGGATGTGAAAAAACACAGAGAAAGAAAAATCGGCAGAAAAGCCGAGGAAAGCTCAGAATCCACACAAGGCACCAGGAGAAAACACCACAAAAGGAACAGAAATGAAGAAAGAAAACAAGGAAGATGAGGAAAAGTAAAAGGATAATCCTCACCCAAGTCAAACACCATCATCAATACATAATAACAAAATATAATATAAAGACAACAGTGTATATTAATAATAGAAAGTTCAATAAAATAAATACATACCTAAATGTGAGGATTCGGGAGGACTATAACACAAAAACAAACCCTTCAAAGATAAGGGATTAAATCAGTAACAAATGGGACTAAGACCCATAGAAACCATAGTCCTTGTAATATTGACATCGTGAAAACTAAGAGAGGTTGAGCGATGTCAACAAACAGATATGGGTAGGAACCCATATAATAATGCGAAAGGGACTAAAACCCTCGCATAGCTCCCAGGAGGAAGACAGAATAAAGTTGTGCACATGTAAGACGTGTACGAAACAAACAGATATGGATAGGAACCCATGTGAAACTTATAGCATGCATGGACTCTTGACGGCGTGTACCATGATAGCGTGTACCTACATGGTGTATACCTAGGGTCCATAAACCAATTGGAAACCCAAAAAAACAAACCGTGTAGGGCCAACCCTTGTGTAAGGGATAGTGAGAGCACAGTACAAATGCAAACCCAACACATTTTGGAGATAGTATAAGAAAACAAATATGATCCCACAAAGGAAATAAAGAGATGTACTAAGCAGTACATAACACCGGTGAGCGACTACTCACGCGAGCTTCAGAAAGCAACAAGTGTAGGGACACTAAAAGCAAACCTGAAACACAATGGAAATTCGAGCTACAGAGAACAGACTTATTAACTCCCAATAAGTAGACAGTCAAAGAACACAGAGTGGCTGTCACAGAGATAATGTCCCACACATAGGAACACAACAGCAGACAAAGTAAAAACTGAAAATCAGAGTAGATTTATGCAGAACAGCAACAAATCAATGTGAACTTTGTCACCAGACGGTAATCGATGTGAAGAAGGATAACGAACAGCCACTAACGACCACACAGAAGGAAGAGTTCTCTGTCCCCCTTGCGATGTACATCAAGACATAAGAGATAGTACTTGCCCACGAAGATAAACTAAAAAGAATCCGAAGGGTTGTAGCAATACGATATCTCCAGAAACCATCAGCTTTTGACAACGATGATCTCAATAGTCTTTGAAAAAGTGAAAAACTTTATTGAAGACGTGGCTGGCAGAAGACTGAAATAATGCACATGCGTTTGTGAGATGACACCAATCCCAAGATGGCGTCACGTTGTTGACGCTGCGCCGGGTGGCTCAGGGCACGCCTGTGGATATGCCGACAGAGCCAGTAGAACGCAGGGTAGACAGAGGATCGGGACTGAAGGTTCAGGTAAGACTGCGCGCGCTAGGCAGAGATCGTGCCACATTAAAAAAAAAACGGCAGTTTAACTGATGTTCATGGGCAAGACTCAGTAGCAGAGAAAATAATTAATAAAAGACAAAAAGTGTCTCACCTCTGTTGCCCCACATAAACCTCCGGGTAGCGAAAACAAGTTGTAAATGTATGTGTAGTTGTTCGTTGTAGCCAAAAGTCATAGAAACAAAGTAAAATACATCAAAATTCCCTGAGAGGACCCTTTGTGCTACCCGCTCCAAAACCGAACTTAGACTGCTGCACCACAATGTGGATCACCTCCCTTCCTTCACAAGCGAGACAAAAGGGCAGAAAGCTCTCTCAAGTGGCAGGCCTCTGTGAGTTCTTTAAAGGAGGAAACTGTCTCGATTCAGTATTAACTCATAAGGTGCAGTGGCTGGAGCAGATATAGGTTGAGACGCCAAAAGACCAAGAGAGAAAACTCTTTGAATACTCACAAAAAAAACACGAAACTTCCGATGTAAATGGGCAGGTCACCCATTTTAAAGCGTAGAGATTCGTTAATGGCTCAACATGCACGGTGTAGAAGGCACACGGAGGTTTCTCTCTGATCCCACACCGATGCAGAAACACTGAGAAGTAGCACACGATAGAATTTTCCCATGTGGTCAAATAATAACATGAACAGGTGATAACGCCGATTCTTATCTAATTATCTATAAGAACCTTCTGGTCGCCAAGATCTTTTTACCTGTTGAATAGTGTAAAGGAGAGAATCTCATCTGGTTATATAACAGCATTCATTTTGTCTGAAAGGACCACTGACTCCGAATTCAAGTTTAAGAATTTATTATCGCCAAAAATAACTGGACATGCAAGCACCTCAACACGAGGTTAAAGAAATTGATGGGCACTAATACAAATAATAACCTACGCAGGAGTCTCATCCGACTCAGAATAAAGAGAATAGAAAGTTCTAGAAGGATCAACCAAGCTATGATTGCTCCAATTTCTACGTTGCTCTTCATTTATCTAGGCAAGCTTAAACCAATCGCTGTCCCTACACTAACACTTAGTGACATCCCTGCATAACGATTTTTCCCAGGCAAGAGTGAATTAAAGGTGTCAGCTGTGAAGACTTCCTAAGAAGTGCAATCACATAATACCTAAGCTCAGCTCTGTCCTCCTCTCTGGTCTCCCCTACCTCTTCTCTGGCCTCCTCCCTCAGGGCACTATCCCTAATACAAAACTCAAATACCATTGTACACGCCTTAATCATGCCTCCTTGGCCAGGTCTTCTTTCTTGTAATTTTCCATCGAAACGGTTACTTCATCCTGGACGGTTGCGATGACCTTGAGTCCCAGGCACCTTCTCCGCTGAAAGTATCATCCCTAAATTCCATTGCACTCCCCGTACCATGCCTCCCATTTCTCTAACTTTTGAAAACAAAGAGTTAGTCTTTACTAACGAGACATGTGTCCTTGCACCTGCAACAAAGATACGTTCAACAGAAACCTTCTACTGTGCAAATTAAATCTACCGTTTGTGCCCAGAGAGCCTTACCAAGAGAAACTTTTCTCTGCCTACAAAATAAGCTAACATAAGAATAAACCAGGCCTTCCCTAAGCATATATGTAGTCAGGCCTTTACATATAACTTTTAAACACACATCTTACTTTTCCCTATAAGCATTTTCATTACAATTCATATGCAAACAATGAATTACATGTGCAACTTTAATATGGTGCACGTTTAAACTACTGCAATTGAATTACACACGAACTAATTTCTCTATGCATTATGTTCACACAATTCAATAAGCATTACATTACATAATTATCATAACACAATTATACTGCTGATTCACTTTATCTCAGTGAACTATTCATTCTTTACTAAACATGCATGGATATACAACCGAATATATACGAATATATGTCTGAGTACATGCGGGTGCGGACTATCAGTGATTATGATGCACCCCTACAATTCACAAGAACATTTCGCTCTATCAGTTCCCCCTTTGATGACTCCTGTCATCACATTCCATTCAACTCCCTTGGAGAAAGAACCGACCTAAACAGAACTCGTTGCCATTTTCCCTGATCTTAGTTTCTCCATGCTCTTGAGCCTTTGATACTGACTGTCCTGCAGTCTTGCCAATCTCATCTCATTTTCCCTCAAAGCTCTCTTGACTCGGCCTGCTCGATACCACTTGTAGGCCTTGATCAAAATCCACAAACAAACCACACAAACCACCAAGATAAGGAGGGGTCTCAGAAAATACCCAAGGAATCCCTTTCCTAGATTTGCAAACCAACCTCCCACTTGACCAAAACCCTTACCAACTTTTTCCCAGGCCCCCTCTTCGGTCAAATCCGCTATTTTTGTGTGGATTGTAGTGATGTTACTTATATATTTCTCCAGATCCTTGCTACGGTCTGGTATATAAGTGCAGCACTCTTGAACCTTCAACATTTTACAGACTCCGCCCTCTTTTGCCAATAAGACATCCAAAGCAAGGCGATTCTGCAAAACCATTGCCCTTATCGACAACATCTCTCCTTCCACCAACACCAATGACTTTGCTGTATTCATTGAAAATTCATCCACCACAGTCGCTAACCTCCGGATTTTCACATCATTCAAGACTACTCCCAGACTGGGTATCATAGCTCCAAAGATATCCCCCACAACGATTCCTGCACTTGCAGCTCTTCTCGCTCTTGAATGCTCCCCACCTTCTAGAAGATCCAAATCCTCTGTATGGTAAATCTTTGGAAATATTATTGCCAAATAACATGTTCCATACCAATTTGCAGGCAACCTCACATAAGCATTCTTCCCACATACATAATACACCGTTGGTATCACTTGTACAGGACCTTGGAGAAAATCTTTTGCCACATCTGCCATGGTGAAAACGTGATCACAAGTGCTTTGTCCCACTGCAACCTTTTCGTAGTAAGTCTGATAACGCCTTATACACAACTTACCCCTCTGCTCTTTGTCTAACGCTATAGGACCATAGCTTCCCTTGGTCTTATGCAACTTTTCTTCATCTGTCCAATCAAGCCTGTGATGCCCCAAGTCTCGTGAGTGGGTCAGCTTTCTATACCTGTCCTCTACCTGATCTACAAACTTTTTCTCCACATCTGACATCGAGCAGGTCAGATTGTGTCTGTGAGCGAATGCTGTATCCAATTCCAAACTCGGTATGAAGAACTTCCTGAGTCTATCCTCGGTCTTATAATAATCATACTTATTCAAATGCTTGTAAGCTGGGACTTCAGGAAGCACTGCGTCGAAATTGGAAAAGAAATACTCAAACTGATCTCTCTCATAAAATAAACTAAGCAAAAGACTACATGAAATTCCATAAGTCAGTGGAAGATGGTGGTACCTAATACCCTCGTCCACCGAAGCAGGCAACTGCATACACACATAACAATCTTTCGCATCCATCACATCAACATACTCATATAGCAGCTTAGCATATGCGTTAAGCTTAAAATCACTCCTAGATAAATCTATATGTAACCTACGACTTTCTTCTAATAGCAAAGCTCTGTCAGCTCCCATGTTTACCCCCTTTTGGCTAGGTGTAGTAGGTGTAGGTGTCCCTGGCACCCCCTGCACTTCTAGCTCATGCGAACCAGTATATGAGACTATGATTACTATGATTATAGAAACTATCACACTACTTATAAGTACGCCTACAATCCACTTTGATCTACGATTGGGATCTCCCGGCTCCATGGTTTCGAAAGTTCTCAAAAGTCTTGGTTATAGCAATGAACCCTGAAAAAGTCTCTGTGTCCTTTACTCGTGACTTGCTTAACCAGCTCGGGCAACCATGAAATCTCCGGATTTTCCCTTCTCGATCACAATCTTATTTACACAGTCCAGAAAAAGACTTCCCTAGTTTTCGTTCCTCTTCTGTGGAAAGTCCCTAAGTTTATTCTTCTTCCACTCGGACCTAGGTTATCTTCTTCTTTTAGACTTTTATTTACAGTTTATAGTTGATCCACAATAAGATCCTCATTGAGCAGTTCCAGAACGTGATACAAAAGTTCAAGACGCAAGATTACCATTTCATGTGAAGACGGCTCAAACCCAAAAGACGGAAATTCGAGTCGATGCAGAACCAAGTTTCGAACTTCACTCAGAAGCGGGGGATTCGGAACTGTGAGGGTCAGTGTTCCTTCTATTTCGAGCCCTGGCAACTGCAGCACCACCTTCACCACCACATTCGGGCTCCGACGGACCACCAGCACTGACCTCAGCCTTCCCGTGCTCACCACCCCCTGCATCAAACACTGTGTAAGTCCACTCAGGGGTAGAGTATCTGCGGCAAGGTACTCTAGTTCTTTTCGACCTTCGCCGACTATCTTGAGCCTGGTCTTCGTCGCTTGCCTCTGTTTCAGATGCTTCAGACACTGGGGCAAGGTCTCTTTCAGGTGCTAACTTCAGGTTCCGTCGCCTCTGTCTTTCTGGCCAACTTTCTGCACTTCTGTTCGTTCGTCTGCCTTCCCCTGCTATACCCAGTGCACTACTTCCTCTTTCTGCTGAATCTGACTCTTCTCCGCCCACTGCACCGCTTCTGTCTTCGGTGTCTGAGTCAGGGTTCGAACTGTGGAAACCCCCTTCAGCTTGCTCTAGTGCACCACCAGCTGTGTCAGCGACCCTTACAGCTTGACTTGTCCTCTCATGTGGCCCTGCCACATCAGCTGGATTTTCATTTACGAGAGGAGCTGTTTCTTCCAAGGGTGCTGAAACTCTGCGGGTATGGGAGGCATGCACCCAGTTCGGCAATCCTCAGCACTTTACTGCTGTGTTCATGATGAGTATCACCTGATACGGGCCACGCCAACGGGCATCCAAGCAACTCTTCCTCACGTGCTTCCGGACAAGCACCCAATCTCCGGGACACAAATCGTGGCACAGATCACTCGAGGCTGGGACCACTGCTGCTTGCACCTGCTGGGATACAGAACGGACCACATCAGAGAGTCCTTTACAATAATCGAGAATCAAGTCATCAGTGATGCTTATCAAAGCTGTAGCTGGTACTGCCGGCAACCTCATTGCCCTTCCCATTAGAATTTCGTGGGGGACAACCCGGTTTTCCTGTCTGGGACACTTCGCATGCTCATCAGCACGAGCGGCAAAGCGTCGGGCCATTTCAGGGAAGTCGAGGAACACATTTTTGCCATCCGGGCCTTCAAAGTTCCATTAACTTGTTCCACCATCCCAGAAGCCTCTGGTCTGTAACTACAGTGGAGTCTCTGGTCAATATTCAATGCAGCACAAAGTAACTTCATGATTTCACTGTGGAAGTGCCTTCCTCTATCCGATTCCAAAGAGGTCGGGATCCCGAACTTAGGGATGAGCTCCCTCAACAATAACTTAGCCACTGTGAGAGTGTCACACCTGCGTGTTGGGTAAGCCTCCACCCACCGTGATAATACACATACCAGCACTAAAATGTACCTCAACCCATTACACTTAGGCATTTCCACGAAGTCGAGCTGTATCCTGTTGAAAGGCCCACCTGACCTCCCAATGTGACTCAATGTAACTACAGTTTTCTTTCCAGCGTTCATCTGCTGACAAGTAACACACCTTTGACACACTGTTTCAGCCATCGCCCGAAATCGTGGGTTGTACCACGTCTGTCTAAAAACCCTCATCATTGCATCTCTACCAAGGTGTGCCTGTCCATGTATCAGCCTTGCCATCGGACTCAACAATTCTTCTGGTAATACGGCTCTCCCATCGTTGGATACCCACACATCCACATCTCCTCTCTCACAACCAGCTTTGATCCATCCCTCTCTCTCCTGGTCTGAAACTTCGTCCTGCAATCGCTTAAGCTCTTCCCAAGTGTCTGCCATGGCCAACATTATGTTGAGCTCGGTTCCTTCTTGGCTCTCCCCTGCGTATCTATCTGTGAATATGCATCCTTGTTCTGCACAGAAACGGGCGACCTCGTCCGCGTAATTGTTGCCCAATGACACAAAGTCCTCCCCTTTCCCATGGGCTGAACACTTTACAACAGCAATTTCCTTCGGATGCTGTAATGCATCCAACAGTTGTCTTACATATTCTCCATTCCGAATGGGTGAGCCAGATGATGTCAAAAATCCCCTCTGAGACCATAACTGCCCGAAGTCGTGCACCACACCAAACCCATATTGGCTGTCAGTGTAAATCGTGATTCGAATTCGATCAGCGGCCAAACAGGCACGGGTCAAGGCAATGATCTCAGCTACCTGCGCGGAGCGTACTCCTTCTAGGCAAGCAGCCTCGACCACTCCTGAAATGGTACAAACAGCAAACGCTGCTCTCAATTGCCCCACACTGTCTCTTAAGCATGAACCATCGACAAAGAAAATTTCATCTGGGTCAGCCAATGGTTCATCGACAATGTCAGGTCTCGGTTTGGTGCAAAGCTCGGTCACATCGAGACAATCATGGTCCGCACAATCTTCATCATCTGTGTTCGGTGTAGGCATCAATGTCGCAGGGTTCAAGACAGAGCACCTTTTCAGAGTCACATTCTCTGCGGCAAGTATGACTTGCTCGTACCTCGTTAACCTATTGTTCGTTAGGTGCTGAGTCTTGGTCCTGGTCATCAATAACTCAACCGAGTGTGGCACATGTACAGTCAATGGATGTCCCATTACAATGCTTTCACATCTTTCAATGCTGACACCGGTTGCAGCAACGGATCTTAGACATCCGGGCAACGCAGAAGCTACTGGATCTAGAGTAGCTGAGAAATAGGCAACTGGTCTATGGACACCTCCATGGTTCTGAGCTAACACTGCTAATGCACATCCTTCCCTCTCATAACAGAACAATGAAAAGGCCTTGTTGTAGTCAGGCATTCCCAGTGCCGGAGCACTGCACAATTCCTCTCTCAGTTTCAGGAATGACATCAAGCACTCCTCGTCCCATGGTACCGGATCACTCACATCCTTGTGCGTAAGCCTCTGCAAAGGCTTTGCTCTCAAGGAGAAACTAGGAATCCACTGTCGACAGTAGCCAACCATTCCCAGGAACATCCTAACTTCTCTCTGTGTAGTGGGTACTGACATACTCATTATTGCCTCGATTCGGTCTGGTGACACCTTCCTCTTGCCTTTTTCTAATCTGTGTCCCAAGTACTGTACCTCATTCAAACAGTACTGCAGCTTGTTCGGGGACACCTTATGTCCATTCTCTGCTAAATGGTTCAACAGAGCTACAGTGTCTATTCTGCAAGCATCTTCCGTTTCTGAGGCAATGAGTAAATCGTCTATGTATTGCACGAGGACTGAGTTCTGCGGCAACACAAGACTCTCGAGATTCTTTTTCAGGATCTGGTTAAAGATCGATGGACTTTCCGTATACCCTTGAGGGATACGACACCATGTTAACACGCGATTTTCCAGCCTGAACGCAAAAAGAAATTGGCTTTCCTCGTGGAGCGGTATCGAAAAGAAGGCTTGACACAAGTCGATGACCGTAAACCACTCGGCTTCACATGGGATCTGGAACAGTATTACTGAAGGATTCGGTACCACTGGACAACAGGGGACAACTATCGTGTTGACCTTTCGCAGGTCTTGCACGATCCTGTATTTCCCGCTCGGTTTCTGTAGCCCCATAATGGGTGAATTACAGGGGCTACCTCTGATCTCTTTCAGAATGCCTTTCTCAATGAAAGTCTCGATCACAGGTTTTATCCCTGCAATCGTTTCTGGCGACAGGTTGTATTGAGGTGTCCTGGGGAAATCAACATTCTGTTTCACCTCAATCCGCACTGGTTCAACCCCTCTGATTAGACCTATTTCATCGCCTGCGAAATCCCACACCACAGATGACACTGCGTCTCTCAGATCAGGTGGAAGTTCTTCCACAGTCACCATTGGGTACAGATCTATACATAGATGCTGATTGGTAACCTTAAAGTCAGCATCGTCATCTCTCGTCTGGACCTCCACTCCCTGAGGCGTACAATAAATCGTGCAGTTCAACTTGCACAACAGATCTCTTCCCAAAAGGCAAACTGGACTCGTATCACACACTACAAACTGATGTCTAGTTTGGAAGGAACCTATCTTTACTAAGATCGGTTCTGTCAATGGGCTGCTTATTCTTTTGTTCGCTACTCCAACAACCTGGATTGATTGTCCCGAGAGGGGTAGGTTAGGGACTACTGCTGATCTTACAGTAGACCGGGTAGCACCAGTATCAACAAAAAGTGTGGCAGGATGACCCTCAATATCTGCCTCCACGAAAGGTCCTCTCTGGTCTACCTCCAAGACTGCTCCAAGCGTGCAGTCTTCCTCCCCGGCACCGTCAGGATAAAGGGTCTGAGCTACTCTCGTCATAGTCTTCGAACAGGGGCATCTGTTGGTACGTTCGTATTCCTTGTGTAATCCTTGGAGCCTGGGGAACCTGGGCGTGAGAGCTGTATACCCCCCTTTCATCGTCCTAGGCCTCGTCACTGTGTTAACTACCTCTTGCGCGGGTGCCTGAGCCCCCTCTTCCTCTTTCTGCAACAGATTAACTGGGTTCAAAGGACACTCGCGTTTCCAATGTCCGACCTGGCGACAAAGATGACACGCCGTGGTCTTCTTCAGTGTGGCCACGTCCACTCCTGTCTTGGGGTCTACTGGTTTACCCTTTCCCTGGCCTTGCCCATTCTGGTTCCCCTGGGAATTTCCTTGTTTTCTTCCTAAGGTCCCTCCATTAGGCTGACCCTGTGCTGTCTGCATCTGGACAAGCATCAATTTATCTTTTAGCTTCCGATGTTTCGATTCCACCTCATCACTACAGTATCTCGCATACCTCAAAATTTCATCTAACGGCTTGTTCTGCCAGCAGATCAAATGGTGCTGTATCATGAGGCTGACTTCCATTCTCAGACCCAGTACAAACTTTGAGACAAACTGTCCCATATCCTTGGGGTCCAAGATATCTAACCCACTATACTGTTTAAAAGCTTGCAGAAGTCTTTCATAATATTCATGCACCGTTTCTTTGGGTTCCTGTACAGTCCGATCTATCTTAACCCAATCTATATCTTGGGGTGAAATCTTCAGTTTTAGCCATGTAATCACCTGCTCATACTTTTTCATTACTAAGGGTGATGGGCCATTTGTAACCGGCTCCCTTTCAGGTTCCGAAGTCGGCCACTCGACAGCGACTTTACAAGCTGTCCACAAATCTCCCGGTACCACTATGTCAAACAAGGTGTTCAAATCAATCCACAATACTTTTGAAATTTTTACAAACCGCTCAACCTGCTTGTACCACTCTACTGGTTTCTCCCTCAGCCGAGGAAAATCATTTGTAAATGCAGCCAAATCACCTCTATTCCACGGCACATGCACATACCCTCCATTCTGTACTTCCCGTAAAGGAAAATTTCCAACACCCGTCGCCCCCCTCCTGGAGGCGGCGTTTCCCCCTCAGCTTTCTTTGTTAGTTTCTTCTTGGACCACCTTTCTTCCCATTTGTCCAACAAAATCCATATTCTCATTCCTACAATCAGGTCTCTGGTGTGTGTCCTTAATCCTGTGATTCTTTTCTCCTCCAGCTCCTGGTCACTGTAATGTAATCTATGCGGTCCCTGCAACGCTTTAGTTTTGTTCAGGTCTACCTCATATCTTTTGGCCAATTCCTTTAATCTATCATGTGCCATTCTAGCTTTTCGAGTCACATCTTTTGCTACAAACAGCAGCTCATCTGATCCATAAATTTCTATCCTTTCCAGAGGCAGACCCCCGCTGATCATCTCGTCTACCTCTGCTTTCAACCTTACTACGTCTAGCAACCTTGCCTGTACTGCACTCCTCAGTACTTCTCGACAAGTTGAACCATCCCGCTCATCACAGTCACCATTCTGTCCTTGTGACCTATTCCCTTCCATCATATTCCTGGAACTTGGTCTGTCTTCCAAGATGTTTTGTGCCCTATCTCCTGGCATCCTATCACTTTGGTTTGTTACTGTTGGTGTCCACATCCTCAAAGCTGACTTGGATTCCTGCAAAGACCTCGGTCTGACCGGTCTCTCCTCCTCCTGTCTAAAGGAAGAGTCTGCCGTAGCCGGTAACGGCGTACTTGTCTCCCCTGGTCTTGGGAAATGAACCACTCGTACTCCGAACCCGTTCCCGCTCTCGCTGGTTACTTCTTCCCTTCCCATCTGTACGGAGCTCCCTTCTCTCACTCGGTCTGGGTCATATACCGGTACTATAGGGCCAATGGTAACCGGTACTGTCAAGGAGTCCGGTAATCTTGTGTTCCCAACAGGAGGCTGTGTTATCATAGACGTCGTAGCCCCTTCCGTTCCTGTGGAAATCCTTCCCACTACTCTCATGCTAGTCTGATTCTGGCTCCCATCAATTGTTACTGCTGGAGTCGGCTTTGCCTCTTCTGAGTCTGGATTAAATGGTGGTGGCCTCTCTGCCAACAACCTATCTAACAGGCTGTCGTCTGTATCACTGTCGTCCTCATCGATTCTTATAATCTTTCCATTCTGTACTAGCAGTGGGTATAATTTATCTCCCTCTATCGTTTCCACTCTCCACCTTTTCTCCAGTGCATCCCACCTTGCATCTTGAAATGCCCTGACCGATTTCTTCACCCTTTCCTGGCTCTTGTCTTTCCTCCTATCGTACGCTGCTCTAATCCATGCATGTAGCGCCTCAAACTGTGTTGGTCTAGGTAGTGGTCGTAAAGAAGCCATTATACTTTTTAGCTGGTACAACACCTCTAACCTGAAAGTACCATAGCGTGGGAAAGACAATTCTCCTTCTCCTTCTGTCATTTTATGCCAATTCTCAAGCCATATTATAGTATGCAATCCTACATTCTTTGCCATATAATGTGCTGGCGTATCCTCGGGAGGAGCTTCCTCTCCTTCCCGAGTAACCACATGCCTATCACCTCTACAAAGTTCCCGTAAAACCTTAAAACATTTCATGATGAATCAACTTTGTATTTGCACAAAAAATGTCAGCTTTTACTTCCTGATTTCAATCCACCAATGCCAGCGCGGCTCACACCAACCGGCCTATCGCAGCGCGGCACTTGTCTGACGTCACTTTTCCTCCGCTCGCAGCAGTTCCCCTCCTTTCTAATTCACTCGTTCTCGCTCGCACCTGTCCCATCATACTCTGAAATAATGTCCGTCCTACCGAACAATTACCTCTCTGACCGTCAGTCTTACCAATGACCAATCAGCCTCTTGAGCTTGTTGACCTCAATCTGGCAACCGTCTGTCCGCGAAACGACCGGACAATCGCCTCTAACACACTCGATAGGATTCAATCACTCGATGTTCTGCACACAATAACCTACGACCTGCGTCGGTTATTCACACACTCACACATGTGTTCCCTATCTTCAGTGGGTCTGTCAATGACGTCTCGTGACCCCAACAACCTCTGGTCAACGTTCTCAACTCTGGGTGTATTCTACACCACAATAAATCTCCCGGTCCCGCGCGCGCTCACGGTCCGGTTCTCAATCACACAACTCTCGTTCCAACTCCGCAAGACATCACACAACAATAAAACACCGCAATCTACCAAACACCACTCTTTTCATACTCACTCTACCACGAACTGCTACTTCCGCCGCACCGTCACTCTCCGTCAGTTTTCAACGACCTCCGACATCTTTCTCCCGCGGTCCTCTGGATCTGCGTCACTCGAGCTCTATGGGGCAACTTAGTCTCCTATCTTGCTCTAGATCTCCCCTTACCATCAAAGGTAACCATCCTACTCTGCTACCAACTGATAACGCCGATTCTTATCTAATTATCTATAAGAACCTTCTGGTCGCCAAGATCTTTTTACCTGTTGAATAGTGTAAAGGAGAGAATCTCATCTGGTTATATAACAGCATTCATTTTGTCTGAAAGGACCACTGACTCCGAATTCAAGTTTAAGAATTTATTATCGCCAAAAATAACTGGACATGCAAGCACCTCAACACGAGGTTAAAGAAATAGATGGGAACTAATATAAATAATAACCTACGCAGGAGTCTCATCCGACTCAGAATAAAGAGAATAGAAAGTTCTAGAAGGATCAACCAAGCTATTATTGCTCCAATTTCTACGTTGCTCTTCATTTATCTAGGCAAGCTTAAACCAATCGCTGTCCCTACACTAACACTTAGTGACATCCCTGCATAACGATTTTTTCCCAGGCAAGAGTGAATTAAAGGTGTCAGCTGTGAAGACTTCCTAAGAAGTGCAATCACATAATACCTAAGCTCAGCTCTGTCCTCCTCTCTGGTCTCCCCTACCTCTTCTCTGGCCTCCTCCCTCAGGGCACTATCCCTAATACAAAACTCAAATACAATTGTACACGCCTTAATCACGCCTCCTTGGCCAGGTCTTCTTTCTTGTACTTTTCCATCGAAACGGTTACTTCATCCTGGACGGTTGCGATGACCTTGAGTCCCAGGCACCTTCTCCGCTGAAAGTATCATCCCTAAATTCCATTGCACTCCCCGTACCATGCCTCCCATTTCTCTAACTTTTGAAAACAAAGAGTTAGGGGCACATGCATCAAAGGTTTTTGCGAGCGCAAACGGTGCGATTCGCAAAAATCGGCCGTTTGCGATCGCAAAATTAGCTTTTGCGATGCATCAAGGGTCAAGGCTCTCGCAATTTGAGAATTCGCAATTAATTGCGAGTTCTCAAATTGCGATTGCATTTAAGGAATCGCAAATTGAGATTCCTTAAATGCAATGCATTAAAGTAAAAAAATTAGCGATTTCGCTAATAGGGGGCGCAAATTACCATGAAGTTGAACTTCATGGTAATTTGCAAAAACTTTGAAAAATGCACTAAAGGCATTTTTCAAAGTTCCATTTTACACACACACATGCCCTTGGGGCATGTGTGTGTGCAAGATGTACTCATATGCAGATTTCAGGGGTGCAACAGGGTGTCCTTTTGACACCCTGGCACCCTTGAAATTGCATTCTCAATTTGCGATTCTCTAATTGAGAATCGCAAATTGAGAATGTCTTCCCATTCATTCCTATGGGCCTCTAGGCCCATAGGAATGAATGGGGAGGTATTCCTTAATTGCGACTCGCAATTTGCGAGTCGCAATTAAGGAATGTTTAGAAATCGCTATTTTTAAGCGATTTCTACATGCATAGGCTTTTGCGATTCCTTAATTGCGAATCCTTAAAAATCGCAATTAAGAAATCGCAAAATCCAACATTGATGCATGTGCCTGTATGTCTTTACTAACGAGACATGTGTCCTTGCACCTGCAACAAAGATACGTTCAACAGAAACCTTCTACTGTGCAAATTAAATCTACCGTTTGTGCCCAGAGAGCCTTACCAAGAGAAACTTTTCTCTGCCTACAAAATAAGCCAACATAAGGATAAACCAGGCCTTCCCTAAGCATATATGTAGTCAGGCCTTTACATATAACTTTTAAACACACATCTTACTTTTCCCTATAAGCATTTTCATTACAATTCATATGCAAACAATGAATTACATGTGCAACTTTAATATGGTGCACGTTTAAACTACTGCAATTGAATTACACACAAACTAATTTCTCTATGCATTATGTTCACACAATTCAATAAGCATTACATTACATAATTATCATAACACAATTATACTGCTGATTCACTTTATCTCAGTGAACTATTCATTCTTTACTAAACATGCATGGATATACAACCGAATATATACGAATATATGTCTGAGTACATGCGGGTGCGGACTATCAGTGATTATGATGCACCCCTACAATTCACAAGAACATTTCGCTCTATCACAGGAAACAGTTGTTGTTTCTTGCTAAAGTTGAGGACGTAAATCCAGTAGATGTGTAATGCAGGACTCCTTGAGTGGGACTGGCATAGAGGTAGTCTCCTTCAGAGCTTGGCTAGCGCACACATGAAAAAGCACACTTCTTCACCAGACAGTGTAGACGTCGATGTGTGGCACTGAAGACAGTTATACAGGATTACCCCAACTGAAGGCACAGCACAGGACGCAGACGTTGCTGAATAGCAGGCTTACCCTCACAGAAGGCACAGCAGAGACGCGTAGAGAAGACGGGGAGTAGACGCCCAAAACTGAAAGGGCAGCTCGTGAAGTAGCACTTCCCCAGATGCACAGGAACAATTGGCAGACTGCTGTGGGCGACCGATGTAGAGGTCACTGGTGGGGTCAGGGATGCCAGTTGCCTAACCTTAACTTGAGGTGATCTGTTGCTTGAGGTTTGATGACTGTTGCTTGAGGTTTGATGAGGTGACAAACGCAGGTTCGCTTAAAGATCGTCGCCAAAAATTGTAGTGATCTAGTCCGCACAGGTAGAAGTGGTTTAGAGAGGTTTATTCAGGATAGTTACAAGATCACAAAAGGGCCCCACCAGGAGCAGCCAGCATGCTGCTCAGCCCAGCCAACTGTGTGTATTTGACTCCCAACATTCCATGTTATGTCATTACAGCAAGATTCCATTGGCAGTGCAAGAATAACATTAGAGTCAAGATACAACATACACGTACATTTCCGAGATAAGTTTGTGATCATCCTTTTTCAAAAAGAGCCATTTTTCTACCGGAGCATTGGCCTGCTGACCAAAGGACGTATTTGAGGGCCAGACACCCAGTGCAGCATTTGCACGTGGAGGAAGTGGTCCGAGGCGGCGAGGCCAAAATCAGTTTGAAGCTGCTCAAAGGGAAAATGGCCCTGGAGGTCAAATAGATGCCCTAGACGTTTGCAACCACCCGCCACCCAACGTGAGCCCACCCCCTTTTCCATACCCGGGGGGAATTCAGGGTTCGAGAAGATGGGGGACATAGGTGAGGGGAGCGTTGTGAGGTTTGCCCGCGTGGACACCCTATCCCAGATTAGCATCGTGGGTCGTGTGACCGGTGACGAATATAGCCCCCAAGAACACAAAGTCCTAGATAGCCATGCCTCCCTCCAGATATGGTACCCAGCCACAGTCTGATCCATGAATACCCAGTGTTCCTCCGTCATCGGTCGGTTCCATTCTACCAGGTAGCGCAGTAAAGAGGCCTGAAAGTATCGGGTGATATTCGGCAGTGCAAGGCCACCTTCCTTTTTAGGGCGCTGCAACAAAGTCTTCTGCAGCCTAGGGGAAACCAGACCCCAAATGAAGCGCTCTATCTCTTTTTGAATCCTCAAGAGCATGCCCGGTGGGGGCAATAAGGGGAGGGTTTGGAAAATGTAGAGAGCTCGCGGCAGGACATTCATTTTAACAGCGGCTAACCTTCCAAACCACGATAGAGGCAGGCGTTGCCACTGGGATAGGTCTTTACGGATGCGGGAGAGTAAGGCAGAATAATTTGCTTCCTCTGTTTTGCCGAGATTCTTATGAAGGACCAGCCCCAGATATGTTATGCCATCCGCTACCCAGTCGAAGTCGAATTGAACGCGTAGGGTGTCCACTGTTGTCCACGCGGTGGTTAGATTAAGTACCTGCGATTTCTGCAAGTTCATTTAAATCCAGAGACCCGACCAAAGGCATTTAGGTCCTCAACGAAGTCAAGGGCTGGGCTACGGAAAAAATAAGATCGTCAGCATGGAGGCTGATCAAATGGCGCTCAGCCCCGAAGGGGACACCCTGCGCATTAGGATTATCCTGGAGTTTTTGGGCGAAGGGCTCCATATAAAGAGCAAAAAGCAAGGGGGAGTGGGGGCAACCCTGTCTGGTACCTCTCCCGACTGCAAAATCAACCGAAAGTACCCCGTTTACCTTGAGTGCTGTATATGCTCGCTATCCATTTGCGTAACCGTACGCCCAAACCAAAACGCTCCAGGGTGGCAAACAAATACGGCCAGTGCACCCGCATCAACCGCCAAAAGCAACTCCTCTTCCTTGGAGCGCTGCACTTTATCGATCAAATGGCAGATCCGCTTCGTATTGTCCCCGCATTATCTACTCAGGATGAAGCCTGCCTGGTCCGGGTCCAGAAAACCAAAACTGCAAGGAAACCCACTGGATTGCATCCGGTGTGTGTCCTTGTGAAGCAAGTGGGTTTCTTGAAGTAAGCATATATCCTCTTCTGAATGCTCGAGTAGGGAAAGTACTGCCTTCCGCTTGGTAGGAATGTTAAGGCCGCGGACATTAAAGCTGACTATCTTAACCTCCATCGGTCTTGAGAGGACAGCGGTTCTATATATCTTAGGCTATGGGACCCTGAAAAAGAGACAGACCATGGAAGGTACACAATGAATATATGTGCCTGAACTGACCAACCCGGAAGAGCCTCTATTAAAAAGCTCACCGGAGAGGGGACCCACCCTACCCAACAACAATATAAGCAACACATAACACAATAAACAAACAGCAGAGAATAGCACATAGAGTCCATCCCAAAAGAGGGCCAGTAAATAATGGGGACTGCCAAGAGAGCAAGGGACTGTACCTATCAGTAGTGAGAGATCTCCCCATTCCTGCCAGGCCCTGACATGAGAGGGCGTACCCACACAAACATTACCCTCCGTCGTTAGAGTCCAGGGATTCCCCTTCTGTGCCAGCTAGGGTCCGGAGAACCACAGAGCGTTCTTTGATCATCGTGGCAGGGTCAGGGCGAAGGCGATCTAATCTCAGGCCAGTCGGAGGACTGCGCCCGGGGGGCATGGAGGCTTCTGACCCCGAGGCAGCTGACTGGGAGGTCAGGTTGTCAGGATCTAAGCAACTTATAAGCCTCGGTAAGGGATCGAAGTTGATGAAGTTTCCCCTCAAATCGGAAGATGAGGCGGAATGGGTGGCCCAAAGAGTAGGATATGCCTGCTGATCAGAGGTGATTGGTCACTGGGCGGAAGTCTCTTCTCTTTTGAAGGGTGCTAGCTGCTAGGTCTTGGAAAAGCTGAGGTGTGTGCTCTCGGAAGTGTAAGGGTTGACAGATATGAGCCACCTTGAGGATCTCCTCTTTCACTTTAAAATCGTGCACGCACACAAGAATGTCCGCAGGAGGGCGATTAGGTTGTCGGGGAGGGCCCACTCGGTGGCACCGATCGATCTTGACTGTGGAGTCCTCTGATGCGTTCAGAACTGCCCAGAAGAGCGCCTGGACATACCCCTCCAGATCGTCACCTTCTGCTCCAGTAGGGACTGCACGAACTCGAACATTATTCCATCACGATCTGTTCTCCAAGTCTTCCGAATGCGATTGGAGATCTAGTTGCTGATTGCGCAGACGTAGGATTTCTTGCTGGAGCGCGGCGATTTCTTCGTCCCTGACTGTCGACGAATCCTCCAGAGCGGCCACCCTCTCTCCGACTGCATCCACATCTCTTCTTACTTCCCGGAGGTCCGCCTGTAGATCTGTTTTGATGGCCAGGATATCTTTCCATTGGGAGGCAAATAGTGACTCCAGGAATTCCCTCGTGACCGCTCTCTCAGAGCCATCTCCACCAGTGACTGGACCGACGACTTGTGAGTCCCCGGCCGACTTCATAAGGAGGTCTCTAACTGAACGGACCTTTTTACCTTTGGCGGTCACCATGATGGAGTCCCGGGGCCGTCTCGTCCGCAGTGGGAAATTGCATTGGGGTGGTGGTGTGCACGATCCCCAGGTGGCCTCCGGGCAAGAAGGCGAAGCACCCCCTCTGCCTGTCTCTGTAGGCGCTATCACCCGCCGCCAGTCTCTCCGCAAGCTGTACTTTCGGCCGCGCTGATGCAGGATAAGGCTCCAGAAGCACCACTCCTCTCGTGCCAGCATCAATCTGGGGTCCCTAAGATGCCGCCAATAATAGCCCATGTCCCAATGCCAATGAGCTCAGTCTCTGTAGGGTGTCAGCGCTCTATGCTGACCCTCCTTACGACCCCTCCAGCGTGTACCAAAGCACCACGCGCATCAGGAGCCTTGCCAGATGTTAATGTCTCTGGGATCCCCCCTACGAATCAGGCCATCCGTGCCTGCATGCAAATCCCTTGAGACCCAGTGATGGGGGTGAGCCCTGGCGCTACTGCCGCCCCCAGCACCGCTCTCCAGCACTGCCCAGACTTCTCTTCTGTGAGCCCCCAGGGGGCGGCAAGCAGCACTCACCCTGGTGGATTGCTTCAGGCACACGTCGGGGGACCACAGACTATCAGCCGGTAGCCACGTGTTCCTCCAGGTCAGCGCACCTCCTGGTGACACTCCTCCGTCATGGGGCCCACACCAGCCCCGAGTACATCCGGCTCTCCTACGGGCAAGGCCCCACAGCGCGCTCCACGTGACAAGGAGGCCGCGCCTAATCCGAGCCCCCTCCTCAGCAGACCGGGTCTGCGCAGAGCAGAAACGATGACTGCCCTCCCGGGCCTCAAGGCTCATTCCAGGCGAGACCGCCTCCGGTGACCCAGACCCCCCGGCAACGGGGAGCCAAGCAAGAATCCCCTCCGCTACTCCGCACCATGCTGCAGGCCGCCAGCTGGGCCCAAGAGCCGGTCGTCGCAAGTCCGCAAGCCGGGGGCTCCACAAGTTATGGTGCAGTTACTTGGGGCAGATTCCTGGGCCCGGGTAGGTCCCGCGCACCACAGCATTCCCTGTGTGCATCTGGCTGGGCCCCAGAGCGGCCTCCACTCTTCACCTCTTTGTGACACAGGGACCAGAGGAAAGCCGGAGGGTGACCCTCCCCTCACCGATGAGCAGGCAAGTCTCTCCCAGCGCCGCGCCAGGTGTGCATTGATGGCCCCCAGCCTCTGGTGGAAAATCGAGGTGTTGTGGGTGCTTATAGCAGTGCTGTAGGCCCGGAGGGAACGGAGCTCGAGCGAGACACGTCCGCTCACTCCGCCATCTTGGCCACGCCCCCCTATATATATATTTAAAAGCCATATATATTTTTTTATGTTTCTTAACAATATTTATGTGAAAAGATTTTTTCCCCCCGATATTTATGCACTTACCATTATAAGTGTAGGGACACAATATTTTTGTAATGGTTATTTTTGACACGTTATTTTTGTATCTTGATATTGGTTTTTTTCGATATTGTGTCAGTGATCCAACAAGTATTGCATGGATTGGACCCTCACAGAAGCAGTTTGTAGGAGAGACTATTTGATTCCTTTTAAAAACCCGACATTGGTTAGTTTTCTCCTTTATAGTGTGTGTAAACTTCATGGTGAGCCTGTCAGTTATTTTTATAAACCGGGTATTTTCTGCCCCTCAGCACTGGTTTATAAGCCTGCCCCTCCTGCTATGACAAATGAAAGCCCCATTCCCATGCAAAGTCGCATTTCTCTACTTGAAAGCTTGGATGATATAGATTGTCAGAAGTTGACTAGTACCAGCTATCATGGCAGCGGGATGTCCATTCCAATTTAAAACCGCTTCTGTGTATACCCCTGGTGTTTTGAGTCTGGTGAGCTGGAATGTAGTAGGGTATGCCTTGAGGTTAAAATCCAGTGTTCGGTTCAATTTTATAAAGTCTTTTGATATTTAAAACTTTTAGGAGACAAGTGAAATCCAGTATAATGGCTACTACTGTGTTTGCCACTTCTGCTAAACCTTTGAGTAGGGGGAGAGCTAAGAGGGGTTATCTGTCTGGGCGAACCTTTCTGTTAATGGGAACATCACCCCGATTAATACTCCTAGTCCTGTGATTCAAGCAGTGCAAATTGAATGCTCTAAATTTTATTCTGTATGCAAGTTTATTTACTATAATGATGATTTCTCTTATTCTAATGTGCTCTCTTCTAGTAGAAGTTTAACGAAGAAGAGAAATATTTTAATGTTCCGGGATTTTAATGCAGTAATAACCATAGGAAATTTTGATCTGGATTCAGAGAAAACTGTAAAACCCCACCTTTCACTTGGTTTAAATAGGATGAGGCATTTTCTGGCTAACTATATTATGGAAAGGAATTTAATTAGTACCCATGAACTTAGCCGATTTGACAATCATAACATGCTGACCTTCTTTGGCTGTGGATGTTTCACAGTCATGGACTACATTTTGTTATCTAGATCCCTGACTCACTTGGTTAATAAATGTGAGACTGTTGATCTGCACATTGGAGATCACAATCCCATTACTTTGACTAGTCAGTAAGGGTCTCCAACCTTTTTTGTACTGAGAGCTACTTATGTTCAATGAAACGCATTCATAGCTAGTAATATTAGTGTTGAATATTTTTTTTTATATATACAATAAATGAACCAAGCAAAAGCTTTCTAATTTAATAAGCTGGGCTGCACACAGGTGAGCTACTCAGAGGTAGCTGGAGAGCTACAGTAGCTCACAAGCTACTGGTTGGAAACCCCTGGACTAATGATTGTCCGGGAATCTTACGTACCTAGGTACATCAAGGATAACATTAAGTGATTGGTTTGGAAATTGCGGACCCGACTGATTTCCTAGCAGATTTAATCAGAAACAATTTGTTGGTGTTTGAGCGGTGTTCAGCTGAGACAAAGCTTGCAGGGCTGGTAATTCAGGGGCATATTAGCAAGACCCACGTTAAAATTATCGCCATTTTAGCGGCAGGAAACTGCCGCTAAAACGGCGATAATGGGCTTGCTAATATTCGTTATGGAATTCCAATAGAAGCCCAGGTTAGATGTCCTGCACATCTAACCTGGGCTTCTATTGGAATTCTATAACGCATATTAGCAAGCCCATTATCGCCGTTTTAGCGGCAGTTTCCTGCCGCTAAAACGGCTATAATTTTAACGTGGGTCTTGCTAATATGCCCCTCAGTCTTTTGCTGAAATATGCTGCAGTGTGAGAACAATGCTCCTAAAACCGTTTCTGTTTCCGAGAAGGCAGCCCCCAGGTGGTTTGACTCGCTTGATCTGCAGCAAATAGAAAATTGTGATGTGCGCTGCGCTTTAGACCCAGGAATAAAGATTGGTTGGATTAGTTCATGGAGGGCATTTTATAAACACTCTTCATGCTGGGATGAAGGAGGTTAGTGAAAATAATTTAAGTACCCTAATGGAAGCCAATAAACTAAAAGATGCCAAACTTCTTCGGTCTGATATACCTTGCATCAGAAGCCCCTCCTTTGAGTTCACTTATTGCTGGCGAACAATTGTACAGCATTTCTCAGCAATTTATTCTATTTCCAGCATAAGGGAACACTGTCTTGGCAGTTGTTTACAACATGAGTGCCTAAACTTTGACCTGTAGAAAGTTATTATTGCTCTTTTGCCGGGTCTGGTGGCTCAGCGCCGGGACACCCTTGGGTAACAGTGCGCTTTATAAACCTATATAACATAACATAGTGGACTAATGCGTCCACTGTAAGGGCCTGAGTGTGACTTCATGGTCACAGGTTCAAATCCCGACGGGTCCACTCAGCCTTTCACCCTTCTGAGGTCGATAAAACGAGTACCATTTAGTTGAATAGCAATAAACATCTGCTATTCAGCGCCAAGATACCCTTCTAGGTGAACATGCGCTTTACATGTACACATGTTTGGAATGCCCATCTAACAAAGCTCCAGGCCCAGATGGCTTTCCCATAGATCCTTTTAAATGTAACACATATCAATGGGCACCACTGCTTACTAACTTGTTTGATTCCCTGTCAGCGGATATGATACCTGTTTCTAGGGCAACCTCAGTGCTTGTGCTAATTTCTAAGATAGGGGATTGAACTGATCCTCGGTGCTATCGCCCCCATTTCTTTCATTGATTCCTTGGCAAAAAAACCTTGGCAGAGTGATTTTGATTTGTATTAGATCCTGGGTTGGCGGAAATAACATTCTGAGTCCCTGTCAATATGGATTCAGGGAGGGTTTGGGCACGGTTGAACAGTGCTTGAATCTCCACCGATTAACAGGAAAATATGTGATTGCGAAGGACAGCTCACTGTACCTTGCTTTTATGGACCACTCCACTACATTTGACCAGGTTAACCGGTCCAAACTTTGGCTATTAGTATTTGTTGCAATCGAAAGGTGATCTTTAACCTTTTCATATTCCTGAATTGCCTAGACTGCAACAAAAGAAGACATTCTCCATGGTCACATCTAATCCGTGGGAACGAGGGCCGTTGTTGTTGAGATTTCGACTATGAACTATCAGAAATCTGCTCTGTTTCCAGTTAGGTCAGCATGGGGTCACCAACGTACTTGATTGTCCATGTGCCTAGTTGTCCTCTCAAACTTTCCTGCATTTTGTGTTCTTTTGTGGTTATTATACCAAATATACTAGATGGTTACTCTTGCCAGTGCTGAAAAGTGATCACTTTACGCAATGCAGGCCTGCATTCTTATTCTTACAAGCTTTATTTCATCCACATAACTGCATAGCTGTTTTTTTTTTTTTTTTAAATGTGCAGTCCGCAGCAGAGCTGGCATTCAATTTCATCTTTCCTGATGATTCTTTTATCGACCCATCATTTTTTACATTTTTAGTGCACTATGCATTTTTATGATCAATTTTTAATGGGCAAATTAATGGTCTCAAGTACGATGATGATGAAGATTTATACATTTTGCCATCAATTCATATTTGCTGGGTAGTTGTAAGTATTTGCAGCATACTCTCAGCTCAAGAAATGTTTTGCGACATTTCTTCGGTCTGTTATACTCAGACACGGTCGGACAGTTATAAGAGTGGAAGCTTCGAATTTGTACTGTCTGCTAACTGGATTACATGATTGTGATGTAGTAATTGATTTATTTGATATTTTTAATAATTTGCAATTAATGTTTTAAATTAAGTGCTAAATATGTAGTACTTTTATATGTTTTAGGATGGATTTGTATGTATTTATATTTTTAACTATTTTAAATAATTTAATTTAATTTAACATTGTTTTCTATGGGGTTTTATTTTAAATCTCTACCTCCATTGTTTTCTATGGGAGGGGGTTGCAGTATCAGTAGTTAGCCATGTGTAGCGCTTGTTTACGACAAAAGTGTGCCATTTGTGAATACCGAAAAATAGTAAACGCACTCAGAAGTGTAAACTTACTCAAAAGTGTAAGCTACCTTTGGGAGTCAGGCCCTCAGTGTTCACCTCGTGGGCGACACCCAGTGCTCCCATGAAGCACAGCACAGAGTGTTCAACTGATGCACAACACCCGTTGCTCAAATGAGACACATCATGCTGCTCTCCCATAAGGCATGTTATCCTCTGCTCTCTTGATGCACATCACCCAGTGCATCCCTGTACAGGGATGCACAACATCCTGTTAACCGCTGATGTGCATTACCTTCTTCTAATACTGTGCCGGGGTATGCATGGCTGAGGCCGTCCATGCATTAATTATGTGTTTATTGGTCTTTATGCACTGGTGCCTATTTATCCATTGCACTATGTGCGAAGTGTGAAGGTGTGTGTATGTCACATGATATATGTATGCATCTATGCCAGTATGTTGTGTGCCGGTGTGCAGATCCACTGCACTAAAGCCAGATATATTGCCTTTACAGTGCTTGCTTTTTTGCAGTTATCATACACTTTACCATAATGTTTCAAAGCAGACAGTCATATTTAATCCGACCCCTACTCGCAACAATTCTGGGATATTCCTGATAGCGCCGAAAGTGGGTTTTGTAGGCACTGTACTGATTTTCTGACTGCATAGCAGTGTTTTTGTGGCGAGATAGGGTGTGTTTACAATAATGAAATAACACAGGAAGTTTAGAACTAGAGACATCCTGTAGAGCCCTTGTTGAACCATATCCTAGTAGCCACCTATTTAACACTGTTTTAGTTTGATTTTTTTGCAGCATCAATACTACATGGGCATTTATTATCTTTTATTATCACTAATAATCGCTTCCTTCATGTTTCAGGAGCATTCTCTTAATATTACTGTTCACAGATGCAAGGAGTGTTTTCATTGCTGTGGCAGCAGCAGTTGCTTTCTCTCTTGAATAATTTCATCTTCATCACATTAAATTGTCATGTTTCCCAGCAATGCACAAGAGCGCTGTATCTCTCTGTGGCACACCAGAGAATCATTTCCGACTTTCTCTTAAACCCAAATGTTAATGCACTGCCAGTAATGCGATTTAGTTAAGCACCATTCAAGTTGATTCATTTCAGGCTCCAACTATTCAGCCACTTAGGGGGACCCTAATTGTGATTTAAAAGGGTAAGGACATTATTTGTACAATACACAGAAAAATGCCTGAATGTGATTTCAAAAGCTAAGGGAATCATTCGAGGAAATACATAAAAAATGTATCTGTCTACCAATGCAATGAGGAAAATGTAAAGTCAGCCAGTGTGTCCTTGCTTGTTGAGACGGAAAAAGCATGGTTCCCATCCAGAGACACTCAAGAGATGCCATTTTAAACACACAATTTTAATATCTACTTTCATGTAGCCTGGATAAAGGATGAATAGTATTTGTTAATATCAATCTGCCCTCCTCAGAAAAGTTGGAATAACTCAGACCTGTGTGTAAAGGGGCTGTGGTCATCAAGTGATGCAAGAACCCAGCATACCTCAACATGTGGTGCTTAAGTTTATCAGGGGCAGAGCATATCTCTCTAAAAGCATGTAGAAGGTAAAAAGCACACTCCTCCAATCATATGCTCCTTTGACATGTATGTCATACCAACTACCTTTGAGTGGGAGCCTGTGTACGTCTGTAATCCAGAGGTGAAGAACATTGCCCAAATGCAGATCCTACCCTGTGGAAAAGGGGGTGAGTGGAGCCTTGGTGCACATGTGAATTTTTCATGGCCACACCCTCACTGGGTGAGATGGGTAGACCTTGTTGAAGGCTCTTTGGAATCTGTCCGGAGTGACATTTCTATGGTATCTGCAAGGAGTTGAATTTGTTGTCCTAGTCACTTTGTAGATCCAGTGATTGTAGTATGTTTCCATTGTGAAGGTGACCAGGTGGTAGTTTCACCAGAAAGTCGGTTTAATTGCTAGATCAAGGGTCAGTATTCTACAGGAAAATGGAACATGAATGGAATGATTTCTCATCGTCCATCAGGAGCGACGCAACACTGTCCCAATTTATAAAAGAGTTGATGACCTACCTCTTTATAGAACATTATATAACAACGCATTTACTGTCCACAACTCAGCTTCCTCTCCTAGTACTTGTTGACTTTAAGCTTGCTCTTGACCATGTACAGCTGTCCGCTGCCTTCTGACTCGATTTAACAATAGAAATACCATATACATACTTTGATACAAAGATATGATCTGCAGTATGGGTGCACACTAAGACTAGCTGAGTAAGCACTAAGGAGTTTAGATTTTCCACCACTTCAATAGCTTTTTTAATGGTGTACCAGGGGTTGGAAATCGCCTGGCAGTAGATTCTTTTTGATGCAGCTTGTTTGGCCAAGGTCACCTTTGAACAATGAAGACTAGCTTGGGTTCTCAGAATGAAACAAGGGTTAGGGTATGAGGTGCAGTTATTTGTAATTTGTACTTTACACCAGGGTGTCCATTGGTAGATATGCATAGGAATCCACCAGGTAGGTTACACTCTTTCCTTGCACCACAAACTCGCTTTCCAGGTCACTTAGAGGTTATATGTGCAGTGCAGCAGTGTGTCCCTGCATGGACGGTGATTGCACTTCATGCAGAGCATGCTGACTTTGTCTGACCACTCCTGGAGAGGCACACTTGTTGTGGCTGTGTTGTGTAGGCCTGCCCGGAGGCTCATGGAGGCACAGGTGTGCATCTGTTATTTTTCTCATTTACTGAGTACTCTGGAGATGTGGAAATATCAGTGTTGGAGTTACCAGAAGCAGGAAAGACTGGGACTGCGGTTGCCAGGGAAGACACAGATGGAGTCAGGGAAGACATATGTGAGGAGCCACAAAGGTGATGGGGCAGGTGACTGTGGAGCCCTGAAATGGAGGGGTCCACACTTTCTGTACTTCTTTCGCACCCAACATGGGAGATTCCATGGGCATGGCACTTTAGCTGCTGATGCTGGCAGAGTCGCTGGTGTTTATCATCAGTGCCTTTAAGCCTAGAGGCCTGAAGGATGTCACTAAGCTTGGATGTGGAGGGATTGGGTTGTACAGGAATGGGCTCTAATGAGTCTGCTGCCATGCTGGTAGGCTCTAACATGGGTACATTTAGAGTGACCTTGCCTCTCCCAAAGCCTTTGCCACCACTCAACAGGAGTCTCAGCTTTGGTTTACCAAGGGGGGCTAAGGGACCTCCGATTACCAAGGATGGGCATACTAGAGCCGCAGATTAGAATGTTCAGGGGTGACTAGAGACCTCCTGGAGTGCCAAGGGAGTCCCAAACCCACAAGGGCAGAGAAGCCCAGTGAATGCAGAGCCAGTGCAAAGCTTTATAACAGGGCCCACATCTAGGCTTGCAGCTGGGGTTAGGGAGCCAATCGGCTGCAGGCCTGTGTTGCCCTTCAATTTACCAGAACTGCTACTCTTCTAGGAAGGGATCCCTAACCAATTCGGATCCCAACCACAGCAATTAACTGAATCTCCATGCTGTCACCACCCCTCAATTATCTCAGTTCTTGCCCACATTACTGGGCACTGTCAGCAGCAGGCCTACTCAGACATGATGGGACTCTGAGCATTGCCTACCACCACCCTTAGCCAGGGGGGGCTGGATGCCTACCACTACTACCACCCTCACCCAGGGTGGGCTGGAAGCCTACCACTACTACCACCCTTAGCCAGGGGGGCAGGATGCCTACCACCACTACCACCCCCACTCATAGGATGGACAATGCATGACACAACCAGCACACCACAACCTAGGGAATGCAAGAAGAAGACATCCCCCCAACACCATGACAAGCGTGTGTAGACTGTGTCAAATGCCTACAACACCGAACATGACTTTGAACATACAATGTGACCCCCTAGCACATGTGCCACACATATGTGTGTGGCACCCACAATGCAAGCAGGCCATGACCATTGTGGCAATGTGGTCCAAACCCCCATCATCACAGTGACCAAAAGGTAAGTGTGGGGTCCATAGCTGCAGCACATTTTGAACATTGTGGCAATGGGGTCCAAACCCCCATCATCACAGTGACCAAAAGGTAAGTGTTGACAAAGTAAGAGGTGCAACTGCCAAACTGCATGGATGATTCCTGGTCACAGAACAACAAACACATCAGTGGTAAAGTAGTGTATGTGTCCCATTGCAACATAAATTGGGGGAGTCAAATCCTGCAGTGCAAATAAGACATAACTTTGGCCATGTGCAGACAAACAACACCCATGGGGGCTGACACCGTCAACAATCATCAATGACACAATGACAGAAGTGACCATCCGAATGCAGACCCACATATTTGCACCAATGGGCACACACATGCAGATACCCTGTGGAGACTGCAGATGTGAGGTGAACAGATACCATACCATGGCAGCAATGGGACACAAACCATGATCATTGTGCTGACCGATGACCTAGGAGTCCCAGGGACAGCAGGGGAAACCCACCAAACTACATACAGCCAATGGCACACCCAAGATATGCCAATGCAGTGGTGCAGATGCACAAACACAAACAGGCAGACCCACCCTGCACATCATACACAACAGGTGAGGGTGGGGGGTGCCAGTGTCCCCAGGCAACCACACAACACATGAGGAGACATGAATACCAATCATACAGATGTGCATACAGTGCCACACAAAGGTAACTCATGGATCCAAATTCCCTATGTGGGCAAGCAGGCATTGTCAGATGAGAGGGAGCACAAATCACACATGTCACACAGGCACGTAGGGACAGCAACTGACACAGCAAGACACAGACACACCACAGCACCACCCCCAGGGCCCCCACAATGTGGTGACCCTGGGCTGCATTACAATCCCACTGTGATGACAAAGCTAAATGTGGTTCACACTGTGAACCACAGTCATGTGTACTGAGCAACTAACTACCATCACACCTACACAAGCACAAATCAAACAGCATGGCCAGTGAGCCAAGGCCAACATGGAGGCAGGGGCCTAGCCGGGCAACTCTCATCTGCACACACTCAACACCACACCCCTCGACCTCCAACAATGTGCAGCAGTGAAGCACACATGCACTGGTGACATTGCACATGCACCCATGACTATTCCAGGGTGGTGGGTGGGAACCAAGGTGCAGAAACACATCACACATGGACACTCAACAAGACTCCTGAATGTCTGACACACTGCACACTACGCCGTACATGACGGCAATACCACACCAACCAATGGGATTACAGCCACAGTCACACACCAATGAAGAAGCCAAGGTCACCCACAAAGAACACACATAGACAACAACCAACATTGCAGCCCGGACCCTGAGGAGTGCCAGCAGTCACACACACAACGTGTCACAATCACTGAAAGATAACACAAACTGGAAATCACATGACAGGGGCAAACAACAAGTGCCAAGGGGAAACCTGACTGTGACCCAGCTGCGTCTGCACACAAACTCAGCCCTGACAGCAAGCACACCTATGGGTGACACCCTGATGACCAGTAATGTGCCATGCACCCACATCACAGAGAACCCAGGGAGAAGACTTTGGGGGAACATAGCTCAACTCAGCTAGCATCACAAACAGGTACAACACTAGGGATCACAGCATGCACAGCTAAACGGAAGTGAACACACAGACATGCACATACAACACACACCTTGGGCGCAGGCAATGTCACAGGAGTACACACTGCCATGAGGGGACTCCACTCCTGTGTGAGGAAAGCTGTGCCATATGTTGCCTCAGTAGGGCCCCACCATGTCAGCTGAGCACTTGGTCACACAATCAATAATTAGCACCAAATGAGGGCTCCCGTCACATCAGCCTGGTCATGGAAGTGCCAACGGAATCATCAGCACAGATCCAACACACTTGTATAGCAATGTTGCACTGACAACACAGATGAGTCCTTCCCCCATTGATGCCCAAACCTGCATGTCCAGTGGAGATGGCCACACGGTCAGGGAAGTAGACGAATTGAACAATGGCAGGCACAACAGATGTGCAGGGGTGGAAGCCACAGATGTGAAATTGCCAATCTAAGTAGGAAATCCCATTGCCAAATACTGAACACATGACACCCTCAGATGCTGCTATGGATGACATGGATACACCACAGGATAGGACACATTCCCCCTGGACCACATGGGTTCCTGCACAGTAACACTTCATTATCATGAGACCAAATATCACCATCACTGCAGCAAGGGCATGGTTAGCATCATCAACATCATGTACATCAGAAGCAAAAGCACTAGAGAACAGAAAGTTGCTTTATTCAGCATATGTGGCATTAAAAGTAGAAGTCCGGTGAGAACATAAACAAAGGCCAATGGCCAGTCCATCAACAAAGTCACAAGTGGGTGACAGTGGCAGATGCCACCCTACACATGCCTGCACAAAACCAGGGACAATCCACGAGGAGGGGCAACCGGGGGGGTAGGCCAGGCACCGCAGGGACAGGATCAGGGCTCACCAGGAGGAAGCAGGGAAGGGGTGGTGGGTGCTGGAGAGTCACTGACAACTGCAGTGGAGGTGTCTGACATGGTGTGTGCCGGCACAACTGGGGGGCATGGCTCAGATGTTGTGGGTGCCGGCACGACTGCAGTGGACCCTGCAGATGGAGTGGACAGGTCCGCCACTGCAGTGCCCAAGTCAGACAGGGTGGTAGTGGACTCCACTGCAGTGCCTACCACCAGGGGAGGAGAATGGGGAACAGGCAAGGTGGGCTGGACAGAGAGGAGGACACCCTCACCACATCAGTGGCACAGACAAGCGCAGCGGGGGTGTGGTTCCGGGAGAGCAAGTGGCAGGGGGAGAAGGCCGGAGCCTCTTGGGGATGGTATATCTGTGGGTGGGGGAACCTGGGGCAGGGTGTGGTGGGGGCACCTGTGGAGTGGGGGCCTGAGGGATGGAGGAAGGAGACCTGGTGCTTGAGCTGCAGGGCGGCGGCGGGGTCTTGCTCTTAGCACTCCGGGGGGACTTGCGGGTGGGGGCCTCAGTCTGTCTGCGCCTGGGGGAGGGTGTCCGGGGGCGAGGGGCACTCTGCTCCGTGTGGGGGGCTTCCTCTTCCCCCTGGATGCTGGGGCAGCTGGATCGGAGGGGAAGAGGCCGAGGTCACTGAGGAAGAGGCGCTGGGTCTTTGGGGTTGCAGGTGAGGCAAGGGAGGGTGCTTTGGAGGGAGAGGCAACTGAGGACTGCGCAGTGCCCGTGGATGCGTGTGTGTGTACCAGGGCCCCATCCCCTGTGAGTCTGGTTTCAGTCCCCTGACTGTGCGTGCGTGTGCGTTTAGTTTGTGGCGTGTGTGTCTGTGTGCTGGACGTGTGTGTGCTGGTGTGTGCCTGTGCCGGTGTGTGTGTGTGCTTGGGACGGGTAAGGTGCTGGGGAGTGTGGATGGAGCAGAGGCAGGAGGGGTGAGGGACTGTCTGAGGAGGGACACTGCTGCCGTCAGGGAGGAGTCCATGGACCTGTTGCCCCTCTGTAGGTCAGACATGCCCGATGAGATGCCCTCCATGAACGACACCAGCTGAGTCAACAGTGCGGTGTGCGCATGGAGGACACTCAGCATGGCTGTCTGCCCTACATGGAGCTGGCGAAGGAGGTACACAGACTCCTCACTCAGGGCAGCAGGGGACACAGGGGCAGGGGTGCGGTGCCTGGCCCAAAGGAGACACGCTCCCGAACATGGGAGCCTCCACGGACCTGGGGAATGGGAGCCGATGGGAGGGCGGTGGTGGTGCTGGTGGTGGCGGGGACAGCAACACTAGCTGGGGTGTGGTGGCTGCTGACACCCGCCTCCACAAGGGAGTCATCCTCCGAGTTGCTCTGGTCCTCAGCTGAGGTGGATGGTGCTGAGGACTCCTCGGTGTGGCTCCCCTCGCCCTCCGTGCCACTGGGTCCCTCCGACCACTCCTCGGCTGCTGACCAAGTCTGGCTCTCTGGCTCCTCCTGGTCCGTGGAGCTGTCCCCTTCCGTGGCCGTGGATGTATCTGCAAACAATGGGGAAACAGACAGACATCAGTCACCTGCACCAAACGCACACACCACTGTGAGCACAGCACATTACAGAGCAAGCCCTGGCATCATTAGTTGTACATTGCTAAAAGTGCCCTAACTGAACAGGAGAAGCCAATTGTCAGTCTGATGCCAAGCATGGCACTCACATCCCACATGGCCTTGCACCCATCTGTCTGGTGTCTGTTGGATTGCAACACCCCAGTGTGGACACATGCACCAAGTACACAGTAGTTGGACAGTGCAGAGGACACGGTGTGGCATGTGGACATGCACACATCACAGCTCTTGCCACTGAGTCAGTACAGGTTTCCGGATGAAAGGGATGCCCAGAGTCAAATAGGAAATGCATGTGATGCATACCAGCGACAGACACCATGATGCACCCATGTCCTGATAGCCAGCGCCACAATGGTGTGCATGTAGCACATGTCACTCCCCTGCAGGACCACCAATAAGTTGACACATGCCATGGCAGAGGCATGACTGCTAAGTCATACATCACTGTCTCAGTGATGTATGACTTGGCAGCCAGACAACAACACTATGCACTGTGTCACAATAGTAGGTCATGGGGAATGCAAGTCCTGGAGCTGCACAAGTGCACATGTACATCCCCCACACAACACATCATCTTAACCCTCATCTGTCCAGGTCACACCTATTGGACATATGGGAGACCTGTGACACTACCCTCTGAACCTGAGCCCCTCACAATTTGCTGTGAATGGGGAACAGCTGCCTGAACTTCACATTCGCATACCCCAGTCTGCACGGGCAGCTGATCAAACACCTATGTGACACACAAGTATCGTCTCCTATGGTCACATCTCCAGGGGCATGCTGAGCCCCTACCAAGAAACACCCCAGCAGTCCTGGCAACTAATCCACAGCACACAGAGGCAGACACCTGAGGGGTCAAATCACTGTGCACAATGTGTCAGCTGATACACGGGAGTGGGAGTACAGAGTGCATTGTCACTCAAACGTTGTTGCCTTCACTGCTGGTCACTGCTGGTCTTTGCTGTAAACGCTGTATCCTGTTTCACCACCCTTGGAGGACTACATCATCCAGGGTGCAACGCGAGTCTGCCCAGGTGTTTCGGGTCCCGTTAACGAGGGGAGGCACCGGACCATCTTCGCGCATAAAGCGCAGCCTCTACCCCCGCAGCGTGGGTCCCGTTGTCACTCAAACGTTGTTGCCTTCACTGCTGGTCTTTGCTGTAAACGCTGTATCCTGTTTCACCACCCTTGGAGGACTACATCATCCAGGGTGCAACGCGAGTCTGCCCAGGTGTTTCGGGTCCCGTTAACGAGGGGAGGCACCGGACCATCTTCGCGCATAAAGCGCAGCCTCTACCCCCGCAGCGTGGGTCCCGTTGTCACTCAAACGTTGTTGCCTTCACTGCTGGTCACTGCTGGTCTTTGCTGTAAACGCTGTATCCTGTTTCACCACCCTTGGAGGACTACATCATCCAGGGTGCAACGCGAGTCTGCCCAGGTGTTTCGGGTCCCGTTAACGAGGGGGAGGCACCGGACCATCTTCGCGCATAAAGCGCAGCCTCTACCCCCGCAGCGTGGGTCCCGTTGTCACTCAAACGTTGTTGCCTTCACTGCTGGTCACTGCTGGTCTTTGCTGTAAACGCTGTATCCTGTTTCACCACCCTTGGAGGACTACATCATCCAGGGTGCAACGCGAGTCTGCCCAGGTGTTTCGGGTCCCGTTAACGAGGGGGAGGCACCGGACCATCTTCGCGCATAAAGCGCAGCCTCTACCCCCGCAGCGTGGGTCCCGTTGTCACTCAAACGTTGTTGCCTTCACTGCTGGTCACTGCTGGTCTTTGCTGTAAACGCTGTATCCTGTTTCACCACCCTTGGAGGACTACATCATCCAGGGTGCAACGCGAGTCTGCCCAGGTGTTTCGGGTCCCGTTAACGAGGGGAGGCACCGGACCATCTTCGCGCATAAAGCGCAGCCTCTACCCCCGCAGCGTGGGTCCCGTTGTCACTCAAACGTTGTTGCCTTCACTGCTGGTCACTGCTGGTCTTTGCTGTAAACGCTGTATCCTGTTTCACCACCCTTGGAGGACTACATCATCCAGGGTGCAACGCGAGTCTGCCCAGGTGTTTCGGGTCCCGTTAACGAGGGGAGGCACCGGACCATCTTCGCGCATAAAGCGCAGCCTCTACCCCCGCAGCGTGGGTCCCGTTGTCACTCAAACGTTGTTGCCTTCACTGCTGGTCACTGCTGGTCTTTGCTGTAAACGCTGTATCCTGTTTCACCACCCTTGGAGGACTACATCATCCAGGGTGCAACGCGAGTCTGCCCAGGTGTTTCGGGTCCCGTTAACGAGGGGAGGCACCGGACCATCTTCGCGCATAAAGCGCAGCCTCTACCCCCGCAGCGTGGGTCCCGTTGTCACTCAAACGTTGTTGCCTTCACTGCTGGTCACTGCTGGTCTTTGCTGTAAACGCTGTATCCTGTTTCACCACCCTTGGAGGACTACATCATCCAGGGTGCAACGCGAGTCTGCCCAGGTGTTTCGGGTCCCGTTAACGAGGGGAGGCACCGGACCATCTTCGCGCATAAAGCGCAGCCTCTACACCCGCAGCGCGGGACGTGCGCGGGACGTGCCGGGCGAAGCCCGGGCCAAGGGCGGGCCCGTCTGAGACCGTCCGAGACAGACCGAGGCTGGGCTGGGCCACCCCTCTGAGGAGCTCAAATTGTGCGCCTTACCATTGTGGAAATACGCAAGGTACTGTGTAGGAGTCTTAACATAGAGAATACCTGGGTTGTTTGATCTAACTGGCCATCTAAAGAAAATGGAAAAACGCAAGGGGGTTGCTGGCACACTAGATGCATTTTTAGTAAGAGCGGAGTCACTCCTAACCCACGAAATTCATCTGACTGAGAGACGTCTTTCATTAGACCCCGCTATTTTACAGAGACATTTAATAACTGGTATCCCTTCACCTGTACAGAGGGGTGTTGATCAGGAGATTTCACCGAATATTGTAACAAGTGCCCCATTGAACTCTATCCCTTTTCTACCTTCCTCTGAAGAAATATTAAGTTCTTCGATGGTTCCTGACAGAGTTACTAGGGCTAGGGTCGCAAAAACTGTGACCAAAGATACGATTGAGCCACGGTTAAATAAAAAAAAAGGGAATATAGAGTCAAGCAAATCTAGGGGCAAGGGCACTACTGGCATCTTCTGTTTACCGAAAAATATTTCTGTTGGTACACAAACAGAGTTAACCTTACTGTCATCAGCGCAGGAAGTTGCTAGCAACAAGGGAGTTATGACTGAGTTCTCTATAGGAGTGAATGATCCTGGGATAGGAGCAGCTTTAATTTGTGTTAGCGATCTGGTTGAAAAATGTTTTTATAAAATCAGCCTCCTCGAGTCAGCAATCAATACCCTAAGTAATAACATTGTAGGTGTGTTACCTACCGTGTTACCTACTGGAGTAGAAAGGGAGGACCAAAGATCAGTGATTGCTAGTTGTCCACCAGCTAACCAAGATGAGAATATAGCTATAATAAATAAGAATAACAAGAGGGTAAATAGATTGGTTCCCCTGTCCGAGGGTTCAGATGCGATAGTCTCACAAGGTGTACAGAAGGGACATGTAACAACTATGGGTGAAATGTATGACGCTGGTTCTCTTGCTGGGTGCCAGAGAAGTAGTGAATCAAATGTTTCCAAAGTCCCTAATACTGAAATATTGTGTCTTCCCCCGGAATCGTGTCCTTATGTTTTGATTTTGACAGGGGTTCCACCTTTGAGGGTTGGGCAGAAAGAAAACTGGATTGATCTATGGAACAAAACTTTTGATTGGTTGACCAAACACAAAAACTTCCATCCATCTAATGCTCAGGAGATAATAATGGTTCGTAGAGTAGGGTGGATAGGACAATCCATTAAGAACATAAGAGGTGATTGCATTGTGGTCAATTTCCGTAGACCAAAGATGGTTCATCAACTCTTACACTATTGTGATGCAACTTTTACCCCCAAGACTGATATCAGTGCACTCTCCTTAGGATACTTCTATAAGCCGGAAGGTGGGATCAAAGTTACTGGATTCCCATTAGTTATACAATCTAATAGGTTTTAGCATTGTCAGACCTGGACTTCCAGGACTGACGACTATTCAACTTAGGACAGGAGAAGACAAGGATAATCACCTGCAAAGACTTAAGATCCAAACCTAATGATGGTGTTCTTGTATTGATGCCTACTGTTGCTTTAACTATCCCTATGGAAATGGGAATTACAGAAAATGATAATATGCCCCTTAAGGTGCATACTGGCACTTATGAAGGGAACCAGATAGTTAAACTTAACAGCACTCTGAATGTAAATGCATATAGGAAACTTGGAGAACTCATAAATGATATAGCAGATGTAAATATAGTGAATATTGTGAAAGATCAATCAGTCTCTCAGGGAGAGGAACTTATATTAAATGATGATAATTTTGTTATTAATAACTATGGTAATAATAGTGAGGAAACATTAGGTTTGGAGAATGGATGTGAGAAGTTAACCGGTGATCAAAATAGCGAGGAACGTGTATCAGAGATAAAGTTGACTTCTTGGAATATTGCAGGGATTAAGAAAAATCAAAGGGATGTAACATGGCAGGATTATATAGGTCAGAGTGAAATAGTCCTCCTCCAAGAAACCTGGGCAATAGAAACCCCCATAAAGTAGGGTTTAAAACTTTTAGCATTGCTGCAACTCCCTCTGTGAGAGGAAGGCCCTCGGGAGGCCTTGTTACTTGGCTAAAAATTACTTTGGGCGCTGAGTTTACGCAAATTGATTCCCCTAGTAAAGATATATTGGGAATTAAGTTTTTAGCACCAGATAAAAGGGAAGTCTACATTTTTAATATATATAGCAGACCAAGTGTAGCAAGTAAAGATGTTCAAGTTATTGAGCAGTTGGATCAAATGCTAACTAGAATAAACAAGAGTGCTCTGATAATTATTGGGGGTGATTTTAATCGAAAATTTGAACCAGTGGTTGGATTCGAAAACATCTTTGAAGATGAGGATTTGGCCAACAATATTCCAGCATTGAACAGCACCCCAGTGGTTTCGTGTACATGTGCTGTAGCGCAGTTACTGAGGTTGGTTTCAGCTCATGGTTTACGCGCCTGTAATGGGCGTTTAACTTCTGATAATCCAAATTTACCTACATTTATGCGGGGCAACTCTAAAAGCTATATAGACTATATATTGGTTTCTGTCCCTTTATGGTCCATGCTGCAAGACTACATTGTGGAAGACAGAATAGAGAGTGATCATCGTCCTTTATGTTTGACGCTCTCAGCTTCCCTATTTCGACAAAATCACTCAAGGAGACGTGACTCTTGTCATAGTCTAATTGAGCCCTTGGTATCGAATAACCGTAGAGCACTTAGATGGCCTTTGGTTTTGGGGAATGATAAGATCACTAAAAAAATGTATGAAATTTATATAGAAATAGTTTCTCCGTATATTAACTTGCCATTAACAGAGATACCAATCATGGAAATGCATGATAGGTTGGTAGAGGGACTTGAACCAATATTAAGTAAGGCCCCAAAACAAATAAAAAACAAGGGAACATCTAAATTAGCCTCGTTAGAGAACCCATGGTATAATAAAGAATGTCGTAATGCAAAAAAGGATTTGATTCAGGCATCAAAGGATAGGGACATAGCAACCCTAAGGGAAAAAAGGATTCTCTATAAGGGGGTGATAACTAAGGCAAAGAAAAGTTGGGAGGACAATATTTGGTCTGAACTGATAAAAGCATGTAAACTAAATGACCAGGTTACCTTTTGGCGTTTACTATCAAAAGGTAACAAAAAGGGAAATGTAACAAGGACCTTTTTCTTGATGCAAACACATGGGTAACCCACTTTTCAAAACTATACTCAACTACTAAAAAAGATATTAATTTTAATTTTGAAGAACTTGTTATTCATTCAAGTGATACCCCTCTACATTTTAGTCTAGCGGAAACATTAGTAGCAATAAATGCAATAAAACAAGGGAAGGCCCCTGGGCCTGATAAGATACCAGGGGCCATATGTATCAAGCCCATTTCCCGTTCGCAAACGGGCCGATTCTCAGAATCGGCCCGTTTGCGAACGGGAACAAGCCTTTTGGGATGTATCATCCAAAAAGGCATTCGCAAAATAGAGAATCGCAAAAATTGCGATTCTCTATTTTATGAATGCATTTAAGGAATAGCAAAGTGCAATTCCTTAAATGAAATGTATGAAGCACCTAAGTTGTGCGATTATGGCTTAAGGAATCGCAAATTACCACCAACTACAGGTTGGTGGTAACTTGCGATTTCTTTGAGAAATGCATTTTTTGCATTTTTCAAAGTGGCATGTGGCGCACATACATGCCCTTAGGGCATGTATGTGCGCCACATGTGCACCCATGCTCATTTCAGGGGTGCAACAGGGTGTCCAAAGGACACCCTTGCAACCTTGAAATTGCATTCTCAATTTGCGATTCTCTAATTGCTAATCGCAAATTGAGAATGTCCTCCCATTCATTCCTATGGGCCTCTAGGCCCATAGGAATGAATGGGGAGGGTTTCCTTAACTGCGATTCTCAATTTGCGAATCGCAATTAAGGAATATGTAGGATTCGCAAATTTTCTTGCGAATCCTACATACATCTCGTTTGCGATTCTCAAATAGCGATTCTCTAAAATTCGCTATTTGAGAATCGCAAACACAAACTTTGATACATATGGCCCCAGGTGACCTATGGAGGCATGAAAAGGAGATTTGGGCTCCCTACATTAATCTTTTGTGCAATACAGTTGCATCGGGTGCACCAATTCCTGAAACGTGGAGGGGTGCAGAGATTACAACTATTTTTAAAAAGGGTAACCGCCAGGATCCGTCGCACTATCGGCCGATTAGTCTAATTGACGTTTTACAAAAAATATATGCACGTCAAATCCTAAATAAATTGACCGATTGGATTGGGGAGTATAACATTTTATCAAAGTATCAAGCAGGTTTTAGAGCAAAAACTAGCACTATTGATCAGGTTTTTAGATTTCTTTGTATAATTTGGAAATATATTACAGTTAAGAAAAGTCATTTGTACATAGCTTTTGTAGACCTTAAGTCAGCCTTCGACCTCATACCCAGAAATCTCCTGTGGAAATCACTAAAAGATCAGGGTGTCCCAGGGGAAATCCTCTTGCAGATTATTAGGTTACACGAGGATAATTTTGCAAGGGTTAGATGGGGGCCAAATGGCGAACTTACTGATCGAATACAAGTAAATAGGGGGTAAGGCAAGGTTGCGTGCTGGCTCCTACCTTATTTTCGTTGTACGTTAATGATATCCCTGAATATCTCTTGGGCTGCGAGCATGACTCTCCCAAGTTGGGGGGGTGCCAGTACCGGCACTTTTATTTGCCGATGATACAATTTTAATATCACAAACCCCCAAAGGTCTGCAACACTTACTTAATACTTTCGAAACTTACTGTGAAACAAAGGGCTTGGAAATTAACTCTACTAAAACGAAATACATGGCTGTTAATCCGCACAAATCTTTTAAAAAAAATTAACTGTAAGAAATGAGAGGATAGAATATGTGCAAAATTTTAATTATTTAGGTATTACTCTGGATTCTAAAATAAATTGGAGACCACAGTTGGATAAAAGTAAAACAATATTAATTCAAAATTCAGTCCCAATAGTAAGGATGCACGAGAGCAGCTTATCTAAAGCTGTCTCTCCTGCATTGGAGTTATATAAATATAGGGTGCAACCTGCTTGCTTATATGGGGCTGAACTGTGGGGTCATGCGACAAAGAATAGTTTTATGGTGTATGAGAACACATTTTTAAGGAAATTGTTATGTTTGCCAAAACGTACACCTTTAATACCAGTAATAATAGACCTAAATATTCGCCGCATTGACCAGTATGCGGCTTTGCGGCCACTATTATTTTGGGTACGTTTGTGGGCCACAGATGAACTTGCTCATTATAGAGAAGGGTTGGAGGAAATTTTTAGAATAAAAAATACCACAAGGTTATTATGGCTGAATCATATACAGGATTGGTTTTATAAATTAGGACTAAAACATTTTTGGGAAGAACCTCAGGGTTTGTCGTTGGGATCAAAAAAGCTGTTGAAACAGACTTTTTGGGCATTTGTACAAGGTACTTTGTTACATTGTCCAAAACTAGGTACTTTATCTACTAGGTTCCTCGCAATAAAACCAAATGGCAAATTCGAGTCCTTTCTAGACGAAATTCAACCACAACTTGCCAAATCTCTTTATCTTAAATTCCGCTACGGGATTTTGCAAATTAAAGCAAATACTATGAAATGGGTACGTAGCGTAGATGGTGCAAACAATGGCTGTTGTGATATCTGTCACACAGGTGCAAAAGAGAATGAATTACACGTGTTATTCTTTTGTCCAGCCTACATACATGCTAGGAGGAAGTGGATTAAACCAATCTGTCAACTCTTGGGTATTAGATTATGTAATGAGGCAGGAAGAGTATTGCGAACAGACACAACACAAACTATTGTGTTTAGTGTAAGTAGATACCTTTTTAGTGTTGATTTAACAAGAAAGAGATTGGGATTGAAATTTTAGGTATTTTTAACGAATATGTAATGTTAATCAATTTATAATCAGATGTTTGATTTTAGCTAGTCCTGTGAAGCTTTGTAGTTGGGTTTTAAGAAACTGTTATAATCGTTTTTAAAATGTGTGTTAATGGGCGGGTTACCCTTTTTAAGTATTGTTGTATGATGTTTTTATGTAATCTTTTATGGTTTTTTTAAAATCGAAATAAAGATTGAAATTGAAATTGAAATTGAGTGCATTGCATGGCCTGGAGTAGGCATGACTGTCCTGCTCCACATGAATGAGGGATGTGCCCTGGACAGTGGATAGCTGGCTATGTATGTGTGACACACGTAATCTGCACACTCCTGGGGCCCAAACATTGTTCCCACCCGCTGCATGGGCGTGTGCCACATACCCCAGGCACATGTGGTGGCTCAGCTCAGCAAGTGGACCGCATATCAAAGCAACACGCAGATCACATGTCCAAACCCAGGCGTTGTGTGAACAATGGACCCACCCATGATGCCCACAACAGAGTTAGGGAAACAGATGCTGTCCCCCACCTTTAGTGAAGCAAACTGCAAGGACACAGTCCCAAGTGACACAATTCCCTGAATGTAAGGGCCACACCTGGGTATCAGATGAGCAGTGGGCAGTGCACAATAGAGGGACATGGCTCCTGGACAACATGACTGCTGCACTGTGGCAGTTGAACCAGGCCAGAGGAGGGCACAAAGCATGTAATACAGAGTTCACAGTGCAGTCTTTGACTCACCCCCTCCTTGCTGCTGTCTGGCCTTCAGCTGCCCATCCAGGTCTGGAAACACCACCGCCAGGATCTGGAGCATGTGGGGGGTCAGGGTCCGTGTTCCGCCCCTCCTGCGAGGAGGCGACAGCTTCAGCTGGACCCGTGCAATCCTCCGGGTCCAGCCCCGAAGGTCCTGCCACCTCTTCTGGCAGTTGCGGATCCGGCGCTTGTAGACCCCCACGGACCGGACGGCCCGGACGATGTCCTTCCAGATTTCCTTCTTCCGATGGGCATTAACCTGTCAGGATGACAAAGTGAAAAGGCCATTACCACACATGCAACATATCCGTGCATGACACAGTTGTATATACATGTCTCAATCACAGGGGCACATGATGTACACAGGCAGTGCAAAGCTGACCATGGACAGTTTGCCAGACGTCACTACATGGTATCATTGCATGGGAAGTAAAACCATGTTCAAATGCACTGTCACTGCACCATACCTGTCCAGTGCAAGTCACTACACACTATGGGGGGTGACAACTACTCAGTGAGCCTGCTAGCCAGTGGCGTGCAGACTTTCAGTCTTGCTAGTCACACAAAATGCACATTCAGAAAGGCAGTGCACAGAACACTCACCTGCTCCCCTGGTGTCCCATACAGCTTGCTGTACTGTGGAAGTAGGCTGTCCAGCAGGGCCTGGTTCTCTTCAAGGCTGAAGGCTGGGCGTCTCTCCACAGTACGTGCCATTGCAGGGTCCAGAGGGGCAGAGACAGCAGCAGTGCAGTGGCAGATGTCGTCCTGGAGCATGTAGTGCAGGCAAGTGAGCTCTCAGGGGAACAGCCAGCAATATATATGTGCTGGAGAGGCAGATACTGTCCCTTGTGTCCAAAGTGATAGGTCCAAGTCGTTTGCATCTTCTGAATCTGGCCAATCCATGGAATAGCAGCACCAAAACATGCCCACAGCATCCTTCAAATCTTCAACTTCATGACATACATGATTTTGCAACATTGTTGTGGGTGACCAACTGAATTTACAGCAACCGACTCGTTCGAAATTCGAACACGCGTCCGTTGCCAGGCAAGCCCATTGTCAATGGGTGCGCACCGATCGGTCCATTGCGGTACAACGCGCACAGGGGTACAACGTGTACCCGCACACATTGAATGCAATGGGCCGGCCGGAGGCACCGATCGGTCCATTGCAGTTCAACGCGCACAGGGGTACAACGCGTACCCGCACACATTGAATGCAATGGGCCGGCCGGAGGCACCGATCGGTCCATTGCAGTTCAACGCGCACAGGGGTACAACGCGTACCCGCACACATTGAATGCAATGGGCCGGCCGGAGGCACCGATCGGTCCATTGCAGTACAACGCGTACAGGGGTACAACGCGTACCCGCACACATTGAATGCAATGGGCCGGCCGGAGGCACCGATCGGTCCATTGCAGTACAACGCGCACAGGGGTACAACGCGTACCCGCACACATTGAATGCAATGGGCCGGCCGGAGGCACCGATCGGTCCATTGCAGTACAACGCATCACTGTACATGTGACTGGCATATGTCAGCATGCCTGTCTCAGATGGACATATGCCAGCCACAGATAGCTCCCAGGGAGTGAGGGGCACACCTACATCACGACAGCCTGTCCAAACTTTATCATAAGGCATGTAAGGCTGCATTTCCTATTGTGTGTATGTTGGTGTACATGTTGTCCTGTGGGTGTCACCTGTGGGCAGCCACCCCCAGGCTGTGCACGTGTTCATGGGGACAGGATCCTGGGTGTTACGTGTACATGACCACTGTGATGTGCAACTGTTCATATCTGTGCATGTGCCATGGTCACATTTCACGGTGGTGTATGTGTATGTCATGTCACATACCCCGTGAGTCCCATGTGGGACGGTATGTTTGAGCCAGGGTGTCCCAGTGGCACAATAGTGATGGTCCTCCACAGTCTTTGTGCATGTAGTGTTTACAATGTCTCTGATTTCATGTGCACAATGGGAGACAGTCTCCACATCCACGTTGTGTGTGCATGGACTTTGATGTTGTGCGTGTGTGTGTCACAGACGTCCATGTCTGTCCTGCCGTGGCAAGTGGGGCCACTACCTGTGGGGGTCATGGTTGTTTTGCTGTGGTGTATACATGATACTCCATGTAATGCCAGTGTCCATGTGGCATTACAGGGTCCCTGGGAATGTACCTGTCGTTGAGCTGTGATGCCTGGGGCACATCTGTCCTCACATGTCACTGTGGGGGTTATTGTGACACGGCAGCAGGAGATGGGAACTGTGACACGGCCTCATGATATCCAATGGGCCAACCTGGGACTAATTGATGCCACCTGTTGAACCGTGTTGACAGATGTTGGCCATGTATGTACCATACATGTCCTTCCGGTACTGCACACTTCATGTAGTTGTGCCTCATAATGATGTATGTTGGGATCTTGAGTGTGTTCAATGCCGCATATGTGGGGTGACTGACAATCTTGCTTACTTCTCCTCTGCACTGCAGGGCTCCTGCTGTCCATCGACCATTCCCAGACCTGGCAACGATGGTGGAACAGGACAGCATCCGACGGTACCGCTTCACCAGGCAGCTGATTGAGGATTTGGCAGTGCAGTTGTCCCCACATTTGCAGCCTGGCCGGCCGTATCCTACAGCGCTGACCCCCAAGGTGAAGGTGATGGCAGCCCTACACTTCTTTGCCACTGGTACCTTCCAACATACTGTGGCGACTGCTGGTGGGATGTCACAGACCATGTTGAGCCGTGTGCTCCGCGATGTTTTGGCGGCAATGTTGCTCTTCCTGAACCGGTACATCTATTTCCCTAGACTGCGACGACTCACTGACGTGAAGAGTGACTTTTATGCCCTGGGGAGGATGCCGCATGTCATTGGCTCCATTGATGGGACACATGTGTCTTTGGTACCACCACAGGCCCAGGAGCAGGCCTACAGAAACCGCAAGCACTACCACTCGGTCAATGCACTGGTGGTGTGTCTTGCAGACATGACCATCACACACGTGTGTGCCCGTTTCCCTGGTTCAGCACACAATGCCTTTGTGATGAGGAGTAGTCGCATCCCCAGGATGATGGCACAGATGCAGAACCAGCGTGCCTGGCTTGTCGGTGTGTACTGACTTTGTGCCATTGTGTGTGATCTGATCTGTAGTATTCCGCCCACTTTTCCAAGTCAGCTAATGTGCACTTGTCTGTCCGTAGGTGACTCGGGATACCCCAACATGCCGTGGTTGCTGACACCCCTCAGGAACCCTGTGACACCAGCCCAGATGCGCTACAATGAGGCACATGGTCGGACCAGGAGAGTGATTGAGCGGACCTTTGGTCTCCTGAAGTGCCGCTTCCGCTGCCTGGACAAGACCGGAGGGTCCCTCCCATATGCCCCTGCGAAAGTGTGCAAGATTATCATCGTCTGCTGCATGCTCCACAACCTGGCAGTGCGGAAGGAGTTGCCTCTCATCCAGGATGACAATGACCAACATCCGCCACCTGTGGAGGATCCTGGCCTGGACCACGATGCCAGTGACGATGATGATGATGATGATGATGGTGATGTCCGCACACAGCTCATCACCAACTTCTTTAGCTGAATGTGAGTATCCTGAGGTGTCATGTCAATGATGTGAGTTGGCATGATGTGTGGGTGGTGCTCTGGTGCTGTTGGAGTGTGTCCATGGGCTACTTGACTGGATGTGTGTTGCGATGTGTGCTAACAGGTGGGCTGTACTCCCCAACAGTGTTGACATGCTAACTTGGTTCTGGGTGGGTATCTTGTAACATGTATTGTGCATGAGTTTTGCTGTTCTGTCCTGTACTCCATTGCTTTTGACTGTGTGTCATTTCTGTCCTTCACAGGGTACTTTCAGATTCGTTTGGTCAACTGTGTCCACCGACGACGTGATTGCACATCCAGGCTGGTAGCTGTTGTGTCCCTACAGGTGATGTGCGCCACACCCATGGACTTCCTTCCGTCTACAGTTGTTGACTGTGTGCCCGCTGCCAGGTGGGATTACCTTGCATCTGTAGTGGTTACGGCATGTTGCAACTGTGTAATAAACCTGTGCTTCACTTTGTGATGTGCGTTGTCTGTGGTCACACATTTGACTGCCATTTGCTTACTGCACCTGTGGGCTACTTGACTACAACTGGGAATGGGTGTGGTGTCTGTGCATTGCACCGTCTTCCCTGGCAACATCAGTGTAGGCAATGAGTCAGATGGCCTAGGTGTGTATGTGTTGTGTAGCCCTGGTGGTGTGTCTCCCTCATGTGTGTCACGTTGCCTGTACTCACATGCCTGTGTTGTCCTTGCTGTTGCAGTTCGCATACACAGTGTAATTTTGCAGTTCATCATCCCCATAACAGCACCCACGTTGGAATCACGACAGAGGCAAGTATGGTGTATTAGTGTGTTTATTGTGATACATTTGTGTTAATAGTGCATAGGATGGGTAGTGCTGTACATAAATCTTGCAATCCCAAGTTCCTAGGTGAATTGAAAGTCCTGGTAGACAGGATCCCCAGTATCGGGGCCACAGTTGTCTGACACATTGGTCCAACTTGTACTCCCCATGCAATGTGTGGGAGTAGTGTTGCCGTCAACAGGGTGAACAGTCTGTGCACAAAGGCGAACATCCAGAACAGGTTCAGGCTTCCTGGGAGTTGCGCTTGGCCATCGGCCTCTCACTTTTCCCTCCTCGGACGACCCCTCTTCTTGGGGGGGGTCCCTCAAGTACAGGCTGCTGCGGTGCAGGGGACTCTCCGCCAGAGTCCTCCTCCCTCCCTGTGGCAGTTGCAGTTTGTTCGGCACCAGATGTTGTTGGCACACAGGGAGGTGTGGACTGGTTGCTGTTCATCTGGCGGAGGCATTGTAAAATGTCCCTGTGCACCGCCGTCATCTCATGCAGTGCATCCCACTTGGACTCCACGCGGGACATGTGTGACTCCACGTGGGACATGTGGGAGTCCAAGCGGGCATGATGGGCAGCCTGCTGCTGTTTCATGTCTCTGAGGAGCCCCACTACCTGGCTGAGGTCTCCGGTGCTGGACTGGTACGCATCAGCTATGCGTACCAGTTGTGGGTCATCATGCACACCAGCAACGTCTGCAAGCAGCGACCTCTGTCTCCCACCCCTCCCACCACCCCTGCTGACATGTGCAGTGTGTGCAGTGGCACGCACAGATAACCCTGGTCCACCTTGGGGGTTGGTGGTGGTGGTGGTGTCCATGGCCCCAGGTTGGTCCAGGGTCCCTGTGCTGGTGTTGCTCCTTGTTCTGTCCATGTCGGCAGGGATGGTATTCGGGGTGACAATCGTTGGAGGGGTGGGTGCAGGGGGTGCAGCTGGTGGTCCTGCTGGTGCTGCATGTTGACTTGCACCGGATGTGCCAGGTTGTTCTTCATCGTCCGAGGAGGACAGAGGCTGTACGACGCCAGTGAGCTCGGCATCCTCTTGAGCCTGGGACTGGGACTCCTCAGCGTCTGCTGCTGTGTCCCCATCATCACCTGTTTTTGGGAGACACAAACAATGTATGTTATGTTTCTGCAGGCATCAATGGTTGACACACATGACAGTTGTGACTGTGCCTCTGGGTGCGGGCCTGTACATTGCATTGTCCTAAGTCGTCACAGTCAGGGGTTGATATTGGTGTGGCACATTGTCCTGCATTATTTGGGCATTTCTATGTATTTTCTGGGGTGTGAACATGGTCTGCATTGGTTGTGTTTGGTTGACAGCCGGCCCTCCTTCCCACCCACCCAGCCAGTCAGTTATCCCACCATGGAACGTGCTTGCGTTGCAGGGAGTGTAAGTTGTCTCTCAGGATGTCACTCAGTGGTGTCCTGCTGTTTGTTGGTGCACATTTGCCAGCAGGGCCTTGTGCTCCCCACAGCAGTAGCCAGTGTCAGCCATCTTGTGAGTCCTTCTCCACTTCCTGTGATGTGAGCATGGTTCAGGGTGGTGTTGATGAGACAGTTGTGGGGGTGAGCTATGTCTGTGACTACGACTCCCATCATGCTATTGCCTCCACCCCACTTCCCAGCATTCCCATACTTACTTGCTTTTGTGGGGAGTTCAGTGTGTGTGGGTGTGAGAGCAATGGCAAGATGGCTGACAGTGGTGTCCTGCTGTTGGTTGGTGTGCAGTACCCAGCATGCCCTTGTGCTCCCCACGACACAGCAACAGTGTCAGACATCTTTGATGGGCCTTTCCACTCTCTGTGGGATGTGCATGCGTGAGTGTGAGCTTGCTGGGCCATGTGGTGGGGGATGTAGAGCTGTGACTACGACTCCCATCATGCTATTGCCTCCTCCCCCTTCCCAGCATGCCCATGCTTCCTTCCTTTTGACTCTGCTTCCCTGTGGGGTGGGCTGGCTGTGCTGACAGGATGGCTGGGAGTGTTGTCCTGGCAGTTGTTTGGCTAGAGGTCCCAAGAGTGTCCCTGTGCTTCACACAACATAACCCAGGGTGGTGGTTCTTTGTGGGATCTTGTGTTAGGATGGGGGCATTGCATTCTACCAGGTGGGTTCTGTGGAGTTTGTGTTGGGGGGTGTGAGGGGAGGTGCTTGTGACTATGGTCAGTGCTGCAAGTCCCCCTTCCCACCCAGCTAGCCAGATATCCCACCATGGAACGTGCTTGCATTGCAGGGAGTGTAAGTTGTCTCTCAGGATGTCATTCAGTGGTGTCCTGCTGTTTGTTGGTGCACAGTTGCCAGCAGGGCCTTGTGCTCCCCACAGCAGTAGCCAGTGTCAGCCATCTTGTGAGTCCTTCTCAACTTCCTGTGATGTGAGCATGGTTCAGGGTGGTGTTGATGGGACAGTTGTGAGGGTGAGCTATGTCTGTGACTACGACTCCCATCATGCTATTGCCTCCACCCCACTTCCCAGCATTCCCATACTTACTTGCTTTTGTGGGGAGTTCAGTGTGTGTGGGTGTGAGAGCAATGGCAAGATGGCTGACAGTGGTGTCCTGCTGTTGGTTGGTGTGCAGTACCCAGCATGCCCTTGTGCTCCCCACGACACAGCAACAGTGTCAGACATCTTTGATGGGCCTTTCCACTCTCTGTGGGATGTGCATGCGTGAGTGTGAACTTGCTGGGCCATGTGGTGGGGGATGTAGAGCTGTGACTACGACTCCCATCATGCTATTGCCTCCTCCCCCTTCCCAGCATGCCCATGCTTCCTTCCTTTTGACTCTGCTTCCCTGTGGGGTGGGCTGGCTGTGCTGACAGGATGGCTGGGAGTGTTGTCCTGGCAGTTGTTTGGCTAGAGGTCCCAAGAGTGTCCCTGTGCTTCACACAACATAACCCAGGGTGGTGGTTCTTTGTGGGATCTTGTGTTAGGATGGGGGGCATTGCATTCTACCAGGTGGGTTCTGTGGAGTTTGTGTTGGGGGGTGTGTGAGGGGAGGTGCTTGTGACTATGGACAGTGCTGCAAGTCCTCCTTCCCACCCAGCTAGCCAGATATCCCACCATGGAACGTGCTTGCATTGCAGGAAGTGTAAGTTGTTTCTCAGGATGTCAGTCAGTGGTGTCCTGCTGTTTGTTGGTGCACAGTTGCCAGCAGGGCCTTGTGCTCCCCACAGCAGTAGCCAGTGTCAGCCATCTTGTGAGTCCTTCTCCACTTCCTGTGATGTGAGCATGGTTCATGGTGGTGTTGATGGGACAGTTGGGGGGGGGCAATATGTGTGACTGCGACTCCCATGATGCTATTGGCTACACTGACTTGGCCAGCATACACAGAATTCCTTCCTTTGAGTGGTCTTCACTGTGTGTTGGTGTTGTTGTGGTGGCTACATGTGTGGATGTGTTTGTTAGTTCTATTTGTGCCACTGCCTAGCTGTAGTTGTAGTTGTGTTTGTACATGTGTTGGCACAGTTGGATGTGACTTTTTTGATGGCATGTGTTGTGTTTATCTGACTGACATACACATTTTGGGATGATTCTGTTCTGGTTGCTGTGTAATTGCTATGAGTGCATGGTTTGACTCTCCCTTGACAGTGATGTGTGTGTTTTGTGGCAGTATATTGTGTACATTTGTTGTGTACTCACCAGGCTCTGGGATGTCCTCTAGTCCATATACGCTCACTGGCGGAAGGATGGCCCGCACCTTCTCCTCCCAGGGCCTGAGGTATATTGGCTTGGCAGGAGGGCCACTGCCGGTGTATTGGCTGTTGATGTAGTCTTTCTTCAGCATGTCCCGTACCCTCCTGCGCACGTCATACCACCTGTTCTGGATGTCGCTCTTTGTGCGCCGACATGGTGATTGTGCGTTCACCCTGTTGATGATCCTCTCCCACATCTTGGTTTTCTGCGACATGGGGGTCTGTTGGACCAGTGTGCCAAACAGCTGTGGCTCCACCCTGAGGATCTCGTCTACCATGACTTCCAATTCACTATCTAGGAACTTGGGATTCTTCTTGGGGGGCATGGTGATGGGTGGTGATGGTGAGTGATGTGTGTGTTGGTGTGCAGGTGAGGGTGTGTGAGTGTGTTTTGCAGGGTGTATGTGAGGTAGGTATTTGTTGGTGTGCTGATGGTGTGTGGCTTGTGTGAGGGATGAGCTGTGTGTGTGTGGTTGCTTTCTCTTGGGTGCTGGCAGTGGAATGGCATTTGCAAAGGCTCATGGTTGTGATTTGTGTCCTTTATATAGGTGGAGTTGTGGGTGTGTCTTTGTTCTCTGTCCCCACCCCCCCCAGTATTTATTGGCTTGGTAATTGCTGGTTTGGCCTTTTTTTGGGTGATTTTTCCTTTGTGCTGTTTGTGTATGTTGGAAACGTTATTGTGACCGAGTCGGACCCTGCATTAGTCTCGTACGGTGTTCTCCGTTTCGTTCACGCTGTGTTTGTGCAGTTTTCTATGCTGCGTACGCGTCGGTCGCGGTGTTTTGTGTTGCTTCGGCTCGGTTTTGTATACGTGTCGGTCGTACGGCTTGTCCTCCGTCCGACTCGCTCGTGATTTTCGCGCCTTGCATCGTACTTTGCGGTTTGGAGTTCGCGTGTACGTTTTGGTCGGATTTGTTCCGGGTGCGTGTCGGTCGGTTGGATTCGCGTGTTTTTCCGGCCGGATTGCTGTTTTCCGTGCGGCTCGGTCGGTCGACTTGGTTTCGGTACGTGTCGGTCGGATTTTTCGCGCCTTGCATCGTACTTGGCGTGTCGTGCGCCACGGGTACGTGTCGGTCGGTATTATTTCCGGATCCGAGTCGGTCGGTGCTTTTTCCGGCCCGAATCGGAATCGACCCCATAGTCTCAGGTATTGGGTCACTGATTCAACCTTTGTCAGAGTTCTAAGACTGGTTCCTAAAACCTATAGTCCAAAAATCAACATCATACTTGCATGACACAAGAAATAAAATCACTGATTTTTGCAAATGATCTCTGGAATCTGGGGAATTTATTCCACGAACCAAGTTATAACAAGCAGGATCTATCTCCTTATTCACAATTGTTCATTAATTTTGGTGGACCCTGGGGTGTGACCACCTGACAGGTTATCTTGTATCCGTATAGCGAATTAGGGTCTTGACTGTTTGCACGTGAACCCCATCAGCTGAACACCCCTGCAAAACATTAACCAACCTAATTTTGTGTTGCCTGTGTCCAGCTAATGGGTGTAAGTGTTTACAAAACATTCTCGCTTCTAATGCAACATAGGTGTCTAGAGGTATTGAACACCTTATAAATCCTGAGTTCAAAACATTAATGCTGTCATTGACATATTCACCTCAATCAATCAATCAATCAATCAATCAATCAATCAATCAATCAGGGGCTTGTATAGTGCGGCTACTCACCCGTGAAGGTCTCAAGGCACTGGGGGTGGGGGGCTGCTGGTCGCACTGCGTGGAGGATCATTCAAAGAGCCAGGTCTTGAGGTCCTTCTTGAATTAGGTCAGCGAAACGGATTGCCTGAGGTAGAGGGGCAGGGTGTTCCAGGTCTTGGTGGCGAGGTAGGAGAACGAACTTCCTCTAGTTCTGGTCTTGTGGCTCCTGGGGACGGAGGGAAGGGCGAGTGGGGTGGAGCGGAGTTGTCTGGCGGGTACATGGAATGAGAGGCGGTGATTCAGGTATGCTGGTCCTGCGTCGTGTAGAAATTTGTAGGTGTGAGTGAGGAGCTTGAAAGTGAGTCTCTTGTTGACTGAGAGCCAGTGGATTTGTCAGGGGTGTTGCATGATGTGGCTGTGGCGGGGGATGTCAAGGACCACTCTGGCTGGTGCGTTTTGAATGTTCTGTAGTTTCTTGAGCTGTTTCTGGGGGACGCCGGCGTAGGGTGCGTTGCCGTAGTCTAGTCTGCTGGTGATGAGTGCATGGGTGACCGTCTTTTTGGATTCTGTCGGGATCCATCTGAATGTCTTTCGAAGCAGGCGGAGCGTGTGGAAGCAGGCTGAGGAAACTGCGTTGATTTGGAGGTTCATTGTGAGCGATGAGTCCAGTATGATGCAGAGAATGCGTGCGTGGTCCTTCGGGGTGAGGGGGATCCCAGAGCGGCTGGCCACCATAAGTAATCGCAGGCTGAAGGGGTGGGTCCCAGGATGAGTGCTTTGGACTTGTCCTACTTGAACTTGAGGCAGCTGTCTTTCATCCAGGTAGCAACGGCCTCCACTCTACTGTGGAAGTTGGTTCTGGTGGTTGTGGGTTTGTTGGTGAGGTAGTGGATCAGCTGGGTGTCGTCGGCGTAGGAGACGATGTTGAGTCTGTGACTTCTGATGATGGCTGCGAGGGGGGCCATGTAGAAGATGAAGAGGGTAGGGCTCAGGGGGAACCCTGGGGCACTCCACAGCTGTTCTCTGTGGGTTCTGAGAGGAACAGTGGTAGTCTAACTCGCTGAGTCCGGCCGATGAGAAAGGAGTTTATCCAGTCCAGTGCCTTGTCGCGGATGCCGGCGTTGTGGAGTCTCGTGATTAGAGTGCGGTGGGAGACGGTGTCAAAGGCGGCCGAGAGGTCTAGTAGGATGTGGGCTGCGGTCTCGCACGGGTCGAGAAGGGAGTGTATGTCATCGGTGGCGGCAAGGAGTGTGGTCTCCGTTCTGTAGTTGCTTCAGAAGCCGGATTGGGAGATGTCAAGGACGTGGTTCACTTCGATGAACTCAGAGAGTTGGGCGTTGATGGCCTTCTCGATGACCTTGGCTGGGAAGGGGAGGAGGGAGATGGGTCTGAAGTTCTTGAGGTCTGTCGGGTCTGAGGACGGCTTCTTCAGCAGGCGTGCTTCCAGTCGTCGGGGAAGGTGGTAGTTTCGATGGAGCAGTTGATGGTGCAGCGAAGCTGGGGGGCGATGGCAGCGGCTGCTCTGTGGAAGATGTGGTATGGGCAAGGATCCATCGGGGCTCCTGAGTGGATGCTTTTCATGGTCTTGAGTGTGTCCTTTGTTGTGAGTGAGGTCCTGCAGAGCACAGTCTGTTGGGGTGCGGTGTGGTTTTGTGTGATGGTGGCGGGCATAGTGGCTGGGTCTAGGGTGTCGAAGCTGTCGTAGATCTTCCTGACCTTGAGGTGGAAGAAGGTGCCAAGTTTGTTGCAGAGGTCTTGGGAGGGAGGAACGTCTGTGGCCTCGCTGTTGGGCCTGGCAAACTTCTTGGCGACGGTGAAGAGTTCTTTGCTCTTGTGTGCGTTGTAGTCGATTCTGTCTTGGAGGGCTGTCTTGGTTTTGAGGAGGAGGTACTGTGAGTTGACGGCGGATTTGAAGGTTGCATGAGTTTCTGGGGTTTTGTTGTTCCTCCATCTCTTCTCAAGTCGTCTGCCGGTGCGTCTGAACCTGTGGAGGGTGGGAGTGAACCAGCTGGCTTTCTTGGACTGTTGCTTGTCTGGTCTTCTCTTGAGCAGTGCCACGGTGTCTGTGCAGTTGGAGATCCGCTGGCGGTAGCTTGCTGCGGTATTGGCGTCCGTTGGCAGAGTGGTTGTTCTGAGGGAGTTGATGAGAAGTTCTTCGGTAGCCTTGATCCAGCAACGATGGGGGGGGGAGGCGTTGAGGGTGGTGGTGTACGGTGGGCGTGGTGAAGACAAAATGGACGCAGTGGTGGTTGGTCCAGGAGGGTTTGTGGTGTGACTGTAGCTGATGTTCCCACTGGCGGATAAGATGGAGTCGAGCATGTGTCCGGCTGTGTGGGTTGGTGTTGTGATTAGCTGCTTGAGTCCAATGTTGGCGAGGTTCTCCAGAAGAGAGGTGGTGTTCTAGTCACTGGGGTTGTTCATGTGGAAGTTGAGGTTTACTAGTAGGATGTAGTCGGTGTATGCGAGAGCCAGGAGTGCGATGAGGTCTACGATGGCGTAGGTGAAGGGCAGTCGGGAGATGGGGGAACTGTAGACGGGGGTGCTGCAGAGGGTGGTGTTGGTCCGGATCTGGAAGTGGAATAGGAGGTGCTCCATGGTCGTCATTGGGTCATTAGAGTGCGTGGTCAGTCGGAGTGTACTCTTTTGGACGATGGTGATTCCTCCTAAAGGGCAGTCGGGCGCTCCTTGCGGGTGACTTTGTAGCTGTCAGTATGGCGACGGCGATGTCTGGTCCAGAGCAGGGGGTTAGTCCAGGTTTCCACGAAGAAATAGATTTCAGGTGATGTGGCATTGAAGAGGTCCCAGATTTCTGTGGTGTGTTTGTGGAGGGACCACACATTGAGGAGGATGCAGTTGATCTGGGCGGGTGCGCTTTCCGTCGGCTGGGCGGCCAGAGGAGCTGGCGTGTTGGCGTGGGTGACGGTTCAGTTGCAGTTCCAGCAGGCAAAGGGTCCATGGGTCTTCTTCCGTGATGCTAGATGGCAGGTGGAATGGTGTCCAGGGTTGAGACGAGGAGGGTGCTGGGGTCATAGCAGTGGAATGTCCAAGAAGCAGGGTCCCTGGAGCTGGGCACGGTCCAGGCACGGACAGGCACAGACGGGCTTGGCATTGGAGCGTCTTTGGCATGCCAGTGGCGCAGCCGCACAGCGGCCACCATTAAGTAGTGCTGCAGGGGGGCTGGAAGGCAGGAAAATGCAGGAAGGGACACTGGAGGGGGGATTGGCTGCAGGGGATGGCAGGGGCAACGAGGGAGAAAAAACAGGAGGGAAAAGAAAAGAAAACGAGGTAGAGGCAGAAATAAAAAGAGAGAGAGAAACGCAGAAAGAGAGACAGAAAAAGCAGAAAGAGAGACAGAAGGGCAGTCAAGCAGCAGAGAGGGTAAACATCCTGAACAACCACTCTGGAACAACGAGTTCCGGAGTCACGAAAGCGGAACTCCGCCCTGCCCGAACAACGACTCAGCCTTAACCACGCATGTGCGTGGTTAAGGCTGATTCGGTCTAGTGTTCGGGCAGGGCGGAGTTCCGAGGAGCGTCGCACAGGAGATCGTCGAGGAACAGGTAAGAGGGGTAAATTTTCAGGGGGTGGTGGGGGTTTAGGTTTAGTTTTTAGGGGTTTGGGGTTTAGTTTTAAGGTGGGGGAATTAATTAAAATGGTTTTGTTTGTTTTTAGGGTGTGGGTGATCGTGTATATTATTAGGGAAGGGAGAATTAGTTATTAGGGTTTGTGGGTGATCGTGTTTATTTTTAGAGTGGGGGAATTAGTTTTAGGAGGGCGGGGGAGATTGGTGTTAGTATGCAGGGGTTGGGGGGGTTTGGGGTTAGATTTTAGGGGTTTGGGGTTAGTTTTTAGGGGGTGTGCGTGATCGGGTTTGGATAAAGGATGTGTTGGTGAACGAGTATATTTTTAGGGTGGGAGGGAATTAGTTTAGTGTGTGTGGGTGATCGTGTTTACTTTTAGGCTGGGGGAAAATCGTTTTTAAGGGGTGGGGGGATCGGGGTACTAGTTTGAAAAGAAAAGAAAAGAAAACGAGCCAAAGGCAGAGGCAGAGGCAGAAATAAAAAGAGAGAGAAACGCAGAAAGAGAGACGGAAAAAGCAGAAAGAGAGACAGAAGGGCAGTCAAGCAGCAGAGAGGTGATGCTCTACCACTGGACCACCAGGGATGATGGGCAGGCAGGAGCCTGTGGGTGGAGGATGGCCTCGAGCTCCAGACCTCTGGGTCAGCAGCAGCAGATGGGGACAGCAGCAGCTACCAGACGGTGCTGCGCTGTGGAAGGAGCAAGTCCACTAAAGAAAAGTGGACACCTAATTATAACGTTACTTTAACCTTTGTTTTTTCAGTCAATATATAAATAAATATAAAATAAAAAAGTAAAATATATATGTGTGTATATATATATATATATATATATATATATATATATATATATATATATATATTTTATTTTTATTTTTTTTTATTTTTTTTATTTACAGTGTTTTATATAGTACGAACAAGACCCTTACTGGTGACAGAGCACTTCACAATTATAATAAGAGGTAGTTATTACACAAACAAAAAGTGAGATACATGAAACAAAAGAATACTGTTTCCGCCAGATAGGCTAGAAAATAATACATATATACAAATTGGTATAGATACATAAGCAAGTAGAAGTGAGAGAGACAGGAACCCATAGTCGTTCATAAATACTGGCATGGGCGGAGACCAATAGGTATTGGGACGGTGTATAGATGTTGGGAGAGGAAAAACATCTTGGATCTTGAGGATATGAACAGAGGCCTGGGAAAATGGAACATCAGACAGGCAGGTATGCAGTGTGATTGACGGGAGGGGGGTGTGGCCTAAGGGTGAGAGGAATCTATTGGCTAGTAGCAGTTTAGCTTCTTTCCTGAAGATGGAAGTAGAAGGGTTGCACCTGGTTTCCGGGGTGGAGGGATTCCAGATAGTAGGTGCAATTCCAGAAAAGGATGGATTGTAGGTTTTCTTTTCATTGAATTTATGCGACTTAAGTAGCAAAGAGCTTGAACTTCTAGATGGTCTGTTTCCACCAGATAGGGTCAATTTCTTGGACAGGTAAGAGGGGGTGTTGTGGTGTAGTGCTTTGTGGGTCATATAGCCAATTTTGACATGGATCCTCGCCTCAAAGGGTTGCCATTTCAGCGATTGAAGGTCGGGGTTATGTGATCTCTTTTTTTGTGTCAGTGATGAGCCTTGCTGCTGCATTCAAGGTTGCTTTCAGTGGTGCGAGTTTAGTTTTTGGGACGCCCACAATGGTAGCACCACCATAGTCAAGTTTAGATATTACGAGAGCATAAACCGCTGTTTTGAGATCTGCAGTAGGAAGGAATGGTTTTAGTTTTCTTAGAGCACGGAGATGATGGTTAGCTCATCTGGTGGCGGCACTTATGTGCTTTTGCATTGAGAGGTCATTGTCCAGGATTATTCCTAGTGATTTAGCTGAGTCAATGATGTGTGGGGTGCAGTTCAAGGCAGTGAGGTGTGGGATGCAGTCACAGATCCTAGGGGTGATTCTGGGTGGAGGGATCAGAAAGAATTCTGTTTTAAGGGCGTTAAGTTTGAGGTGGTTGCGAGTCAGCCAGTGTTGGGTTTAAGTCAAGGTGTTGAGGATTCTGATGTCATCGGGAGAGGTGATTCTCATGTAGAGTTGAGTATTGTCTGCATACATATGGTAGGAGATGTGAAAGAGTTAAAGGATTTTGGTTAAGGACTCCATGTATAGTTTCAAAAGTGTCGGGAAAGAGTGGTACTTGCGGTTAATTAGAACCCACTGAGATCTGTTGTGAAGGAATGAGGAGAACCATTTTAACATGGTGTCGGAGAGACCATCTTAAGTTCTAATAGGTTCAGAAGTGTTTCAAGATTGACAGTGTCACATGCCGCTGATAGGTCCAGTAGTATTAGTAAGCAAGATTCAGTCTGATCGAGGGAGCAGGGAGCATAATCTACAATGTAAACCAGTTGTAGGTGCACACAATTTTCTAATAGTATAGCCAAAGTTGGGATGTTGGAAATCGGACGATAGTTGTTAGGGACATACTGGTTGGAGTTTGAGTTTTTAAAGATAGGAGTCACCTGACCACTTTTTAGCTAGTCTGGTATTGAGCCTTGGGTAAGTGCGGCATTGATCATTCTGGTCCAAAAGGGTAATAGAAGGTGAATGGACTCATTGAGAAATTTGGAGATTAGGGGATCCATGAAGTGATTGGAATATTTCAGAGAGGTTAGAGTTTTAAAATGTCATTTTTCATGAATGGTTTTAAAATAGGACCTGACTGCTTTGTTTTTAGGTTTGTGGGGAGAGGATATGGGGCGTTCTTCCTGAGCAACGGGAAAGGGGTGTGGGTGAGGTAAGCAAGATAAGAGTTTCAGGGCATTCTGGATCTCGGTGGTGATTAACATGGTTTTCTCAGCAAAGAAGGAGGAAAAGGTTCCGCAATTCGGTAGAGTTTTGTTGTCAGAGGCTGGGGCATGGCTTTCTCTGGTCGTTTGGTTTTTGATAAGTTTGAAGAGTTTTTTGGACGATTAGTTGCCGAGTCAAGTTGATTTCGAAACAATGTTGCTTAGGAGCTTCTAATGTGTCTATTGTAGGAGCTCCTTCTTTGTCGTAGAAGTGAAAGGTTGGTCATACCAGGAGTAATGCCATTTTGAAAATAGTATATATACTCCCTCTTAATGGGATTAGTGTTGCAACAAACATGAAAAAATCTGACATATAAAGTGAATCACATCAGTGCCACAAAAAATAGCATCCAGGTAAAATCTGTGGCCCAGCGGTAAGCCTTCCTGGCTCAGGGATTTCACTTGCTGTGTGGGTTACAGATTGGTGAAACAGCAGACATTTATTTCCCAGTACACCATTTCTACTGCATTTACATAGATGACAATATTGACCTATGATAAGTGCTATTGTGTGATTTGTAAGACGTTAGGGGTGGAGCTTTCGAACAGAAGCTGTGAACTTTGGAATATTTTACTCTGGACAGTAAATACACTTATAATATTAGCGCTGCCTTTGAAAAATGTGGTGTAGTTACACCCTGATGCCATCGGAGACCACAGGAGGTCCGTGATGGCATGGTGCTGGTTGCCTCTGCCATAGCTGGGAATGGGTGGTTGACAAAAAAATAAGAAATAAAAAATACAGGGTTTCAGAAAATGAAAAATAAAAGCACATGGGCAGTCAAAAGGAGATAAAAAGTAAAAACAAAGATGAAAAAATAGTAGAGCGGGACAAGAAAGCGGTGGATAGGCGTGGATGGGCACCGGAGTTAAGGAAACAGTGAGGTATAGCCAGACAAAATGGCTATAGGGTTGAGCAACACAGACTGCTGTTTCACATTATTTTTTGAACCTGAAATGCATCTGCAGTGTCATTTTCTAACATGAGGAGCAAGAGATGCACTTCCTGTAATTATGGGTATTTTAAAAAAAAAATTATAATTACGTGGAAGCAAATTACATGAATTTCACACAGCCCTACTGACTATGAACCACCTCTGTGTGGTCAGTGTGCCTCACGATGGCTCCTTTGCTTTTGTGCTTGCGTCTGTAATATGGTGCGGGCACAGAGGCTGAGTGTTTTCTCACTGGCATGGGGCCACACTGCCAAGTAAGGGACGGTACATCCCTTTAAGATTGAGCCGCACTACAATTGTGTCAGTACGATCTTTAATACAGAAGTGGCCGCACAAGCGTCTGTGGTTCCTTTTGAAATTCCAAAGTTTTCCAGGCTGCGGAAAGTAGGCACACATACGTGTTCCACCCTCAGCACTCTTAGTGTAATACGGCCGCTGGAGTCTATTAATACAGAAGCATGTATGGATTGATCTGTGGATTTTTTACTGGGAAGTTTAAGTTGCTTATGAGATCATGTGCTTTCTAATCTAGTTGATGTCTTCTCGATCAAGAAAAATGTTAATTTTTTTAAGGAGATATTTTGAATATTTATGAAGAAATATGGGGGCATATTAGCAAGACCCACGTTAAAATTATCGCCGTTTTAGCGGCAGGAAACTGCCGCTAAAACGGCGATAATGGGCTTGCTAATATGCGTTATGGAATTCAATAGAAGCCCAGGTTAGATGTGCAGGACATCTAACCTGGGCTCTATTGAATTCCTATAACGCATATTAGCAAGCCCATTATCGCCGTTTTAGCGGCAGTTTCCTACCGCTAAAACGGCGATAATTTTAACGTGGGTCTTGCTAATATGCCCCATTGACTGTTTCCAAAGAGTACATTTTTGTTTTTACTGAAAAATCCCATTTACCCCATCTGCATTTAGCCTATCTCTGATATGGTATTTCAGATTGCATTACTCCTACATGCCTACAATAGAGTCTCTGACATGGACATGAACTGTAGCACAGTCAGATAGGAAGCCAAAACTGAGGGTGAAGTGTAAGAGTACAGGCATCTCACAACCATATTCTCCTCACTTATTTGAGTGAGGGTGATGCATCGTGATGGCTGGATTTGTCACATGCTAATACTTTGTTGTACTAGCACTTTAATCTGAACTTAGACTGCTGCTAATCTTTATTGCACTATCATTTTTTTTTAACTGTTTTTATTAGGGGTTGTATAACAATCTTTGGGGGATTTCTAATTTGGGAGGCTAATCTCGTCTAGTGGTGTGTTTGACAATGTGAGCAGGAGGTGGGACGACTGTTCTAAGGTTAGTGATCTCATTGCAATGAGACTCGCTTATTTAAGCGAGGGCACTGCACGGCCATGCCTATGGCAAGCCCGTCTGTGCCCGTCCATGCCTGGACAGCGCCAGGGGCCAGGACCCATAGCCAGTATACCAAGGCTGAATTATTGAGTCTGAGCCCCACTCCGCTTACAGCATGCAGGGCCTCCTTCAATCTAGGCCAGTGGGATTCACACTGCGATCAGTATGGATTCTTGCTCCAGAACCCCACCACACTAACCATTAAATCTTGTCCTGGCTCTAGATCCTGTACCTCCTATACTTATGTAACTAAACTGTAGATCACTGGCTAAGCACATGTTTGAATTACATGACTTTCTTGAAGATCAGATGCCATTTTTCTAATGGAGACATAGCTCCACGAAGACTCTTCCCCCGATATGCTACAGACTTTTTTCATCGTCAGGCAGGATGGGCTCTCTAAAAGAGGAGAAGGCATTGCAACAATCTTTAAGAAAGAGTTTCAATGCTCCTTTTCTGAACTTGCTATCAAGGACTGCAAAGCTGTCTTCTTCTCCCTTGCACTCTCTAGCAATGTTGCTATATCAGGAGCTCTTATTTACTGCCCTCCATAGCTGCTGCTGAACTTGCCCACTTTACTAGCGGATACATTGTCCCCTTTAGCCATGCACTACTCAAATCTGTTAGTATTAGGTTATTTCAGTGTTCATTTGGATGATACTTGCTGTCCTGCTGTAAAAGCCCTAGATGTGGAAATGGGGAGTCTCCAGCTCTCCCAGCACATCTTTGCCCCCACGCATAGATTAGGGCACACACTTGACCAAATGTATCTCATGCTAGAACATCTGAGAATTCTGTTCTCCCCCCTACGTAGGTGCAAAGATTGTCAAAAGTGACTCCCAAGAGGCTTAACCAGGCCCTCAGTAACAACTATCTGACTTTTGATAGCTGTGTTGACAAAGCCAGCAGTCAACCTGATGACTGGTTCAGGGGTGCATTAGACCAGATTGCTTCCATTACAAAACTAGTTGTCCACAAAAGTAAACAGTCAGCTGCATGGTTTTTCGCTGAACTCCAGGCTCTTAAAAAGAAATGGAAGAAGCTTGAACATTTCTGGTGTAAATCCTATGATCAACGTAGCAGAGGCAACTATAAGATAGCCCAGGAAACTTATCATTTGCACATTAATCAGTTACACCAAAAGTACTGATGTAAGGAAATCTCTGCCTCTAAGAATCCCTCTCGTGAAGTCTTTCAGATCATTAAATCCCTTGCGTTATTAATGGCTGTTGCACCCTCCTCATGTCCTTCGGTTGAGAGTTGTGATGCCCTGGCCTTCTTTGCTGAAAAGGTTGGAAGCATTTGAGGCTTCCTTTTCATCAGAAGCTAGAAATTACTCACAACTGAATGAATGAATGAATGAATGAATATGAGATTTGTAGAGCGCGAACTAAGCCCAAGGGCGTCAAGGCGCTATAAGCGGACATAAGGGTGCAGAGCAGAGAGACATGCTCATACCGAGGTCAGTGAGAAAAGCCAGGTCTTTAAGGCCCTGCGAAAGAGGGAATGGGAGACCTGGCTAGAAAGCTGTTCCGGGAGGGAGTTCCACAGTTTAGCAGCAGCAGTGGAGAAAGCTCTACCTCCCTATGTAACCTTCTTGAATCTCGGTACAATAAGCAGGTTTTTATCTGCAGACCGGAGCCGTCTGCTAGGAATATAGCGATGTACAATAGCCTTAATTGCCTCAGGACCTGACCCATAATAGGCAACTGGAGACATGGTTTGACCTGATAGGTGAAGGTGTTAAGCTTCATCGCTTCTGTCCTATCCAAATTGAGGAACTCACGTCTCTCTGCTCCACTGTTAAATTGGGGTCCTCGGCTGACCTCATTTCCCCCACCATCCTGGAGCAGCGATGTGAAACTATCCATCCAGTCCAATGTGAATTTATTAATGTGTCCTTGGCCCCTGGATGTGTTCCCCAGCAATGGAAGCCTGCTATGGTGGTACCTGTTCTCAATAAACCACTTCTTGGACCCTCCAAACAGGAAAACTACTGGCCCATATCATTGCTACCCCTATTTTCAAAAATCATTGAGCAGCACATGAATAGCCAGTTGTGCAGTTATCTGAAGGATGATAATCCACTGCATGGGACTCAATCTGGCTTCCGGCCCTTATATAGCACCAAATCCACACTGTTGCTGGCCTCTGAATCAGCTCGTCAGATTATGGATGAGGGGGACACAGCGGCCATCTTGATGTTGGACCTTAGTGCCGCCTTTGATATGGTGTCACACAATATTCTGCTGAAGAGGCTTTGGAATTGTATAAGGGGCAGCAATGCGTTGCATTGGCAGTCCTCTTTCCTGTCAGGACTCACCCTCCAGGTCTCTCAGAAACCTTTGAAGTCCCCGGTGTGCTCCCTGCAGCACGGAGTTCCACTGGGCTCTTCACTCAGCTTGACTCTTTTCAATGTGTATGTCCATCCTCTGGTGGAAGTCATTGAGCGACACAGGTTTTCTATTATCTCATACGCCGGTGACACACAAATTGCCATCACCCTGTAGCAGAACAGCGACATTGTGGTCTCCTCACTTTGTGAATGCCTATCAGAAGTAGCAGGCATGGATGGACTCAAACTGTCTGAAACTTAATGCTGGGAAGACGGAGGTAGTAGTCCTAGGCAAGCACATCTACATCTGGTCCAATGCCTGGTGGCCCGGTGACCTAGGTCCTCTACCCATATCTAAGACCAATGTTAAAAACCTAGGCATCTGGTTTGATATAAACTATCTCTTGATGCTCGGACCATTGCCCTAGCAAGAAAGGTCTTTGGCATACTGAGATCTCTAAGGAAAGTCCTCCATCTCCTACCAGGAGCTGCCCAGAAAACTGTGATCCAGGCACTAGTGATATCCAGGCTGAACTATTGCAACCTCCTGTATCTGGGTGTGTCCCAGGCCCATCTGAACAGACTACAGCGCGTCCACAACACGGTGGTTCAGGGATTTTGAAGCTCTCTGGGCTGGCCTCTAAGAGACCTGCACTGCGAAAACTACACTGACTTCCAATAAGGCTTGGAGTTCTTTTTAAAGCAGTCTGCTATTGCTTTAAGGTGCTTTCCTCCCAAGGTCCTCACTACCTTCAGCTGATTGTGAAAGTCTATGTGCCCACTAGAAACTTGAGATCAGCTGAAGCTACACAGGCCATCATCCCGAGATTCAAAAGGGCCAGAGCAGGAGGCAGCTCTTTTGGTCCCTAGCTCCGAAAGCCTGGAATACCATTCCTCTGGAAATTCGGCAAGCCCCGTCTGAACTCCTATTTAGGAAGAAGTTAAAGACCTGGCTTTTTGGCTTAGAGTGAGCTTTTCCATCAGACTGGGTAACCCCTCGTTCACTGTGTCAGAACCCTAGCGCTGGGATAAATCACATTATTATTACCGTGGTGGCTACCATGGGTGTGACTGGCTAAGAGCAAATCACAAGCTTAGAGGATTAATACGTCTTTTGCTCCATCTTGAAGCTAAGAAGCAACAATCACAATGCAGTCCCTGTTTGGTGGACATCAGGGAAGTTGATGTGCTGAGGAATCAAAAGATGCATTCACCCAGGTGCTGCTTAATACAGGTTTCATCTTTGTTAGAGGTAGGAAATACTGCAAAAACATGGATAACTTATTGTTTTGGAAGTTCAGTGGCCTGATTTACCATACCTGCCAGGTTCTTCATGCCCCTGCTTCTTAAACTGGTAGCCTTGTCCTTCTAAGTTAGTATTTTCCTTCATGCTCCAGAGTAAGCAGGAAAAGTTACCATGGAGAGTCTGCTGCCTCTGCAACTGGTGTCATTTACCTGCTCTCTGTTTTCTGAGTTCTCAAAAGGCTCTTAATGTCCATCGTCACCCATTGACTGAAAGACCACATGCCTCAGGTAATGGCTGAGCCAGTATATATCCCCCTAGAATCAGAACTAAGAATCAAACAAACAAACAAAAGACGTTATTGTTCGTGTTAATAAAAACCATAGCAATGTAACTACAATGCAGATATTTAAAATATAATATATGATTAATAAACAAGATGGCATGAAATGCCACGATCTCACCGGAGGCAGAAGTCTTCCTAAATCGTTAGAGAGAGAAAAATCACCAAGATATCACAGTTACAAGAGAATAATTGACTATAAAATCGCCATGTCTTGATGGAAAATATTCATCAGTAAATTGCCCAAGTGCTGTTAGTCTGCCTGGATCATTAACATAGAATAATCATCCATTTCGCCCATAAGCAATATTGACCACTAGTAATAAACAGCAGAACCTGTGCTTTACATATGATTGTTTCCCAAAATATTTGACCAAAATAAAAAATAAAACACCAATAGTGAGTCTATTAGAGCCTCCGTTCCTGTACTATCCAGTGATCTCGTTCACAACCACCCAGCAAACAGTACCTTAGCAAGTCATTTTGATCAGAATGAATTGCTTTTTTATGTAAAATCAAATATTTAATCATCTCACAATTAAGCTGAGGGTCTGCTGGATCAAGATTTTATTATCGCTGTTCTACATGATCGTATGCCCCTAACATTAAAACTCTGGGGCATATTATCAAGAACGACGTTAAAATTATCGCCGCTTTAGCGGCAGAAAACTGCTGCTAAAGCGGCGATAATGGGCTTGATAATATGCCCTTGAGAATTCCAATAGAAGCCCATGTTCTGGTGTAAACATGGGCTTCTATTGGAATTCTCAAGGGCATATTATCAAGCCCATTATCGCCGCTTTAGCGGCAGTTTTCTGCCGCTAAAGCGGCGATAATTTTAACGCCGTTTCTTGATAATATGCCCCTCTGTTTCTATAATAATACACATGGGGGCATATTAGCAAGACCCACATTAAAATTATCGGCGTTTTAGCGGCAGGAAACTGCCGCTAAAACGGCGATAATGAGCTTGCTAATATGCGTTATGGAATTCCAATAGAAGCCCAGGTTAGATGTCCTGCACATCTAACCTGGGCTTCTATTGGAATTCCATAACGCATATTAGCAAGCCCATTATCGCCGTTTTAGCGGCAGTTTCCTGCCGCTAAAACGGCGATAATTTTAACGTGGGTCTTGCTAATATGCCCCATGCTTTTTTAAAAAAAGGGGAATATGCAAATGAAAGGAATAAAATCCTTCTTCTCGGATCCACATAATCTACAGGATGTATGGCCACTGTACTTCCAGAATGGTTTGTTTGCCAAAGATGGGAATAGGTCAAATCGGATTCCCATCAGCTTTCTCCTTATATTTGCAGAGAATGTCCCATTTAAGTATGAGGCCAGTTTCAATTTGTCATAAGTTTGAAGGACCATCCAGGCATGCGTACAGCTAGTTAATCTATTTGTATCGTCTAACTAAGAGTGCCCTTTAGCAGCTTTATTTACAACTTGCAGAAATACAGGGAAGGACAGATTCTTATTCCAGAGCTCTGTTGTCTTTGTTAACTTCATCAACAAAAAAAGATATTTGCGGTAATTGGATTAAGGATCTGTTTCCAATGCCAACCATAGCAAGTTATTTAATAAACGTCCTCGATTTGACCTGATTGTATTACAGGTTTTTATTGTGGAATAGCTTTTCCCTAGGGCTTGTTGCATAAGACCAAATTCTAAGCAAACTTGTGCTGGAGAGGCATTCTATGGAAGTCTGAATACCCAATGAAAGGCGTTGACTTGCAGTCTGTCCAAAAGAAATGCATCTTTCCCATGCATGACGACACTTGCGTAAGCCTCAGTTGGAGGCAATTTGGCCGCTATAACAGTCAATAGTGCCTTGAAGGAGGGACCATCCAGTTTCTTAGTGAGTGCACATGACTCATAATTCAGATCATTTCCTTTCTTGGTACTGTATTGCTTGTTGTCTTGGATGGGTAATCTACTATCTATATACCCTCCTACATACTTGTAACTACTAACTTCCTCTAATGCATCATTGTCTAGCTTGATTTTGAGCGGTGGCCCGGGTCGATTCTTAATAATCATCGTTTTAGTTTTAGATTTTGTTATATTCATTTCAAGTTTATTAGCAATGACATCTTTTTTTAATTCGGTAAGAGATCTTTGGAGTCGCACTCTTGTTAATCTGAGCAATACTACGTCATCCGCATATGAAAGGTGTGACAAACGTAAAGGGCCCTGACACGGTGGAATAGAACTAACCTGGTCAAGTCTTGGGAACAAATCTGCCATTAACAAATTAAAAGTCGGGTTTGAGGCCTTTTTCCATAGGGATTTTCCTTGACAATCTTGTACCGTTAGTCACTTTAAATCCAAGTACATGTGCACAGTTGTCCAATGGCATGCAATGTTCTTGTTGGAAGTCCCTACTCCCTTAGTTTTCTTCACAAAATCCCCTGATCTATTTGGTCGAATGCTGCTTTGAAGTCTATGGAGCAGAGGTGCAGCTTTTTCGAAGACGCTTGCACATATCTGCTATGAGGTTAACAGCTCGGATATTCATGACTCTTCCAAACCCTCTTCGAAACCCTGTCTGTGTGACTGGGACCAGATTGCTCATGTTTGACCACTCTATAAGCTCCTCTAGAATTAACGACGTCCTATGTTGCTTCAGAATCTATTAATGCTACGAGCCTATAGTTGGCAGGGCTGGACCGATCTCCACCCTTAAAGACTGGGGGGCATATTATCAAGGAATAGCGATATTTATCGCTAACCGCGCTTAGCGCGAATTTTTTTAACGCCGCCTATTGCTGGAAAATATCGCTGAGATAACACCCTATTAACAAGGTTTATCTCCATAGCGATAAAATTTCCAGCGATAGCGGCAAAATGTGAGAATATCGCTGGAAAAGCAGCGATATTCTCGCATTAATGCAAGGATGGATTCAGCCTGACAATCCACCTCCTATACTTTAAACAGGTAAGTCATCCTCAGTAGCAGGTGTTAAAATCTAGCGATAAACGCGCTTAGCGCGATTTATTTTATCGCTTCGCCTGCCTTGTTAATAGGGGTTAGTTGTGTTAGCGACTGTTTACAGTCGCTTTTAGTGAGGAACGCCTACCTTGCATGTCATTAGCGATAATTATCGCTGACATGCAAGGCGATGTAAAACCCGGCCGCTAACGCCTGAAAGCTGTCGCTAACGCCTGTTAGCGACAGCTTGCTAATAGGGCGTTAAAAATATCACCGCTAAAGCGGCAAAAAGTGCCGCTAAAGCGGCGATAAAGCCCTTGATAATATGCCCCTGGGTTAATTATCGAATCTCTCCAGCTCGAGTCTGTTAATTCAACTTCTTTGTATAGCGCTGATAGCTGATTTGCAGGATTTAGCTTAAAAATAGCCTGCGGGAGGCCTTTTGGCCCCAGTGCTCCATCTCATCGTCCTGCTGTTATTACTTCCGCTACCTTTTGAGGTTGATAATACTGGACCTCATTCCCAGGCGGACAGTCCAGAGAAATGCACAGGTTACTATCACCCATTCTTTTGACCCTGATAATATCTTCTGTTGCAGTTTCGCCGGTGTTGCTGCTGCTTTCTTTAACCACCCACTCTTCCAAATTTTTATACATAGGCACAGGTCTTAGTGTAGTGGAGCCCCTGTCCTTAATAGAATGTCTCAAACATTCAGCTCGCACTGGGTTCTCAGAGTATGTGCCATCCGTGAACGTCTCAGTCAGATGGGTGACCCAACCTTCCTCTGGCACGCTTGATTTGTTTATTATGCTAGTAGACCTGTGATGCAGCGGATACAATAAAAACTATTTTCCTCCTAGGTCACTTATCGGTCATCCAGGGGCGACTTATATTTTCTCACATCCACATGACGATGGGGCCCATAACATCGCCTATCTCACACACACACACACCTTGATTTCCTCTACACCTTTACGAAATTCTATACTCCTAGGAGAACTAAATGAAAAACATCATTTATGTACCGCTGGAAGGAGCCGGGATACCTTATTACCTTAGTTATTTCTTAAGATATTCCTGCTCATTGTTTTGTCGATGGATCATCTAGTAAGAAATCAGTTTATAGTGATTAAGACCAGCTAAATCACAATAACCAATTACCAGTTTCACAATCATTTAGTAAAATAACCACTGAGTCGTTTGATTTAAGAATCTTAAATTTTATATAATTTTAAAGGCATGAGAGAGAATTTAGACTTTTTATTCAATTATTCATTCATTATTAATTCAAATATTTATTAAGCAAAATCAATTTTATTGCAGAAAGGAAATTTTGTCATGCAGCAAAACCCAAATTACCTGCCTATCTTCCTAATTTAGCCTAATGATTTCTAACCTAAGTTTAAGATTTAAAAATAACCTGATTCTCATACTCAACTGGAAAAATAAGACAGCAACAGAAACTTCAGCTCGTCAGCATCAGCTACCGCAACCCGTCTCATCTAACAGTCTTTCAGCATCTCCCGCTCAGTAAAATGGATCGATCTGGAACACCAAGCACTGGAAGCCACCAACTCCAACACCGACTCTGACTACCCCCTCCCACTAAGAGTAGGCCTTCTTATACCCTAATTCTAACTTTGCTAACTAAATTGTTGCAACATTAATAACGCGCTTTTCTCTCATTGGTCCACTCATTTCATCTATTCATTCTTAATCAAGTTCTCCCGGATCCAGCTTGTTCTTTTGGAATGTATATGTTCATTTCCTTTCTCACAGTTCAAGACATGTTTCCATCCGCTTCGATCAGTACATTTGTAACTTCTTTCGATACATTCGAGAACTCTGCAGGCATTGTCCTTTCTCTTAAAACGGTTTCCCACGATTCTTTGCTGATCACCACGGCACACTATCAGTTCAATTAGGTCACATCAGCCTTGACCATTCTTGCATCTTAGCCTCTCAACACCATCACGTGGTTAGCCTTTCTCCAACTTTTTCTCCCTTGTCACGCGTTTTCTCAGCACATGCGCACTCTAATAACCGGCAGCCATTTTATATCGCCACTCGATTAGACTTAGAAGCACTATTTAGAAATAAACAAAACATAATTAAAATAGAGAAACATAGCCTTTTCGTTTCCCTCCGTCATCTAGGTACCCCAATTAGTTATTACCTAGCAGAAAGCAACATTTAAGCTGTTCCTTACTTACCATCACTATTGTTTTTGCAACGACACGTTTATATTCTATGAAGCACAAATCATGCATTTATTATTTATTTAGTACGCAATTATTTTATGTTATAATTAGACACACAGACATTTGTTAATAGATTATTCAGCATATATACTTGCGTGTTACCCTTCCCTCACGTACATTGTTGATTAATACATTTAAACGAACATTTTTATTAATTATTTATAAAATTTGTTAGGGGTTAAAAAAAATTATTTTCTCTGCTCCATCAACTCCCCCCTTTGGTGATTTTTAAATCACCACATAAAACCCAAGTTATACTTCTTTTTCAGGCAGCATATGTCTTTCATCCTTTTGCTTTTTGTTAGTTATACATCTGTTTCCATTTCATCTTGTCTTCTTGTTTCTTTATACATGCTTTCTTTCATTTTCTCTAACTCAATTTCACCCATTTCTCTCTCTCTTTCTTTCATTATTCTGTTATTTCTTTTTATCTTATTTTGTCTTACTTTTCTTTTTATACACGTTATTACAATTTTCAACACCATGGCTAACAATATTGCTACAGTTGCTATTATAACTTTCCCTATCATTAGTCTACTCATTCTTGTTAACCAATTTGCTACTGAAGAAAACCCTCTACCAAGTTTTCCCAGGACACTTTCAACCTCCAGTGGAACTAGTTCTTTGTGCAAATTTGTAATATTTGTAATATACTTTTGTATATTTTCACTTTTATCAGGAATGTAAGTGCAACAATGTTGGACTTTCAGCATTCCACAAACTCCACCCTCTTTTGACAAAAGAATATCAAGGGCAAGCCGATTTTGCATCACCATAGCTCTCAGGGCAACCATTTCGGTATTTACCATCAATCATTATTTTATCTTTTGTTAAATCTCAGAAAATTGTGTCACTACACCTCAGAAATGACTTAGATGCCACTCTGCTTTCAAAAGTCTTTGCTTGGTACTTTCTTTTAATTCTTTCCAGAATTCTTTCGTTGTCACATCCGGTGATTTGTCATATCCAGTAAAATTGTCACATCCGGCAGAAGCACTTCAAGTCTTCACTTCAGGTTTGTTGCATCTCACCTTTACCCATTCGGTTTCTTAGTCTCGGGTTCTCGTGAGTGTTTCCTTCTTCTTTGTAATCCGTTAGAGCGATGTACAACCACTCAGGTGACTTGTATTTCGAATTCACTTTCTTTGTTCTTTTAGACTTTTGTAGTCTTTTTCCACTTGGCTTTTCTTGTTCCTTTTGACTTGTTATTTCATTCACCTGTTCAGCACTTTTTTCTCCTGTTCTTATTATTCTGTATCTCAATTTTCTTATATAGTTGCTGGGCCAATTGTCTCCTTTTCTTGGCCTTTTGGCTTCACCTTCTTTTTCTCCTCTTTCTGATTTCCAGTTTCTTTTTCTTGATTCAGTTCTTGTTTTCTCTTCTTCTCCGCTTTCTTCAGATTCTGTTTCAACTTTTTCACAATTGTCTCTTATTTTGAAACTTATGATCCCATCTTCTTTTACTGGTGGATCTGTCTTCTCCTTCTTGTGTTCCCTTATTACTGTCCCTCCTCGATGTTTTTCCGAATTGGTATTTATCTCACTCTCTGCTTCTAATTTTCCCTGTTCTTTTGTTTCACTATCTGTCCCTATTGCTCCTCGGGGTTCTTCTCGATTTTCTAGCTTTTTATTTGTCTCTTTCCCTACTTTGTCTATTAATATTACTTTTGAAGGATTTCCACCATAACTTGTACTTGGTTGCTCATTTCGATCATTTTCTTGTTCATTCTCTTCTCTAATTGGTTTAAATCCCCAAGTTCTCCTTCGAAATTCTTCACAGTTTTCAACTGAATCATCAGATCCTGAACTCGTGTCAGATATTTCCAGATGTCGACTTACAGGTCGATCTTCAAGTTCTGGAATTTCTGTAATTTTTCCCTTCTTCTTCTTCTTCCTCTTCCTCTTTAGAGGTGCTTGCAGTTGGGGTTTCCAGATGTCGACTTTCAGGTCGATCTTCAAGTTCTGGCACCCTTTCTCTTATTCTTTCTGTCCCAGTCGCTGAACTCTTATCCCATACTTCCAGACGTCGACTCAAATGTCGATCTGCAGGTTCTTGAACTCTGATTGTGTGGCTGGCATGGACCCAGTTTTTCACTCCTGCACACTTGACTGCAGTTGTTGTCACTAGGATTACCTGTCGTGGCTCGTCCCAGCGAGGAACTAGACAGTTTCTTCTCCTGTGGATTTTTATGCGGACCCAGTCTCCTGGATTCAAGTCGTGGGCTGGTTTTCTTTCAAGAGTGGTCGCATCCGGTCCAACCTGATGAAACACAGAACGCACCACATCAGCCAGTCCTTTGCAATAATCCAGTACTAGATCATCAGTTATAGTCAATAACTTGTTGACAGGTACTTGTGCTTGTCTCATTGCTCGTCCCATGATCACCTCATGAGGACTAAGTCCAGTTTTCTTTTCAGGAATGCTTCTGATGGTCATCAGGACAAGGGGCAGTGCATTGGGCCATTTGAGTCCTGTAGCTTGACACATTTTTCCTAACCTATTCTTAATTGTTCCATTAATTTGCTCTACTACCCCAGAAGCCTCTGGTCTGTATGCACAATGCAGTTTTTGTTTAATACTTAATGCTTCACAAATTAATTGAATCAACTCATTTTGAAAATGTGTTCCTCTATCTGTCTCAACCGTGACTGGAAAACCATACCTTGGAATGAACTCTCGCAGCATAAGTTTTGCTACCGTTATTCCATCATTCCTTCTAGTGGGGTATGCCTCCACCCAACGAGAAAACAAACAGACGACAACTAGAACATATTTTAGTCTGTTACAAGGGGGCATTTCGATGAAGTCTAATTGCATTCTAGTGAACGGACCTCCTTCTCGTCCTATTGTTCCTAGACTCACTATTGTCTTTCTTCCTGGATTAAACTGTTGACAAATAAGACATCTTTGACAAAGACTTTCAGCTATGGCTCTGAATTTTGGGTTATACCATGTTTGTCTAAAAAGTCTGATCATTGCATCTCTCCCAATATGAGCTTGTCCATGGTACATCCGTGCCATGTCTGCAATCATGCTATCAGGCATAACTGGTCTTTCATCTCTGTAAACCCACACACCATTGTTTTCTTGTCTTCTACATCCTGCTTTTATCCAGTAATCTTTTTCCTCATCATTTGCAGCTTCCTGTAACTGTCTCACCTCATCCCATGTCTCGACAGTGTTAGTAAAAAGCAAAGGAGAAGAGATATGCTCCCTTTCGCGATTCTTGTTTAGGGATACCATGTTCTCTGCACAATATTTGGCTATCTCGTCCGCGTAATTATTACCAACAGCTATGTAATCTTCATTTTTCTTATGTGCTTTGCATTTCACTACAGCTATCTGCTTAGGCAGCTGTATCGCCTCAAGCAGTTTCTTAACAAAATCTCCATTTCTGATAGGTGTTCCTGCAGACGTCAAGAAACCTCTTTGTGACCAAATCTGACCAAAATCGTGCACTATACCGAAACCGTACTGGCTATCGGTCACAATCGTAACTCGTACATTTCTTCCCAACTTACATGCTTGAATCAAAGCAATCAGTTCTGCAACTTGGGCAGACCTTATTCCTTTCAGACAAGACGCTTCCATCACAGTTGCCACTGTGCACACTGCGTAAGCTGCGCTTAGAACTCCTTCTTTCGTTCTCAAGCATGAGCCATCCACAAACATGACATAATCTGATTCTTTTAAAGGCTCATCCTTTATGTCAGCTCTTGGTTTTGTGCAATATTCCAGCACATTCAGACAATCATGATCTACTTCATCTTGTTCAATTATACTCTCTTCATCTGGCAATGATGTCGAAGGATTCACATTCATACATCTATCTATGGTCACATTTTCTGCACTCAAGATTACTTTTTCGTACTTAGTCAGCCGACTATGTGTCATGTACTGTGTTTTTGTTCTTGTCAAAAGAATCTCTACTGAATGGGGAACATATACTCTCAGTGGATACCCCATCACTATACCTTCACTTTGTTCCAGACTTACACAAGTAGCAGCAACAGCTTTCAGACATCCAGGCAACGCTTTTGCTATAGGATCTAAAACAGCTGAAAAATAAGCAATTGGTCTCTTCATTGTTCCATGTTTTTGTACCAGTACTGAAAATGCACATCCATCTCTTTCACTGCAGTACAATTCAAAATCCTTTTCATAGTCAGGCATTCCTAAAGCAGGGGCCTCACACAACTTCTTTTTCAACTCTTTGAAAGATTTCATTTCTTCGTCATTCAATTCAAAAGGGTCTTTTACATCCTTCTTGGTCAGTTTTTGTAATGGTTTAGCAATCAAGGAAAAACCACTTATCCATTGTCGGCAATATCCAACCATTCCCAGAAACATTCTTACCTCTCTTTGCGTCATTGGTGCTCTCATTCCTTGAATCATTTTTACTCTTTCTGTCGCTATCTTTCGCACTCCTTTCTCAATTTTATGCCCTAAATATTGGACTTCTTTTTGACAAAATTGCAATTTCGAAGGGGACACTTTATGTCCTCTTTTCTCTAGATGGTTCAGTAAAGCAATTGTATCGCTTACACATGCTTCTTTTGTTTTCGATGCCACCAACAGGTCATCGATATACTGCACCATCACTGACTTTTCTGGCATTTTCAAATCTTCCAGGGACTTCTTTAAAATCTGATTAAAGATTGAGGGGCTTTCTGTATACCCCTGAGGAATTCGGCACCATGCCAAAATACGCTCTCCGAACCGGAACGCAAATAATGGCTGGCTATCTGGATGTAAAGGAATAGAGAAAAATGCGTGACACAAATCTATCACTGTGTACCACTCAGCTTCATGTGGAATTTGGTATAGAATTACTGCAGGGTTTGGCACTATTGGACAACAAGGCACAACTATTTTGTTGATCTTTCTCAAATCCTGTACTATTCTATATGTTCCGTTTGGCTTTTTCAGTCCCATAATAGGTGAATTACATGGACTGCTCATTATTTCTTTTAGAATTCCCTGTTCGATCATTTTATTTATTACAGGAGTTATTCCTTCAATTATTTCTGGAGTCAATTTATACTGTGGCGTATTTGGGTAAGTTGTTCCTTCTTTTACTGTTACTTTTACGGGATCTACTTCTTTCATTAATCCAATATCTTCTCCTGTAAAATCCCACACATTTTCTTTCACTGCATTTTTCAGTTCTTTTGGAAGTTTTTCTGCATCAAATGCAGGAAACAAACCATTCATTTCAGGTTCCTGATTCATCAATGTTACTTTATACAATACATCTTCATCTGGGGTCTGAAATCCAATTCCATCTGGCGTACAATAAATTGTGCAATTCATTTTGCACAAAAGGTCACGACCTAAGAGATTTACAGGACTACAATCGCACACTACGAATCTATGCATTTTGCTAAAAGAACCAATTTTTACTTCCACTAATTCAGTAAGTGGTGTTTTAATCTGCTGATTTGCTACTCCTACTACTTGGATGTATTCACCTGAGAGAGGAAGGTTTGGAATTTCCACTGATCTAACAGTAGAACGGGTAGCTCCAGTATCGACAAGGAATGTTACATTTGCACCATTCACTTCTCCATCCACAAAGGGACCAGACTGATCTACCTCTAGAGTTGCGCCAAGTACGCACTCTTTTCCCTCTCCTAGGCACCGTCAGAAACTTTCATCCGCCTCATCCTCACTCTGTCGCAACCAATACTGAGAAATGTTAGCTGCTCGCGGCAACTGTGTTACCTGCTCTCCTCCGTAGAATCCTGTTTCTGTACTGTATCTTTGCTGGTTAACAGTGTTGGGAAGTGGTGGTTGTGGCACCTGACCTTGTTGAACAACTACCTCATTCTGCACCTGTGGAGTTAATGATTGATTTTCCGGATTAGGTTTAGGTGGGAACTTACACTCGTTTCTCCAATGCCCTAATTTTCCGCAATTATGACAGGGCCATTTCTTCTTTGCCTCCTCTAGACTCATTTGACCTTTCCCTTTACCTATGTTAGGTCGCGATTTATTCTGTCCTGTTTCATTCCCACTATTATTGTCCAATTGAGCTTCTTGCTTTTCTGCCACTTTCACCTGTGCCCACATTGCCTTCTCTTTCAATTTACGCTGTCTACTCTCAATATCATCACTACAATACTTAGCATACCTCAGTACCTCATCTACCGTGCCATTTTGCCAGTTAATCATATGTTGTTTAATCATTTCACTAATCTCTGGTTTCAGCCCAAACACAAATCTGTATACGAAATGACTCATATCTTTTTCACTCAACTCCTCATATCCACTATACTGCTTGAAAACCAACAACAACCTCTCATAATAGGCATGTACAGACTCCTTACTTTCCTGTGTAGTTCTATCGATTTTTACCCAATCTGTTTCTTTAGGAGGAATCTTATTTTTCAAAAAGGTAATCACCTTATCGTACTTCCTCATCACCTCAGGACCTGGAGCTCCTGTCTTAGGATCTCTTGGATATTCTGTAGTTGGCCAGTCAACTGTAATTTTACACTCAGACCACAAATCAGTTGGCACCACTATGTCAAACAATCCATCTAAATCTATCCACAACACTTTTGAAACCTTCACAAACCTCTCCACTTGTCGGTACCATTCAACTGGTTTCTCTCTCAGCTTCGGGAATTCATTTGTAAATGACAGTATATCCTGTCTAGTCCAGGGAACATGCACATAACTACCACCTGGAGTTTCTCTCATAGGGTATTCTCTTGCAACAGGTTCTTTTTCAGTTATCATAAAAGCCAAAGAAGCTTTGTCTGCAGTTTTCTCATTCTTTTTTGTCCATCTAACTTTCCATCTGTCCACATCACCCCATTTTCTCAGTAAAACAATTAACTCTTTTATCTGTGTCAGCCTTCCTGCTGTGTTCAAGTTTTCAATATCTTTCTCACAAAAGTCTACTCTGTACGGTTTCTGCAATGTTTTCACTTTCGCAAAATCTACTCCAATTTCACTTGCTATCTCTTCTAGTTTGTCATGTAAATTTTTAGCTCTCCATGTAATACTTTTGCACAGAAACATGATTTCATCATCCTGGTAATTTTTTAGCTTTTCTGTACCAATCGTCCCTAAAATTAATTCTTCCATGTCAATCTTTAACCTAATTACATCTAATGGTTTTTCTTCTGGTTCTTTTATTTTAAATGCCTTCATCCACTCATTTAACTCATCAGGAGTCGGACCTATGGGTGTATTATTTAGTTCTATCCAATTACCACTCTTTTCAGGAGTCTCTGTTGCAGATTCTGTTACCATATGCATTTTTCTACCATTACACTCATTCACAGTCAAATTTGTAGGTGGACTTGGTCTGTAGGTACTAGCCAAATTACTTGTACTTGCACTTGGTTCCATCCTTTCTTTTTCTCTCTGAAATTGTGAACTCATAGGAATCACTAAGGACCGTTCATCAATTTTCTGATTCTCAAAAACTGGTATTACTGGACCTATTGTTACAGGTACAGTCACAGCTTCCATGTTTTTCGTTAATTCCCTAATTTTCTCAGTCAGTTCCTTTGTTGTTCTTGCTAATTCAGTTGCATTGTCACTTTCTACTCCTTCATTTTGTGAAGTTCTTATTTGATCTTGTGACCTATTTATTTCAATTCTTTTTACCGGACTTTTATTTCGCACAGTCTCTATTTGCGGCGCATTTGGTGTCACCACTGTAGAACTCTGCTGATACGGAGGGGGATTTCTATTTAGAATATCTTCCAGCAATTCATCATCCGTTTCACTCTCATGCATATATTTTTCCCTCTCCATATGTTTCTTTTTCTCAGTACGTTTTCTCTTAGTCTCTTCCTCAACTGTAAAAGCCGGAAACAAACCTCCTGTCATGTTAGCACATCTCCATCGTTTTATTCTATCCTCATGATTTATTCCCCACATTCTTCCAGGCATAAACTCATGATCCCTTAAACCTCTGAATCTCTCTCGCTCATACATCTCATCTTCCCATTCCGTCAATGCTTCAAACTGTGTCGGTCTAGGTCTAGGTTCTAAATTTGTCATCTTTTCTCTCAAATTTCGCAAAACCGCTACACTAAATGAACCATTCTCCGGGAAAGCTAATGCACCATCATTCTTCGTATACTTTGCCCAATTTTCTAACCATATGCATGTATGATATCCATATTTCAGCATCATATGTGAAGCTGCTGATTTCGGCGGAGGAATTACTTGTCCCTCTCTAGTCACAACCTTTTTGTCTTTCTTAAAGAAATTCTTAATTTTTGTCGTCCATGACGTTCTCTCCCTTTCATACTCGTAATACGGCATGTTTTCGATTGGTTTTTCTCTTCAAACCAGCACTGTTCCGTGTACGGAACTTCAACCAATCACAGCGCGACTCACACCAACACACCAATCAGAACGATTCCCTTCGTCCGCGGACCAACCAATCCTAGCGCGGCACTTTTCTACGTCACTCTTGTCTCTGTGTTCACGTGACTAGCGCACTATCCAATCCTAGCGCGGCACTGTCGATGTCACTCCTGCTCTTTTACCCCTCCTTTACAAAAATTATCGGCAATTTTTCTTTTCACTGTTTCTTCGTTAGTTACAACAATTAAAACAATTCCATAGTCTGATTCGCTAAACCAAAGTGACAGCTTTGTCCTTTTACACAAGAATCCTGTATTTCCAGTAGGCAGCGCTTACCTCTACCCTACCACAGAATTATTAACTTTCGCCGATAAAGTAGCACTTCCCTCTACCTTACCCTTCTTTCAAGCAAACAGTAAACCCGTTTCTCTGGGGATAAGACACATGTGGAGACTATGCTCCTGAGAATTAAGGCCAGAGTTTCACAAGAAAACGTGATTTGCTATCTCAGTTACACACCTTTCGTACAGAAATCCCTAACATAACACAACCTGTGTTATTACCAAAATTTGAATTCAGACCATGTACCAAATTCCATGTGACTTCTCTTGCCACACGTGTTCCACTTCCTACATCCCAGAAGCGTGAAAACTCACATATAACATAACACGACTCAACATATAGTATTAGTCATCAAAAATAATCAATAATCAATAATCACCAAACTAATCTATAGAAACCATAACTCTGCTACCAAGAAATCTGATGCAGCGGATACAATAAAAACTATTTTCCTCCTAGGTCACTTATCGGTCATCCAGGGGCGACTTATATTTTCTCACATCCACATGACGATGGGGCCCATAACATCGCCTATCACACACACACACACACACCTGGATTTCCTCTACACCTTTACGAAATTCTATACTCCTAGGAGAAATAGGAGAACTAAATGAAAAACATCATTTATGTACCGCTGGAAGGAGCCGGGATACCTTATTACCTTAACCTATCGCTTTCTTAGTTATTTCTTAAGATATTCCTGCTCATTGTTTTGTCGATGGATCATCTAGTAAGAAATCAGTTTATAGTGATTAAGACCAGCTAAATCACAATAACCAATTACCAGTTTCACAATCATTTAGTAAAATAACCACTGAGTCGTTTGATTTAAGAATCTTAAATTTTATATAATTTTAAAGGCATGAGAAAGAATTTAGACTTTTTATTCAATTATTCATTCATTATTAATTCAAATATTTATTAAGCAAAATCAATTTTATTGCAGAAAGGAAATTTTGTCATGAAGCAAAACCCTAATTACCTGCCTATCTTCCTAATTTAGCCTAATGATTTCTAACCTAAGTTTAAGATTTAAAAATAACCTGATTCTCATACTCAACTGGAAAAATAAGACAGCAACAGAAACTTCAGCTCGTCAGCATCAGCTACCGCAACCCGTCTCATCTAACAGTCTTTCAGCATCTCCCGCTCAGTAAAATGGATCGATCTGGAACACCAAGCACTGGAAGCCACCAACTCCAACACCGACTCTGACTGACTCCCCTCCCACTAAGAGTAGGCCTTCTTATACCCTAATTCTAACTTTGCTAACTAAATTGTTGCAACATTAATAACGCGCTTTTCTTTCATTGGTCCACTCATTTCATCTATTCATTCTTAATCAAGTTCTCCCGGATCCAGCTTGTTCTTTTGGAATGTATATGTTCATTTCCTTTCTCACAGTTCAAGACATGTTTCCATCCGCTTCGATCAGTACATTTGTAACTTCTTTCGATACATTCGAGAACTCTGCAGGCATTGTCCTTTCTCTTAAAACGGTTTCCCACGATTCTTTGCTGATCACCACGGCACACTATCAGTTCAATTAGGTCACATCAGCCTTGACCATTCTTGCATCTTAGCCTCTCAACACCATCACGTGGTTAGCCTTTCTCCAACTTTTTCTCCCTTGTCACGCGTTTTCTCAGCACATGCGCACTCTAATAACCGGCAGCCATTTTATATCGCCACTCGATTAGACTTAGAAGCACTATTTAGAAATAAACAAAACATAATTAAAATAGAGAAACATAGCCTTTTCGTTTCCCTCCCGTCATCTACGTACCCCAATTAGTTATTACCTAGCAGAAAGCAACATTTAAGCTGTTCCTTACTTACCATCACTATTGTTTTTGCAACGACACGTTTATATTCTATGAAGCACAAATCATGCATTTATTATTTATTTAGTACGCAATTATTTTATGTTATAATTAGACACACAGACATTCGTTAATAGATTATTCAGCATATATACTTGCGTGTTACCCTTCCCTCACGTACATTGTTGATTAATACATTTAAACGAACATTTTTATTAATTATTTATAAAATTTGTTAGGGGTTAAAAAATTTTTATTTTCTCTGCTCCATCAACTCCCCCTTTGGTGATTTTTAAATCACCACATAAAACCCAAGTTATACTTCTTTTTCAGGCAGCATATGTCTTTCATCCTTTTGCTTTTTGTTAGTTATACATCTGTTTCCATTTCATCTTGTCTTCTTGTCTCTTTATACATGCTTTCTTTCATTTTCTCTAACTCAATTTCACCCATTTCTCTCTCTCTCTCTTTCATTATTCTGTTATTTCTTTTTATCTTATTTTGTCTTACTTTTCTTTTTATACACGTTATTACAATTTTCAACACCATGGCTAACAATATTGCTACAGTTGCTATTATTATAACTTTCCCTATCATTAGTCTACTCATTCTTGTTAACCAATTTGCTACTGAAGAAAACCCTCTACCAAGTTTTCCCAGGACACTTTCAACCTCCAGTGGAACTAGTTCTTTGTGCAAATTTGTAATATTTGTAATATACTTTTGTATATTTTCACTTTTATCAGGAATGTAAGTGCAACAATGTTGGACTTTCAGCATTCCACAAACTCCACCCTCTTTTGCCAAAAGAATATCAAGGGCAAGCCGATTTTGCATCACCATAGCTCTCATGGCAACCATTTCGGTATTTACCATCAAGAACCCTCCCGCAGTATCTGTAGACAAACGATCTACTACTGTGGATAACTTCCGAATTTTAAATGCATTCAAAGATATTCCCACTGCTGGTATTAATGCTCCAAAAATATCACCTACAATTTCTGAAAAACTTTCCCTCTTTCTACGTGTAAAGCTATTAATCATCTTGTATGTTCCTTTTTCTTCTCTGTCCATATGAAAGATTTTTGGAAAGACCAGGCCTACATAACAAGTTCCATACCAATGGTCCGGTAACCTGTAATAAGCTCTATTCCCACAAATATAATAGATACCTGGAAATATTGGATCTTTTCCACCTTTGAATCCCCAACCTCCCAAAATTTGATAATTGTCATGGCAGATACTGGAACCTACAAAATAATTGTCATAGACTGTCTTATTTCTCCTAATACACAACTTTCCTGTTTGCGGCCAATCTAATGTCATTGCTGCATTTATCTTTTTCCCTTCATGATTTTCTTCCTCAAACGTCCATAGATGTGTTCCTTTCTCTTTTATTGCTTCTCTTTGAAATTTCATTCTCCTTTCTTCAACCATTTCTAAAAATACCTTTTCTTCTTTCTTTAACTCACAGGTAAGGTTGTTTTTAGCTATTTCTTCTAATGTTAAAATTTTATGCTCTAAAAAGAATTCTCCTAAAACCTTTGCTTGTTTTACTTTGTTAAGTTCTGGAACTACAGGAACATTTGCAAAAATCTTATCTATATCAGTGTAATAAAACTCTAATCTACCTGTTTTATAAAATAAACTTGCTATGACACTACAGGTTATTCCATAAGTTAGAGGTAGGTGATGATAAGTCACACCTTCTGACACTGATGCAGGCAACTGCATACAAACATAACAATCTCTCACATCCATTGTCTCTACATATTCGTACAACAATTTTGTAAAAACATTTTTAGAAAAGTCTGTTACTGACTTATCCTTATGTAATTCTGCACTACTTCTTAAAATAACTGGTTCTTTAATATTAGTTTCTTTTTCTGGTTTAGTATCATTCTTTGCTTCTATTACAGCTATACTAATAGGAATTGTGATTGCTAAAACTATCCATACTGTCATTAATAATCCTGTACAAAAGCAGCACATTTTACACCATCTTTTTACAAACTCACATTTATCCCTTCTATCTCTAGTATTTTCCATTTTGCTTTTATCTTTTGTTAAATCTCAGAAAATTGTGTCACTACACCTCAGAAATGACTTAGATGCCACTCTGCTTTCAAAAGTCTTTGCTTGGTACTTTCTTTTAATTCTTTCCAGAATTCTTTCGTTGTCACATCCGGTGATTTGTCATATCCAGTAAAATTGTCACATCCGGCAGAAGCACTTTAAGTCTTCACTTCAGGTTTGTTGCATCTCACCTTTACCCATTCGGTTTCTTAGTCTCGGGTTCTCGTGAGTGTTTCCTTCTTCTTTGTAATCCGTTAGAGCGATGTACAACCACTCAGGTGACTTGTATTTCGAATTCACTTTCTTTGTTCTTTTAGACTTTTGCAGTCGTTTTCCACTTGGCTTTTCTTGTTCCTTTTGACTTGTTATTTCATTCACCTGTTCAGCACTTTTTTCTCCTGTTCTGATTATTCTGTATCTCAATTTTCTTATATAGTTGCTGGGCCAATTGTCTCCTTTTCTTGGCCTTTTGGCTTCACCTTCTTTTTCTCCTCTTTCTGATTTCCAGTTTCTTTTTCTTGATTCAGTTCTTGTTTTCTCTTCTTCTCCGCTTTCTTCAGATTCTGTTTCAACTTTTTCACAATTGTCTCTTATTTTGAAACTTATGATCTCATCTTCTTTTACTGGTGGATCTGTCTTCTCCTTCTTGTGTTCCCTTATTACTGTCCCTCCTCGATGTTTTTCCGAATTGGTATTTATCTCACTCTCTGCTTCTAATTTTCCCTGTTCTTTTGTTTCACTATCTGTCCCTATTGCTCCTCGGGGTTCTTCTCGATTTTCTAACTTTTTATTTGTCTCTTTCCCTACTTTGTCTATTAATATTACTTTTGAAGGATTTCCACCATAACTTGTACTTGGTTGCTCATTTAGATCATTTTCTTGTTCATTCTCTTCTCTAATTGGTTTAAATCCCCAAGTTCTCCTTCGAAATTCTTCACAGTTTTCAACTGAATCATCAGATCCTGAACTCGTGTCAGATATTTCCAGATGTCGACTTACAGGTCGATCTTCAAGTTCTGGAATTTCTGTAATTTTTCCTTCTTCTTCTTCTTCTTCCTCTTCCTCTTTAGAGGTGCTTGCAGTTGGGGTTTCCAGATGTCGACTTTCAGGTCGATCTTCAAGTTCTGGCACCCTTTCTCTTATTCTTTCTGTCCCAGTCGCTGAACTCTTATCCCACACTTCCAGACGTCGACTCACATGTCGATCTGCAGGTTCTTGAACTCTGATTGTGTGGCTGGCATGGACCCAGTTTTTCACTCCTGCACACTTGACTGCAGTTGTTGTCACTAGGATTACCTGTCGTGGCTCGTCCCAGCGAGGAACTAGACAGTTTCTTCTCCTGTGGATTTTTATGCGGACCCAGTCTCCTGGATTCAAGTCGTGGGCTGGTTTTCTTTCAAGAGTGGTCGCATCCGGTCCAACCTGATGAAACACAGAACGCACCACATCAGCCAGTCCTTTGCAATAATCCAGTACTAGATCATCAGTTATAGTCAATAACTTGTTGACAGGTACTTGTGCTTGTCTCATTGCTCGTCCCATGATCACCTCATGAGGACTAAGTCCAGTTTTCTTTTCAGGAATGCTTCTGATGGTCATCAGGACAAGGGGCAGTGCATCGGGCCATTTGAGTCCTGTAGCTTGACACATTTTTCCTAACCTATTCTTAATTGTTCCATTAATTTGCTCTACTACCCCAGAAGCCTCTGGTCTGTATGCACAATGCAGTTTTTGTTTAATACTTAATGCTTCACAAATTAATTGAATCAACTCATTTTGAAAATGTGTTCCTCTATCTGTCTCAACCGTGACTGGAAAACCATACCTTGGAATGAACTCTCGCAGCATAAGTTTTGCTACCGTTATTCCATCATTCCTTCTAGTGGGGTATGCCTCCACCCAACGAGAAAACAAACAGACGACCACTAGAACATATTTTAGTCTGTTACAAGGGGGCATTTCGATGAAGTCTAATTGCATTCTAGTGAACGGACCTCCTTCTCGTCCTATTGTTCCTAGACTCACTATTGTCTTTCTTCCTGGATTAAACTGTTGACAAATAAGACATCTTTGACAAAGACTTTCAGCTATGGCTCTGAATTTTGGGTTATACCATGTTTGTCTAAAAAGTCTGATCATTGCATCTCTCCCAATATGAGCTTGTCCATGGTACATCCGTGCCATGTCTGCAATCATGCTATCAGGCATAACTGGTCTTTCATCTCTGTAAACCCACACACCATTGTTTTCTTGTCTTCTACATCCTGCTTTTATCCAGTAATCTTTTTCCTCATCATTTGCAGCTTCCTGTAACTGTCTCACCTCATCCCATGTCTCGACAGTGTTAGTAAAAAGCAAAGGAGAAGAGATATGCTCCCTTTCGCGATTCTTGTTTAGGGATACCATGTTCTCTGCACAATATTTGGCTATCTCGTCCGCGTAATTATTACCAACAGCTATGTAATCTTCATTTTTCTTATGTGCTTTGCATTTCACTACAGCTATCTGCTTAGGCAGCTGTATCGCCTCAAGCAGTTTCTTAACAAAATCTCCATTTCTGATAGGTGTTCCTGCAGACGTCAAGAAACCTCTTTGTGACCAAATCTGACCAAAATCGTGCACTATACCGAAACCGTACTGGCTATCGGTCACAATCGTAACTCGTACATTTCTTCCCAACTTACATGCTTGAATCAAAGCAATCAGTTCTGCAACTTGGGCAGACCTTATTCCTTTCAGACAAGACGCTTCCATCACAGTTGCCACTGTGCACACTGCGTAAGCTGCGCTTAGAACTCCTTCTTTCGTTCTCAAGCATGAGCCATCCACAAACATGACATAATCTGATTCTTTTAAAGGCTCATCCTTTATGTCAGCTCTTGGTTTTGTGCAATATTCCAGCACATTCAGACAATCATGATCTACTTCATCTTGTTCAATTATACTCTCTTCATCTGGCAATGATGTCGAAGGATTCACATTCATACATCTATCTATGGTCACATTTTCTGCACTCAAGATTACTTTTTCGTACTTAGTCAGCCGACTATGTGTCATGTACTGTGTTTTTGTTCTTGTCAAAAGAATCTCTACTGAATGGGGAACATATACTCTCAGTGGATACCCCATCACTATACCTTCACTTTGTTCCAGACTTACACAAGTAGCAGCAACAGCTTTCAGACATCCAGGCAACGCTTTTGCTATAGGATCTAAAACAGCTGAAAAATAAGCAATTGGTCTCTTCATTGTTCCATGTTTTTGTACCAGTACTGAAAATGCACATCCATCTCTTTCACTGCAGTACAATTCAAAATCCTTTTCATAGTCAGGCATTCCTAAAGCAGGGGCCTCACACAATTTCTTTTTCAACTCTTTGAAAGATTTCATTTCTTCGTCATTCAATTCAAAAGGGTCTTTTACATCCTTCTTGGTCAGTTTTTGTAATGGTTTAGCAATCAAGGAAAAACCACTTATCCATTGTCGGCAATATCCAACCATTCCCAGAAACATTCTTACCTCTCTTTGCGTCATTGGTGCTCTCATTCCTTGAATCATTTTTACTCTTTCTGTCGCTATCTTTCGCACTCCTTTCTCAATTTTATGCCCTAAATATTGGACTTCTTTTTGACAAAATTGCAATTTCGAAGGGGACACTTTATGTCCTCTTTTCTCTAGATGGTTCAGTAAAGCAATTGTATCGCTTACACATGCTTCTTTTGTTTTCGATGCCACCAACAGGTCATCGATATACTGCACCATCACTGACTTTTCTGGCATTTTCAAATCTTCCAGGGACTTCTTTAAAATCTGATTAAAGATTGAGGGGCTTTCTGTATACCCCTGAGGAATTCGGCACCATGCCAAAATACGCTCTCCGAACCGGAACGCAAATAATGGCTGGCTATCTGGATGTAAAGGAATAGAGAAAAATGCGTGACACAAATCTATCACTGTGTACCACTCAGCTTCATGTGGAATTTGGTATAGAATTACTGCAGGGTTTGGCACTATTGGACAACAAGGCACAACTATTTTGTTGATCTTTCTCAAATCCTGTACTATTCTATATGTTCCGTTTGGCTTTTTCAGTCCCATAATAGGTGAATTACATGGACTGCTCATTATTTCTTTTAGAATTCCCTGTTCGATCATTTTATTTATTACAGGAGTTATTCCTTCAATTATTTCTGGAGTCAATTTATACTGTGGCGTATTTGGGTAAGTTGTTCCTTCTTTTACTGTTACTTTTACGGGATCTACTTCTTTCATTAATCCAATATCTTCTCCTGTAAAATCCCACACATTTTCTTTCACTGCATTTTTCAGTTCTTTTGGAAGTTTTTCTGCATCAAATGCAGGAAACAAACCATTCATTTCAGGTTCCTGATTCATCAATGTTACTTTATACAATACATCTTCATCTGGGGTCTGAAATCCAATTCCATCTGGCGTACAATAAATTGTGCAATTCATTTTGCACAAAAGGTCACGACCTAAGAGATTTACAGGACTACAATCGCACACTACGAATCTATGCATTTTGCTAAAAGAACCAATTTTTACTTCCACTAATTCAGTAAGTGGTGTTTTAATCTGCTGATTTGCTACTCCTACTACTTGGATGTATTCACCTGAGAGAGGAAGGTTTGGAATTTCCACTGATCTAACAGTAGAACGGGTAGCTCCAGTATCGACAAGGAATGTTACATTTGCACCATTCACTTCTCCATCCACAAAGGGACCAGACTGATCTACCTCTAGAGTTGCGCCAAGTACGCACTCTTTTCCCTCTCCTAGGCACCGTCAGAAACTTTCATCCGCCTCATCCTCACTCTGTCGCAACCAATACTGAGAAATGTTAGCTGCTCGCGGCAACTGTGTTACCTGCTCTCCTCCGTAGAATCCTGTTTCTGTACTGTATCTTTGCTGGTTAACAGTGTTGGGAAGTGGTGGTTGTGGCACCTGACCTTGTTGAACAACTACCTCATTCTGCACCTGTGGAGTTAATGATTGATTTTCCGGATTAGGTTTAGGTGGGAACTTACACTCGTTTCTCCAATGCCCTAATTTTCCGCAATTATGACAGGGCCATTTCTTCTTTGCCTCCTCTAGACTCATTTGACCTTTCCCTTTACCTATGTTAGGTCGGGATTTATTCTGTCCTGTTTCATTCCCACTATTATTGTCCAATTGAGCTTCTTGCTTTTCTGCCACTTTCACCTGTGCCCACATTGCCTTCTCTTTCAATTTACGCTGTCTACTCTCAATATCATCACTACAATACTTAGCATACCTCAGTACCTCATCTACCGTGCCATTTTGCCAGTTAATCATATGTTGTTTAATCATTTCACTAATCTCTGGTTTCAGCCCAAACACAAATCTGTATACGAAATGACTCATATCTTTTTCACTCAACTCCTCATATCCACTATACTGCTTGAAAACCAACAACAACCTCTCATAATAGGCATGTACAGACTCCTTACTTTCCTGTGTAGTTCTATCGATTTTTACCCAATCTGTTTCTTTAGGAGGAATCTTATTTTTCAAAAAGGTAATCACCTTATCGTACTTCCTCATCACCTCAGGACCTGGAGCTCCTGTCTTAGGATCTCTTGGATATTCTGTAGTTGGCCAGTCAACTGTAATTTTACACTCAGACCACAAATCAGTTGGCACCACTATGTCAAACAATCCATCTAAATCTATCCACAACACTTTTGAAACCTTCACAAACCTCTCCACTTGTCGGTACCATTCAACTGGTTTCTCTCTCAGCTTCGGGAATTCATTTGTAAATGACAGTATATCCTGTCTAGTCCAGGGAACATGCACATAACTACCACCTGGAGTTTCTCTCATAGGGTATTCTCTTGCAACAGGTTCTTTTTCAGTTATCATAAAAGCCAAAGAAGCTTTGTCTGCAGTTTTCTCATTCTTTTTTGTCCATCTAACTTTCCATCTGTCCACATCACCCCATTTTCTCAGTAAAACAATTAACTCTTTTATCTGTGTCAGCCTTCCTGCTGTGTTCAAGTTTTCAATATCTTTCTCACAAAAGTCTACTCTGTACGGTTTCTGCAATGTTTTCACTTTCGCAAAATCTACTCCAATTTCACTTGCTATCTCTTCTAGTTTGTCATGTAAATTTTTAGCTCTCCATGTAATACTTTTGCACAGAAACATGATTTCATCATCCTGGTAATTTTTTAGCTTTTCTGTACCAATCGTCCCTAAAATTAATTCTTCCATGTCAATCTTTAACCTAATTACATCTAATGGTTTTTCTTCTGGTTCTTTTATTTTAAATGCCTTCATCCACTCATTTAACTCATCAGGAGTCGGACCTATGGGTGTATTATTTAGTTCTATCCAATTACCACTCTTTTCAGGAGTCTCTGTTGCAGATTCTGTTACCATATGCATTTTTCTACCATTACACTCATTCACAGTCAAATTTGTAGGTGGACTTGGTCTGTAGGTACTAGCCAAATTACTTGTACTTGCACTTGGTTCCATCCTTTCTTTTTCTCTCTGAAATTGTGAACTCATAGGAATCACTAAGGACCGTTCATCAATTTTCTGATTCTCAAAAACTGGTATTACTGGACCTATTGTTACAGGTACAGTCACAGCTTCCATGTTTTTCGTTAATTCCCTAATTTTCTCAGTCAGTTCCTTTGTTGTTCTTGCTAATTCAGTTGCATTGTCACTTTCTACTCCTTCATTTTGTGAAGTTCTTATTTGATCTTGTGACCTATTTATTTCAATTCTTTTTACCGGACTTTTATTTCGCACAGTCTCTATTTGCGGCGCATTTGGTGTCACCACTGTAGAACTCTGCTGATACGGAGGGGGATTTCTATTTAGAATATCTTCCAGCAATTCATCATCCGTTTCACTCTCATGCATATATTTTCCCTCTCCATATGTTTCTTTTTCTCAGTACGTTTTCTCTTAGTCTCTTCCTCAACTGTAAAAGCCGGAAACAAACCTCCTGTCATGTTAGCACATCTCCATCGTTTTATTCTATCCTCATGATTTATTCCCCACATTCTTCCAGGCATAAACTCATGATCCCTTAAACCTCTGAATCTCTCTCGCTCATACATCTCATCTTCCCATTCCGTCAATGCTTCAAACTGTGTCGGTCTAGGTGTAGGTTCTAAATTTGTCATCTTTTCTCTCAAATTTCGCAAAACCGCTACACTAAATGAACCATTCTCCGGGAAAGCTAATGCACCATCATTCTTCGTATACTTTGCCCAATTTTCTAACCATATGCATGTATGATATCCATATTTCAGCATCATATGTGAAGCTGCTGATTTCGGCGGAGGAATTACTTGTCCCTCTCTAGTCACAACCTTTTTGTCTTTCTTAAAGAAATTCTTAATTTTTGTCGTCCATGACGTTCTCTCCCTTTCATACTCGTAATACGGCATGTTTTCGATTGGTTTTTCTCTTCAAACCAGCACTGTTCCGTGTACGGAACTTCAACCAATCACAGCGCGACTCACACCAACACACCAATCAGAACGATTCCCTTCGTCCGCGGACCAACCAATCCTAGCGCGGCACTTTTCTACGTCACTCTTGTCTCTGTGTTCACGTGACTAGCGCACTATCCAATCCTAGCGCGGCACTGTTGATGTCACTCCTGCTCTTTTACCCCTCCTTTACAAAAATTATCGGCAATTTTTCTTTTCACTGTTTCTTCGTTAGTTACAACAATTAAAACAATTCCATAGTCTGATTCGCTAAACCAAAGTGACAGCTTTGTCCTTTTACACAAGAATCCTGTATTTCCAGTAGGCAGCGCTTACCTCTACCCTACCACAGAATTATTAACTTTCGCCGATAAAGTAGCACTTCCCTCTACCTTACCCTTCTTTCAAGCAAACAGTAAACCCGTTTCTCTGGGGATAAGACACATGTGGAGACTATGCTCCTGAGAATTAAGGCCAGAGTTTCACAAGAAAACGTGATTTGCTATCTCAGTTACACACCTTTCGTACAGAAATCCCTAACATAACACAACCTGTGTTATTACCAAAATTTGAATTCAGACCATGTACCAAATTCCATGTGACTTCTCTTGCCACACGTGTTCCACTTCCTACATCCCAGAAGCGTGAAAACTCACATATAACATAACACGACTCAACATATAGTATTAGTCATCAAAAATAATCAATAATCAATAATCACCAAACTAATCTATAGAAACCATAACTCTGCTACCAAGAAATCTGATGCAGCGGATACAATAAAAACTATTTTCCTCCTAGGTCACTTATCGGTCATCCAGGGGCGACTTATATTTTCTCACATCCACATGACGATGGGGCCCATAACATTGCCTATCACACACATACACACACACACCTGGATTTCCTCTACACCTTTACGAAATTCTATACTCCTAGGAGAAATAGGAGAACTAAATGAAAAACATCATTTATGTACCGCTGGAAGGAGCCGGGATACCTTATTACCTTAACCTATCGCTTTCTTAGTTATTTCTTAAGATATTCCTGCTCATTGTTTTGTCGATGGATCATCTAGTAAGAAATCAGTTTATAGTGATTAAGACCAGCTAAATCACAATAACCAATTACCAGTTTCACAATCATTTAGTAAAATAACCACTGAGTCGTTTGATTTAAGAATCTTAAATTTTATATAATTTTAAAGGCATGAGAAAGAATTTAGACTTTTTATTCAATTATTCATTCATTATTAATTCAAATATTTATTAAGCAAAATCAATTTTATTGCAGAAAGGAAATTTGTCATGAAGCAAAACCCTAATTACCTGCCTATCTTCCTAATTTAGCCTAATGATTTCTAACCTAAGTTTAAGATTTAAAAATAACCTGATTCTCATACTCAACTGGAAAAATAAGACAGCAACAGAAACTTCAGCTCGTCAGCATCAGCTACCGCAACCCGTCTCATCTAACAGTCTTTCAGCATCTCCCGCTCAGTAAAATGGATCGATCTGGAACACCAAGCACTGGAAGCCACCAACTCCAACACCGACTCTGACTACCCCCCTCCCACTAAGAGTAGGCCTTCTTATACCCTAATTCTAACTTTGCTAACTAAATTGTTGCAACATTAATAACGCGCTTTTCTCTCATTGGTCCACTCATTTCATCTATTCATTCTTAATCAAGTTCTCCCGGATCCAGCTTGTTCTTTTGGAATGTATATGTTCATTTCCTTTCTCACAGTTCAAGACATGTTTCCATCCGCTTCGATCAGTACATTTGTAACTTCTTTCGATACATTCGAGAACTCTGCAGGCATTGTCCTTTCTCTTAAAACGGTTTCCCACGATTCTTTGCTGATCACCACGGCACACTATCAGTTCAATTAGGTCATATCAGCCTTGACCATTCTTGCATCTTAGCCTCTCAACACCATGACGTGGTTAGCCTTTCTCCAACTTTTTCTCCCTTGTCACGCGTTTTCTCAGCACATGCGCACTCTAATAACCGGCAGCCATTTTATATCGCCACTCGATTAGACTTAGAAGCACTATTTAGAAATAAACAAAACATAATTAAAATAGAGAAACATAGCCTTTTCGTTTCCCTCCCGTCATCTACGTACCCCAATTAGTTATTACCTAGCAGAAAGCAACATTTAAGCTGTTCCTTACTTACCATCACTATTGTTTTTGCAACGACACGTTTATATTCTATGAAGCACAAATCATGCATTTATTATTTATTTAGTACGCAATTATTTTATGTTATAATTAGACACACAGACATTTGTTAATAGATTATTCAGCATATATACTTGCGTGTTACCCTTCCCTCACGTACATTGTTGATTAATACATTTAAACGAACATTTTTATTAATTATTTATAAAATTTGTTAGGGGTTAAAATGTTTTATTTTCTCTGCTCCATCACCTGCCAAGACCATTTATAATCTCCCAAAATGCCCTAGAGTTGGATTGCTTAGCGATGAATAGCAGCTTTGTCCAGAATGTGTCTGCTTTTGTTTTCTGATTTTCCCAAAGCTGTTTTTTGTATTGTTTTTGCAAGTTTTTTGTTTTCTCTCATAAAAGCGTATGGGCGTTGGCCTTTTTGGAATTCCTAACTGCCCTTCTTAATTCCCTTTTTAAGGCTTGCCATTTATTAGAGAGACATTGCAACCGCTTGTCTGCTTGCCACCTGTTGTTTTCTATTGCAGGAGCATGCAGTAATAATCTCGATGTAAATTCTATCCATTCGTCCGCTTGGCTGCTTTCAGGCATGAAGCTAGATTCCAGAATGTATTCTGCAAAGCTGGCCAGGCCAGGTAAAGGTTTCTTTGTGTTTTAAATGAGCTGTATTTAATAAGCCATCATCTGCTGGGGCACTAATATGTCTCGGAGGGATTATACTCAATTCAAGATGCTGATAAGAATGATCACTTTGCGTGGTGTACTTGACTGCCTATTTCCTCAAATACAGAAGTAGTGGTAAAGAGAGGATTGTGCAGTCTATTATAGAGCGTGAGTTAGCACCATGCTATGCATAACTCAGGGGAGTGTCATCCCGAGATCTGCCATTTACAGCTCTCAAATCTAGATATTCCAAGGCAATGACTAGTCTTTGCCCGTTAGAATTGGGGCATTTTGATATAGGGCCAAACTGTGGATGCGCCACCCAAACTGAATTATCTGCGGCTAGGGGTTCATCTTCATCCGGTGTATAGATTAAATTTGTTTTGAAATTCCCTTGTCACAATTATCTCCTGTGTTGGGTTAGCAAACCTTACTTCTGTTACTATGGAGATACATTTTGTAAATAAAACTGTCTTTTTCTTTGCATTAGGATGTGCATGGACATTAAACAGCAAAGCTGTCATTTTTTTCTTTTCTCCTATGTCTATACTTGTCTATGTAATTATGGAACCTGTAACTCACTGATCCTCATGTAAAGCGCTCTGATACCTCCGGGTGTCGACAGCGCTACATAAAACTTTGCAAATAAATAAATAAAATAAATAAATTGTCGATTGGTTATGCCAAGGGCTGAACTTGATTATTTGCAGGCCGAAGTCTGAGGAAGAAAGCTGCTCCGAGGTTACCTTTAGAGAGCTAAGAGTCAATAGTCTGCTTTCGGGTGAATAACTTTGCATATTTATAGGCACAGATAATTGTTTGCTGTAGGAAACACATTTGATCAAGAGCCAGGTAAACCTTTTCAGCAACTTTCAATTTCTGAAGTGGTGGTGAGTTGCAATTCGTGCTGTACTAGAGGACAAACAGAAAAATCAAACGTTAAGCGAGAAAACGTTAGCAGAGCTTAGACCGGTCAATGAGCAATAAAGACAATTAAAAGTATTGGTTTGAGTTTTCTTTGATATGTTTCCTTGGTCTTAACTAGGATGATATTTCCTCATTGCTGACAATGGAACATATTTAACTGAGTTTCCATCTCCTACTGTTTTAGGCAGTGTCCATAATATTGTCCTGCATAAAAATCTAGATAAATGTCATTCTAAAAAACAGAAGTTAAGCTATGCCAGTAGCCAGTATGCTGTATAAAATGAGACGGAATATGAAATAAATTCTGTAAGTTTTTGATTTAGTAGATTCGTGCATAAAACATCCAGTCTCTTTTGATTTTACCTTTCATTCAGATAGACTTTCTTTTTCGGAATGAATTACTTTTCTTTCTCCTGGTATGGATAACAAAATGAAACAATTATATGTACCATGAAATACTTTTTGGTCATATACCCATTTTTTTCAGTTGGAAGTAAGAGGCTCCTATTTGATAGGGCCTAAACAATGGTGCTTAGATTCAAAGCTGCTGAAATATCCAATTTGTTTCTGACTGGCATGGATATATAAAAAGTACAAAGTAGCTGACAAGAATTGTATGAATACCAGAATATTAACCAAGGTGAATACTTAGGGCCACATGAATCAAAAATCAATTTTGCATTCCTTAAATAGTGATTTTTAGGTAATAGCTATTTAAGGAATACAAAATGGTATGTAAGAAAATAGCGATTACCTAATAGCAATTCCTAAAGATTCACAATCGCGATTGGGTAATCGCTATTAGGTAAGACTACACCATTCGTTCCTAAGGGCCCATAGGTGTGAATGGTTTTGCATTACCTAATTTGCGATTACCTAATTGGTAATCGCAAATTAGTAAATTAGTTAATGCAATACCAAGGGTGCCCGGGGGCCCAAGGCCCCCTGAAGTACCTCCCTTCCCCCAAAAAATTTGCACATGTGAAACGCACGCATGCCTTTGAGAGAAGGTATGTGTGCGCTACATGGCACTTTGAAAAATGCATTTTTGTCAATTTTTCAAAAAGTGCACATGGTTACCATCGACTTGGAGTTAATGGTAATAGCATTTCCTAAATACACAGTTTACATTTAGAAAATGCTTGGTACATGTGCTAAGGGAATCGTAAAGTTCTGATTGATTGCATATTGTTGAGGTTCCTTTGCCTGGGCCCTCTCAGCATGGCGGCTTATGGATGAGAGCACAATAGATGGCAGATGAGAAACTAATGAAGGACACAGATACTTTTGCAAAAATTTGCCATCATTAATCTGTACATTGTCTGCTTGCATTGCATTATTTTGCCCACCTCGATGGGGGGCATCAAAAATGCTGAGAGTCATATTGTGGTCCAGGCATTGCTGCATCATGTTACTTGTATTTTGTTAATAAATAAGGTGACAAAATGTATTTCCCAACAAATACATTAAAATTAACCATTTAAGTAAAAATGTGTTACATTTTTAATGGTCTTAAGCTAAAAAATTGTTAATATGTTTTAAAGTATTACACAAAGCATCATATTGAATGTTCTTTCTTTTTCTTTCTTTAAAATCTGAATTTGTTTTGACAGAAAAAACAGAAAGGAGCACAATACAGTACAATTGCTGAAAGTTAAAACAAAACACATAAGTATATTGTAAAAAGAGATAATTAATAATCCGTGATAATCTCAGTTTAACACCACCAGCTAACAAGCATTTGCAATGCAATAGGTCTCGCATTTGTGAGAGTTAGAGCTATTGGTGTTGTAAATGATAATTTTTTTTACCCATGTGCTTTTTGTTTTGAGTGTTGTGGATGTATGTGATGTGGAGTTGAATTATGTGAGTTAGACTGGAATTGTTAGTTGTGGAATTGTGTGGGGTGGTATTGTGTGGTGTATTTGTGTAGTGGAATTATGTGGCATGGTGAATAGATAGGGTTGAGAGCTGCAGACAGTAGATAGAAAGGGAAGAGTGCATGAGAGAGCGAGAGAGAGGGGTGAGATATGGTACGAGATCTCTCTCTAGAGGGATGAGTGGGTGGGGCACCCAGGCGGGGTGGGTGACGAGGTGAGAGGTGGACTAGTGTACAGCCCGAGGAGGTATAGGAAGTTAGCATGTGTGAGCAGGTATTATAGATAGGGAGGGATGAGAAAGGAGGTGGGATTGGGAGATGAGGGGCTAGTGGGAGTGTGAGGCGAGATGAGAGGGGTAGTTGGTGTGTTGTGGAGAGATGATAGGGTTGGTGGAAATGCGACGGAGAGATGGGTTGTATTGGATTTGTTTTGATATAGGGAAAAATAGGTTACATTTTGTGCAAACACACACAGAGTTAAGGCCTGCAACTTCTATGCAGAAGTTCCAAGTTAAAAGCAGCTTTAGGCCTCAGTAGAAATACAGGCCCAGGCCTCTGCATGAGAAATAGGTCAGAAAATAACATGTTACGACGGACAATGAGTTTAGCTAAGCATATCAGGTCACACAGTTTGTTGAAAGGTCAGGAAATGGCCTGCAGTCACAAAGATAAGCTATTGCATGAAGCGTAGATCATATCTTCTTCCAGACTCGGGAAACCAGTAGTGTTTTAAACGTTGGAACTACAAAAACCACAAACCACAAGCCCATCTGCTAGAGAGACTGAGCTGGAAGGTGTCAATCATGTCTTTTGCAATCTGTTACTAATACATGCACACATAGATTAAGCACGCACACAGGATGGACTGGCCCAGGTGCAAGCCTTGCCACTGCTCGTAAGTCGCTTCAGTTGAAAACCACATGTCACCCTTACACGATGCTAGGCATGATGGATGAAACCACAGGTCAGAGGTCAGATAAGCAGGGCCAAAAAGCGTCGGCAAAAATATAATCACTTGCTTCACAGGAAAACAGATGTATGTAAAATGTTGTTAATAGTCTGAGAATAGGAAAACCACGAGGAGGTTTCCGCCAATATGAGATGCGAGGGCCATGTGGCCCATATCTATAAGTGCTTTGTTTTCAGGAAATTGTTGTAACTGCTGATTTTAATCTACTCATTTGTGACGTAAATCCTATGCTTGTAACCTTTTTCTCTTGTGGTTTTAGATTATATAAGCCACTGCTTTTGAACTGTTCGTTGGACATCAGACTCCAGTCTCTGCTGAGCCTGGCTGATCTCCCCAGCTGATTAATGCATTAAACCATATTGTATTGTCAACCTGCTCCTGTGTTATTCTTACAGAGATCTTTTCCCTTCAACAGTTTGTTGTTGAATTATGTGGCGTGGAATTGTGTGATGTGGCGTGGATTTAGAAAATGCAAAAAAAGTTACCAGTAGGATCAAAATGTTATGAAAGATTGCATGGATTTGATTTAAATTATTAATTTATGGATGAAAATATTTGTTTATGTCTCAAACGGACCATTTTGGTACATTGTTTCAAATTGGCAACATTGTGCAAAATCACACTAAACATCAGGGACATTGGAATTATGCAGCATGGAGAACAAAACATGTGTGCAGTGTTAAATAAATTATGCTTACAGCAAAGGTGATAATTCACCTTGTATCGACAAATAATTACTTCAACACTACCTCATTGTTTTGGTGTTTATTTTGCATAATTACAATAACCTTGGCATTTAGTGAAAATTTTCACCATAAACAATAACCATATATTAGTACCACATTAAAACTCAAATGTAACAGGCAACATAGCTTTCTTTTTTAACTTGAAATTTAGTTCAGGATCAGAGACATTTTTATTGAGAACGAAGCATGGAGGCACATTGTTTTTAAAATTATTTTCGCAGAGCCTGTTGGCACATTGTATTAATAAATTGCTGACGCCTGCTTCAATGTAATTACATTTAAGGTCATATTGTTAGATCGAAATAATAGATTTGTTTATTTTGATAATGGGTTTATTATGTGATTAAATGCGCAAAGAAGGAGGCCTTATTTAGAAGTAGGTATTTGCATTTTCCAAAGTGCATTACTGGCATATAAAACACGCATGGTTGAAACCTTTCATCCGGCACCAAACCACATCAATAACTTGATTTTACATAAACCAAATACATTTTTATAACGTTTTAAACAAGAATCTTGAGCCACAGGGGTTCATCAACGTCGCAAGACTTGCTTCTGGTGTTGAGAGATGATTTATTAATATGATAATGTGCACTTCCCTGAACAAACGTTTTTAATAAGTTCAGTAGATGAGTGCGTGCATGTCTGAGCAATGTCTTAAAGACATCCGCTAGGCCTGCAGTACTGCCCATCAGCCCGGGTACACAAAAATTGCCATCAATGGTGTACAGATGATAAGTGCGAGAAATACAAAGGACAGCAGGGCTCTTTCTTAACGGAAACGGGGAGAGTCCTTTAAGCACTCCTCGAAATTAACAGTCGCCTTCATGCTACCCGGGCGACCGCAGGAATAAGGAAGCAGCAGCAAGATAAGTGGAACTAAGCACAGCAGTTGAAGTCTGTCACACTTTAGCCTGCATCACCATCGGTAAGCTCTCTGCCCTCGGCGCTTCCTCCACTTCTGAATACGGCCCCTGCTGGCAGGCAGTCAGTAGACATAAACAACAGACAATACTAGAGTTGGTGCGTCATGGACACAAAAGAAAGAGCAATCGATGCCAAAGTAATCCGAGCTGCGTGATGTAAATTACATTTATGAATATGTGGTGGCGAAAACTAATGTTTAACGTTGAGTCGTATGATAAAGTGATATTTTAATGAACACTTTTAAAAATATGTAATTTGGCTGGCTTTTTGTACCGTTTATTTTGAACACGCATAGCTGCCAAGGTTTCAGAATGCTATGTGTGACATTTTCATAATTTCAGTGTTATTATGAGTGACATTTCAACGACTATGAGTGACACTTTCCCGCGAGCAAAATCTAGCAATGAAGACAAGGGAAACATATAGATATCAGAAATTACACCCATATGAGCAATGAAAACTCTAAGGAGATCTTAAAACTGTGGCAAAGGCCCAGAAATGGGAGGGCACTAACCGCAGACCCCTCCTTGCAGTCCAGCTGAGCAGACTATTGACACCAACTCATTTTACTAATCTGAAAGTAATCTAAGCTTTATGGGCAAAACAATATTTCATAAAGTAAACAGCTTCAGTTATGGTCCACTGCACAACTCATTCCAAGAACTATATTAACGTTTCTTGCACACTCACATTTTGTTAATACTCCACAGTCTTGCAGCGGACTAACTCATGGGGGCGGGAGGTCACACGGACTCTGAAAATGCACCTCATTTCTAAATATATTTGTAGCTAAAGTGAACGATTAAAGGATCAGGAGTCCCACCGTTAAAAACAGATTTGCTAGTAGATACTAAAATACGCTACTAACTGGAAGAAAATATCACGGGCCCAAACTGTAATCTTGACACCATATGGAATAAAATTGTGTTTTTTCAGTACAGACTCCATCTGTGGGCATTTTAAAAGGAACTACACAAAGTTTGCATAACTCGTACATTTGGCTTGAAAAAAACAATTTAGCGAGACCTCACAATTCACGTTACTTCGGGAGAAGCGTTGTTTAAGTTTAGTAATAAACTGAAAGTAACAAGTTAGTACTTCCAAAAGAGGTGCACGTTAAGCAGATTGATTCGCACAAAAATTAACTCGTACTTGTGCTCCTTTTATCAGCACAGGAAACTTTCATTTTCTAGAAGCAACACTTGTTTTACATTTTGGTGCGTACACCACCACGAACAAAATGCAAGCACCTGACTCCATCACGCAAATGTTTCGGGTAATATGAGCACACTGTACTTACCACACAGCACGTTCCGTGATGAAACACTGTGCCTTGGAATTTGGATCAGGGATAGGAGGGCCGTGTTAGCAACATACACACGGCATGAATCTTTCGATACTTGAACTTCACAGTACTTCGGACTGTTGTGTCTCTGTCTGCATCCCGGTTGTCCGGCGGCCGTGGCGGTGAGCCGCACGGAGACCCGCCGCGGCCGCACAGCACACACTGCATGCAGTGTGAGTGTCTGTCTCGGACCCAGGCCAGACTGACAGACACTCGACTCCCCGGGGCCCGGCCGCAGTGCTGCCTGCCGCGCCCGCGATCATGCCACCAGCTGCCTCTAATGAATGCGGCGGCCGCGGCCATCAAGTGAGTGAGTCACTGTCCATAGCTGCCAAGGTTTCAGGATGCTATGTGTGACATTTTCATAATTTCAGTGTTATTATGAGTGACATTTCAACGACTATGAGTGACACTTTCCCGCGAGCAAAATCTAGCAATGAAGACAAGGGAAACATATAGATATCAGAACTTACACCCATATGAGCAATGAAAAACTCTTAGGAGATCTTAAAACTGCGGCAAAGGCCCAGAAATGGAAGGGCACTAACCGGAGACCCCTCCTTGCGGTCCAGCTGCACAGACTATTGACACCAACTTATTTTAGTCATCTGAAAGTAATCTAACCTTTATGGGCAAAACAATATTTCATAAAGTAAACAGCTTCAGTTATGGTCCACTGCAGAACTCATTCCAAGAACTATATTAACGTTTCTTGCACACTCACATTTTGTTAATACTCCGCAGTCTTGCAGCGGACTAACTCATGGGGGCGGGAGGTCACACGGACTCTGAAAATGCACCTCAATTCTAAATATATTTGTAGCTAAAGTGAACGATTAAAGGATCAGGAGTCCCACCGTTAAAAACAGATTTGCATGTAGATACTAAAATACGCTACTAACTGGAAGAAAATATCACGGGCCCAAACTGTAATCTTGACACCATATGGAATAAAATTGTGTTTTTTCAGTACAGACTCCATCTGTGGGCATTTTAAAAGGAACTACAGAAAGTTTGCATAACTTGTACATTTGGCTTGAAAAAAACAATTTAGCGAGACCTCACAATTCACGTTACTTCGGGAGAAGCGTTTAAGTTTAGTAATAAACTGAAAGGAACAGGTTAGTACTTCAAAAGAGGTGCACGTTAAGCAGATTGATTCGCACAAAAATTAACTCGTACTTGTGCTCCTTTTATCAGCACAGGAAACTTTCATTTTTCTAGAAGCAACACTTGTTTTACATTTTGGTGCGTACACCACCACAAACAAAATGCAAGCACCTGACTCCATCACGCAATTGTTTCGGGTAATATGAGCACACTGTACTTACCACACAGCACGTTCCTTGATGAAACACTGTGCCTTGGAACTTGGATCAGGGATAGGAGGGCTGTGTTAGCAACATACACACGGCATGAATCTTTCGATACTTAAACTTCACAGTACTTAGGACTGTTGTGTCTCTGTCTGCGTCCCGGTCGTCCGACGGCCGCGGCGGTGAGCCGCACGGAGACCCGCCTTGGCCGCACAGCACACACTGCATGCAGTGTGAGTGTCTGTCTCGGACAGACCTGCCAAGTATCACGCATCAGGTGTGACTAACGCATTTCAGTGTGGTGTTCCGCATCACCGCACTGAAATGCATTGTCACGCATTTTTAATGCCACTCTGAAGCGCGCGCTGCCGGTACCTCTGTGCACCTGTGCGCCGGCTCTGCTGCTCCCCACAGACTTGCCAGCAGCTCTGGCTCAGTTAATAAACAGTTAACTAGTGTTAAAGATCTTCGTCTGCTCAGCTCTGGCTGAGAGTGTGCTACAATGTTACAAATCTGCCGCCCTGCTGCCGCTGCATATTGAATCCTGCCCACGGCGCGGCTGTCACTGACTGACACTACCGAATCAGACCCGGGGGCGGGACCTGCCCTCAGCAGTGGTTGCTACTACTGGCTGTGGCACCGTGGGGGGGGATTATCCGGATGTAACCTCTGCCGAGTCGTCACGTCAGGAAGAGGAAATGACGGTTGGTCAGAAACGGCGGGGGACTCAATCTGGGAGAGTCGAGTCCTGGTGCGCTGCTGTGCCTGTCTGCGTGCGAAAATACCCGGTGGGAGGCCTGGCTGGCCACCAGCATCGCCTTGACCAGACAGTGATTCACTCACTTGATGGCCGCGGCCGCCGCATTCATTAGAGGCAGCTGGTGGCATGATTGCGTGCGCGGCAGGCAGCGCTGCGGCCGGGTCCCGGGGAGTCGAGTGTCTGTCAGTCTGGCTTGGATCCGAGCATAGCTGCCAAGGTTTCAGAATGCTGAACCACTGACCCCCGATACACTCCGATGCACTCACCTTGGACAGCGACATGGACTGCCACATCCTGTTTGACGACCAATGACACGGCGGACAGACTGCGGACTGTACCCTTCCGCTTCTGCAGTACAGGTCATCCCCGGATGGACACTGGCTGGCCCTCAACGGGCCCATATTGTGTAGTGTGCTCGGCATTGCCCTGTACCGCTCCAGCTGCATGACTGCACTGGATGTGCAAATAAACATCCAGTGACGCACTGCTGTGTGATGTCTTACGTCATTCATGTATGGATGTGTGGATGAATGTGGGGACAGTGCCTTCCCTTGCGTCAATGATGTTCATCCTGTGGGATGCCAGTCAGAGGGTGCGACATTGCATTTTGTGTACCGGGTTCCGTGAACACTACAACAGGGACACACGCATCAGTCACTTCCTTTTCCGGACATGGACTGGACCACGCCCAGAGCCCATGAGTCATTGATGCAAGCCCTGCGCTGGTCGGGCGTACGGCAGGCCAGACCACTCCGCTAACGCCCCGAGGGGGGCCATCATTGCTACCCGTCGCAGCCGTACTCGCTGGTGGTGTGCAGGTCACTGGTCTAGTTGTCAGCATGTCACAGCCACTCCCTGAGGGCAGGTTTTCACACACACCACACCCATCCGGCACAGGCGTCACAGGCCATGTGACTCCGCCAACATAAGGGGCCGATGATGTCACATTCCCCTCTTCCGGTGGTGACTGGATGACGGCCGCTCCACGGTTCTCACTCATGTAGGGCCCATGAGTTGTTGCGCACAGGGTTAGTGGCATCCGAGGCCTTGCAGACGGCACAGGCCTACCACCACGTGGCGCTGACTGGGGTTGCACAGGGTTAGTGGCACACGAGGCCTTGAGTAAGGCACAGGCCTACCACCACGTGGCGCAGACTGGGGTTGCACATGGTTAGTGGCATCCGAGGCCTTGCGGACGGCACAGGCACCCCGCCACGGGACGGTGACTTTGGGTGCACTGTGTCAGTGGCACCTTGAGCTGCTGAGCGGGTGTGCAGCCTGCGATGATGCCCCGTCCCTGCGGTCCGGACAGCTCAGGTTTTGTGTGCCTTGCTGGACCGCAGTGTAGGTCAGAGCCAGCGGGCAGCACGGGCCTACCGCCACGTGGCGTCGCTTCCGGGATCCCAGAGTTGGTGGCACCCATTGGGCTGAGCGGGTGTGCAGCCTGCGATGGTGCCGGGTGCACTGGTATGTCCTCTGCCATGGAGTATTCAAGACCCAGCACCAAACATGAGACCTGGCGGCCTGCGGAGCGGGGCTGCATGATGTGGAGGGTGCCATGTCTGCGGGCCCCAGGCTTGTGGCTTGCAGCGGCACGTGGCGGGACCTCCTGTCTACGCGCCGGTGGTGGAAGGTGAGCATTGAGGCCTGGGTGTGCATGGGCGGGCAGGCGATGTCGTCTTGTGCAAGTGTGTGTACTGTGCCAGTCATGTATCTGGGCTCTGTTTCAGCTGATGGCTCTGGATCAGATGTGTGACCTGGTGAACTGCACTACATACCGGCACGTGGTTGGAGACACACCGGTGGCAGCAGGTGAGCAGTGTGGCCTGGGTGCGCAGGTGCGGCTCTCTCTCTCTCTCTCCCTCTCTCTCTCTCTCTCTCTCTCTCTCTCTCTCCCTCTCTTCCTCTCTCTCTCTCCTCTTCTCCCTCTCTCCCTCTCTTCCTCTCTCTCTCCCTCCCACTCTTCCTCTCTCTCTCTCCTTCGCTCTCTCTCTGTCCTCTGATGTGTGCAGGACACACCTTCTCATCATGTTTTTTGTCTTACAGGATGTGACCTACGTATTGTCCCGAGGGGAGCGGCCATGTGTCTTCATTTCATTTCGTTGTTCATTTTAATAAAGTTTCATTTGTTGCTTCGAAAGTGAATGTGTGCTGGTCATTTCTGTGACGACACATCCATGTCACCAGTTGTGATTGTGCGGCATCAAGCGGAATATTTTGTACATGTTTATGTGTGGCTGATGTGGCATGTCTTTGGTCGGGGGGGTACCAGTGAGGCGTGGTCCTGAGGGTGGTGGGGGTGGGTGTTGTGGCCCTCTTGGGTGTCCGGGCCCCATGATGAGTGGCTCCATGGCATCTGTTGCCCTTCGGATGTGGCCCTGGGCTGTGCTCCCTTTTGTTGTGCTGGCTGCCGTCCGACTTTACACCAGGTCAGAGCAGGTGTAGATTTCCTGGTGCTAACGCGCCTTATCGCCTGTTTTGTGTTTTTATCGCGGATGAGGCTGGTCGTTGTGAATGTTGAGGTGTGCTGTTGTCTCGGCTTTTGTCACGGGAACGCCTACTCTGCATCTCATTAGCGATCCTCTGTGGCAATGTTTTTTGCGGATGTTTTTGGTAAACTGGTGCTGTGGGCTGTTAACACCGGCTTGTGAATGGGGAGGTAAATTTATCACGACTTTGGCTGCGATAAAGTGCCGTTAATTCAACGATGGCTCCTTGTGAATATGCCCCTCAATGCGGTTCAATATCGGGTGCAGTTTTAAGTAATAAGAAAAATCGAACAGAAGATTTCCCCAATTCTTCCATTCTTTTCTTATTCTGTCTCCATGTTCTGGCAAGGAGAACTGTATCATCAGTGTAAAATAGCGCTGGAATAGGACGCCCCCCATCACTGGAACATACATGCCAACATTTTAGGACAGGGACGTGGAAGATTTAAAATAAAAAATCGGGAGAACAAAAATTCTCCATTGACTTCTATTGTAGAAAATGCAATTTCAGGCGGGAGACAGCTAAAATAAAGCCATTTTTGGCTTGAAAAATCGGTAGTCTCCCGCCTGAATCAGGTCTATTGGCATGTATGCTGGAAGATCTTGGCCCTCACTTACTAGTGCTTTTCTACAGGGCTTATGCACAGAGTGAATAAAAAAGGGACCATAATACAGGCTTGCCTGACACCTTGCTTCAAATTAAGAGGTAATATATTCACCCTCAGCACCAAATCAAACAGAAGCTTTCAGATCACAGTGAAAGTAGATCCACCCCTATACCCAACATAATGGACCAAATTTCAACTCTATTAACTGCGTCAAAAGCCGACCTAAGTTTCATGAAGGCCATATGTAATGAGCCCTACTTTGCCACAGTCTATTTGTCAATGATTAAATAAAGGTTCAAACCCTGCTCAATAGTGCCCAGCTCCTTTCTAAATCCATACTGTAAATCTGTAATAACATGATTTTGATTTGCCTGCGTAGTCAATCAATTCAAAACAGCTCTCCCAATTACTTTCACTACCATGTCACTCAAGGAAATCCATCTATAACAACAAGGATCATTTGTATTCTCTTTTTTAAAAACAGGGACTATGGCTGAGTGCTTCTGCAAAGGCAGAATACCCCGAACAATAGCCGCATTGATGGTCATAATATGAAGAAGGGGGGCCCAGAGAAAGACGTTCAAATATTAGAAATCTATAGGAACTCCATCTAGGCCAAGCGCCATGTTCCTAGCAGATGATAAGATGGCTTTGTTAACCTCTTCAATTGAGACAAATAATGTGGAATCTATACTGAGGGGCCGATTCCGATCTCGGCCGGTAGGGCACCGAATCGGTTTCTGCTTTACCGGATCCGATTCGGAGCCCTCTTTCCCGACCGATTCGAACGTGCGTCCGGGCGAGCGAGTACGATGCGAGCGCTCGCGAAATCGCCGGCCGACTCGTTCGCGGGACCCAACCGCTCCGACCGACTCGCACGGACACGACTCGCACCACGCAATGGAGACGTTCCCCGGCCGGGTAAGTACGATGCACGCCTCGAGTAGTCCGACCGACTCGCGCAGTCCGGCTCCAAAGAGCAGTCGGAGCCACACTTTGGGGGTCTGTGTCGGACCCCCCTGTACGCGTAGCCGCGCGAGTCGCACACAGGGGGGACCCATGGGTCCCCCCTACCTGTGCATGTACGGCGCGAGTCGCTTCGACGCGTACCCGCTGTAGGGGGTGCCCTTGTTCGCCTCGCACCCATTGAGTCAATGGGAGCCCGCATACGCGTTGTACGACCGGCTCCCATTGACTTCAATGGGAGTCCGACCGAATCGAGTCCGATTGCATGCGAACGCATCGTACTCGTTCGGTCGGACTGCTAGAGTCCGATTCGGTCGGAAATCTCTCCGGGTCCGGCTCGGTCGGGGAGATTTCCGGCCTGAATCGGAATCGGCCCCTGAATGCGGACAGATCCGATGGCTGGTCCACAAAAGTTTGAACCTCATATATTGTCTCAAAATGCTGAACCCAGATAGATACCAGGCAAGATATGAGAACGTGTCAGAATGGTATCTTTATGGGGAAAAAAGGACGATTGACTAGCTCACTAAAAGCAGAACGATCTCTATGGGCCTCAGGCCGTCGGTGGCAGTACCACCAACAGACAGCCCTTCACTCTGACCGCCGCATTACATTGGTGGATGTCGGACCCTTGTCTGTCGGAGGATGAACCGCCGCCTCCGCCAGGATCAGTAATCCCAGCGGGCAGCGGTCAAATTCCTGATCCCAAATGGAAGCAGTGCCAAGGCAGGCACTGCCATATGATTGCGATGTCCCTTTCCGACAGCCTTTTCATTAAAAGGCTGGCAGAAAGGACTGTGGGGTCCCCAAACAGAGCCCCTGTCCCTCATGGGCCACTGCGAAGTGGCCCTGGAGGCACATGTAGTTCCCCCACACACATCCATGCACCGTGTGCCATGCACCAAATGGTGCATGGCACATGAATGAGCAGAAAGTGCTCTTTTACATGGCGGCTTGTGCTGCGCCTCTTTTCCTGGGCTGCATCACAAGCCACCATGAAAATGAGCACTTTACAACCACCAGGCCAACGGTCGCATCCTAATTGGGCAGTTAGACCGCTGCCTACTTTTTGGGCAGTCTTCTGACCGCTGTGATAGTGGGTGGCAGTGCGACCGCCCGCTATCATAATAAGGCCCTAAGACAATGACTGCAACAAGTTGCTCACACACCTCTGTACATAAAGGTGGACTTCCTAACCTTACCTGCTTTCTTGAATCTGCTTCTCCATTCAGCGGTGCACAGACATAATATTGAGTTTTTTATTTCGAACTACAGAAATATCGAGTTGGAAATATCGAAGGGACAGAATATCGACATCAAGAATATCGGTGACCAGAATATCGACCTGAAGGTAAGAAATATCGTTTTTGTTAATATCGAAGTCAGTAATATAGTTTGCAAAAATATCGTTGTTAATAATATCGATGTTTATATTAGTGTTATGTATTTTAGTATGTATTTTATATGTATGTGTTCTATATTTTTTGTTAAGTATTGTATTTGTTTTTTAAATATATGTATTACATTTTTAGAAATTAGTAAATTTTTTCAAAGTAAATTTTGTGTTTTAGTACCGTAGCGGGTTGTGGGTTTATAGGGGAATAGGGTGGGAAGTAATTTAATTATAGTAAATTAAATAATAATTTTTAGAAATTATTAATTATTTTTAATTAAATTTAGCGTTTTGGTTCCGTAGCGGGTTGTGGGTTTATAGGGGAATAGGGTGGGAAATAATTTAATTATAATAAAGTAATTATTAATTTTTACTTTTTTGGGATTGATAATTAATTTATTGTTAATTAATTATTAATTGGTCATTAATTTTTATTAATTGATTAATTGATAATTATATTAATTATGTTAATTTATTTTAGGAGCGGGTAGTGGGTTTATAGAGGAATAGGGTGGGAAGTAATTTATTATAATAAAGTATTTATTAATTTTTATTTATTGGTATTGATAATTAATGTATTGTTAATTAATTATTACTTGGTCATTAATTTTTATTACTTGATTAATTGATAATTATATTAATTGTGTTAATATTATTTTGGGAGCGGGTTGTGGCTTAATAGGGGAATAGGGTGGGAAGTAAATTAATTATAATAAAGTAATTATTAATTTTTATTTATTGGTATTCATAATTAATGTATTGTTAATTAATTATTAATTGGTAATTAATTTTTATTAATTGATTATTTGATAATTATATTAATTGTGTTAATTTATTTTAGGAGCGGGTTGTGGGTTTATAGGGGAATAGGTTGGGAAATAATTACATTTTATTAAAGTAATTATTAATTTTAATTTATTGGTATTCATAATTAATTTATTGTTAATTAATTATTAATTGGTTATTTAAGCATCTTAATTTTAACCCTCTGCTATCCAACACTTTCCCTACAGTTACACTCTCTGGAGTGGGAATAGTAATTTTTACCCCCTACGCTATCCAACACTTTCCCTACTGTTGCACTCTCTGGAGTTGGAATAGTAATTTTTACCCCTACGCTATCCAACACTTTCCCTACTCTTGCACTCTCTGGAGTGGGAATAGTAATTCTAACCCCTTCGCTATCCAACAGTTTCCCTACTGTTGTACTCTCTGGAGTGGGAATAGTAATTTTTACCCCTAAGCTATCCAACACTTTCCCTATTATTGCACTATCTGGAGTGGGAATAGTAATTTGTACCCCTACGCTATCCAACACTTTCCCTACTGTTGCACTTATTGGAGTGGGAATAGTAATTTTTACCCCTACGCTATCCAACACTTTCCCTACTGTTGCACTCTGTGGAGTGGGAATAGTAATTTTAACCCCTACGCTATCCAGCACTTTCCCTACTGTTGCACTCACTGGAGTGGGAATAGTAATTTTTACCCCTACGCTAACCAACACTTTCCCTACTGTTGCACTCTCTGCAGTGGGAATAGTAATTTTAATCCCTACGCTATCCAGCACTTTCCCTACTGTTGCACTCACTGGAGTGGGAATAGTAATTTTTACCCCTTCGCTATCCAACACTTTCCCTACTGCTGCACTTAGTGGAGTGGGAATAGTAGTTTTTACCCCTACGCTATCCAACAGTTTCCCTACTGTTGCACTCACTGGAGTGGGATTAGAAATTTTTACCTCTACGCTATCCAAAACTTTTCCTACTGTTGCACTCACTGGAGTGGGAGTAGAAATTTTTACCTCTACGCTATCCAAAACTTTTCCTACTGTTGCACTCAGTGGAGTGGGAATAGTAATTTTTACCCCTATGCTATCCAACACTTTCCCTACTGTTTTAGTTAATGTAGTGTATAATTTATTTTAAAAAGATTAAAAATATTGTAATTTTTTAATTTGTTATATATATTTTTTATATTTGTATTTATATTGTTTTTTTTGTATATATGCATTTATAATTTTTTTAATGTTTTTTAACAATTTATAAATTATTAAAATAATTATTTATGAATAATATTAAGTAAGTATATATATTATATTTTATACGTATATATGTTTAATTTATTTTTACATTATATGTATTAGTTATAGTTTTAAACATTTTAAAATAATTTTAACGATGTTTCTTTTAATTATATGTATTATTTACTTTATTTTTTAAACATAAAAAAAAAACGATATTTTTAACAACGATATTTTTGACAACTATATTTTTTTTCCGATATTTTTGTACTTACCATAATGTAGATAGGACTTCGATATTGTGGACATCGATATTTCGTCTCCGATATTTTTGTCGTCGATATTTCTGTAGTCGATATTCTGTCAGTGATTCCCATTCAGCAACCCCTAATTGGTCACAAGGAGCCTTTTTTGAGGCCAGTAAGAATTCCTGACATGTGGAGGAACATTCCTGATCAAACCTATGTTCAATTTTATGGGTAAGCTTTTTCTTAACCACCAGACTTTTTAAAAAAATAATAATGCAAATCGTCCCAAATGAATCAAGAATTATCTCAACAGGGGAAGATTCATTTAAACAGACTAAATTATTGGGGAGGCATCTTGAAAGCAATTTTTGGGGGGAAATACCAGAGATCATATTAGCCCATCCTAATATACGGCCCTTATTGCTAACTAACTTGCCTCTTTTATGGTGATTGACTGGATGAGTGTTAGGACCATCCCAAGGTAAAGTAATAAGGATTGGATTACGATTGTTAAAATCACCCCAACAAAACAGCAAAAAAGATACAAAGTGGGATGGAAATAAAAATATAATTCATAACCGAATGTGATCCCCTTCCAATAAAAGTTGGTAATGGCAATGTCGATTTATAGGAGTTCCCTAAATTCATAGTAAATGAAAGATTAAAATCTTGTAAAAGAGTATTCAAGAACTACCCCTGAGGTGAATGCGCAAAGTGTAGCACACTATTAGAAGCAATAGCCAATGAGCTATCCAAATAAGAACAAACATTACCTGGAGATTAAAAACCTCACGGTAAAACCAAAAAGCAGTTAATCGCTAACTTGACCATATGGGAATACAAGAAGGATTTCAAAGAAGCCAATTGGATGGAAATACCATTCATCACATCTTAGTTGGATTTATAAAAATTGATCAATAGTAGATTGTATGACATTTTTTGAACATATGGAATGTTAATATCAGTTAGGAAAACTAGGTTCATATATATGTTCATATACTTTAGCGTGTTAGAAAAGATCATGCGTACAATTGCAAAATGTAAAGTTAATTGTTTTTCAAACACCTTATATTGTTCATTAAATTGCTGCATGTGTAAAAGAGACCATATCACAGTAACATGCAGAAATTTATAATGAACCATTATATTGTATATGGACAGCATTATGAAATTAAATTCATCATGTTTTATTTCAGACATGTACAGCATCTTCCTTAGCAATGGAGAAGGAGACTACATTGGATATGTAGTGATTGTGTCTACAGGCACTTTCTGATCTACACACAATGCAAGTAAGACAGAGAGAATTGACAGAATTTATGTCAGATATTGAGAAACCAATTGCAATCTCATCTCTTATTAAGATCAGGGAAGTTTTCTGCTTCTGCACACTTGGTCAATTCTAAGACACTGCTGCTCCTGGCACAGTGTCCACAATTATGGTGCTCTGCTATATGCTGCACAAAATACACAGCCCAGGGTGATATTGGTGGGAGACAACAACATGATGGCAAGAATGAGGAACATGGCTGTGAATTAAGACGTTATTAAATCGAAAACATCTTTCACTAGGGATAAGTTCATGTTACATTGAGTAATACTGATGTTGTAAAAGTAATTCTATTAGATCCAAAATTCAAGAAATGTGATAAGAAATTATTGCTTGTATGTAATGTCTGACATCACTCTCACACTACTAGATCATGGGTATATGTATGTTGATGTACTTTTGAATAGTAATTTATATGTATACAATTAACCCCTTACAAGTTTTCCTTGAATTTCTGTGATGGAAACTTCCAGAGTCAGGAGGAATCCACAAAATTGCTACCACCCAGCGGTACCCCATTTGTGTCGATAAAAACGCTGCGCTACTTGTGTGCCTGGGCCTACTGCCCATAACAGGAATGGATCAAACCGAGGGCAATGGGAGCCCTTGTGAGGAGACCCCCCATTGACCTTGGTTTAATCAATTCATGTTGCATGCACTAGGCCCAGCCTCACAAGTGGTGCAGCATTTTTATTGGGACAAGTGGGGTAACTCAACATTTCATTTGTACTTTTCAAGCTGAGTATTTCTTATTACTGTGCATTTTAATATGCTCAGAAGGACCCAACAGGCTGTCTGCTTTTGCTCACTTTTTTCCATTCACATGTATCATTCACTCAACCTAATCACCTAAGAGATAACATAAAAGGATTTATATGTAGGGTCATTTTGAAAATGTTATTTACTGATAGTATCAAATAATAATCACAGGTCTTGTCAGGGCGAACCATAGTCACTAAATAAACCTGTGCTTAACCCTCTAGTAGCATGGCACAAAGCAGTTAGGTTTAACTTGGAGGCAATGTGTAAAGTATTTATGCAGTACTCAAACAGTAATAAAGTGAAAACATATTACAAATAAATCCCAAATCAATCTAGAAAAGTAGAGTCAATTTCATGAATATAATGACACCAAAACAATAATAATCTATAAGTAGAAATGGAGTTATGAAATTGTAAAGTTTAAAGTTCAAAATAGTGTCAAAAAGCAGTAAGTGCCAACCGCTGTCATCTGGTTACACTTGACGGGACAAAGTCAAAAGTTAAGGCCGACCGCTATGGAACACGAGTGGGATAGATGGGCCAGGTTTGTCCCAATAAAAAGTTTGACATTCGGACGTAGCCCCTGGAATGGAAGTCAAAAATCCTTAGTAGGGAAAGGGAGCAGGCTGTGGCTCAAGAGGGCTCCACGTTGACAGATGTATGCTGGAAGAGGTCTCAGTGAAGCTCAAAGCAGGAGACAGTTTAATTTCACCCCCAGGAAGATCCTTTGCCCTCGCCCAGTGAAGATTTCTGCCTTCGGACTTAATCACTTTGTTTTGGTGCTTGGATTCCTCCAGCGGACAGAGACAGCAGGCAGTAGCCCATGAGCGCTTCACAAGGCCGGATACCTTCTCTACAAAATCTCGCTGAATCAGATTTGCTACTACGGAGAAAAACATAGTGGTACCAACCTGAATCTTGAATCTTTAGCCCAGCGGCAATGCAGCTTTGTCGGAACAGTTTGACAGGTTGGTCCGAGTGCCCTGTCAGTTCTCAGAGCAAAAATCAGACAAAATGTTTCCAAGACCCAGGATTCAGGAGCCAGCCAAGGGTCCAGGACCTTGAACACAGTACTTCGGGGTCAGGACTCACAACAGCAGAGGCCAGGAGCAGGGTCCTGGGCAGGTCTTGTTGGAACTGGTCAGCTGGGAATGCAGGAAAAAGGCCTCTTCTAGCCTGTTGTGTCCCTATAGTCCAAATAGGAGGTCAACCGTACAACCCTTGGAGTTCACTACTTTGCCCTGGGTACAAAAAGGAGAAAAGGTTCAGTCTTCAATGCTCTTCTCAGGTCACAGACAGAAGGTCCAGTCCTCTTCTGTTCTTCCACAGGTCCAGAAGTGATCTGAGGAGAGTACTAGGGATGCCACATTTATGTCCAGTGCCAGCCTGCAGGTGAGAAAAACTCCTGTCTACTCCCTAACCAATATGGTAAAAGTTCTCAGGGCTTATCCTACCCACTTTTGCAGTACTTGCTTTCTGTTGTACTGTAAACTATCCCACTATGTCCCTCTCTACCTAAATCCAAAATGGCAGAATTCTTTGTCCCTTGCTTAGAACGCCCTGTACCCAACCAGAGGTGTGGCTATGATAATGGACAAACTCTCCATTGCAGTCACTCCGAACCAGTTCTGGGACAGCTCCCGCCCTCCCACTGGGATTGGAGCCAAGCTGACTAGGAAAACTAAGGGAGGCAGGCCTAGGTGTGACCTATATGGGACAGGGTATTCACGTTTTAAAGCACAGGGAGAGGCTGGCCAATCCCCAGGCCAACTTGCTCAAGGAAGAAAAACACATCTCCCCCCCCCCCCCCAAGTCTTTTGTCCACTGTCTGGGAGCAATACACATACCACCACAGGAGAGTCAATGACTTTGGAAGTTTTCAACTGCCAGGACTGCCAGTATTAAATATACTGTCCTACTTTTTAAATGCCATGCATCCTTACCTATGGGCATTTACGGACTACCTTAAGTGTGTCTTACAAGTATTAAAAAGAAAGGTTTAGTTATTTTTCCCGGTCGAAACAGCCGTTGAAAAATGCCCACACAGGCTGCAAGAGCATGGCTTGGGACATGTTTGACAGAGCTAGTGAATGCGGTGGATGGAACAATATGTGCCGCAGCCCACTTGTAGCATTTAATTTACAGGCCCTAAGTACCTGTAGTACCAATTACTGGGGACTTATAAGTAAAATAAATTTGCCAATTAGGTGTGCCACTTTACCTATGTTTAGAACGGAGAGCACAAGTTCTTTACCTCTGGCTGTCAAGGGTAAAGTGCAAGAGTGCTAGTGGCAGCAAATTGGTACAGAATAGAAAGGCAAAAATATGGGGAAATACCACAGAAAATATGGTCCTTTCCATCAATTCCACTTGAGAATATACATATGGATTTTATGATCACAAATATTTCAAATAGATGATGTGATGTGCATTCACAACTCTCTTTTATGCATTTAGATATTGTTAAATGCTTTATTGTTGGAAGGCTGGTATATAAGGTATAGTACTATTGAGTTGTAAAGGATTTTTTTTAATTGCAAGAGCATTGTGTCAAAAAGAGAACTGTTCATTTGAGAGTAGGACCCCTGTTAACTTAGTAAACACTATCCGGATCGGTGAGAGTACCCTTCTAAGTAATTCTCTGCTTAACCTCTATGGCACAAGCAGCAGGCAATTCAGAAGAGAAATGTGGGATAAGTTGAAGCAGGATCATACAACCTGAAAGTTAAGAACACAGCTCAATAAAATTTCAAATTATGTTTACTATTGGATCAGGGGAACAAGGCACGTAGATTTTTAAAGCTTTAAGGCAAAAACCAACAAAAAAACAAAGCTACACTGCCTTGTAGGAGGGCAATTCGCAGTCTAGGAAGCTGTGGAGCAGGGTGTGGCCGACATTCTGATGTAGGCATACAAGGATGGGTTGTATAATTGAATTAACGTGGCATCATAGCTCACCTTAGTCTTAAACTGCCGAACTGACAGTAAAGCACGAAGAATTTGGGCTGGTGGCTCCTGGTACAGAAAATGGCACAACCTGCGCATACAGAGATTGGTCTGAAACTTTTGAGCTGGAAAAATAAGTAAAGGGCGGCACATTAGTGCTAAATGTAAGATCAGCATAGCTAAACTTCACTATTCAGGCTGATACTTACTGATTGAAGGCAAAATAATTGCAAGCCTCTTGGAACACTAGGGCACAAGGAATAGGTTCAGGAATTAATCCAGTAACTTGTCACACACGTGTTACAGAATGTATCCACAAATTTCTAAAAAATAATAAGAGATACGTGAGGGTAGTTAGGCTAGAGAGGAAAGGGGGAGCATGCACTGCATCGCTGCAATGCATGTTTACCTTGTATAGAAGAACCTTGACTAGCGTCTCGCGTCTTGCGAGAGCCCGGTAAAGTGTGTCATAAAGTAGACCACACGTTAGGGTGCACGCGGCTGCTACCACGTCGGAGAAGCAGCCGCTAACTGCAGTGCACATACGCAGTAATCAACGTCACCGCAGACAAAGAACCGGCCGCTAGCGGCAAAGTTAGAGTGACAGGAAAATTCAAAGGGCAATTGGAGTGTGATGTCATGGGGAAGAGTATGAAGTGAAGCACAGTACGGTCACCTTTAAAATTGCAAAGTCACCGCAGACAAGGAATCAGCCGCTGGCGGCAAGGTTCGGGTGACAGGATGAGAACTCAAAAGGCAATTGCAGTGTGATGTCAGGGGCTGTTTATAATTACAAAGAGAAGCACAATACCGTCACATTTAAAATTTAAAATAATGACAAATGGATATATGACAGGTCACATGTGAAATACAATACTTACAAGTGAATAAACAATGTACTCAGAGACAATATAAATAAATACTAAACAACACTAAACGCCAAATTATCCACAAGGTATGTGAAATAGCAAAGGGAAAAGGACATTCAAGAAACTGAATTAAGACATGACACAAAAGACAAAACAAACTTAAATGATTCACTACGTATTGAATAATGGATGTGATGAGACAGAAATGAGTAAATGGGAGACATATCCAACACACATAGAATTAAACATTCAGAGAATTGGTAACATCACCCAGCATTTAGAAAAAGGGAGGGGAAGAGGGGGTCCAACAGAACTACAAGGACATAAGTAAATGTAGTAACCACTGGCCATATGGAAGGCAGTATGAGGATAGCATGATTCAACCTGTAGTAAGTAAGGGAAACTGTTTGGCACTCTCCTCATGTTCGTTCCGACCATTTTGGACCGTATCCAAGTAATGCATCCACTTGCATTCGCAAAGATTCATAATGTCCACCACACTTCTGCCTCTAGGGCCCAGTACAATCTTTTCAAGGACAACCCGTCTAATGCTATCAGCAGAGAGATGAAATGACTGGAAATGTTTAACTAGGGGCGCTCCAGAGACTCCACATCGTACCCTACTGCAATGTTGGAAAATGCGAGTTTTGACCTTCTGGCTAGTTTGACCAATATATAGCAAAACACATGGGCAAACAATCCCATAGATAACATTGTTGCTATTGCAATTGGTGTGTTCCTTGAGTGTGATGGAGAAGTTATTGTATGTAAATTGCTTGGTCTCAATGGTGAGGTCACAGGCTTTGCAACGGCCACATTTCGAATGGCCAACAGTAGGGGGTAGGTTCCACAAAGTGTATAAAGAGGGCTGCGTTGGGGATTTAAAAAAAGACTGTTCCAAATGGTCCCTGATGTCCTTACCCCTCTTAAAAGAGTGCATCGATGGTTCATTCATGCCCAAATCATCAGAGATTAATCTCCAGTAGTAATTGACAATACGTCTAACGTCACTACTATGTGTACTATAGGTAGTGACACAGATCATTCATTCCATGGGCTTATCACTACGAGATATAACTTCAAGCAGTGATTCTCTAGGGTTGTACCAAACTCTTTTACAAACCTTCTTGAGTAAGGATTTGGGATATTCTCTCTCTCTGTGAGTCTTAGCAAATGTTCCTCAGATTCCTTAAAATAATCCTGTCTGAGTGTGCAATTCCTACGGATTCTAAGGAACAGACCAAAGGGCAAATTATCCCTAAGGCTCCTAGGATGGTGACTGCTGTACCGTAAAAGTGTGTTCCTTTCTGTAGAGTGTAGTGTATAGTTGGTCATTAGCTACTCTGATAGAAATGTCAAGAAAGTTGATTATGGAAGAACTATATTCAATAGTAAATTGAATGCCTGACGATCTCTCATTGAGCCAAGAATGAAACACCTTGAGATCAGTGACGTGGCCGGTCCAGATTAGAAGAACATTATCTATGTAACGCTTCCAAAGTGTGATATGATCACGGTACGAATTAGCATCACATAAGATGAAATTATTTTCAAAATGGTCCATGCACAGAATAGCCAGATTGGGCGCAAAGCTAGCACCCATTGCCACTCCTTGAGTTTGAACAACAAATTCACCCTGAAACATGAAAAAATTCCTCATTATGACTACATATGCAATTTTAATATGTATTCAGTAGGGACCTGTACAGACCTTATAACATCAAGGGAAGGCTTCAGGGGAATGTTAGTATACAGGGATACAATGTCCATCATTACCAGGAGTTGCTGGGTTGGATTGAACGCTAATTCATCCACCTAATGGATAGTTTCTATAGTATGCCTAAGATAGGCTTTAGCTGACTCAGCAAGTGGTTTGAGGAAAAATTCCACATATTTACACAAGGGCTCCAGAATGGAACCACAGCCAGATACTATCGGGCATCCAGGTGGATGTTTGAGATTTTTGTGGACTTAAGGAAGCTCGTAAATCATGATGGTATATACATCTTTTCTATTCAGATAGTCATGTTCCAAGTCTGTCAAGTATCCATGACTCTTGCCCATGTCAGTGATACCTTTAATGAGTTTACTAATCGCCTTGGTGGGGTCAGTGTTAAGTTTAGTATAACTGGTTCCTGACAACAACCGTGATTCAATTTCAGATCTGTAGCCATTAGTATTTTGTATCACAATTGTGCCGCCCTTATCAGCTGGTTTGATAACTATAGCGTCGTTGTTTTGAAGCGTTCTCAAGGCCCTCCTGCTCAGCTTTAGGGATGTTATGGGTAACATACTGTCTGTAAGAACATAAAGTCATCATATCTCTCAGCACAGCATGTTCATATGCCAGAATTTTGTGAGACATAGGGGCCGATTCCGATCTCGGTCGGAGGCGCACCCAATACCATTCGGTCGGGAAAAAAGCCATGCGAAAGCCAGTTTCCCGACCGATCCGTACAGCACACCGAACGAGCAAGTACGATGCGCACAACAGCAAAAATTCCGGCCGAGCCGTACTCACCCAAACCAGGTCCTGTTCTCCGACCGAGGCGAATCCGGAAACGCCGAATCGAGTCGCACGGAAGGGAAAATGCAGCCCCGTCCGGCCGGACAAGTACGATGCGCTTTCCGTACGCGCCGAACCCGTCGCTACGCACGGCACGTCAAAGCATCCGGGAGAGGCGCACATAAGCTCCGAATCGCGCCACAACACGATCCACGGCTACGAGACGAACACAGCACAGACGAGGACGACGCGAAGCGACGAGGACGAAGCGAAGCGACGAGGACGAAGCCAAGCGACGAGGACGACGCGAAGCAACGAGAAGGACGAACGACACGAACCAACCATGAATCCCTTCGTCCCGATCATACCAATATTCTACATCTACTACCGGAACAGGCACGGACGCGTACGGCGCAGAAGGTAAGTCAGACACCAACCACAAAACACATACAACACGTACACGACACATCACACACATACACTGGGAATCTGAATATACTTGCAACAGCAGCACCATAGGGGCGGGATGCCCATCACCAATGCCACATATGCACACAGGGGCCTGAATGCGCGCCACCACCCCAACCCAGGGGGGCTGGATGCCAACCACCCTCAACCAGGGGGGCAGGATGCCTACCACTACTACCACCCTCACCCAGGGGGGCAGGATGCCTACCACTACTACCACCCTTAGCCAGGGTGGCAGGATGCCTACCACTACTACCACCCTTAGCCAGGGGGCAGGATGCCTACCACTACTACCACCCTTAGCCAGGGGGCAGGATGCCCACCACTACTACCACCCTTAGCCAGGGGGGCTGGATGCCTACCACTACTACCACCCTTAGCCAGGGGGCAGGATGCCCACCACTACTACCACCCTCACCCAGGGGGGCTGGATGCCTACCACTACTACCACCCTCACCCAGGGGTGGCAGGATGCCTACCACTACTACCACCCTTAGCCAGGGTGGCAGGATGCCTACCACTACTACCACCCTTAGCCAGGGGGCAGGATGCCTACCACTACTACCACCCTTAGCCAGGGGGGCTGGATGCCTACCACTACTACCACCCTTAGCCAGGGGGCAGGATGCCCACCACTACTACCACCCTCACCCAGGGGGGCTGGATGCCTACCACTACTACCACCCTTAGCCAGGGGGCAGGATGCCTACCACTACTACCACCCTCACCCAGGGGTGGCAGGATGCCTACCACTACTACCACCCTTAGCCAGGGGGGCTGGATGCCTACCACTACTACCACCCTTAGCCAGGGGGCAGGATGCCCACCACTACTACCACCCTCACCCAGGGGGGCTGGATGCCTACCACTACTACCACCCTTAGCCAGGGGGCAGGATGCCTACCACTACTACCACCCTCACCCAGGGGGGCAGGATGCCCACCACTACTACCACCCTTAGCCAGGGTGGCAGGATGCCTACCACTACTACCACCCTTAGCCAGGGGGCAGGATGCCTACCACTACTACCACCCTTAGCCAGGGGGCAGGATGCCTACCACTACTACCACCCCAACCCAGGGGGGCTGGATGCCTACCACTACTACCACCCTTAGCCAGGGGGCAGGATGCCCACCACTACTACCACCCTCACCCACGGGGGGCAGGATGCCTACCACTACTACCACCCTTAGCCAGGGTGGCAGGATGCCTACCACTACTACCACCCTTAGCCAGGGGGCAGGATGCCTACCACTACTACCACCCCAACCCAGGGGCGGCTGGATGCCTACCACTACTACCACCCTTAGCCAGGGGGGCTGGATGCCTACCACTACTACCACCCTTAGCCAGGGGGGCAGGATGCCCACCACTACTACCACCCTTAGCCAGGGGGCAGGATGCCTACCACTACTACCACCCTTAGCCAGGGGGCAGGATGCCCACCACTACTACCACCCTTAGCCAGGGGGGCTGGATGCCTACCACTACTACCACCCTTAGCCAGGGGGCAGGATGCCCACCACTACTACCACCCTCACCCAGGGGGGCTGGATGCCTACCACTACTACCACCCTCACCCAGGGGTGGCAGGATGCCTACCACTACTACCACCCTTAGCCAGGGTGGCAGGATGCCTACCACTACTACCACCCTTAGCCAGGGGGCAGGATGCCTACCACTACTACCACCCTTAGCCAGGGGGCAGGATGCCCACCACTACTACCACCCTTAGCCAGGGGGGCTGGATGCCTACCACTACTACCACCCTTAGCCAGGGGGCAGGATGCCCACCACTACTACCACCCTCACCCAGGGGGGCTGGATGCCTACCACTACTACCACCCTCACCCAGGGGGGCAGGATGCCTACCACTACTACCACCCTCACCCAGGGGGGCAGGATGCCTACCACTACTACCACCCTTAGCCAGGGGGGCTGGATGCCTACCACTACTACCACCCTCACCCAGGGGGGCAGGATGCCTACCACTACTACCACCCTTAGCCAGGGGGGCTGGATGCCTACCACTACTACCACCCCAACCCAGGGGGGCTGGATGCCTACCACTACTACCACCCTTAGCCAGGGGGCAGGATGCCCACCACTACTACCACCCTCACCCACGGGGGGCAGGATGCCTACCACTACTACCACCCTTAGCCAGGGTGGCAGGATGCCTACCACTACTACCACCCTTAGCCAGGGGGGCAGGATGCCTACCACTACTACCACCCCAACCCAGGGGGGCTGGATGCCTACCACTACTACCACCCTTAGCCAGGGGGGCTGGATGCCTACCACTACTACCACCCTTAGCCAGGGGGGCAGGATGCCTACCACTACTACCACCCCAACCCAGGGGGGCTGGATGCCTACCACTACTACCACCCTTAGCCAGGGGGGCTGGATGCCTACCACTACTACCACCCTTAGCCAGGGGGGCTGGATGCCTACCACTACTACCACCCCCACTCATAGGATGGACAATGCATGACACAACAAGCACACCACAACCTAGGGAATGCAAGATTAAGACATCCCCCCACCACCATGACAAGCGTGTGTAGGCTGTGTCAAATGCCTACAACACCGAACATGACTTTCAACATACAATGTGACCCCCTAGCACATGTGCCACACATATATGTGTGTGGCACCCACAATGCAAGCAGCCCATGACCATTGTGGCAATGGGGCCTAAACCCCCATCATCACAGTGACCAAAAGGTAAGTGTGGGGTCCATAGCTGAAGCACATTTTGACCATTGTGGCAATGGGGTCTAAACCCCCATCATCACAGTGACCAAAAGGCAAGTGTGGGGTCCATAGCTGAAGCACATTTTGACCATTGTGGCAATGGGGTCTACACCCTCATCATCACAGTGACCAAAAGGTAATTGTTGACAAAGAAAGAGCTGCAACTGCCAAACTGCATGGATCATTCCTGCTCACAGAACCAAAAACTCATCTGTGGCAAAGTAGTGTATGTGTCCCATTGCAACATAAATTGGGGGAGCCAAATACTGCAGTGCAAATGAAACATTCCTTTGGCCATGTGCAGACAAACAACACCCATGGGGGCTGAGACCGTCAACAGTCATCAATGACACAATGACAGAAGTGACCATCAGAATGCAGAACCACATATTTGCACCAATGGGCACACAAATGCAGATACCCTGTGGAGACAGCAGATGTGAGGTGAACAGATACCATACCATGGCAGCAATGGGACACACAAACCATGATCACTGTGCTGACCGATGACCTAGGAGTCCCAGGGACAGCAGGGGAAACACACCAAACAACATACAGCCAATGGCACACCCAAGATATGCCAATGCAGTGGTGCAGATGCACAAACACAAACAGGCAGACCAACACTGTCATCATACACAGCAGGTGAGGGGTGGGGGTGCCAGTGTCCCCAGGCAACCACACAACACATGAGGAGAGCTGAATACCAATCATACAGATGTGCATACACTGCCACACTAAGGTAACTCATGGATCCAAATCCCCTATGTGGGCAAGCAGGCATTGTCAGGTGAGAGGGAGCACAAAACACACATGTCACACAGGCACGTAGGAACAACAACTGACACAGCAAGTCACAGACACACCACAGCACCACCCCCAGGGCCCCCACAATGTGGTGACCCTGGGCTGAATAAAAATACCACTGTGATGACAAAGCTAAATGTCGTTCACACTATGAACCACAGTCAGGTGTCCTGAGCAACAAACTACCATCACACCTACACAAGCACAAATCAATCAGCATGGCCAGTAAGCCAAGGCCAACATGGAGGCAGGGGCCTAGCCGGGCAACAACTCTCATCTGCACACACTCAACACCACACCCCTCGACCTCCAACAATGTGCAGCAGTGAAGTACACATGCACTGGTGACATTGCACATGCACCCATGACTATTCCAGGGTGGTGGGTGGGAACCAAGGTGTAGAAACACATCACACATGGACACTCAACAAGACTCCTGAATGTCTGACACACTGCACACTACGCTGTACATGGACATGACGGCAATACCACACCGACCAATGGGATCCCAGCCACAGTCACACACCAATGAAGAAGCCAAGGTCACCCACAAAGAACACACATAGACAACTTCCAACATTGCAGCTCTGACCCTGAGGAGTGGCAGCAGTCACACACACAACATGTCACAATCACTGAAAGATAACACAAACTGGAAATCACATGACAGGGGCAAACAACAAGTGCCAAGGGGAAACCTGACTGTGACCCATCTGCGTCTGCACACAAACTCAGCCCTGACAGCAAACACACCTATGGGTGACACCCTGATGACCAGTAATGTGCCATGCACCCACATCACAGAGAACACAGGGAGAAGACTTTGGGGGAACATAGCTCAAGTCAGCAAGCATCACAAACAGGTACAACACTAGGGATCACAGCATGCGCAGATGAATGGAAGTGAACACACAGACATGCACATACAACACACACCTTGGGTGCAGGCAATGTCACACGTGTACACACTGCCATGAGGGGACTCCACTCCTGTGTGAGGAAAGCTGTGCCATATGTTGCCTCAGTAGGGCCCCATCATGTCAGCTGAGCACTTGGTCACACAATCAACAATTAGCACCAAATGAGGGCTCCCATCACATCAGCCTGGTCATGGATGTGCCAACGGAATCATCAGCACAGATCCAACACACTTGTATAGCAATGTTGCACTGACTACACGGATGAGTCCCTCCCCATTGATGCCCAAACCTGCATGTCCACTGGAGATGGCAACACGGTCAGGGAAGTAGACAAATGCAACGATGGCAGGCACAACAGATGTGCAGGGGTGGAAGCCACAGATATGAAATTGCCAATGTAAGTAGGAAACCCATTGCCAAATACTGAACACATGACACCCTCAGATGCTGCTATTGATGACATGGATACACCACATGATAGGACACATTCCCCCTGGACCACATGGGTTCCTGCACAGTAACACTTCATAATCATGAGACCAGATATCACCATCACTGCAGCAAGGGCATGGTTAGCTGCACCAACAACATGTACATCTGAAGCATGAGCACTAGAGAAAAGAAAGTTGCTTTATTCAGCATATGTGTTGAGGCCAAACGAAGTCCTGAAAAAAGAGCAAAGGCCAATGGCCAGTCCATTGTCAAAGTTCAAACAGGGTGACACTGGCAGATGTCACCCTACGCATGCCTGCACAATACCAGGGACAATCCACTAGGAGGGGCAACCGGGGGCAGGCCAGGCACCGCAGGGACAGGATCAGGGCTCACCAGGGGGAGTCAGGGAAGGGGTGGTGGGTGCAGGAGAGCCACTGACAACTGCAGTGGAGGTGTCTGACATGGTGTGTGCCGGCACAACTGGGGGGCATGACACAGATGTCGTGGGTGCCGGCACAACTGCAGTGGACCCTGCAGATGGGGTGGACAGGTCCGCCACTGCAGTGCCCAAGTCAGACAGGGCGGTAGTGGACTCCACTGCAGTGCCTACCTCCAGGGGAGGAGAATGGGGAACAGGCAAGGTGGGTTGGACAGAGGGGGGACACCCTCACCACATCAGTGGCACAGACAAGCGCAGCGGGGGTGTGGTGCTGGGAGAGCAAGTGGCAGGGGGAGAAGGCCGGAGCATCTTGGGGATGGTATATCTGTGGGTGGGGGAACCTGGGGCAGGGTGTGGTGGGGGCACCTGTGCAGTGGGGGCCTGAGGGATGGAGGACGGAGACCTTGTGCCTGAGCTGCAGGGTGGTGGCGGGGTCTTGCTCTTAGCACTCCGGGGGGACTTGCGGGTGGGGGCCTCAGTCCGTCTGCGCCTGGGGGAGGGTGTCCGGGGGCGAGGGGCACTCTGCTCCGTGTGGGTGGGCTTCCTCTTCCCCCGGGATGCTGGAGCAGCTTCATCGGTGGGGAAGAGGCCGAGGTCACAGAGGAAGAGCTGCTGTGACTTTGGGGTTGCAGGTGAGGCAAGGGAGGGTGCTTTGGAGGGAGAGGGAACTGAGGACTGCGCAGTGCATGTGGATGCGTGTGTGTGTTCCAGGGCCCCATCCCCTGTGAGTCTGGCTTCAGTCCCCTGAATGTGCGTGCGTGTGCGTTTTGTCATTGGCGTGTGTGTCAGTGTGCTGGATGTGTGTGTGCTGGTGTGTGCCTGTGCCAGTGTGTGTGTGCCTGGGATGGGTAAGGTGCTGGGGAGTGTGGATGGAGCAGAGGCAGGAGGGGTGAGGGACCGTTTGAGGAGGGACACTGCTGCCGTCAGGGAGGAGTCCATGGACCTATTGCCCCTCTGTAGGTCAGACATGCCCGATGAGATGCCCTCCATGAACGACACCAGCTGAGTCAACAGCGCGGTGTGCGCATGGAGGACACTCAGCATGGCTGTCTGCCCTACATGGAGCTGGCGAAGGAGGTACACAGACTCCTCACTCAGGGCAGCAGGGGACACAGGGGCAGGGGGTGCGGTGCCTGGCCCAAAGGAGACACGCTCCCGGACATGGGAGCCTCCACGGACCTGGGGAATGGGAGCCGATGGGAGGGCGGTGGTGGTGCTGGTGGTGGCGGGGACAGCAACACTAGCTGGGGTGTGGTGGCTGCTGACACCCGCCTCCACAAGGGAGTCATCCTCCGAGTTGCTCTGGTCCTCAGCTGAGGTGGATGCTGCTGAGGACTCCTCGGTGTGGCTCCCCTCGCCCTCCGTGCCACTGGGTCCCTCCGACCACTCCTCGGCTGCTGACCCAGTCTGGCTCTCCGGCTCCTCCTGGTCCGTGGAGCTGTCCCCTTCCGTGGCCGTGGATGTATCTGCAAACAATGGGGAAACAGACAGACATCAGTCACCTGCACCAAACGCACACACCACTGTGAGCACAGCACATTACAGAGCAAGCCCTGGCATCATTAGTTGTACATTGCTAAAAGTGCCCTAATTGAACAGGAGAAGTCAATTGTCAGTCTGATGCCAAGCATGGCACTCACATCCCACATGGCCTTGCACCCATCTGTCTGGTGTCTGTTGGATTGCAACACCCCAGTGTTGACACATGCACCAAGTACACAGTAGTTGGACAGTGCAGAGGACACGGTGTGGACACATCACAGCTCTTGCCACTGAGTCAGTACAGGTTTACGGATGTAAGGGATGCCCAGAGTCAAATAGGAAATGCATGTGATGCATACCAGCGACAGACACCATGATGCACCCATGTCCTGATAGCCAGCGCCACTATGGTGTGCATGTAGCACATGTCACTCCCCTGCAGGATCACCAATCAGTAGACACATGCCATGGCGGAGGCATGACTGCAAAGTCATACATCACTGTCTCAGTGATGTATGACTTTGCAGCCAGACAACAACACTCTGCACTGTGTCACAATAGTAGGTCATGGGGAATGCAAGTCCTGGAGCTGCACAAGTGCACATGTACATCCCCCCCACAACACATCCTCTTAACCCTCATCTGTCCAGGTCATACCTATTGGACATATGGGAGACCTGTGACACTACCCTCGGAACCTGAGCCCCTCACACTCTGCTGTGCATGGGGAACAGCTGCCTGAACTTCACATTTACATGCCCCAGTCTGCATGGGCAGCTGATCAGACACCTATGTGTCACACAAGTATCGTCTCCTATGGTCACATCTCCAGTGGCATGCTGAGCCCCTACCAAGAAACTCCACAGCAGTCCTGGCGACTAATCCACAGCACACTGACACAGAGGCAGACACCTGAGGGGTCAAATCACTGTGCACAATGTGTCCTCTGATACACGGGAGTGGGAGTACAGAGTGTATTGTATGGCCTGGAGTAGGCATGACTGTCCAGCCCCACATGAATGAGGGATGAGCCCTGGACTGTAGGCAGCTGGCTAAGTATGTGTGACACACGTCATATACATACTCCTGGGGCCCAAACATTGTTCCCACCCGCAGCATGGGTGTGTGCCAGGTACCCCAGCCACATGTGGTGGATCAGCTCAGCAATTGGACCACAGATCAAAGTAACACGCTGAATACATGTCAGAATACAGGCATTGTGTAAGCAATGGACCCACCCATGATGCCCACCACAGAGTCAGGGAAACAGATGCTGTCTCCCACCTTGAGTCAAGCAAACTGCAAGGACACAGTCCTAAGTGACAGAATTCCCTGCATGTAAGGGCCACACCTGGGTATCAGATGAGGAGTGGGCAGTGCACAATAGAGGGACATGGCTCCTGGACAACATGACTGCTGTACTGTGGCAGTTCAACCTGGCCCGAGGAGGGCACATAACATGTTAGACAGAGTACACAGTGCAGTCTTTGACTCACCCCCTCCTTGCTGCTCTCTGGCCTTCAGCTGCCCATCCAGGTCTGGAAAGACCACCGCCAGGATCCTGAGCATGTGGGGGGTCAGGGTCCGTGTTCCGCCCCTCCTGCGAGGAGGCGACAGCTTCAGCTGGACCCGTGCAATCCTCCGGGTCCAGCCCCGAAGGTCCTGCCACCTCTTTTGGCAGTTGCGGATCCGGCGCTTGTAGACCCCCACGGACCGGACAGCCCGGACGATGTCCTTCCAGATCTCATGCTTCCGATGGGCAGAAGCCTGTCAGGATGACAAAGTGATAAGGCCATTACTACACATGCAACATATCCGTGCATGACACAGTTGCATATACATGTCGCAATCACAGGGGCACATGGTGTACCCAGGCAGTGCACGGCTGCCCATGGACAGTTTTCCAGAAGTCACTACATGGTATCATAGCATGGGGAGTAAAACCCTGTTCAGAAGCACTGTCACTGCACCATACCTGTCCAGTGCAAGTCACTACACACTATGGGGGGTGACAACTACTCAGTGAGCCTGCTAGCCAGTGGTGTGCTGACTCTCAGCCTTGCTAGTCAGACAAAATGCACATTCAGAAAGGCAGTGCACAGAACACTCACCTGCTCCCCTGGTGTCCCATACAGCTTGCTGTACTGTGGAAGTAGGCTGTCCAGCAGGGCCTGGTTCTCTTCAAGGCTGAAGGCTGGGGCTCTCTCCACAGTACGTGCCATTGCAGGGTCCAGAGGGGCAGAGACAGCAGCAGTGCAGTGGCAGATGTCGTCCTGGAGCATGTAGTGCAGGCAAGTGGGCTCTCAGGGGAACATGCAGCAATATATATGTGCTGGAGAGGCAGATACTGTCCCTTGTGTCCAAAGTGATAGGTCCAAGTCGTTTGCATCTTCTGAATCTGGCCAATCCATGGAATAGCAGCACCAAAACACGCCCACAGCATCCTTCAAAATTTCAACTTCATGACATACATGATTTTGCAACATTGTTGTGGGTGACCAACTGATTTTCCAGCAACCGACTCGTTCGAATATTCGAAAACGCGTCCGTTGCCAGGCAAGCCCATTGTCAATGGGTGCGCACCGATCGGTCCATTGAGGTACAACGCGCACAGGGGTACAACGCGTACCCGCACACATTGAATGCAATGGGCCGGCCGGAGGCACCGATCGGTCCATTGCAGTACAACGCGCACAGGGGTACAACGCGTACCCGCACACATTGAATGCAATGGGCCGGCCGGAGGCACCGATCGGTCCATTGCAGTACAACGCGCACAGGGGTACAACGCGTACCCGCACACATTGAATGCAATGGGCCGGCCGGAGGCACCGATCGGTCCATTGCAGTACAACGCGCACAGGGGTACAACGCGTACCCGCACACATTGAATGCAATGGGCCGGCCGGAGGCACCGATCGGTCCATTGCAGTACAACGCGCACAGGGGTACAACGCGTACCCGCACACATTGAATGCAATGGGCCGGCCGGAGGCACCGATCGGTCCATTGCAGTACAACGCGCACAGGGGTACAACGCGTACCCGCACACATTGAATGCAATGGGCCGGCCGGAGGCACCGATCGGTCCATTGCAGTACAACGCGCACAGGGGTACAACGCGTACCCGCACACATTGAAAGCAATGGGCCGGCCGGAGGCACCGATCGGTCCATTGCTGTTCAACGCATCACTGTACATGTGACTGGCATATGTCAGCATGCCTGTCTCAGATGGACATATGCCAGCCACAGATAGCTCCCAGGGAGTGAGGGGCACACCTACATCACGACAGCCTGTCCAAACCTTATCATAAGGCATGTAAGGCTGCATTTCCTATTGTGTGTATGTTGGTGTACATGTTGTCCTGTGGGTGTCACCTGTGGGCAGCCACCCCCAGGCTGTGCACGTGTTAATGGGGACAGGATCCTGGGTGTTACGTGTACGTGACCACTGTGATGTGCAACTGTTCATATCTGTGCATGTGCCATGGTCACATTTCACAGTGGTGTTTGTGTATGTCATGTCACATACCCCGTGAGTCCCATGTGGGACGGTATGTTTGAGCCAGGGTGTCCCAGTGGCACAATAGTGATGGCCCTCCACAGTCTTTGTGCATGTAGTGTTTACAATGTCTCTGATTTCATGTGCACAATGGGAGACAGTCTCCACATCCACGTTGTGTGTGCATGGACTCTGATGTTGTGCGTGTGTGTCACAGACGTCCATGGCTCTCCTGCCATGGCAAGTGTGGCCACTACCTGTGGGGGTCATGTTTGTTTTGTTGTGGTGTACACATGATACTCCAGGTGATGCCAGTGTCCATGTGGCATTACAGGGTCCCTGGGAATGTGCCTGTCGTTGAGCTGTGGTGCCTGGGGCACATCTGTCCTCACATGTCACTGGGGGTGACTGTGACACAGCATCATGATATCCAATGGGCCAACCTGGGACAAATTGATGCCACCTGTAGGACCGTGTTGACAGATGTTGGCCATGTATGTACCATACATGTCGTTCCGGTACTGCACACTTCATGTAGTTGTGCCTCATGATGATGTATGTTGGGATCTTGAGTGTGTTCAATGCCGCATATGTGGGGTGACTGACGATCTTGCTTACTTCTCCTCTGCACTGCAGGGCTCCTGCTGTCCATCGGCCATTCCCAGACCTGGCAACGATGGTGGAACGGGACAGCATCCGACGGTACCGCTTCACCAGGCAGCTGATTGAGGATTTGGCAGTGCAGTTGTCCCCACATTTGCAGCCTGGCCGGCCGTATCCTACAGCGCTGACCCCCAAGGTGAAGGTGATGGCAGCCCTACACTTCTTTGCCACCGGTACCTTCCAACATACTGTGGCGTCTGCTGGTGGGATGTCACAGACCATGTTCAGCCGTGTGCTCCGCGATTTCTTGGCGGCAATGTTGCTCTTCCTGAACCGGTACATCTATTTCCCTAGACTGCGACGACTCACTGACGTGAAGAGTGACTTTTATGCCCTGGGGAGGATGCCGCATGTCATTGGCTCCATTGATGGGACACATGTGGCTTTGGTACCACCACAGGCCCAGGAGCAGGCCTACAGGAACCGCAAGCACTACCACTCGGTCAATGCACTGGTGGTGTGTCTTGCAGACATGACCATCACACACGTGTGTGCCCGTTTCCCTGGTTCAGCACACGATGCCTTTGTGATGAGGAGTAGTCGCATCCCCAGGTTGATGGCACAGATGCAGAACCAGCGTGCCTGGCTTGTCGGTGTGTACTGACTTTGTGCCATTGTGTGTGATCTGATCTGTAGTATTCCGCCCACTTTTCCAAGTCAGCTGATGTGCACTTGTCTGTCCGTAGGTGACTCGGGATACCCCAACATGCCGTGGTTGCTGACACCCCTCAGGAACCCTGTGACACCTGCCCAGATGCGCTACAATGAGGCACATGGTCGGACCAGGAGAGTGATTGAGCGGACCTTTGGTCTCCTGAAGAGCCGCTTCCGCTGCCTGGACAAGACCGGAGGGTCCCTCCCATATGCCCCTGCGAAAGTGTGCAAGATTATCATCGTCTGCTGCATGCTCCACAACCTGGCAGTGCGGAAGGAGTTGCCTCTCATCCAGGATGACGATGACCAACATCCGCCACCTGTGGAGGATCCTGGCCTGGACCACGATGCCAGTGACGATGATGATGATGATGGTGATGGTGATGTCCGCACACAGCTCATCACCAACTTCTTTAGCTGAATGTGAGTATCCTGAGGTGTCATGTCAATGATGTGAGTTGGCATGATGTGTGGGTGGTGCTCTGGTGCTGTTGGAGTGTGTCCATGGGCTACTTGACTGGATGTGTGTTGCGATGTGTGGTGACAGGTGGGCTGTACTCCCCAACAGTGTTGACATGCTAACTTGGTTCTGGGTGGGTATCTTGTAACATGTATTGTGCATGAGTTTTGCTGTTCTGTCCTGTACTCCATTGCTTTTGACTGTGTGTCATTTCTGTCCTTCACAGGGTACTTTCAGATTCGTTTGGTCAACTGTGTCCACCGACAACGTGATTGCACATCCAGGCTGGTAGCTGTTGTGTCCCTACAGGTGATGTGCGCCACACCCATGGACTTCCTTCTGTCTACAGTTGTTGACTGTGTGCCCGCTACCAGGTGGGGTTACCTTGCATCTGTAGTGGTTACGGCATGTTGCTACTGTGTAATAAACCTGTGCTTCACTTAGTGATGTGCGTTGTCTGTGGTCACACATTTGACTGCCATTTGCTTACTGCACCTGTGGGCTACTTGACTACAACTGGGAATGGGTGTGGTGTCTGTGCATTGCACCGTCTTCCCTGGCAACATCAGTGTAGGCAATGAGTCAGATGGCCTAGGTGTGTATGTGTTGTGTAGCCCTGGTGGTGTGTCTCCCTCATATGTGTCACGTTGCCTGTACTCACATGCCTGTGTTGTCCTTGCTGTTGCAGTTCGCATACACAGTGTAATTTTGTTGTTCATCATCCCCATAACAGTACCCACGTTGGAATCACGACAGAGGCAAGTATGGTGTATTATTGTGTTTATTGTGATACATCTGTGATAATAGTGCATAGGATGGATTGTGCTGTACATGAATCTTGCAATCCCAAGTTCCTAGATGAATAGAAAGTCCAGGTAGACAGGATCCCCAGTATCGGGGCCACAGTTGTCTGACACATTGTTCCAACTTGTACTCCCCATGCAATGTGTGGGAGTAGTGTTGCCATCAACAGGGTGAACAGTCTGTGCACAAAGGCGAAAATCCAGAACAGGTTCAGGCTTCCTGGGAGTTGCGCTTGGCCATCAGCCTCTCACTTTCCCCTCCTCGGACGACCCCTCTTCTTGGGGGGGGCCCTCAAGTGCAGGCTGCTGCGGTGCAGGGGACTCTCCGCCAGAGTCCTCCTCCCTCCCTGTGGCAGTTGCAGTTTGTTCGGTACCAGATGTTGTTGGCACACAGGGAGGTGTGGACTGGTTGCTGTTCATCTGGCGGAGGCATTGTAAAATGTCCCTGTGCACCGCCGTCATCTCATGTAGTACATCCCACTTGGACTCCACGCGGGTCATGTGGGAGTCCACACGTGACATGTGGGAGTCCACACGTGACATGTGTGACTCCACATGGGACATGTGGGAGTCCAAGCGGGCATGATGGGCAGCCTGCTGCTGTTTGATGTCTCTGAGGAGCCCCACTACCTGGCTGAGCTCTCCGGTGCTGGACTGGTACGCATCAGCTATGCGTACCAGTTGTGGGTCTTCATGCACACCAGCAACGTCTGCAAGCAGCGACCTCTGTCTCCCACCCCTCCCACCACCCCTGCTGACATGTGCAGTGTGTGCAGTTGCACGCACAGATAACCCTGGTCCACCTTGGGGGTTGGTGGTGGTGGTGGTGTCCATGGCCCCAGGTTGGTCCAGGGTCACTGCGCTGGTGTTGTTCCTTATTCTGTCCATGTCGGCAGGGATGGTATTCGTGGTGACAGTCGTTGGAGGGGTGGGTGCAGGGGGTGCAGCTGGTGGACCTGCTGGTGCTGCAGCTGGTGGTCCTGCTGGTGCAGCATGTTGACTTGCACCGGATGTGCCAGGTTGTTCTTCATCGTCCGAGGAGGACAGAGGCTGTACGACGCCAGTGAGCTCGGCATCCTCTTGAGCCTGGGACTGGGACTCCTCAGCGTCTGCTGCTGTGTCCCTATCATCACCTGTTTTTGGGAGACACAAACAATGTATGTCATGTTTCTGCAGGCATCAGTGGTTGACACACCTGACAGTTGTGACTGTGCCTCGGGGTGCGGGCCTGTACATTGTATTGTCCTAAGTCGTCACAGTCAGGGGTTGATATTGGTGTGGCACATTGTCCTGCATTATTTGGGCATTTCTATGTATTCTCTGGGGTGTGAACATGGTCTGCATTGATTGTGTTTGGTTGACAGCCAGACCTCCTTCCCACCCACCCACCCACCCAGTCAGTTATCCCACCATGGAACGTGCTTGCATTGCAGGGAGTGTAAGTTGTCTCTCAGGATGTCAGTCAGAGGTGTCCTGCTGTTTGTTGGTGCACAGTTGGCAGCAGGGCCTTGTGCTCCCCGCAGCAGTAGCCAGTGTCAGCCATCTTGTGAGTCCTTCTCCACTCCCTGTGATGTGAGCATGGTTCAGGGTGGTGTTGATGGGCCAGTTGTGAGGCTGAGCAATGTCTGTGACTACGACTCCCATCATGCTATTGCCTCCACCCCCTTCCCAGCATGCCCATGCTTCCTTCCTTTTGACTCTGCTTCCCTGTGGGGTGGGCTGGCTGTGCTGACAGGATGGCTGGGAGTGTTGTCCTGGCAGTTGTTTGGCTAAGAGTCCCAAGAGTGTCCCTGTGCTTCACACAACATAACCCAGGGTGGTGGTGCTTTGTGGGATCTTGTGTTAGGATGGAGGGCATTGCATTCTACCAGGTGGGTACTGTGGAGTTTGTGTTGGGGGGGGGGGGTGTGAGGGGAGGTGCTGGTGACTATGGTCAGTGCTGCAAGTCCCCCTTCCCACCCAGCCAGCCGGATATCCCACCATGGAACGTGCTTGCATTGCAGGGAGTGTAAGTTGTCTCTCAGGATGTCAGTCAGTGGTGTCCTGCTGTTTGTTGGTGCACAGTTGGCAGCAGGGCCTTGTGCTCCCCACAGCAGTAGCCAGTGTCAGCCATCTTGTGAGTCCTTCTCCACTCCCTGTGATGTGAGCATGGTTCAGGGTGGTGTTGATGGGCCAGTTGTGAGGCTGAGCAATGTCTGTGACTACGACTCCCATCATGCTATTGCCTCCACCCCCTTCCCAGCATGCCCATGCTTCCTTCCTTTTGACTCTGCTTCCCTGTGGGGTGGGCTGGCTGTGCTGACAGGATGGCTGGGAGTGTTGTCCTGGCAGTTGTTTGGCTAAGAGTCCCAAGAGTGTCCCTGTGCTTCACACAACATAACCCAGGGTGGTGGTGCTTTGTGGGATCTTGTGTTAGGATGGAGGGCATTGCATTCTACCAGGTGGGTACTGTGGAGTTTGTGTTGGGGGGGGGTGTGAGGGGAGGTGCTGGTGACTATGGTCAGTGCTGCAAGTCCCCCTTCCCACCCAGCCAGCCAGCCAGATATCCCACCATGGAACGTGCTTGCATTGCAGGGAGTGTAAGTTGTCTCTCAGGATGTCAGTCAGTGGTGTCCTGCTGTTTGTTGGTGCACAGTTGGCAGCAGAGCCTTGTGCTCCCCACAGCAGTAGCCAGTGTCAGCCATCTTGTGAGTCCTTCTCCACTCCCTGTGATGTGAGCATGGTTCAGGGTGGTGTTGATGGGACAGTTGTGGGGGGGGGGGCAATATGTGTGAGTGCGACTCCCATGATGCTATTGGCTACACTGACTTGGCCAGCATACACAGAATTCCTTCCTTTGAGTGGTCTTCACTGTGTGTTGGTGTTGTTGTGGTGGCTACATGTGTGGATGTGTGTGTTAGTTCTATTTGTGCCACTGCCTAGCTGTAGTTGTGGTTGTGTTTGTACATGTGTTGGCACAGTTGGATGTGACTTTTTTGATGGCATGTGTTGTGTTTATCTGACTGACATACACATTTTGGGATGATTCTGTTCTAGTTGCTGTGTAATTGCTATGAGTGCATGGTTTGACTCTCCCCTTGACAGTGATGTGTGTGTTTTGTGGCAGTTTATTGTGTACATTTGTTGTGTACTCACCAGGCTCTGGGATGTCCTCTAGTCCATATACGCTCACTGGCGGAAGGATGGCCCGCACCTTCTCCTCCCAGGGCCTGAGGTATACTGGCTTGGCAGGAGGGCCACTGCCGGTGTATTGGCTCAGGTGGTAGTCTTTCTTGAGCAGCTCCCGGACCCTCCTGCGCACGTCATACCACCTGTTCTGGATGTCGGTCTTTGTGCGCCGACATGGTGATTGGGCGTTCACCCTGTTGATGATCCTCTCCCACATCTTGGTTTTCTGCGACATGGGGGTCTGTTGGACCAGAGTGCCAAACAGCTGTGGCTCCACCCTGAGGATCTCGTCTACCATGACTTCCAATTCACTATCTAGGAACTTGGGATTCTTCTTGGGGGGCATGGTGATGGGTGGTGATAGTGGGTGCTGTGTGTGTTGGTGTGCAGGTGAGGGTGTGTGGGTGTGTGTTGTGCTGGGTGTATGTGAGGTAGGTATTTGTTGGTGTGCTGCTGGTGTGTGGCTTGTGTGAGGGATGAGCTGTGGGTGTGTGGTTGCTTTCTCTTGGGTGCTGGCAGTGGAATGGCATTTGCAAAGGCTCATGGTAGTGATTTGTGTCCTTTATATAGGTGGAGTTGTTGGTGTGTCTTTGTTCTCTGTCCCCACCCCCCAGTATTTATTGGCTTGGTAATTGCTTGTTTGGCCTTTTTTTGGTTGATTTTTCCTTTGTGCTGTTTGTGTATGTTGGAAACGTTCTTGTGACCGAGTCGGACCCTGCATTGGTCTCGTACGGTGTTTTCCGTTTCGTTCACGCTGTGTTTGTGCAGTTTTGTATGCTGCGTACGCGTCGGTCGCGGTGTATTGTGTTGCTTCGGCTCGGTTTTGTATGCGTGTCGGTCGTACGGCTTGTCCTCCGTCCGACTCGGTCGTGTTTTTCGCGCCTTGCATCGTACTTTGCAGGTTGGAGTTGGCGGGTACGATTCGGTCGGATTTGTTCCGGGTGCGTGTCGGTCGGTTGGATTCGCGTGTTTTTCCGGCCGGATTGCTATTTTCCGAGCGGGTCGGTCGGTCGGCTTGGTTTCCTGACGTGTCGGTCGGATTTATCGCGGCTTGCATCGTACTTGGCGTGTCGGGCGCCACTGGTACGTGTCGGTCGGTATTTTTTCCGGATCCGAGTCGGTCGGTGCTTTTTCCGGCCCGAATCGGAATCGACCCCATAGTGTGTGAGGGGGGTGCAAAGGTGGAGGGACACCTTAACCCTCTAGCAGAAGCAGTGGTACTAGTAGGGATTTTGTTAAAAAAAATGCCGTAATCTGATTTGGCAGAAAAATTTATGAAGTTCTATCTTCAAATTGAAATTGTTAGGTCGTGATGTGGGAACAAAATGAAGACCCTTACAAAGTATCTGTTGCTCATCAGACGACAGTACATGGCCGGACAGATTAATGATGGGATTAGTATGGTTAGTTTCTACCATTGGTAGTGTTGTCTCCTGGTCTGTATCTCCCCATGGCTCTCTTGCCAGAAACGGAACTGTTTGCGGCCACTGTTCCTGCCTGTGCCCCAGTCCTGACCTCTCTGTTGTACCTTATTCCTGCCTGTCCCCCCAATCTTGATCTTGTTGTGGACCCTGATTCCAATTCCCTCTCCCCGGCTCCTTGTCTGCAGTGACTTTGTAATTTTAAAGGTGACCGTACTGTGCTTCACTTCATACTGTATGCGCGGGTTGTGCCATTTTCTGTACCAGGAGCTACCCAGCCCAAATTCTTAGTGCTTTACTGTCGGTTCAGCGACCCCTGACCAGTTATACTAAACTTAACACTGACCCCACCAAGGCGATTAGTAAACTCATTAAAGGTATCACTGACATGGGCAAGAGTCATGGATACTTGACAGACTTGGAACATGACTATCTGAATAGAAAAGATGTATATACCATCATGATTTACGAGCTTCCTTAAGTCCACAAAAATCTCAAACATCCACCTGGATGCCCGATAGTATCTGGCTGTGGTTCCATTCTGGAGCCCTTGTGTAAATATGTGGAATCTTTCCTCAAACCACTTGCTGACCCCTGACCTTGACTGGTAGGTCGCCCCCCCACCACACAGCTCCGTCTGTGTGCCCTGCTGCTGCCCCTGATTGTGCTCGTTTTTCCTTTCTGTGCCCCCTGGCTGCCCCTGATTGTGCTCGTTTTTTCCTTTCTGTGCCCCCCTTGCTGCCCCTGATTGTGCTCGTTTTTTCCTTTCTGTGCCCCCCTTGCTGCCCCTGATTGTGCTCGTTTTTCCTTTCTGTGCCCCCCTTGCTGCCCCTGATTGTGCTCGTTTTTCCTTTCTGTGCCCCCCTTGCTGCCCCTGATTGTGCTAGTTTTTTCCTTTCTGTGCCCCCTTGCTGCCCCTGATTGTGCTCGTTTTTTTCCTTTCTGTGCCCCCTTGCTGCCCCTGATTGTGCTCGTTTTTCCTCTCTGTGCCCCCTTGCTGCCCCTGATTGTGCTCGTTTTTCCTTTCTGTGCCCCCTTGCTGCCCCTCATTGTGCTAGTTTTTTCCTTTCTGTGCCCCCTTGCTGCCCCTCATTGTGCTCGTTTTTTTCCTTTCTGTGCCCCCTTGATGCCCTGATTGTGCTCGTTTTCCCTTCTGTGCCTGTTTCCCGCCGCTGCGCCTGCGGCCCCGCCCCTCACTGCCCATTCGCTGCCCCATTCCCTGCTCCTCCCTCCCACCTCCCCATTTATGGCGGCCACTGCGCGGCCGCGCCGCTGGCGCGCCGAGGCGCGCCTAAGGCAAGCCCGTCTGCGCCCGTCCGCGCCGTGACCGCGCCCAGCGCCAGACCCCCTGGTCCGGGCATCCCCCGCGCCCGCCACATCAACAGACGCCGATACGACGCCAGCACCCTCCACGCACTCAACCCCGGAAAAGATCACGCCTGCTACCAGGCCACCCCGAAGCGCACCCAAGGGCCCTTCACCTGCCGGAACTGCAGCTTCGCCAGCACCCGCCCCGCCAAACCACCGCCCAGGAAAGAACCCAACTACCTCAGATGCATCCTCCTCAACACCCGCTCCGCCCGCAAACACACCATCGAACTCTGGGACCTTCTCGACTCAACCTCCCCAGACGTCGCATTCCTGACGGAGACCTGGCTGAATCCCGCTTCAGCCCCCGACATCGCCATTGCCATCCCGGACGGATACAAGATCACCCGCAGGGACCGCACCAACGGAGTCGGAGGAGGCATCGCCATCGTCCACAGGAACACCCTCAGAGTCTCAACCAACACCGACGACACCCTCAGCACCGCCGAACACATGCACTTCCAGATCCACACCGATCCCAACACCACCCTCAGAGGAACCCTCATCTACAGACCCCCGGACCCCGACCACAGTTCAGCGATTCCATCGCTGACTTCGTCAGCACACACGCCATCGCCTCCACGGACTACATCCTCCTCGGGGACTTGAACTTCCACCTCGAGAACAACAAGGACACCAACTCCACCACCCTGATCGACAACCTCGCCACCCTCGGACTCAGACAGCTCGTGACTACACCCACCCACGCCGCCGGCCACACGCTCGACTCCATCTTTTCCGCAAGCCCACACGTCTCCTTCAACCACACCTCCGAACCCCACTGGACTGACCACCACTGCATCCACTTCACCTACAGGAAGCCCACCACGCACCACCGCACCGAACAAATGCCTCGCCGCTGCTGGAGCAGATCACGGAAGACCAGCTAACCACAACCCTCGTCCTGAGCCCACCCGCCGAACCCTCCGACCCCGACACCGCCGCCCGCAACCTCAGACAGTGGATCGACGACTGCGCCAACACCCTCGCCCCGCTCAAGAATCCGCCCAACAGCCACACCAGCAAGAAAGCCACCTGGTTCACCGAAGACCTCCAGGCCTCCAAACGAACATGCCGAAAACTGGAGAAGATCTGGCTCCACGAACGGACAGCGGACAGCTACGCCGCCCACAAGAGCGCCACCCGCAGTCACCATCACCTCATCAGATCCGCCAAAAGGGCCTCACTCAAAGACCGCCTAGACAACGCACACAACAGCAAAGAGCTCTTCAACATCGTGAAGGAACTCTCCAACCCCAGCTCCAACACCAACGACATCCAGCCGTCGCGAGACCTGTGCGACTCACTGGCCACCTTCTTCCACCGCATAATTGCCGACATCCACGACAGCTTCAACACCACGACCGCCCGGCAACCACCGAGACCACTGCCCCCACAACCACCAACCGCCTGCTCTCCTGGACCAACATCAACGACGAGGACACCAGCGAGATCATGAACACCATCCACTCCGGTTCACCGCTAGACCCGTGCCCTCACCACATCTTCAACAAAGCCAGTACAGCCATCGCGCCCCATCTCCGGAAAATAATCAACATCTCCTTCGAGACAGCAACCTTCCCGGAAAGCTGGAAGCACGCCGAGATCACCGCCTTACTCAAGAAACCCAAGGCAGACCCCAAGGACCTCAAGAACTTCCGACCCATCTCTCTGCTCCCGTTCCCCGTGAAGGTCACCGAGAAAATCGTCAACAAACAACTGACCCGCTACCTCGAGGAGAACAACATCCTGGACCCTTCCCAGTCCGGCTTCCGCAGCAACCACAGCACCGAAACCGCCCTCATCGCCGCCACCGATGACATCAGGACCCTGCTAGACAACGGAGAAACAGCAGCCCTCCTCCTCCTGGACCTATCAGCCGCCTTCGACACGGTCTGCCACCACACACTACGAACACGCCTTCACGACGCCGGGATCCAAGAGAAGGCCCTGGACTGGACCACATCCTTCCTTTCCGGCAGAACACAAAGCGTCCGCCTCGCCCCCTTCCGATCCAAGGCCACCAAGATCATCTGCGGCGTACCCCAAGGCTCCTCCCTCAGCCCAACGCTGTTCAACATCTACATGGCACCCCTCGCCCACGTCGCCCGACAGCACAACCTCAACATCATCTCCTACGCCGACGACACCCAGCTGATCCTCTCCCTCACCAAAGACCCTCACACCGCCAAAGCCCACCTCCACGAAGGAATGAAGGCCGTCGCCGAATGGATGAGGACCAGCCGCCTGAAGCTGAACTCGGACAAGATGGAGGTCCTCATCCTTGGTTCCAACCCTTCAGCCTGGGACGACTCCTGGTGGCCAACATCACTGGGAACAGCCCGCCACCAGCCGACCACGTACGCAACCTAGGGGTCATCCTCGACCCCACCCTCTCCATGACTAAGCAGGTCAACGCCGTTTCCTCATCCTGCTTCAACATCCTCCGAATGCTCCGCAGGATCTTCAAGTGGATCCCCACCGAAACAAGAAAAACAGTCACCCAGGCCCTCGTCACCAGCAGGCTGGACTACGGAAACGCCCTCTACGCAGGAACGACGGCTAAGCTCCTGAGACGGCTGCAACGCATCCAGAACGCCTCTGCACGTCTTATCCTCGACATCCCCCGACGCAGCCACATCACACCCCACCTGAGAGACCTGCACTGGCTCCCTGTCAACAAGAGGATAACCTTCAAGCTCCTCACCCACACACACAAAGCACTCCACAACTCCGGACCAGCCTACCTCAACAGACGACTCAGCTTCTACACCCCCACCCGCCAGCTCCGCTCGATCAGCCTCGCCCTCGCCACAGTCCCCCGCATCCGGAAAACGACCGCCGGCGGCAGATCCTTCTCCCACCTCGCCGCCAAGACCTGGAACACCCTCCCCACCAACCTCCGACAGACCCAAGACCTACTGGCCTTCAGAAGACTCCTCAAGACCTGGCTCTTCGATCAGTAGCAGCACCACCCCCCTCTTCCCCCAGCGCCTTGAGACCCTCGCGGGTATGTAGTGCGCTTTATAAGTGACATGATTGATTGATTGATTCAGCAGTTTAAGACTGAGGTGAGCTATGATGCGATGTTAATTCAATGATATAACCCACCCTTGTATTTGTTTTAGTACATTATTGATGACAATTCACCTACTTTGTAGGTTGCTCCCTCCATTGTCCTGAGAAAGACCCAGCTGTAAGGAACTAATTGTCTTCCATCATCATCTGGGGTCGAAACGTCGACTTTCTTTGTACCTTGACCTGTACCTAATAATTATGCCCAGAAGTGGAGAACTCTACACGTATTCATAACGTCTCGCTACTTGGATTGTTTAGTTTGTCATTTGATAAGTTGTTAGACAGGTCTACTACATCATTGAAAATTTTGTAAATATTGTAATTATTTTCACTATCACATTCCCAACCCTTCACGAGCACTATCCCTGAGCACCTTTACTCACTTTGATACGTTGGAGCAACCATTGATATTGTGAATCATGGATATATTTATACTATAAAGATTAAAATAACCTTATTGTTTAATTTAATATTTATGGGTTTTTCTAAAGCTTTTTCTCTTAGAGGAACTTATTGGTCTCACACACACACACACACACCCATAGATGGATGGACAGGGGCTTGGACAAATAGAAAGAGTGACGGTTTGGGACATCGATGCAGGTTTCATGCATATCTATGCTCACCTCTAGACGAAGGTTTTATTGGGACGTCAGCCACAGCAATGCCCTTCAGTCCTCTGCATTCTGACACCTTATTTGAAGGAAGGCAAAAGGTGAAGAAGAAATGCGTGCTACGGCCATTCAGTCCTTGGCCATTCTTTGGGTGATGGATGATGTGATGCTTCAACCTCCATGCCATCCAGGCTTTGAAGTGTAAAACAAAGAAGGAGTGAAACTGTAGCATACAAAATTCACAAAAGGGTGTGGCAGGGGGCAGTGTTACCTTGGAGTGTCTGTCACCTGGCCCTGTCAGTTCTTACTCACTCAAAACGATTTCTGTCTCCAAGAGGGATTATAAAATGATGACCTGCAAAGTTTAATATGTCCTGTGGATCGATCAGTGATTAGTACTAGATCTGAGCATGCCCTTGGAATTACTAAGCAAAGTGTGCCAGCAGGGGCATAGCTTGAAGGGTGGTGTTTTGGGTTTTACATCCCCAAATAAATGTATTATCCAGTTAATAGTTGGGTACAGGTGCTTTCACTCGGGTATGGGGAGGTGTCCGTGGGATTTCACCAGAGATTTTTACATACTGTACACAGACAAACAAATACACACAGTCTTGTCTCTGTTTTGAAGGTCTTAAAAAATGTTTGGTTATTTTACGAAATATTGTATTTTAAGTACCCCTAACAATCGGCACTCCTTACCCTTTCCAGTGTCCCTTAATCCCCCCTCATGCCCTGCTTGTTAACATGATATGCCAGCGTCATTGTAGGAAAAGCTGAAGCCCACAATCCCCCCCACCCCGCCCAATTTTACTTAACAAGCGACGCCCCTCTGTGTCTGATATGTGCAGTCACTGAGGATAGAGGAGTGATGGAGTAAACATGAGCATTTACTGTTAATTTGTACTGAGTGTTTGATGCAGTATTGGAGCATCATTAACCGGAAGTGCACTTGCAAGACTAAATAGAAAAATGTGTTACAATGGTGGAGTAAGGGAGAGGGATCATTAGAGTAACATTGGAATTTGTGTTTCATGGAAATGAGTTGTGGAAATAGAGTGAAATAAATTATTTCAGACGTTTCTATGCGTATTGCTGTGTTTCGCAGTTTTCTGTTGTTGAGCAGCTGGGACACATTAATCAGCCACCAGTTGCATGTGGTGGCTGGAAAATATGGGTTGCCATGTTCCCTCGGTTTTAATTTTTTTGCACAGCCGAGGCATACTAATCAACTGCCTCTTATATAGGCTGCTTGGAAAATGAAAAATGCTTTTGTGTTTTAATTGCCTAATTTAGCACTTTGATAAGCCGGCGGTAAATGGTCTCAAAGGGATTGCAATGCTGCACATAGCTCAAACCTGGGATGCAAGCTTCAAGTGATGTTTAATCCACTTGCTTCTGTAAAAGGGTATGTGCTTCAAAGCCGATGCTGGGTAAGTCAGCTGTATTTGTGTGCAGAGGTTCTGCATAGCTGCACAAAGTCGAAATCTAGGAAGTAAGTATGAAGGAAATTTTCCCCACTTATGTCTTAAAAAGATAACATCCTTAAAATTGTTGTTGTTCACAGGCTACAGAAGCTTGCTTTTTAAAGGCTGCCAAATTGTCCTTAACTCTATTTTTTCTATTATCCCTAAGGAAAATTCTACAGACTTCAAATTCCCAGTGTAACCTCAATAAGTATGATAAAGTGAATGGTAGTATTGATTTTGATTAGCTATTTTCCTTGTCTACATTCTATAAGGTGCCCATTGCCAGTAGGAAATTCATTTGCTATTATCAAAAGAACTTACTCTCTTTCCGGCAAAAATAACTGTAGCGCACACCGAATTGTCCTACTTCACACCTAATCTCCCTTATCAGTGTCGTCTTAAGAGGTTTTGGTGCCCTGGGTCAAACATATATTGGGGCCCCCATTCAGAACAACCTTGACTTGTATTGCCTATTTTCTGCTAATTCAAGCTTGCATGAAGGAAACAATATAGAAAAAATTGACAAAGGTGAGATCGAGTGATAGAAAGATCACATTACCAGGGGCTCTTGGAAGGTGGGAGCCCTGGGAAATTGCCCACTTTGCCCATAGTTTAAAACATCTCTATCCCCTAGAGCAAGAAATGTGAACTGTCTGAATTCAAAGGCTTGCAGCACAATGAACCGGTGAAAACACCTTCACCAGTGCTTGATCTGAGAGAGTGGTTGAAGGTGGGCCCCACCAGCTCTCATTTCTGCAGACCAGAACTTATTTTTCCTCAACAGACTTTTATTCAGCTGGATCATACCTCCTAGAGGACAGTCCAGTGCTCAGCTCCCCGATCAGGTCAGACATTGTTTAGTACATTTTGAAATGTGAGTTTGGTAGTGTTTACTAGCTATACTAGGTACATTAAGGGGCCGATTCCGATCTCGGCCGGTAGGGCTCTGAATCGGATTCGGATTTACCGGATCCGATTCGGAGCCCTGTTTCCCGACCGAATCGTACGTGGGTCCGGCCGAGCGAGTACGATGCAGGCACCCGCGAAATCTCTGACCGACTCGAACGCGGCTTCAACACGCTCCGACCGACTCGCATGGACACGACTCACACCGCGCTATGGAGACGTATCCCGGCCGGGTAGAGTACGATGCGCGCCGCGAGCAGTCCGACCGACTCGCGCCGTCCGGCTCGAAAAAGCTGTCGGAGCCGGACTTTGGGGGTCCGCGTCGGACCCCCTGTGCGCGTAGGCACGCGAGTCGCACACAGGGGGGACCCATGGGTCCCCCTACCTGTGCATGTACGCCGCGATGCGCATGGACGCGTACACGCTGTAGGGGCGCCCTTGTCCGCCTCGCACCCATTGAGTCAATGGGAGCCCGCGTACGCGTTGTACGACAGGCTCCCATTGACTTCAATGGAAGTCCGACCGACTCGAGTCCGATGGCATGCGTGCGCATCGTACTCGTTCGGTCGGACTGCCAGAGTCCGATTCGGTCGGAAATCTCTCCGGGTCCGGCTCGGTCGGAGAGATTTCCGGCCCGAATCGGAATCGGCCCCTAAGTGTTTGAATTGAGAGTTTTCATCTGGACAGGTGACAATGGGATAAAACTGGTTTGGGTAGGCAGAGAGGGAATTTTGTGATTTAAGTGGCTGAAGTGTGAATTATATCTATCATCATCATGGCTGGCTTTGGTAAATGGACTCTATTATATAATAATGCTGGGCACAACAACTGCGAGACCTTTATTGTCATTTTCTCAGGGGTTGCCATCAATCACTGACAAGAATGCATTTGGAAAACTCCTGCTTTGAAAGTGAAACTCTCCCACAGAGAGCTACCTGGAACAGAAAGAAGAAAGAGAATAAGACTGCCTGCTACAGGTTTTCCCTCTGCCTGACAGATGACTGCTGGAGCAGTTTTGTCTCCAACTGTATATTAAGGGGCCGATTCTGATGCGGGTTGGAAAAGCTTCCCGACCGAGGGCCTGATTCTGATGCGGTTAGGAAGGCCTCCTAACGGCATTTGCTCCTTCCAAATCGGATCGGGAACGTGTCTTCCCGACCGAGGGCCCAATTCTGATGCGGTTAGGAACAAATGTTCCCATTGAAGTCAATGGGAGTTCAACCAAATCGTATCTGGAAGCATCCGGATGCATCCTACTCCGCCGGTCGGACTTTCCCGATCCGAGTGGGTCGGACACCATTTCCCAACCGATTCGGTCGGGAAGCTTTTCCAACCCGCATCAGAATCGGCCCCTAAGTCTTTAGGACTGGAAGGCTGCTACAAGAGCTGGCCCATGAGGACAAAGAGATGAAGGCATGCCCAAAAGTCCTATTTCTAGTACTTCAGTAATGTGTTCCGTAAAGGAGGAACCCCCAGTCTTAATGTAATGACATTTTGGGCATAATTGCCATAAAATTTCTGCAATGAAAGGAACGTATTAATTTCAGAAACCCAAATGAAGGGTTCGAGTGAGAGAATAAGAATGCATAGACCTGAAGCCTTAGCATTCAAGCCGTGCGGATTAGCAGAGGCTGCAAGGGTATTCAAAGTCAGCAGGCATCTCTAAGGTCTGCCTCCTAAGTCCTGCAGCAAGCTCTCCGAAAATCAGTGTGAGAGAGGGGGAACTCCCTAGACTAAGGAACACATGTTAATATAATTCATTCAAAGCATTGATGGCGAGGGGCGTGGTCTGCAGCCCAAGATGGCGGTCGCTTAAGCGACGAGCTCCGGCCGGGGCACCTAATCCGTGACATTATCCTATACTCCCTACCTTGCCAGACGATACTTCCAGCGTCGGAGCGCTGGGAGCGCAGGCGGGCTGCCTCGACGCTGCATTCCGGTGCTCTAGGACCCCGGCAGTGAGAACTTTCAGGTGGCGGTGCGTTCCGGCCTCCCCAGGGGCCTGCTCCGGGACTGAAGCCTCGGACTGCCCTGATTGCTGGCTGGGCGGCAGGCGCCTGGCTCCCTGCCGCGACCGGAACTCTGGCTCCCGGCCCCGGGGCCTGCACGCCCACTTCTCGGGGTCGCTGCCACCTGGCCCAACCGGAGCACTGACTGGTGTGCATCGGGCTGCTGTAACTGCGGGAGGTATGTGGGGCGCACCGGTGTGTGGGTGCGGTGCTGCTCGCTGTAGCGGGCTCCCCTGGGTGAGACCCCCGCAGCTCCTGGGACTATTTCGCGCCACGCTTCGGTGGCGAGCCCCCGACTGTACCGGCGCTGCCCTGGGTGAGGCCCCTGCAGCTCCTGGGTTTATTTTGCGCCACGCTTCGGTGGCGAATCCCCGGTTGTACCGGCGCTGCCCTGCTGGGCTGTGGGTCGGCGAGAGGCAATGGTGATGGAATGCTGCCTGTGACTCCCTGATCCCTCCCGGACACCAAGGTGAACTCCATTGGTGAGCGCGGGGACTGCGCACAGTGCCCTCATCCCCTCTGCTACCCGCAGAGATGGTGGCCCTTGGGATCTCCAGGCAGTATTGTTGACCGGCTGTGCCCGGGATACCGGGACGGGCTGACGAGTCCCTGCTGCCCCCGCGGCCTGATAGCTGGGGCGGTACGGCTCCTTGCCATTAGAGGGGCCCCTTCGCGCCACACATCGGTGGCGGTTCCATGGTTGAACCTGGGGGGATCCATGCTGTACCTGGGCTGACACCTGATCGGATCGGATCGGAGGTCCGGCTGCGACTGGGAGTCCGCCTTGATGTGGAGGCTGGGGGGGCGCTAGGCTGAACAGTGGACTGCTGGGGCATTGCACCACGAGGGCCGCATGTGGATCTCCTGACACCCTTCGCTCCGGTTACAGTCCAGTGGATTATAGGGGTCCACTGCTACATCCGCTATCGGTTGCCCTGGCCTGCCTGGGCGCCCCCCCCTGTGATAATTGCGACGGAGTGGACCGGCACTCCCAGCGTTGCCTTAGGGTCGTACTGCTGATCAGTGGTGGGAGTTGGGTGCCTGGCTAGGCTCCTCTCCGGCTGCCCCCCCTGACGCTGCCGGCAGCAGGACTCTACTACTAGAACGCGGTGGCCGGGGGCATATAGCCCTATTGCGCAACGCCGCCAACCATGGGCAAAGGAGGCCTAGAGCGTCTACGAGGTCGGGAAGAACTGGTTCTCTTTCTCCGCCTTCAGGCCATTCTTCCACCCTGACCCATCATGCAGACGGTCATGCTGGTACCAAGGCTCCAGTGGATAAACTTGACATGATCTTGCAGGAAATCCGTGATTCTCGCTCTGTGATGGAAGAGCAACTGGGCATGATCTCATGAGATCTCAATCTGTTGAAGGACGATCATAAGAAGCTCGCTGAGAAAGTTAAAACGGCTGAGCAGAAGGTGGGAAGCCTGGTACCTCAAGTGCAAGCCCATGAGGAGCAACTCAATCATCTGCGCCACCAGCTCGACTCCCTCCAGGCCCGGGCCGATGATGCGGAAGGCCGGGCACGCCGGAATAACCTCCGGATAGTAGGGCTGCCGGAGGGAACGGAGGGATCCACACCCACGGAGTACATAGAGCACTGGCTAAAGACGAGCGTGGCCCCGATCGGATTGTCCGCGCACTTCATGGTTGAGCGGGCACACCGTGTCCCTACACGTCGACCACCACCAGGTGCCAACCCGCGTCCTATCTTGGCCAGGATTTTGAATTTTCGGGATCGGGATCACCTATTGCAGGCGCCACGGGACCATGGACCGCTGCAGATTGACAATGCGAAGATCTCAATATTTCCCGACTACACCCTGGCGGTCCAGCGCAAGAGGTTTTCCTTTATGGAGGTGAAGGCGCGGGCCCGGGCAGCGGGTCTGTCGTTTGCCTTATTGTTCCCAGCAAAATTAAAAATCCTCTATAATCAACGCTCCTTGTTTTTGACACTCCGGACAGTGCTTGGGACTGCCTGGACAAGACGTTCCCCGCTGTTCATCCTATGAGGCGCATGGACACCTCGCTGCCAAAGTCACAGCGCCCCCCACGGAGGCAAAAGAGGGGGCTTCTCACTCAAAGTTCGACCTCCAGTCCCCTGGTCCGTCAACAAATGATAGAGGGCAGGCAAGGGGCGCTCCATACAGCCTCGTCCTTCCGTACCACCCGCCCGTCAATCAGCACCAGTCCGTCCGAAGGAGCTAATACAGACACTGACTCTGATGGCAGCGTTGCACTGTTTCCTTCTGTGACCACTCAACTTAGTAATGATCCTTTGGCTTCAGCTGGTTCTCAGTTGTGTGACCCATAGCCTTGTATGTCTTCCTTGGTCTGCTGTGGGCTCTCTGTCTAGCGTGTCATGCTGTAGTTCTAATTATGCTTATTTACCTACCCAGGAGGGTGTTCTGGCATATGCATGTTGTGCGGCAGGTAGGGACTGAATAGTAGGTCCCCTGGCCTGGACCGTGTTCTGGGCGTTTTCATGTATTAATTCACTGCTTTAGTGTGGATTATGATAGTGTTAGCGTCCTTCCCCCATAGGCGTTAGCATTGGTTGAATGTGAAGCATGTTACTTTGGGTTCTACGGTTTGGTGGAACGCAGTTTGGGCGTTGGACCCAGTATTGGGACATTGTTGAGTTATGTGTATTTATGCTGCATGGTCTGGGGTCGTGGGTAGGTGGGTGTGGGGTGGTGGGCGGGGATGGGACCCGGGGGTTTTTAGCTACCTTTTGATGATGTCTGCTGATACTTCTTATACTTTTGTCTCATGGAACGTCCGGGGTATGGGGTCTATTGCTAAACGGCATAGAATTGCTGCACAATTACATCGTTGTAAAGCACAGATAATATGCTTTCAGGAGACACACTTGGTTCCCTCCGAAACTCTGAAACTACGTAGGAGATGGCGGGGTCAATTTTACGCAACCGCATATTCGGCCTTTTCTAGGGGAGCTGCAATCTGGATCCGGGCGGGAATCCCTTTTTCACTTACTGAGAGCAAAATTGACGATCAGGGCCGGTTTGTCCTCCTACTGGGACCGTTAAATGGTAGACAAGTAGTATTGGGGTCCCTGTACGCTCCAAATATTGATCAAGAAGCATTTTTAACACGAGTCTCCCGAGCACTTGCAGATTGGTCCCATTTCCCATAGCTGTTGGGCGGTGATTTAAACGCGGTGTTTGACCTATGTCTGGACCGTTCCCATCCTCCCTTACTTCACACTACGGCGAGGGCACAGGCCGAGGCCTTAACACGTTGGGTACAAGGCTGGAATTTAGTGGATGTATGGAGGGCTTTACATGTGAATATGAGAGAATATTCCTTCTACTCTTACCCCCACAAACTACATACACGTTTGGATTACATTCTATGCTCCCCCGAATTGTCCTCTTCCATCTCCCAGTGTGAGTATCTAGGTAAGACTATATCTGACCATAATTCCATAGAGCTATCGATGAGATGGAGCCGTTCCCCTGCTCCTATTCCAACGTGGAGAATGCAGCCGATGCAATTGGAAGACCAGGTGTATCGGGCCGCATTGGCTACGGCTATAGATGGGTATTTTGTGGAGAATGAGGGTACTGCCTCGTCCAGGTCTATAGAGTGGGAGGCTTTCAAGGTGACAGTGCACGGGGTGGCTATGGGGACTTTGACAGGATCTCGGAGGGAAACGATTAGGGACCTAACAGACTTGGAGAGGGACTTGCAGGCCTTGGAGATAGCGGCTCAGGGGAGCGCTGATGGTGTAGAGCCACTACAGTCCGCCAGGATTCACTATGCTGACTTGCTGGAACGTTTACGCATAATAGATTTTAATGCATACACAGTGCGCACCCATTCCGAGGCGGATAGGGCGGGCACATTACTTTTTTTTTTTTAAACTCTTTTTATTGAACAATTTTCAAAACATGGTACAGTTCCACATATTTCACTTGAAGGAAGTACTGTGAGTTCAATTATACACATAAATATTACAAGATAATACATTGGAATTCAAGGGGAGAGGGGATCATCAGACTCCAGTAATCGGGGAGGAGTGCATATATTGCCTCGGTATTCGTTCCAGGGGGCCCATATCTTAGACCATTTGCGCGGGCAACCTCTTGTCATATACACCGTTTTTTCCCGCAGCATACACCAATCCAGGTCTCTTTCCCAGTCAGTGCACGTAGGTGCCTTTGTAGCCCCCCATAGCTGCGCAATGTTTCTCTTGGCCACTATGTATCCGAGTGTGGCCCATATTGTGGCGTGTGTGGTAAGGTCAGTGGGTTCCCAGATGTTGAGGAGGCATCTAGGGGCTTGTGGTGTGAGTTCGACTCCCGTTACTATGCTCATTACCTCGTGTATCCTGCGCCAATATTCCTGGATCTGTTCGCATTGCCACAGTATGTGGATGAATGTGCCCAGCTGGGTGCATCCCCTCCTACAAGACCCATCCGTTGAAAAGCCCATGTGCATCAATCGGGGACCTGTCATGTATATTCTATGAAGTACCTTTAGTTGCACCAGGCGAAGACGTGCAGAAATAGCAACAGTTCTGGGGGAGGAGACCGCTACCTGCCAGTCTTCATCATCTACTTCCACCCCGAACCCCGCCCATTTTTCTCATAGCGATTGTAGGGGAGTCTCCATATTATGGATGAGTTTTCGATAGGTTAGGGAGATGGCTTTTTCAGGTAAGTGCCCATCCAATATCCTATCCTCCAGTGGGGAGGCGTCTGGTGGAGCCGTGTCATTGGGCAATACTGTTTGTAGTGCGTGTCGGACCTGCAGGTACCGGAAACGCTCGGAATCCGCAAGGGCATATTGACCCTGTAGGGCTTCAAATTTTTGTACACCCTCTTTGCCCCAAAGGTCTCTGATGTGAGAGATGCCAATTAAGTCCCATTTGCTAAAGCCCTTGGATTTTCTTAGGTCACCAAGTTTTTGGGAGTCCCATAGTGGCGTGGCGAGAGTTAATTTATTGTGCCATCCTAACGATTTGGTTGCCGAATGCCAAATTTTAACTGTGTGGTTGGTTGGACCCGTGAGTGGGAACCTATTTGGTTTGGAGTACAGTGCCCTGGCATATGTCCCGTTTGGGAGAATCCATTTATCCATAGTAAACCCGGGTTGTCCGGCTGCCCATAGGTGCCATGGTTTATTGCTACCAGTTGTGCTGCCCAGTAGTATTTTTTAATGTCCGGCAGTCCAATTCCGCCGTCATACCAGCTGAGCGTGAGTTTTTGCAGAGCAATTTGTGGCTTTCCATTCCAAAGCAGGTCTCGCTGGAGTCCTTCTATTTCTGTAAAGTACGTATTTGGGACAGGGTTTGCCGAGTTCTGCAGTGCATATAGGAAGCGGGGTAAGGACAGCATTTTAAAAGGGCCGCTTTGCCCAGGAGAGAAAGCGGGAGGGTCTTCCAGTGTGCAATGTCACTTTTGAGTCTTTGCAGTGGGGGAGCCAGGTTCCGAGCATATTGGAGTGTGCGGTCTAGGGAGACAAATACACCCAGATATTTGAATCCGTCTATTGCTATTGGGACGGGGCAGTGCCGGGGAAGGGGCGGAGAGTTTCCACAGAGGACGTACAGAAGAGATTTCTGCCAGTTGATACGGAACCCAGAGAATCGGCCAAATACGGATAGGATATCAAATACTACGATGAGGGATCTCTGAGGTGACGTGAGGTATAGAAGGATGTCGTCCGCGTATAGGGAAATACGGTCTTCCCAATCTGCCGACCATCGCATTCCACGGATCCTCACGTCTTTGCGGATCCATGCGGCAAGCGGTTCCAGGGCCAAAGCGAAGAGTAAAGGAGATAGAGGGCATCCCTGCCGTGTCCCTCGGCCAAGTGTGAAAGCCTCGGATTTTTTGTTGTTCACTACCACTTGTGCCATAGGTGTGGCGTATAGTAATCGTACCCATCGTCTAAAGTTCGTTCCGAATCCCAGTTTTTTTAGCACGGCAAATAGATAGGGCCACTCAAGTGTATCGAAGGCCATTGTGGCGTCTAGGGAGACGATGACTGCATCTTCTCGTATGGTCGGCACCCTTCCCAACACTCCATGCACTCTACGCAGATTTAACGCAGTGTTCCTCCTTGGCATGAACCCGGATTGATCAGGATGCACTAAGTCCCCTATTACTTTAATCAGCCTGTTGGCTAGTAATTTGGCAAGGATTTTTGGTTCTGCGTTGAGCAGCGAGATAGGACGGTAGGAGGCGCAGTCTGTTTTGGGCTTCCCTTCCTTGTGGATTGTAACTATGGTTGCTATTCTCTGATCTGGGGGTAGCAATCCCCCTTCAAGGCTGTCTTCGAACATAGTTTTCAAATACGGGGCCAACTTATCCGGACGGAGTTTGTAGAGCTCAATCGGGATGCCATTGGGGCCAAGGGCCTTACCCGAGTGGAGCGCTCGGATTGCAGCCGCTATTTCATCGTGGGAGAGCTCACTATCCAAGTATTCCCGATCAGTGGCTGATAGCCCTGGGAGGGAGATATCCTGTAGGAGTTCCGTGGACTCCTCTTCAGTGTGTGGGCTCACCGCGCTGTATACTGTGTGAAAGTGTGTTGCAAACTGTTCGGCTATGTCTTGGGGGTCAGTTATGGGGAAGCCATCCGAGCTCCTGATTTCTGGAACCAGCCGATTAGCATGTTCTCTTTTTTCTAACCAGGCTATGAGTTTTCCAGCCTTATCCCCCCACTCATAGATCCGGCCCAGCCTGTTTTGCCCCATTATTTTGGCGCGGTCAGTGACCAGCGCTCGGTATTCTGCCTGTCGGAGGCGAAGTGTATGGAAAATTTCAGGGGACGGGTCAGTGTTCACTTCTTGTTCCAGCCGATAAAGTTTGTGTTCTACATCTGATACGTCTTTTATGTTTTCTCTTTTTGTTCCCGCAATCAGAGAGAGTGCCTGGCCCCTGATCACCGTTTTAAAGGCTTCCCATAGTATTTGCGGGGAGTCTACCGAATTCTCGTTCTCTAGGAAGTAGTTATCTACGGCTTTAGTGAGGTCCTTGCGTATTTTGGGGTGTTTTAAGTACCATGGGTTGATAGGGGCAATGCGTCCTACTTGTGCGCTCTCTAGGGCCATATGGACCCAGATCGGGGAGTGGTCTGAAATACCTCTAGCCAGATGTCTGATCTCCTGGATTTCCATCACCTGAGTAGCCGGGATGACTATCTAGTCCAGGCGAGAGAAGCTGCTGTGTGCCCCTGAATGGAAGGTGTATTGGATCTTATCAGGATTATAGGTTTTCCACCCGTCCACCAGCCCCATTGCCTCTAGGAAACTGGAAAAAGAATGCGCTGTATGTGGGAGTGTGCGGGGTGGGTGTCTGTCTAGGGAGCCCGAAATTACTGAATTAAAATCACCCCCGAGCACTAGGTGTCCCTCTGGCAGTGCTATCAACACGGCGCTTAGGTCTGCAAAGGTTGCTGCTTGCAGCCCCGGGGGGATACAAAAGGGGATGATGGACGGAACGTTTGAGTCAATCAAACACTCACCCCCAGTCAACTGATCTGGGTTTAATCCATCATCATTCTTTAGCTCACTCCACCACCCCAGTTCAGACATGGCCATATGCAAATCAGTCTGACCCTGTGCCTCATGGGAACAGTCCAGCCCGAACTGCCAAGCCATGTCTTCCCTGGACCGGAAACAAGCATCCTAGGACCGGTTTCTGGCATTTCAGCCGTCATCAGCCAGGTCTGCAAAGGTTGCTGCTTGCAGCCCCGGGGGAGCATAGATGGACATGAATGTGATCGTTCGGCCCTCCCAAGTGCCCGTGATCCCGACAGATCTATCACGGCCGTCTGTATAGGTGGACGTGAGAGTCAGGGGGAATGATTTCTTTTGCAGGATGCCCACCCCTCTGGAGTTAGATGCGAAACCTGCATGTGCCACCATTGCGTAACCCCATCTATGCATGGCCTTGCATGTGTTACCCACCAGGTGTGTTTCCTGAAGCATTACTATGTCTGGCGACAATCTCCTAATATATTGCAATACTACACTTCTCTTGATTTTGTCCCCCAACCCGTTCACATTCCAACTTAATATTTTGACTTCCTTATTCCATTGCTTACCCATTGATGTCTTATTGACGCATATTGACTGTTACTTGCACAAATCCGGACTGTACCATTGAGAAAACTCAAACAAAGAAAAACAATAAAACATAATAATCCCTCCCAACAACCCCCCACCCTGCTCCCCTGCACTCTGGGCTCCAAACTACCCATATTAATCAAATGCAGAGTGCCTGTCGCCCAACGTGTACTAATAGAAGAAAATGAGGGGAGGCCTCAGTGCCCCTCTGGTCCCCCCTCCTGCCATCACTAGACATAGGTACTTTTCTGTGGTGTTGCGCCCTGTGACAAATTGATCCGTCTTTTTAGTACCGGAGATTCTTAGTCAAGGTCTTCAGGCCTTTAAGAGGTTGCGTATTTTGTTCTATATTTGGGAGGAACATACGGAATAGAGCGTTCAAGCTTCAGATCAAGAAAGGCAGTTCTTAGTGTTCAGTGGTTGTTTGGGTTCCGTTCCGGTGAGGTCCTCCAGCCGTCCAGCCAGTCAGAAACCAACTCAGGTTGGTCGAAGAAATGCGCTTTTCCTTCCGCCTCAACTCGCAGACGCGCCGGGAAAAGCATAGCGTACTTAAGGCCCTTATCACGCAGTTTTCGTTTGACTTCTAGGAAAGAGCGTCGACGCATCTGTACTGCCTGGGTAAAGTCAGGGAAGAAGGCGAGTTCTGAGTTATCCACTTTTATCGGCGGGGCGACCCTGGCGGCCTGTAGGATCGTGTCTGTCTCTGTAGTTTAATAGCCTGGCCAGTATGGGACGGGGGGCTCCCGGTTTTGGGCGTCCCCAGGTACTCTGTGCGCCCTCTCCACCACAAACAGCTTGGACAGTCCCTTTGGTTGTAGCTTTGTCGTCACCAGGTGTTCAATGAACAGGTCAGCAGCGGGCCCCTCCGATTTCTCCGGCACTCCAATAACGCGTATGTTATTGCGTCTCGAGCGCCCCTCGTAATCGTCCAGCTTGTCTTCAGCGATTTTACGGAACGCTTGGAGTTCCACAATGTCCTTCCGCAGTTGTGAGGTGTCCTCTACTAAATTCGTGGTGGTGAGCTCCAGCTGCTTGACTTTCTCCCTGTATTTTGTAAGGTCAGCTCTAATCAGCGTCACTTCCGAGGAGAGGTTGTCTATAGATGTGCGCACTCCAGTGATCGCCGCCATCAGGTCTTTCATAGTGGGTTCTGGGGGATCGTGCTCTGTCCCTCCTTGCTGTGTGTCGCCAGGTCCCTTTCGTTCGGGCAATTCCGCCCTTGGGCAGGTGTAGCGGTCCAGCTTGCTCTGTTGAGACGTTTTCGTACTTCTCGGGTTAGCCATGATCAGGGCCGGGCCCGCGCCGCCAGCGCGTTGCGCAGTTTCTGGGGGCTCTGCTCGGCTTGTGCCTTTCTCACCTCACCGTAACTGTGGGCCTTCGAGTATATTCCTCCCGGTAACAGACTGTGTAGTCGAATGCTTGTTCCGCAACCTAACGGTGGACCTCTTGCAGGCGCCGAGGAGTAGGCTCCGTGTGCACACTTGGCTTAGGGTCCGCTCCGCACCGCCAGGGGGAGGGGGGGCCCCCGATAATGCTGGCCACAGGTCCAATCTCAGGCGCACTCGCCGGCGCTGGGCTTATATGTCAGTCACCTCCTCCACCCCTGCGCGCCGATGTACCTTACATCCGCCGATCGTTCGAGTCCCTCAGGTCAGTGCTCCGGGACTGGCTCCGATGCAGCCGGCCCCACCGGTAGTCTTCAGGCCGTATTTCCGTCGGGCAGCGCCCCACCACGTAGGCTATGGCAAGGTGTGAATGCCCCTCCGCCTCAGTTGCCTGCGTCCCTCCGTGGATGTATGCGGGGGAGGTCTTGCCGTCGCTCCAGGCACCCCGTCAGGCAGACGTGCCCACTCGAGGTCCCGGCTTCCCCAGGGCTGAAGGCCGCAAATTCCGGGCGGGATTTCTCCGCTTTCCGGGGACCGCCAGCACCCGGGATCACGGCAATGTGTACCGCTACACCTCCGGCGCGTGATTCTAGCACCGGAGGTTCGGATATTTGGGCCGGATATATGGGGCAGGAGAGGGGGCCTCGGAGACGCTCTAACAGGCGGCCATGTTCTTTCGCCGCGAAGCCACGCCCCGGCGGGCACATTACTGGCCAGACTGATACGCCCCACGGCGAGTCCTACTCCCATTTTAGCAATAAATACGATTCATACCACGTTGGTTACTTCTCAGGGTGAGATCAAAGCTGCGTTTTGGGACTATTATGCTCGTTTATATACCGCACCCCCCTTGGATGTCTCGACTCCTATACTCTCCTTTCTGTCCACGGTCCAACTTCCTATAGTTTCGGATGCGAATGCTGAGGACCTGGCAGCTCCGATTACTATAGCAGAGATTCGGGTGGCGTTGAAGGCATTGGCCCGTAACAAAATGCCTGGCTCCGACGGTCTCCCTGTGGAGTTTTATTCTACCTTCGCTGATAAGCTGCTCCCTAGATTGTTGCAATTATACTCTTCCTCGTTGGAAGACGGTGTTCTGCCCCCCACTGCTAGGGAGGCGATAGTCACGTCACTATTGAAACCCGATAAGGAACCGACTGACCTGCTATCTTATAGACCTCTTTCGATTCTTAATACAGAATACAAGATACTCAGCAAGGTATTAGCATCGCGACTACTTCCACTTCTTCCCCAATTGGTCCATACGGATCAATGCAGATTTGTAACTCAACGCAGCACTTCTTTGAATATCCGCCGTCTTCATGCCCTAATGCACGCGGCGTCAGAAACTTCGCCTCTTGCTGGGTGCTTGTCCTTAGACGTGCGACAAGCCTTCGACACCTTAAGCTGGCCCTATATGCTAGCAGTACTGGCTAAATTCGGCTTCCCCCAATCATATTGTAAATGGATTAAACTATTATATACTAACCCCACAGCGCGAGCAAAGACGGGAACAACCATCTCTTCCTCTTACACTATTTCCCGGGGTACGCGCCAGGGGTGCCCCCTATCCCCTTTGCTCTTTGTGTTGGCCCTCGAACCTCTTGCGCAAAATTTGCGCCAGGTCATGGTCCCTTATGGCATCTTTTTACGGGGGGTGATACACTCGATATCACTCTACGCTGATGACATGTTATTTTTCCGAGACTTAGATGCAAATAAACGCACGATAGCCGCTGTCTTTTCTAGATTCGGGGAAATTTCTGGTTTGTGTCTTAACGCCTCTAAATCAGTCGCCTTCTCTTTCTATAATACTTATACTTCTCCCGTCTTACACTTTGGTCAGATGCAATTCAGAGTCGAACCCGTCACTTTTAAATATTTAGGGATCAATATATATAGATCTAACGCCGATACTATAGATGGTAATGTGGTGCGCACCATTAATTCATTACGCTCCCAGATCTCCTTCTGGAATACGTTGCCGTTGACGGTGGCGGGCCGCTTGGCGGTGTCGAAGATGGTTATGTTGCCCCGCCTCCTCTATTACTTTGTGAACCTACCGGTAGTCCTTCCGGCCTGGATTTTTAGAACACTTGACACATTGTTGACATCCTTGATGTGGGGGACGGGCAGACACAGATTGGCATTGGCAAGTGCTGTGGGGGGCATGGGGGTGCCTGATTTCAAGGCGTACTGTATAGTGGGACAATTACAGTGGATGGCGTACTGGTTGGCGGGTAAGAATCTCTTTGAAATTGGTCAATCCCCGGACTTTTTAAAACGGGGAATCCTTCAATCACAATTATGCCCGGGCGCACAGAAACTGCGCGATCCTCCTTATTTGCTGCATGGTGCATTACATTATTGGAAACAAGCTCATAAAGTAGCAAAAGTGCCATTTCCATATGCTCCGAACATCCCGATCTGTGGGCTGGCCACTAGGCGTGGGATAATTTCGATGACCCGAATAAGTGGATGGGCACGAGAGGGGGTGGGATCCGTTGGGGACCTCTTCTTAGACGGCCACATGATGCCCCACGAGGAGGTTGAACGTACTTATTCGGTGCCTGGAACCCTGTTTCTCACACATGCGGCTATCCTACGATATATCATGGATATAGCGTAGGATAGCCGCATGAGTGAGAAACAGGGTTCCAGGCACCGAATAAGTACGTTCAACCTCCTCGTGGGGCATCATGTGGCCGTCTAAGAAGAGGTCCCCAACGGATCCCACCCCCTCTCGCAGGGAGCCGCATGAGTTTCTGGCTCATAGAACAGAGAGAACCTCCAACTTTTCAGTTGTTGAAAGCACTACACATAATGGGGCACGGACGCCACTTGGTGCGCTGGCTATATCGAGGCCTGAGGGACCATTTACACATCCCATTATTGCATCTTAGGCAGAAGTTGGACACGATCTTAGGACGGGAACTGGATGACAGAGAATGGGCCCAAATGTTAGAGCACCCACGGCGAGTCTCACGTAATTGTCGCCTAAAAACGATCCAATTATTCATCTTGCATAAGGCGTACCTCGCCCCGGCTACAATACGAAAGATGTTTCCGACTGCGGCCTCGGTATGTCCACGGTGTAAGGCGCCCGAAGCTACTTTTATTCATATGCTATGGTATTTTCCGGTGCTGCGGGGGTTTTGGCCAGAGGTGGCCCGGGGTCTGGTAGTACTGACAGAACACGCACCATGGGACACAATTGAGGCCTGTCTCCTGGGGCTCTTCCCCTCCTAGGAAGGCGAAATTGCTACGCCGATTCGCAGGTTTGGCTTTGATGCTAGCCAAACGTATGATCACACAGCGCTGGAAGTTTAATTCAGCGCCTCGGGCAGGCACTTGGCATGAGGAGGTGGTCAGGTGGGCGATTGCAGAAAGGGAGGCTCTACAGCGAGAGGAGTATAGGGGGCTGCGAAAACGACCAATTTCTCTGGATTGGGCGCACTTGGTGGAATTGTTTAGGGCTTCCGGGGGGAATGTGTTGGAGGACTCACAGATTGCAGTGCTTGGAAGTGGTACTAATCCCTGATTGCTAATGGCACAATGCCGATGCTCTTTTTTCCCTAGTGCCTCCCCTGCCTTTCCCTTCTCTTTTACACTGCCCCCTTTATCCTTTGCTGCTCTCCCCCCCTTCATTGGGCCCCCCCACTTTTCCCCCCATTCCCGCCCTCCCTCCCCCCTTTCTTTCCCCCCCACCCGTGCCCCCTTCCCCGATGGTAGCAGACCTGACAAGCGCCAGATTCAGGAACATCGGCTCGGTGTTTTGTCTCAGTAGCAGCAAATGGGTTAATTGTTTAGTTTGAGTGTTGTGGGGGGGATTTCATGGGTGGGAGTTTAACGGAATACTGCGATTAATCGATTGTCCCTAGGTCTTTATATGGGGTACGAGTATACAGTTAGTACATTAATACTGCTCAAAATGTTGCACTCTCTGTGATGTGGTTCTACTCATATGTTAAGCTCCGGGACAGGTGCAGGATCAATGCTGCCTAGTCACTGAAAATGTAACTGAAATGTTTGATATTGACTGTGTACACATGTATATTCTCTGCAGTATTTAATAAAAATATTTTTTTTTTAAAAAGCATTGATGGCAATCATTTTTACATTCTCTTCTCCAGTGAACCAATCAGTCTTTATCAAACTTTGGGAACAGGTGAACTCCCCAGTTCCTCCTGTTTTCACAATAGTCTACACAACCAGGTCTTTAATTTGGAACTTTGAACAAATCTTGTGGTTCGGACAGTTCTTCCCTTGAGTCCCGCTTCCTGTCATCTCCTCTCCTCCCAGTGAGAACATCACTGTTAGTTGTCTAATACATAACAAATTACTATTCACTAGCTAACAGAAGGCTTCTGGAAAATGACAGCATCTGCAGTAAGAAGAAAGAGAAAAACATGTCGTACAAAACAGTTCAGAAATGCAAAAACAGGCCTGTTGCACATGGCCCTTCTTAGGGGATATCCCTAAAACAATTTGCTTTTTTTCCTCCTGGTTTTTGTTGATTCTCTTTTGGCCTTAGGACTCTGGGCACTTTCCTACTGTAATGCCGTGTGAAAGCGTGCGGGCCCTTCCTACACATGCTAGGAAGTGGGGCTTACTTGATTGGTTTAGGTGTTGCACCTGTGAGTGCCCTGTAAAAAGGTACACCATATACCCAGGGCAGGTACTGTACTGGATAATATTGGGGTGCGGCACTGATTGTGCCACCCACTAGAATAGCCTGTCAAACATGTATAAGGCCTGCTATTGCAGACCTGTGTGTCCACAGTTGCGCTTATCATCAGGTTGGCATTTCTCACATATTAGCCAAACCCAGAGGTGGGCCTTCCACTACCACTGGAGCACCTCTAGGGTAAGCCCTGAGGTGCAGAGCAAGTGGTAGGCGAAAGGCAGGGCAGGTACACATGAGAGTTCCATGCCCAGATAGTGTAGAACCCCCCATGTTGGTTTTCCCTACCTAGGAGGTCGGCTCTTCTCATGGGACTCCACTGGGGATGTTGCTAATTCTCTGCTTGTTGCCTTGGAACACTGGGCACTTTCCCAATTTAAATGCAGTGTGAGTGCACTTCCTGCACACGTTGGGAAGTGGTGCTTACCTGATATTCTTAAACAAGTCTCAAGCCTGCCATTGCAGGCCTGTGTGTATGCACATGCATGTATGATGTTTTTAAAACACGTCCCAAGCCTGCCATTGCAGGCCGGTGTGAGCGCACTTGCACTGCACCTATGATGTTTTTAAACATGTGTCATGACTGCTATTGCAGGCCTGTGTGTGCGCAATTGCACTTAAGCTCAGGTTGGCCTTTCGAAACCACTGGCCAATCCTGAGGGGACCTTTCACTACCACGAAAGCACCCCTGGGGTAAGTGTTAAGGGGTGAAGAAATTGGTAGGTGAAAGGCAGGGCAGGTACACATGTGTGTTCCCTAGCCAGGTAATGAAGAAAACCCATGTGTGTTTTCACTAGCTATGACATTTGCTCTTCCCATAGGTTAACATGGGGGAATAGTTGAAATTACTTCAAGCTGCAATAGTGGTTTTCAGTGGAGCAGCCTCATCATGTTTCCTATCATTGAATTCACAATGACAAACCCTCTCCTGTGGTAAAAAGGGATTTGTCATTAATAGCTTAGAAATGCCACTTCCAGAACGTGGGCATTGCTCTGCTCTAAAACTCTTTGTGTGCCTTTTAGTTTGACACTGTAGGCCGGAGTAGCACATCTGTGCATTCCCCAGTGACAGCTATAAACACTGGGCATGCAACTGGAACGACAGACCTCTGCCATGTCAGGGCCTGGCTGGATAGATTGGTGTGAGTCTGGGAAGCCAGATCATGGCCCCACTAAAGATCTGCATTCCATGGCAGACAGGACTGAAATTTTAGGGAGACATCTGTGAATCAGAGGGAAACCCTCTGAAGTACCCCAGCTTTAAAGGCACACTACAGTATAACTACTGGTGTCATAGTCTGCAGGGCAGAGATACACTTGTGGGGATGTGGGACTGGACATCCTGGAGCTGCATGGTGCACACTGCCAGAGGAATCTTTTGTGCACGAGGAGGATTACTGCCATTGGAAGGGACTGTGCACCCTTCCTGAATAGTGGCTGGCCTGGGCTGACTACCTGCTGCTGTGTGGCACCCTGAAGTGTGCTCCTGCTGCTCTGTGGCACCCTGAAGTGTGCTCTCCAAGGACTTTTTGGCTTGCCCCCTGTTCTCTTTTGGAGGTCTGCTGGATCCCAACTGGCAGCGCGGCATGAGTGTGGAACTAAGCATTGTGCCTGGGGACCATTTGGCTTGTGCAGAGCCCCAAAAGTATTGCCTGCATCTAAGGAGTGTGGCCCCTGCATTGTGGGGGCCTCAACACGTATAAGCGTCTTGTTGGTGGTGAGCAGATTCACCAGTTGTGGGATCCAGCTCGGCCCACTTTGTCTATCGTGCCACATCTCTCTTGTGCGACATGCCGACTGCCTGCTCATTGTGTGCTGTGTCCGATTTACAGGTTGCGACCCTCGGAGGGAGGACGTACCCATAGTAGTGCCTCATTCTACCTCGTGCAGCGCTGCTAAACTTTTTAAATTAATTTTTTTATTTACATTTTATTGAAACATTTCACCGTGATACAGTGATACTCACAGTGCACCATACAATCAGCAATAGGAGGATATGAAGCCAAGACTCAGCATAGATTACAGAGGCAGCACATATCGCCATGCTAGACATCGAAGCATCTTTAACAGTTACATCGTGCATACGATCAAGGGCATTATCCTTGTGGAATTTAGTCTGCCACCAAAAAAATTATAAATCCTCCCCTGCCGCTCAATTATAACATACAGTTTAATATCAATCAGAGCTACCTGCTTATATTCAATCTTGATTGTCTCCCGCCGATTCATCTGACTCTTTTCCAATAAGGTATTGTTTATACAATCCCCAGAAACTTTTGGGATGACTTTGTGGGGGTAGCAACTCACTATACAGCTCAGATTGTGTATTACAGTCTAGCATATCCTTTGTCCACTCTGCCATTGATGGAACAGGCCCGCATGTCCAGCTCATCGCTATTCTACGCTTAGCGAGGAGCAAACCCATCGGCATTAGTTTTCTGACATCTTTCTGCAAAGACCCAGTATGCCCCAATAAAGCCAGCGGAGGGTCAGGTGAGAGTGATAGCCCTGTTATTTCATTCAACACGTGGAAGATTTGCCTCCAGAAATCCGCAATCCGTGGACAGAGCCAAGCAAAATGCATCAAAACCAGCCATTTCCTCCCCACACCGCTCACAGCTGGCTGTGTATCTCAGACCATATCGGAGCAGTCTCTCCGGTGTATAGTACACTCTATTAAGGAACTTAAAATGTATTTGTCTGCGTCTTCCATTTAACGAGACATTCTGAGTTACTTCACAGCAGTACCTCCATTTGCCATCCTCCAATGTAACTACCAGATCAGTTTGCCACTCAAGCCTAGCTTTGGTATGCTGTGATTGTCTAAATTCTTGGGACATATCGTATATGGTAGATACCAGCTTACTAGGAGATTTAGGGGGATATTCTCAAGAACGTGCGATAATCATCGCCAAAATAGGTTAACGCAATTTTTCATATCGCCGTCTATCGCGGGAAAATAACGCTGTGTTAACGTCGTATTCTCAACATGGCGGTAACATGAGAGAGTTTCCCGATAATGCGTCAAATGTCCGCGATAAAATTACCGGGACGGCGATAAAAATCTAAAGCCGAACGTGAAAAAAGTGGCGATGGGCCCAACCGCGATAAAAAAATCAGCGATAAGCTGTGCCAGGCCTGCAATTCACACACGTCAGGTGGGAAAAATCACTATAAAAGCAGAAGAAAAAAAACACAAACAAAACCAAAAGAACTGCGAAGCACAATGGAGGTAGCCGGAGCAAGTATAGGGGACAACCAGAACCCCACAAGCCCCACGGAGGACCAGCCTAGGACCTCGGGGTCAGGGAAGGGCAAGGAGAAGAAGAAGAGGAAGACGCGGTTCAGTCCGGCAGGAAAACAGGATCCTGATAACGGAGGTGATAGAACACCATCAACAACTGTTCGTCACCTCCACTGTGTCATTGGCAACAAAAAATGGAATATGGCAGTCCATCGTGGACAAGGTGAATGCAGTCGGAGTGCTGAGGAGGACAATGGAAGAGCTCAAGAGGCGCTGGAATGATGTGAAGCACAAAACCAAGCAGAAACTCAGCAACAACCAGAAGGCAGCAATGCAGACTGGAGGTGGGAGTCCAGCACCACAGGAGGAGCTGGATGAGATGGAGGAAATGGTGTCCACAGTCATCAGTGTGGGAGACGGTGGCAGGAGTTGGGGGACCGGACACTGCTCAACATGACCTGACACAACAGCAACAGGGTGAGTAACGACCAGGGACTGGGGGGACGGGTGGAGATGGGCACAATGGCACACATGCACAATTAAGTATATCACAGTGCACACCCAAAATGACTCTGGATCATGTCCCTGATCCCCATGGCACACTGCAGCACACCTAGAAACAGCAAGTAGGCCCCCGTCGACTATGTGCCTAGAGGGGGCCCTTCCCACACATCACCAATCTCACAACCAACCCATGCACATGTGCCAAACCCAGCAAAGAGGCGTGTCTGTGAGCCACACTGACAATGCAAGTGACACTGCCTGACGAATAGCATGGCTGCAGTCAATATATCATGACATGTTGCACGCCACGACACTGAGGTGGCTGAGTGTGGACCACATCCGTAAAGGAGCAGGTCACACTCTGACACATCCACGTGCACATACAACCCCTGAGGTCAACAACACATCTGCGGACAAACCATGCCCCAGAGTCCCAACTCCCACCAAGAGCCCAATTTACCCAAGTATGCAACATCTCAGCACTGTATAAGCACAGAAGACAAAGGCACACCTCCTGAAAGGGATAAGGGGCAGCAAAATCAGAGCTGCAGGGACGACTCTCCCAAATTGCAGCACACACACATAACATTCAGAGCACATCAACATTGTCAACAATGTGGTACAAACTGCAACACGTTCACAACAGAACAGAGGACACAACTGAACTGGTGCCGCTTGTGTGTAGAAACTGGCCAATCACATTTGGCATAGCAGGGAAATGTGAGATGATAATGTACAAGTACAAACACACATCCGTGATGTTGTCGAAATGTCCACTGTCCCACATCAATAAGGCAGCTCCTCCCAAACAGTCACAATGTACATTGTCATGCAGTCTGTATGTAAACTTGTACAAAGCGTCAACATACATGTGAACACAATGTTAAACTGCATCTCCCCTTCACATTGCAGAGGGAAAATAAACACCTCCTGCAGAGCAGACTGAACATCTCTTCACTGATGACGAAGAGGACCTCCATACCTTCGACACCGACGCCCTCCAAGAGCTCATGGACAGCTTCGGCACCCCACCTCCAGGAGCAGGGCAGCCTAGCTGCATCGAGGAGACCTCACCCCCTGCACAGACCACACAGCAGGAAACACCCACCACCATGGCTGTCTCCCAAGACCCCCACGAACAACACATGGCCTTCCAACGCCGTGTGTTAGGGTGCCAGGAGAAGATGGCTGATCAGGTGCGGGTGGGGTTCGACCTCATGGCAGCCAAACTAGGTGCCATACGTGGGTGTCTAAATCCCATCAGGGACCACTTACAGTCCCTAACGGACACCCACAGTCCGCTCCATGCTCTCCAATGATCCATGGCTGACATCGCTGGAGTCCTGACTCTGAGAAAAGAACAACTGTCTAGTCAGAGTGGCTCCAGCAATGTCAGCCGGGAGTTGGGACACATGCGAAGGATCATGGAGAACATGGAGCAGATGCAGGTGGAAAGAATGGCTGCCACGGCTGCACACCAGTGAGATGTAGCTGGGTTCTTCCATGCCCTGCAGACCCTCATCATGGCATTGCTGCCACAAGGCCTGGCGCGGATGAATGCTGCTGCTACTACTCCATCCACATCTCCGCCCCCTGAAGTGTCAGTGCCTCACAGTGCGGCAGACAATCCACCTCCGGCCCCTGATGTGTCAGTGCCACACAGTGCTGCAGACAAAACCCCACCACGCACATGTGAGGCACATGAGACATCAGAGGACGAAGATGCGGATGATTCTGCCTTAGTGGTAAGAAGGAAGCGGTAGCCTTCATCTCCGCCATATGGCCTGTTTCTGCTTGGTTCTGCCCTCTGCATCATCACCTTCCACTGTCCCCCGATACACTCTGCGACACTCACCTTGGACCTCGACATGGACTGCCATATTCTGTTTGGTTTCCAATGACACAGCAATCAGACTGCGGACTGAACTCTTCCCCTACTGATGAACTTGTCAATCCCTAAAGGACTCTGGCTGGCCCTCCACGGGGCAACAATGTAAAGTGGGGTTTGCATGGCCCTGTACTGCTCCAGCTTCAACACTCCACCGAATGTGAATAAAACATTCTAATTCACACAGATGTGTCATGTCTATGTTCAATCAAGTATGAAAGTATGGATGAATGTAGGGGCAGTGATTCCCCCTCACGTCCATGTTGCTAATGTTGTGGGACTTGAGTCACAGGGTGCAACTCTCTGCATCATGGTGGTACATATTTGACCCCAAAGACGCCCTGTTGTCTTTTCTTGGTCACAAATGACAGCCTTTATGTCATGAATTTGGACACGTGATATGCTGCTGAGTGGGATTACGTACTATCTTTGACACCCTGAAATGGCATTTTGAATACGTGACACCCTAAACAGCCTCTCTGTACAGAGGTGACACACCCACCATCTAATTGCCATTTGTGAGATTGTTAGCACTAAATGTTGCACTTATACTTGTCAGAGTGATGTGCTTATGCAGAGGAGTGACATGCACACAGGGAATGTGTGTTGGAATGAATGTATTTGCACATGCTGTGCCTGTGGTCATTTTGTCCTGTCCCATGATTGCTAAGGACAGTCACAATGTGACGTGCTCATGAGAAGAAATTGTTAATGATTGTGTTCCTTCGGGCTAATCCTGCTGCAGCTGCACTGGGGTGTGGTCCACCTGCCTCATCTTCATCATCATCGTCCGGTGAATCTGGCACTTGAATCCATGGGGCATTGGTGCGTACACATATGTTGTGCAACACACAACATGCAGTGATCATCTTGCACACTATTTCCGGGCTGTACAGGAGTCTTCCACCTATGATGTCCATGCACCTGAAACGTGACTTTAACACGCCAAATGAGCGCTCCACAATGCCCCTGGTGCATTTGTGGGCCGCATTGTACAGCCTCTGGGCCTGGGTGTTCGTGTCTCGGAGGGGTGTCATCATCCACGGGCAGAGTCCATATCCTTGATCACCTGTGACAGGGGTGAGAGATATGTGTCAATCGGTGGTTCTGCATTCTGTGTTGGCAGGCTTATTAGTTTAGTGGTGTGTGATATGTGCGACTTTGGGATTCATGTTTGACATGTATTGCTTGGGGCAAATGAGCGGCATCCATGGGTATTACGTGGCCTCACAGCTGCTCCTCACTCCCCCTGAGCCTATTTACTTGTGTGCGCTGCGCGGTTGCATCACTTGCACTCCTAAGACACACCATTGTCATGACTGTCTGTGCATGTCCACAAGCCTGACAACGACACTGTGATATTGGCCGTTGAAGGTGGTCGGCCACGTGTGTGTAGGCCTATGGTCAGGATATGGCGGATACAGAGACACACGCAGTATTTACTTTGATGGCCATCCCGGAAGTGAACCACGCCCAGAGCCCCGGGCTATTTATTCCCACTTCTACGCTGGACTGGCATACGCCGGCCCAGCCCACTCCGCTTACGATTACAGGGGGGGACGACATAGCTACATGTCCAAGGTCTTCCCCACTGCCTGAGGTGACATGGTTGCGTCCACTGTCCACAACACTACAAACACCAGCAGTATATGTCCACATGGACATGTCTGTGCTCTGCATACTGAAGTCTGTCCAGCACATCACCGCCACACTTGGCATTGTGTACATTCTTATTCATGGGTCACTTGCCTCCTTTGCACAGACTTGGTTCCCACCTCTCCCCACATTCTGCAATTGTGTGGCAGAGGTGCCATGACGTGGATGGTTTGTCTACATGGCTGGTCACGGTTACCACAGTTACTTGTGTTGTCGTGTCTGGTAGGTGGGCATGTTGTTTGGCATGTTGTATGTGATTTTTGTAACGTGTGCATTCCCACAGTTGTGAGTTGCATGATTGTGGAGTTCAGGTGTGTGGTGTGTTCATTTGGTACTTACCAACGAGCAGTGCATTTCCATAGGTGCCATCCTGGAAGCGCTGGTTGATGATGGACTGTCGGAAGATGTAGGAATCATGCACACTGCCTGGGTATTTGGCGACGACGTTGGTGAAGAGTCCCCGGTGGTCCACTATTGCCTGCACATTGATGGAATGCATGCGCTTTCTGTTGCGGTAATTGTGTGCAGTGTCGGCAGGGGGCACAAGTAGGACATGTGTGCAGTCAATTGCCCCCAACACGTGCAGGAAGCCAGCTATGGCGTAGAAGCCTTGCTTGGTCTCCAGCTGTTCCTGCGCAGTGTGGGGGAAGTGAAGGTGCTGGGGTACCAAGCTGATGATGGCATCCAAGACAGGTGTGAGGGACTTTGATAGGGCTGGCTGTGAGACTCCTCCGACTCTGGCAGTTGTTGGTTGGAAGGCACCAGAGGCCAACAGGTGCTGCACAGCCAGCAGCTTTGTCTGCGGAGGGATGTTGGTTGTCCGCTGTGTTGGTACCGTCAACCTGTGGGCAATGTGGGTCAGAATGTGGAGGATGGTTGTCCTTTTGAGCCTGTAGTGGGCAATGACATCCTCTGGCGTTAAGTCTGTGAGGCTGGTGCGTTTTCGGAAGGTCCGCTGGCTTGTTCTGCACTGCCTCTGTGGTAGTCCGGGGCTGAGGGGTTGTCCGGTGGGGCCTGGGGGTGGTGGCGGTGGGTGTTGTGGCCCTCTTGGGTCTCCGAGCTGCATGATCAGTAGCTCCATGACATGTGTTGGTCTTCAGATGTGGCTCTGGGCTGGGCTCCCTTTTATACTGCAGGTTGTCGTCCTGCTTAACACCAGTAGAAGGCAGGTGTTAAATGCCTGCTGCTAACGCGCCTTATCGCCTGTTTTTGAATCGCATCGCCGATCTGGCTGATCGTTGAGCATATCACGAAGTGGTGTTTTCGTGAGTTTTTGCACGGGAACGCCTACTCTGCATATGATTAGCGTTAGTTGTCGCTCTCATCCGTGGCGATGTTTTTTGCGGCAGCTATCGCTGGAAAACTGGCGATATCGGCAGTTTGCACCAGCTTGAGAATAGGGCGATAAATCTATTGCCTCTTTTGTGGCGCTAAAGTGCCGATAAATCGGCGATAAGTCCTTGAGAATATGCCCCTTAGAGCACAAGAGGAATGAGAGAGAGAGTAGTTCAGGAGGTTCCTGAAGGTCGTCACCGAGCATAGCGCGCAGTGCGTTTCTGATCCTATAAAAATGGAATTGTGAGGGTGGAGTGAGTTCTTGTCCCCCAATTGCTACCTCGGCCCACATGCGAGCCCTTCCCTCAGAGAATAAATCACCCATGGTAGGGATGCTGAGGGCCTTTAAAGCCTGTATGACCTCTTTATCTGCACTCATTGGAAGCCAATGGCACCACTCCACTGGTAGAAGGGGGGAATATAAGAGTGAGACAGCCTGTCTTTTCAATAAATCATGCCACGCATGTACAGTCGAGTTAACGGAGTCTAATACTCCATTACGTCTATTAGGGGCCTGAAGCAGTCGCTGTGGGAGTGGGCAAGATCCGACCGCTATTTTTTCAATCTGCAGGTGAAGGAGATTCTGCGTGTTGTGAATCCAAACATGTGCGTGTGAGCATTGAGCGGCTCTATAGTATAACTCTAAATCCGGGGCACCAAGACCACCCATGCAATAGGGTAGTGTAAGAGTCTCCCATTTAACCCGCGGGTTTTTGCCAGCTTCCAGTTTCGGGAGTAACATTGGTATATTAACAGAGGAATAAAAATATAGGTAGAACAACCATCTTCATCAGGGATATGCGGCCCATTAGTGACAATGGAAGGCGAATCCACAGGTCGATATCTTCTTCGAGCTTAACAATAGCTTTGCCGTAATTCTCACTAATAACAAGTTCTGAATCCCAGAGGACCTGCACACCTAAATAACACACCGGTTCAGATGACCATTACAGAGGAAAGTCTAGAGCGATAGGAGTCATAGCCGGAGTTAAAGGAAATAGAATAGATTTATTCCAGTTGATTTTTAACCCGGATACACCTCCGAACTTCGTCACTTCATAGATTAGTGGGGTTAAGTTAGACCCTGGCTCACGTACATATAGCAGCATGTCGTCCGCATATGCCAATACTATAAGAATGTAATTCGGGAAGCGAATCCCTCTGTGCCCGTGGTATTCTCTTAAGGCGCACGCCAGTGGCTCCTCAACTATAGCATACAACAGCGGGGACCGGGGGCATCCTTGCCTGGTGCCCTTCGAAATCATAATAGAAGATGTAACCAAGTCTCCAGCACATACTCTGGCGACTGGTTGATTATAGAGTACTGATACCAGTTTAAGGAAAACCTTGCCTACTCCCATTCATTGTAATACCGCCATCATAAATGCCCATTCAACAGAATCTAATGCTTTCTCTACGTCCAAAAAGACCACAGCCGCTTTAATCTCCGGTCTAACATGTTGAATGGTTCCAAACACTGTCCTCAAGTTGTACGATAAGGTGCGTCCCGGCACAAATTCCGCCTACTCTGGACCCACAAAGATCGGGAGCAATGGTGCCAGCCTATTTGCCAGGACTTTAGCTAATATTTTAGTGTCCACATTAAGAAGCGATAGAGGCCTACAGGACGGGTACTCTTGTGGGAGCTTCCCGGGTTTAAGCAAGGTACAAGGCCTCCCTCATTGAATGGGGCATTATACCCTTCTCTCCAATTTCTGCGAACAAAGTGCTCAAATGTAGAATCAATAGATCCTTATAGGTTTTATAAAAGGACACTGTGAGCCCGTCTTGTCCCAGGGCACTTCCCTCACGCATGGAGTTCAATGCTACCTGAATTTCGGCGGAATCAAGTGGCCTCATTAAATACTCCCCATGTCCATTAGTGAGCCATGGCAGTTGTATATGTTCTAAATAGTCTAGAATAGCAATCTCATCTGTCACCACCTTGGAGCTATACAGATCTGCATTGTATCTACTGAACCTGTTGGCTATTTCTGTAGGGTCTCTCAGCAAGTCTCTGCTGGAGTCTAGCAACTCAGTCACCGTGCCGGATTTTCTTTGGCGACGCGACAGAGCCGCAAGTACTGAGCCCGGTCTCTCACCCTCCCCATAGGTTTTGGCTACAGCATATTTCCCCATGTGTTTTAGCTCGCTGTCCGCTTCTTCATGGTATTCCTCAAGTGGTTTTTACAAAGCCTCAGAAGCCTGAGCGTCTCTCCCATTAAGAGCATCTTGCTCTATACTACCCAGCTGACTCTCGAGTGTCAACAGCCGGCTCCTGATTGATCGAAGGACTGCTGAATGTTTGGACATTGCTACTCCTCTAACGTACACTTTAAATGCCTCCCATACTGTGGAGAAATGTTCCAACGAGCTTATATTTGTATCAAAGAATTCCACTATGGCAGGTGCTAACTCTGCCCTGAACGCTGTGTCTAGGAGTGAATACGGAGGAAACCTCCATGTAAAAGGAGCAGCTCTACTCAGAGGGGCCTCCACATCTAACCTTATAGGTGAATGGTCAGAGAATGAGCGTGGCAATACAGTGCAGTCATGCACCCGGGGGATCAGCGTCCCGGAGATCAGCCAGTAATCAATTCTGGTATAAATATTGTGGGTGGCCGAGTAGTGTGTGAACCCACCCACTCCAGAAGACCTGGCTCTCCAGACATCCACAAGATCCAACTGTGTAGCTATATCACATATAGTTTTAGCTGCTGCTGAAGGGCGTTGGGGAGGACCCTTTGAGCTGCGGATCTAACACACAATTAAGGTCACCCCCCTCATATTTGTGGCAGTGTAGTGTCTTTCTGCATTCGTGTGAATAATGTAATATAAAACTGTGGGTCATCATAGTTGGGCCCATAAATGTTGACGACCTGCAAATCTAAGCCTTTCCCATGGCACCTAGAAAGTGCATATCTGCCCTTAGGGTCAGCCTCCCGCTCCTCCAGCGAAATCCCAGATTTCTAGTTAACCCAGGTGAGCACTCCTCTGGCATGTGAGGTGAACCCTGCAGCCTGAAAGGCCCCAAGGATCCTCTTTCTGGTGAGCATATTGCTATTAGGGGACAAGTGCGTCTCCTGAAGCAACGCCACATCTACTTCATTTTTTTTTTAGATAAGCCACTATTTCACACAGTTTTCTAAAATCATTTAGGCCTCTCACGTTCCAGGTTAAAAAACAGATTCTACAATTATAACTGTGTGCTGTTTCGTGTTGCGTCATTTATACCTCTTTCCCGCTACACGTGCCTTTCTCGTTAGTCTTAGCAATCTTATTGCATAAAACTCACATTTCTTGCATACGTATACTGTGATACCAAAACATGTAACATTCCCTCTCCCTCCCACGTTATGCCATCCCCAACTAAGCATAAGCGACCTACAACCCTCCCTCCTGTTGCTCACCATTACACTAGCTAGTGCTATAACAATCAAGCAGTAAGATTGGCCTTGAGCTATACAGTGAGTAACACACAGGGGCGGATGTTGCCAGCGAACGCTCTTAATTGTGCCAGTCCAACCCCGCCGCCCGTCATATTTTGTGTCATTCCAAGGGAGATGCCGCCACATAAAAAACCCCCTTTATAAATTAGCATAATCAGTATTACATCTCTGGGGAGTCCCCAATACCAAAGGAACAAGACAAGGAAACAATAATATTGACGTATGTTGCATTCTATAACTTCTGTTCTAGCAATGTCACCATTGACCATCTTATTGTTATACGCTGTCGGACCTGAAATCACAAACATGCTTCCTTTACCGTATAACTGTCATTGTCGGTGAACCTTATTTGCCAAATCTAAGTTCGGGCACAGGAGACCTTGGCAAGTTATTAATCATTTTTGTCGAGGTCTCCACTGGGCCCACCGGCCTGGTCAATTGTATCCGACCCTTGTTTCTGTGTTCCCGGCTTGCTCAACTCCTTGAGAGCCCTCTGGAGCGATTTGGGGTCTGTAAAAATCCTAGCTTTGCCATTCATCATAACTCTCAACTTTGCCGCATATAGCATCGCATATTCCATGTTCTGCTCACTTAGTTTGCGTTTCATGGGTGCGAATTGTCGCCTTGCCTCTTGCACCCTCAATGTGAAGTCTGGGAATAGTGAGAGCGCAGAACCCTCCAACTTGAGATCTCCCAACTCTCTAGCTCTCTTCAATGCAGCGTCTCTGTCCCTGTAATTGAGCAGCTTGGCTATCACAGGTCTCGGGGGGGTCATGGGGGAAGGCCTGGGGCCCAAGGAGTGGTGCACATGCTCTACAATGAACATAGGTGAAAAAATATCACGTCCTAACAAAGTTATCAGCAGTTTTTCCACAAACACATCCATATTGCCTGTTGCTGTGGATTCAGTATGCGTATGTTACTTCGCCTCGATCTGGCTTCCAGATCCTCAGCTTTGTCTTGCAGTGCAGTAAGGAGCTTCCCCATTTGCCTCTGTGCGTTATCTGTTTCTGTTTGGGCTTCCTCAACCTCAAATACATGACGTTCTGCCATGTCTAGATGCTCAATGTGCTTATTGAGCCTTTCGGACGTGCAATCCACTCTGTAGGATAATTGGTCAATTTTCCCATCGATCGTGGAGAGACTTTTCTGCATTACCGCCAGTATTTGCCGTATTTCACCACTGAGCTCTTCGGATTCTTCCATATGCCCCGATGCGGATGCATCTGAGTTTTCCTCTCTATGCCTGGATTTGCGCTGTTCAAATTGCAGCTTGGGTTGTGTCTTGTCCACTTTACCCATTGTGACGCAGTATCCAGCAAACACGGCCCGATTGATTTGGCCTTGGAGCTTAGTATTTCTTGCTTTCAAAATTATCAGTGCACTGTTATTTCAGTTCCACACAGTAAAAGGACACCTACTTATTGTCCCGTAAGGATAATGACTCACTCCGTTTTACCCTATCTGATAGCGATTTGTGACAAGACCACCCCTCGGTGAAGGAGAATAAGGCTGCCCGGTTCACCCCAAGATGGAGCGCCGATTCTCAGTTTATTTCACAGCAAGCATGGGGCGCGTTCTTTTCCCTCCAGGTCACTTTGGGGAATATCTTTCAATATATAGCGCAGGAAAGGCTCAGCCGCTCGCGATTGCCCGCCCTGTACAGGGCCTCCACTCTCACCTAATCGGAGAGGTGCGCACCGTCTATTTTGCCCCCAGGGCTCCAGCACACTCGTCTCTCAAGGTCCGTTGCTCATCAGCACCGAAGTCATCTGGTGACTCACCAGCTTATCACTCTGGGCTGCAGTCATGGCAGCATACTCGGCCTCACACCGCAGTCGCCGTCAGGGAAACACTGCCTCACTCGCCGCTCCCGGAACAGCCCGGATTAGCGCCCAGATAGTTCGCGGGTACTGCTCCACGCCGCCCAGGGACTGCCGGCAGGGATGCCCAGTCAATGTGCGGCACTCCAGGCTCAGTCGGCAGGACGATCCATAGTCTCCGGCCCTAACTCAGTCATTGACCTAGGCAGGCCTCGATTCCCCGTTGCGCTAGGCCAGCAACAGTATCCTCGCTGATCTGCTCTCCAACTGCGCTGTCAGGGCCGACGATCACTTCGATAGAAAGCGCTTTTACTGCTCTCTTTATGGCATTATTTCATAGGCGACTCTTCCCACGATTGACCTCGATACTTGCCGGATTGTTCAGATGGTGTCCGGAGCTCGCTCAAGCAGCGGCCATCTTTAGGCCAGTCAAGCTCCGCCCCCATCACTGCTAAACGTGCGTCTGTGTGTGTGAGCAGAATTGTCTGGCACTACCTGTATCAATGCATACCAGGCATTGTGCCTCATTTCCAGGGAGGTACAACTCTTTCTTGTTTGTGACCAGTAGTGTCTGGTGCGATCCGTATCAACGCGCACCAGATGTGGTGTCTCGTTTCCAGGGAGGCAGGGGCGGTTTCTCCATTAGGGCTCAGGGGCTGCGCCCCTCTGAAATTCCTACACATTTACATAAACAAATATTAAATAGATCGATTTATTTAGAGATGCAATCGTATTTTTAAATAATTTGATGTATTTAAGTGTGGGCTGTAGGTTTCAGGCTGCCTGCCCTGCCTCGCTCTGAAGCAGGAGACGGAAGCTAAGCAGTAAATCAACTTCCGTAATATACGCACGACGCAGGGCTTACTGTTTAAAAGCCCTTCATTGCCATTGTGGTCTAGGGTTGTATGCACACTGTAGGCCTGTGACGCAATAAGCGTCATGGTTTCGGGCGTCAGAGACTTCATCCCTGCGTGATTTCAGACGTCCGTCATTCAAAGACGTAGATCCCACCCTTTTGTCATACATGAGAGTGGATGCAAGTACGTCTGATCCGGTGACTTGTTCTCGGTAATGGTAAGTGTTTGCAAGCTAATGCTGTGTAATGTATATTGTGCTGAGACCCCTCATCACGCTAACCTCCCCCACTGTGACACCCCACGCCCTCGCTGCACATCCTCGCTCCTTTAGAAGTGGAGCTGGTGCATTTGCTCCCTTGTGAAATGGATCCAAATAAGGAGCCGGGTTCGCTCTTTTTCCGATACAAGACCAAAGTCAAAGTAAGAGATATGTGCTTACTGTGGAACATGTGCTTACAGAGGCCAGTTCTCTGGCACTGTCTTCATGCCCCTAAGATAACCCTGATGCCAAAAACATGGATTGACTTGCAAACAATGAATGTTAAAAACGTCAAGGGAATGTATTTCAGCGATTTAGTTCCTCTCTTATTTCACATGCTTTACTTAATCTTGCTGTCCCCGAGTTAGCTATTTTATAATGTTGTTGTTTATCTGTATTTTTTTCTGTGCATACTTTGAGGCTTGAGCCATGTAAGGTGCTTTTAAGGGGCTTTGATTGAGCGCTCAGGCGCTAAGGCTGAAACCAAACATAGTGCCTGTCAGTGGGTTGGCCTCTCTGCAGAGCACACAGAACAATGTTTGTGTATTCCATTTGCAACTGAAATTCTGTGGATATGTGAGTGAAGGGGGTACACAGATGTCAAAATACTTGCAAGGCAAAAGTAAGAGAAATTAATGTGCTTAAATTTGCGGGAGTGCACTGCATGTTGGGGCGGTGAAGTGACAGAGATGCGAGCAAGTGCCTTCGGGGTAAAAGTGAAAAGAGGATGCTGAAGAGGAAAGAGAGGGGGTTGAAGATGTGCAGATGGACAAGATATGCAGAGAACAAGAGGATACATATCTAACATAAAGAACACATAATTGAAGTCCAAAACTCCTTCCACAGGCCTCAATGCTATTTAATTCACAGACTCACTATTTCAGAATTTAAATATTTCCAATGTTAATTATTTATAAGAAATCATTGTTGTTACTCATTTATCTTAAACAGCTAACACCCAGTGACAAAGCCAATCATACTGACAGGCTTTAGGTGTATGTCAGTTTTTGTGCCATTTATCTGGATAAAATTACATCTCAGAGAGAAACCAAAATACCGGTCAGGTGGCACACTATGGGAATCACAGAAATTTATTTGACGTGTTCCTTTATAGAGAGCACCCACTTATTTCATCTCACTTAAAGACCTGTCTGCACATATTTCTATATGACTGGTTACAGCCAGCATCTGTGGGTGCTTCTCGAAGTCTGGTTAGAATATATTTTTCAAAAGTTAATGCTGCATGCAGTGCAAGACACTGGGCAAGCATACATTTTAAAGGCCTAAAGTTGTCATGCTGAACAATTTACACATTACAGTAACTGATGAACAAATTCTGCAGGAAGATATGGGGCAGTTTTTAATGTGTTTAATATTGCAAGACTATACGTTCCCACTGCTTGTTAAGCCTTGCTTTATCGCTACATTAATTTGCTTTAAAATGCACCATTTGCCAATCTTTTTTTCATTTCTTTCTCTGGAGAGGGACTCACCCTGGACCCCAGGTTTGTCCATTGAACTTGTTCACATCGCTCGCTATGTAAAAGTCATGCCAAACGTTTATGCCTACACCACTTTCAAATGTTACCAGCCGCCACTGCAGGGAGATATGGAATTTGCAACTCTTCGTTGTGTGTGACGAGAACTGTCTGGTGTGACTTGGATCAACACGTACCAGACGTTTTGCCTAATTTTCAGGAAGGTACTGAGTTTGCGATTCTTTATTGTGTGTGACCAGAACTGTCTTATGCGAATCGTATCAACGTGCACCAGATTTTGTGCCTCAATTCCAGGGAGGTGTGGAGGAACAGATTCCTGTTCCATTGTGTCCGGATTGCCTGGGTGCTACTTTGACAAACGTGTGCCTGGCGGGGTGCCTCCTTCTTCCGAGACGCTCCCCTGCTTCACCCCCTGTTCATCAATTGTTCCTTTTGTGTCCTCAGTGTGGCGGATCAATGGCCCTCTACTCACCCGACCCCACCCGATGACTTTGTGTTGCCAGGTAGTATTGCCGGATTGGGCCTGGGTGGTGAGAGTAATTAACTGGACTGAGGACCTCTTCCAAGAGTGCTCAGAAGTAGGTCAGGAAACTGTTTAACCCCCTGTGCTTCGCAGAACTGGGCTGGTGCCGGAAGACATATTGTGGAATCCTTTGATTAAACGGCTATCGCCCTCAGCCTGCTTCTGCTCCGCATCCCATGCGTGAACTTCCTGAGTGGTGGTTAAACCCCCATTTGTCGACTGTCTCCTAATTAGCCCTGCTACCTACCCCCACCTTCTTCCCTGGGACTCTGACTAAGTGTGACTCCGGCCGCAGTCAGGCTAGAATCAGGGGGATGGTTGTTTATCTCCAACCTGTGGGCGTAGGGTAATCAGGGTTAGCTGAAAGGTGAAGGAATGCTTGGACCACAGGTCTGCATTTGTATTATCAACTGACCTGCCGGATATCACTGGCACCACATTACGGTGCTGTGTGCTTGTGTATGCGCTCCATACAGACCTGCCTGATATCTGTGGCACCACATATCGGTGCTGAGTGAGTTTGTGGGAGTGATTGCATGAGGACCGGATGTTATTAGTCACACCAAACAACGGTGTTGCTTTACACATTGATTCCTTGCCAAAAGAATACTATGTTTAACATTGGTTTTTACCCATGCAGCCTTGGCCCACGGTGCTGTTTAATGAGTTGTAATTATTTGTGTGTACACATTTTTGACATCTTGTGATCTGGGGTGTGCCCTATAACTGTGCGGCATTGAATTGTAATAATTGACAGAGTGGGTCTAATTCTGACAACGTTTCGCACCGCATGAGGTGTTCATACTACCAATGTCATTTTAACACTGTTGAGCCTAGTACTTCTAGTAATATTTCCAAATCTGATTTATGCCCAGAAAAACATGATGTTCATCTTGTGTTACTTAATGTGTGTGTGTTGAATACAAACTTTATTTACACACACCACATGTGAAGTCTCTTTTGTGACGCTCAGTGTGTTTATTGTGTGAGAGCGCTGTGCCAATGCTTTACAAATTGCCTCTGTGATAAGCCTGAATGCTCAGTGCCAAGCTACCCATGGGTGAGCGCAGGTTATACAGTGATTGTAATCACCCACCCCTGATGGGAGTTGTAGGTTCTGCCTCAGTCAATCAGCAAGTGCCAGTTCCAACAAGGCCCCTTAACCCAAACGTGTAAAGTCAACATTTAAACTGACATCCGTAATTAGGCCACTTAATTCATTAAAATAGGTTAATTCGAGTGGTTGCTTACAATTTCTAAATATGATTACTTCCTACAATGTTTACACATTAAGAGTGTGTATGTTATTCGACATTGAAGTTAGCATTTTTCAGTTAAATATGTTTCGTTTGCAAAATGAGGAAATTCGCTCTATCAATTCCCCCCCTCTGATCACATTTTTTAACACAAATGAATCTTCGATGTGCACCTCCTTTATTTGCTGAGTCATTCATTTTACTAGGCCTGCGTGGAGCTCGCGAAGTTTCACTCCGTGGAATTCCACAGAGGTACATAAAAACTCCTGCAAATTCCGCAGAGTTCTGCATGCTGGCAGAGTACTGCTCGGCCATGGCTAGCTCTAGGAAGACGAAAGTGCACAGAGCCACGAGGATAGTCGGGGCTTGCTCCATGTTGCCGCATGTTAGTTGTAACAGCAGCTATTGTTATATATGTGCAGGGTATGAAGATACAGGGGCGGGTGGACAGTTTAGGGTTAACATACACAAGAGACTTTAAGAACGCCGCAGTTTCACAGCTCTTACCAGTTCCTGCTTAGTACTGTCAATCAGAGCCAGGGAGGAGTTGAGAGCAGCGCACAAGTCTTTGGCCTCCTTCTGCCCCCGTCCAGTTTCCAGAACCTTCAGAGAATCAAATAGTAACACTCGTTTCGATACCAGATGAAGTTATCGCCACAAGGGGGCAGCATTTGAACGTCCTTTCCACCCTTTGCAGTGCTTCTTTGTACACCCTCGGTCTGGATCTGTTGCTCAGTGCACTCTTCACCTTCCCTTCGTAGACGTTCATTCGTGAAAGACTTATATCTCTGCATGTGGAATATAGGGCAAGGGACTACCCTCCCTGAAACACTGTGGTGGGCGCTGAGTTCAGCTGGTGGATTTGTGCTGATGCAGTGAATGTGTGCCTCTGAAAATAAGTGTACGGCACTGCCATATGTCAGCGAGGTCCGGTCTCTGAGACAGTACCTCCACGGGAGGTCATGTACCTTTACGCACGCGGCTATTGACAATAGTTTGCATGTGCAATAGCTGTGCTACTTCTGTAACCTTGGCTGAGAGAGAAGGTTCATGGAAACAAAAGTGGTTCTGCGCACATGTGCTGTGCATGTGTCACGGAGCCCTGGTTGGGCATGTCACTCTACGTATCTAGGCACGCGTAGTAGAACATTAGGGTGTAGTAGAAGTGCTGCAGCATGTATGCAGGGGCTGTACCCTCAAAGTACACATTCAACCAAAAATGCTGCAGCCTCTGCTGGGATGTTCATTTACGGGACTCGAGGAACTCCTTGCAGCGAGCAATGCACAACAGCAGGAACCATGAAATGGTGAGCGGTGCGCACCGGTAAACTCTGCTCCACCAGCGAATGGCACTCCAAGCGGAGTGGCAAAACTGTGCGAACTCTGTGGCAGAGCGGAGTTCAGTGCCCAGCCCTACATTTTACCCTTTAGGCTTTGCATCTCCTTCAACTCCTGGTACATCTTATTCTTTCTGTTTTCCATTTCTATTTCTTCTCTCCTTTGACTTTTTCTTTCTTCTTTTTTTCACTATATAGCATCTAAATCCTTTGTATAAAGCAAAAAAGCATATTACGCAAATGCCAATAATTAATATAGGCTTTAATATAGCACCTAAAAATCCACTACCAATATTTCCGAACCAGTTACCTATAGAAAAAGCTCCTTTACCTAAGGTTCCTAAAATGCTCAGGCCCTATTACGATGTCGGTCAGAGTCACCGTCTTGGCATGGGAACCGACCGACCGTAGGTCGTCGGTCTCGAACACCGTACTACAATGCGACCGCGCAAGGTGCGGTCGCAAACTTCCATTTCTCTATGGGAGCTTGTGGTGCGGGCTAGGGGCCCCCAAAGTTGCTTTCCAACAGGCTTTCTATGTCATAAAGCCTGCCATGGAAAGCTTGTCTGAAACCAACATCATAATCCAGACGGCGGAAATGCCATCCATTCGGGATCATGTGCGGCTTCCAACTGGCGGACGGGCTCCATGAGCCCATCAGAAGCCAGACGGTTTGACTGGCCTGTTTAAACTCCGACCGCCGTCTTTGTAATAGTGCGGTCTGAGTTTAACCCTTGGATGTCGGTCGGAGGCTTTCCGACCGACATCCAAATGAGGCCCTAGATGTTTTTTTAATTTTCTGATGTAGATTTTAAGTCAGAAATATTCTTTGCAAATCCTTCTATTGCCTTACATTTGACTGGCATGTATCAACAACAATGTTGTGCCTTCAATATCTTACAGACTCCACCTTTTTCATCCAACAATATGTCCAAAGCTAATTGGTCTTCTAAAACCATGGCTACTAATTCTGCATTTACTGATAACCAAACACCAGATCTACTAGTGGCTAATTTATCCACTACTGTACAAAGGTTTCTGATTTTCTTCTCATTTAGGACTACACCAAATGGGGGAATAATTGCACCAACAATATCTCCCAATAATTCTGCCTGTCATTAGCACTATGTCTATGAGATGGAATCATTGTCAAAGCCTCTATGCTATTTACATGATACCTTTTGGGAAACAATAAAGCTAAATAACAAGCAACTACCCAATCAGCTGGCAATAGGAAAAATGTATCTTGCCCACATATAAAGTATATTCCATAGATAACTGGTTCTTCCCCCATTAATATTTGAACAGGCCCCATCAAGAGCTTCAAATGTATGTTCACAGCTACCTATCCCCATGTGTCTAGTTCTGATGTTATTTCTTCTCCTGTAACAGCATAATTTCCCTTTCTGTTGTTTGCCTAATTTCAATCTGGGATATGCATTTACTTTTTACAATTCTACCTATAAAATAAACTAAGGATTATGCTACTTGTAACTGCGAATGAAAGTGGAATATGATGGTAGATCACATCCTCAGTACCTGAAGTAGGTACGTGTGTACACACATAGCAATCCTTAGCATCTAAATGTATTCCTGAACTAATCTAGAATATAATAAACATTTAGAGTGAAACCCCCACTCTGAAGCATCTATAAATGAAGTCTTTAATTTTCTCTCAATTATTGTATGTGCAGGTGTTGTAGGTGCAGGGGTAGATCTAAGGGCATCTATCTCAGGTCTAATGTTCATACCAATTAAGAGAATTATTAACACTAATACAGCAACTGTTAAAGTTACAGCAATCACTACTCCTCATCTTGCCTTGGTAAGGAAACGTTTGTCCAACTCTTACAAGAAACATGAGCAGGAGCCTAGACTGACATCATGAAAACAAATAAAGATAAATTTAAATATTAGCAGAAATGTAAAACATTTCAGCTGAACAAGCACTATTTGTTCATGCCCCAGGAGTCAAGATGCAAAGCGGCTCCATGTGCGAGATGGGTGGGTTACAGTTACACTAATGTGAGTAAATAAGTTCTTCATTTTATCAAACACTGCTGTTTACTTAAGTTGAAGTAAAGTAAAATCCCTAGGTTAGCCCACGTATTTTCACCAAATTAGTAACAAGCATTGGCAATGCCAATAGGTGTGGCTGATGTGATTTTTATTATGCTTTTATAGAAAGCATGCGGCTGGCATAGATAGCCGGATCTAAAAACACTTGTTTGTTGTGATGAGCAACAGCTGAAGGCTGTGTATTTGCATACTGTATTTTAAGACATCTGATTGGCTGGCTCACTTTCAACATTCCATTAAATGTGCCTATTCCATTTACTGCCATTAAGTCACTTCCTGCCACCAATTGTACATGATGACAATAAAATCGATTTTATTTGTGCTTAAATAATATGTTAATCTGTGACACCCATTAACTTTGGCCCACATGATTTACACATGATATATTCATTATGTACTCTAGTTAAGTCATTTTGAGGTCTTATGCTATTCACATTTAAATTCAGTAGAATGTAACATATAGACACATATATGTGATTAACCTTAGCCAATGTACATGTAGAGCTAACATGAGTGGGCCTAAGTGTTCCACTCCATTTTGAATTAAACATTGTATTTCTGCTTCCTGTGCATAAGATTTTCTGTTTCAGATAGCAACCCACCATGTGCTCATTCCAATGTTATTCTTTGTTAGCTTGCATTTTGAAAGTCGGAGTCTGGAAATTGGCTAGTTTGGACCAAAATCCTAACACTTGTAATGGACGAGAACCCTAAGGAGTCAATACTCAGTTGTGTTATAACATGAAGGTCGTGATGGAAGAAAGTGTTCCATAAGAAGGAGGCTGACAACAGGCACTGAGAGAACACTGGGTTGTGACTGGTCTTCACTTGGTGGGAAACCAAAGATTGTAACGTTTGGACAAGATTGCTGTATTTTAACTTTGTGAAGCTTGTTACTTAGTAAGATCACTTGCCCCTGTCCATCATCGCAGGTGGATGTCTTTTCTCATCTCCTGAGACCAATGCTCCTTATTCCCCGACTTGCTGAGATATTCTTAATAGCAAGTGCCTTTCTTCTGATTCTGACTGAAACCTTTATCTGGTTCCTCTTTCACTCCTATATTTGCTGATACCAACTGCTTTAGAAACTCCCCGACTTGCCCACAGCCCTAGCATAGCGTTAATGCATTTCTATTATGGAAACAGTTCTTTGCTTCTCCCTTGCAAATGATGCTTTTGATAGTTTAAATCTTCGTGTTATTGATTGAATTGCTTGTATTAGATTCATGAATGTCGCGAAAATATTGATCTAATTTGATTAATCTGATTTGAGATAACATTTTACTAATCCAATAAAAAAAACATTCTTGGTTTGCAATCTACTGGTCTCTGTCTTAACTGTAGGGCAAAATCTGCTTCACTGTTAATGAAATGCTAATAAACTTTGGTATTTCAACCTCACTTTAAGGCAAAGAACCCTCTGGGTGGTGATAGTGGAGTTTAAAGTTGCGTTGAGGTTGGCGTCGCACAAATACACCATCCTTTACCTTATCTAATCTTGTTATCATACATTATGCATTGCTTTATTGTTAAGCACATAAGAACATTTTATGCAATAATTGTGGACCATATTTTCATTTTAGATTTCTTTAATTTTTGAGACAGATTCACAAAGATTTTACTATGAGTAGGTGCGCCTTACATATTTAGTACTCACGAAGATTTTGCTATGAGTAGGAGCGCCTTACATATTTAGTACTCACAAAGATTTTGCTATGAGTAGGCGCCTTACATATTTAGTACTCGTCACAACGTATTACTAAATTCTAGGAGTAGACCAGGAATAATCCTGGCCTACTCCTGGCTGAATCCTGGTGTCCAGCAGTATGCCAAAAGCACCTTAGGATTAGACCATTCATATTTTGTGTGCGTGTTGTAGATTTGCAGTGAATGCAGAATTGACAGTTCTTTGCCCTTAAATAAAGCCTGAGAGCAAAAAAGTGAGCACACTAGGTAGCCATGGCTCAATAATACCAACCCCGAGGAATGAAGGACTGAGAAAAGTACCATTCTTCAAAGAAGGAGGAAAGGGGTGCTTGTGATCTCAGTTCCTGTTCCTGCAGACTATTATAGCACACATTCTGGTTAATAAGAAAGTGCATCAGGCCTCTTGAACTCCCAGCCTGGGTGAATCACAGCCATTATTATGTTAATGTCGGAAACAGTAGGCACTCAAGTGTTCTCAGTCGGTAAAGGGGCTGCTGAGATAATGCATGTCAGGGAGAGAGAAATGAAATGATTTTCAATCCTCTTCATAAATTCAAAGCTTTTGTTTGGGAATTTCCTCCTCGGATTCCGCCAATAAAGCAGAAGCCAACGCCAGAAAGGAAGAATCTCTTCTTTCTGAAATGATGCTAATGAACAAAACCAGTGCTGCGGGCTTTAGCTCAAAGCTACCTGCATTTCGAAGCTCTGTGTATTGGAACCCTAAGAATTTAAGAGGATGGCATGCATGCAGTGCTTAATTTGTAAAAGAATAAGTACCAGGGCCCAAACGTTTCTCAGAAGCCCTCTGTTGAATGTCAGGGTTGCCGAGTAACCCGCGTAAGGCTGCATAGGCGCGGGATGCAGGGGTGCTGGGGATGCTGGGGTTGCTTGCACCGCAAAATAATCATGCTATAGTTCAAAAGGTGACTGAGCAATAAAGAGAATGTAGTGCAAATCTTTGTGAATCAGGGCTGTTGTTTGTTGCTATTGCCTATTAGTATTTGAGTAAACAAGTGAGTGTGCAAGTGAGTTTGGAAGTGAGTGAGTAAGTGTGCAAGTGAATGAGCAAATGAGTCAGCAATTTAAGAAGTTACTTAGTGGATGAGTAACTAAATGACTGACTTGGTTGATGACTGGGTGAGTGAGTGTGCTAGTGATAAGTGTGTGTTTGGGTTACTGAAAAAAAGAGTGACGAAAAGTACAAATTACTAAGCAAAGGAGAGGGAGAATGAATGAAGGTTGTACAGGAGAATATTGGTGACAAAAGGACAAAAGGACAAAAGTGCCACCTATATAGGCACTGCACACGTCACTTCCGGTGTGCAGGACGGAGCTGAACGATGCCACCTACTGGCGTGCTGGGGTGCTGCTCGGAGGGTTCCGGGTCCAGTCTGATGCCTGGGGAATATTCTAGAGGTGGGGTATCTGCAGCTAGATAGTCTCTACCAGATAAGGCATTACCAAAGGAAAGTAACTTGTTTGTCAATTCTGTTTTGTGAATTGTCATTAGCCTTGGGGGAGTAGACATTGGTCCAAAGCTCCACCCGATGTCTTTTCAAATAGAATTTTTCTTTTTCTCAAAGTAACGTCTGCCCCTTTAATGGAAATGAGCTACTTTTGAAAAATAAATGTTTTCTGTTTTAGAAAGCAAGTGTAGGGATGGATGTAACCTGTCCTTGAAGGCCTTCCTAAGTTGGCAGCCAATCACATGGCGGTTGCAAATCACAATCTCCGTAATTAACATTCATTAGGCAGTTTTTTTTAACCCTTAGCAAATGTACAATTTTTGATGCAACCTTGTAGTACCTAGGTCGCACTGCAAATTGAATTCTCATTTGCAAATCACTCGGTGTGCAAATTACGCAGTCCTTGTTTGCAAATGGCAATGATACACCCAGCCCATTGTCCCCGTAGGGAGCCATATCCGATCCCAATACGGGCTTGTTGACCTGCTCGAGACTTTTTAAATCCCCTATAATTTCTCTGCAAATACTCTCATATTTACTCGCTGAGCCTGACCCTAAAATGGCGCCCACAATAGTATTTTCGCAGGTAAGGGTAGATGTCCCTACTGCCAAGAGGGTCCTGATGTTCTTCCAGGATTAATAACATTGCAAATTTAACTAACCTTAGAATCTTGTGACAACTTGATCTAGCTACTGAGTCATGGAGACTAACAGACTCGACGTGCCTGACTTTAAGATGGCGACCAAACCACATTCCATCTCCTATACTGCCATCCTCGCCAGCTCCCACCTCCCGTCTTTGGATTCTAGACTTTTGATCACCTCCTGATCCTCACACTATTCTGGCGGAGCCCAAAACGCATACATGGCCAATTCCGGGTGGAGCTGCTCCGACAGTTATAGGGGAGATTGGCTCTGGCACACTGCTATGACCGTCACCTACCCAGTCGGACTTCGGACATTTGTCTCGTTTTCTTCCCCGCTGCTGTCTCCTTCCTGTGGTTTACCAGCTTTCCCTGGTCTTTCTGATCCTGATTTTCGTGTTCGTTAAACCACTCCTGTATTGTATATTTATTCATTCTGTAACCATTGTGAAACTTTTGCAACTTGTAACACGCTGTTCCCTTTTGTAAAGCGCTCTGATACCTCCGGGTCTAGCCAGCGCTATATAAAACTCAAATAAATAAAAAAAAAAAAATACTTGTGACAAAAATTTCACCCAAAATGTCAAGGATAAAATTACCAGCTTTACATACTTTGCACATACAGTAAAAATAATGACTGCAAAAATATAGAAGACAACAATAGCTTCAAAAGAAAGGTAAGTATATAAAATGTTAACTATTACAAATTATATTAACTTTAAAATTATATTATATTTCATATATACTTATATACAAAATATACACAAAGTATCACTTTAAAACATGAAATGAAAATATATACTATGAAACAAATACAAAAAATGAAGCTTAATATTTAAATAGATACAATTAATAATTCAAAATAAATTATAAGATAAAAATACTAATACTAATTCATTATAATTATAAACACTGGATACATACATTCTTAAAAGGTGTACAAAAACAATATTAAAATTAAAAAACAAATATTTCACAAAAATATAATGAAAAATAATTTAAAGTAACTTTTAAATCACAAAAATCTATATTAAAACCTTAGAAAAAACACATTAAAAATGGACTTAGAGAGGGCAAATTCACTATTTCCATTCCAACCGAATAGTAGGGAAAGTGTTTGACTTTGGAGGGATCAAATTTAGTATTCCCACTCCAGCCTAAACAACAGTAGGGAAAGTGCTGGGCTTTGGAGGGACCAGAAGTACTATTCCCACCCAAGCTTAAGTAAGAGTTTGGAAATGTTGGCGCTTGGAAAAGCTCATTTTTACTTCTACCTCTACTAAATATATATAATATAAATATATAAATATATATATATATATTTATGAGAGCATAAAATATATTTCCGCGGATATATAAATAAAATAATATTTTTAGCATGATATAAGTTTTATAAATCATTATATAGTTGCCATATATAGTTGTGTGGAGACGAATCCCAAGAGTGTAAAATTTTAAAGTATGTAAATGTAGTTCTGTCCTCTGTAAAGCTTCTGTTGTGTGATGACAGCAACTCGGACCAGTCTTCTATGGTGTAAATATCTTTTTGTGATGTTTTGCCTTCTATGACTGATTTTGAGGGCTAGTGTGTTAGAGTACAAGGCATCTACAGGCATGCTGTATATACCAGGCACTAAACCCCTAGTGGTGCCCCACAGGTTTAGAGAGTGTCTAGTTGGTGATGTTGGTATGTCACTATGGGGTGAATTTAGTTAACCCAATAAATTACTGCTCATCAGTCTATACTCCAGTAATGTGCCTGTGATAGACCGGTTGTGGTGCAAAGGGAGTTGAAATCTGTGTGATGTTTATTAGTGAATGTTAGGTCTGTCAGCCTTAGGGTGGTCTTCCCCCAAGTCTTTTACCTTTACCCCTTCTATTTTGGCTGAATGCGTTTTTGTTAACCTTGGCACTCTGTCCACTTTATCACTGCAAACCAATGCTAAAGTGCTTGTGGTCATTGCCTTAAACATTGTAAAATTGGCTTACACCTCATTGGCATATTTAATGTACTTATAAGTCCCTAGTAATGTGGTATACCATATACCTAGGGCTGGTAAGTGAAATGCAACTAGTGGGCCTGCAGCATTTATTGCGCCACCTACTTAAGTAGCCTCCTAAAACATGTCCCAGGTCTGCCATTGCAGCTTGTATGCAGTTTTACACTGCAAAAACGAATTTGGCAAAATAAACCCCTTGCCAAGCCTTAAACCCCCTTTTTATTGCATATAAGTCACCAGTAAGGTAAGCCCTAAACATACCATTGGGCAGGGTGCATTGTAATTGAAAGGTTGGGCATGTACTTTTAAGTTTTACATGTCCTGGTAGTGAAAAATTCACAAATTCATTTTTAATTACTGTGAGGCTTACCTCTCAGATAGGATAACATTGGGTTATCTTATCACATTTAATAAGTGCTAACTTTCATTTGGGAGCAGGTAGGAATGTCATATTTGGTGTCTGAAAAATTGTAACTTAAAATCCTCTTTAATGGTAAAGTCGGATTTTAAATCATTTTTGAAAAGCCACCTTTAGAAAGTTGGCATTTTGCTGCTCTGTTTGGTGCCTGCAGCCTGTTTTTAGGTTACATGACTATATGTGAGTGGCAGTTGGCCCTTGTATATTCCTTCTAGACAGCCACACAATAGAGGCTTAGGTGTGCCTGGATGGGCCATCCCAGGCAGGATGGGGGCAGAGCTCAGCACAGCCCCATTTGTCAATGGGGTGTGCCTTGCTGTCACACAAAGAACTTCACACTAGTCCATTGTGCCTGTAACCTGGCTGGAGCTAGGACAAGGAGGCAGTAAATTCCAAGCAACTTGAAAGGAGAGCTTCTAGAACCTGCGACAAGAAGAACTGCTTTGCCACGTGAAACCTGCCATAAGCCCCAGATGTCTGCCCTGCTGCTGCGCCATGTACTTCTCCTTGAACCCAGGACTACCAGAGTGACTTCGATGGATAGTTGACTAGCCTCCTGATCAGAGCCACAGGGACAGAAAAGCTCCAGCCATCTTGAACTTGCACCTGGACCCAGCTTGACTGAGTCCTAAGCCTGCAAGTGTTGCCCCTGGACTCTTGGAAGTTGTGCTAAAGGTGCCCAGATGGCCCAAACCGAAAAATGTCAACCGAAATGTGGTCTAAGAACCAAGAGGAGACCAGGACCAACATGCTTGCCTATCTGCTGAAGGTCTATTTTTAAAATGTTATGGCATTGTTTCCAGGTAGTTAGTATACCTAGCATTATAAGGCTGCCCCCATTATGATGTGTGTGAGACTGAAAATACATGTAGTGTAGAGTCAGAACATAGTGGTATATGGTTTTCCAACCTGACCCATAGTGATTTGTGAACTACTTGTGGGAAGAAACTAGTCACTTTTGACAGATGTTGAGCATACCAATAAATCTTTATGTGGTTGAGAAGTAGGCCCCCAGATTCAGTATTGGCCATATTGATTGTGGTTTCAACTTTGCCTTGCTGGGCCATACATGACTCGCTTAATGTCTGCATCAATGTGTTTTAGAGTGTCTTTACTTATAGGTAACGTAATGGAAGCATTCCAATAACATAGTTAAATCTAGGGGCCACTGTCATTATGACTGTTTGTACCCTGCCCCATAATGATAAATTGAGATTAGCCTACCTAATAAGAGAAATAAGATGTGTCAAGTTATCTTCAACCATTTTGTGAAGGACACTCTTCACCCTAATCCCCAGGTCCTTCAAATCTTTGGGTGCCCACTTCACTCAGAAGCTGTAAAGATTGGCTCTGGTTGTAAATCTAGTCATTTAGACACAGTGGGCTTGCTGATCCTGAATCCTTGCTCCTGAGGAATTCCACTACAGGATTCTATCCACTATTCCGGACCTGGTTTTGCCGTTCGCCTGACCGACTTTCAGTCAGAAAAACGCTGTGTGGAGCCGGCTCGCGGGAGCGTTTTTCAGCTCGCGGCAAATCCCCGCTGCCCCCGCGGCCCCCACCCTCTCTGCTCAGCGGTAACTGTAAACCGCAAACTGCAATCTGCAACCTGTCTATGCTCCGTTGTGCTTTTGGAGCCTTTGCCTTTGCTGGAGCTTTGCTGTAGCTTTTCGTCACGAGCTGCTGCCTCTGACTGACCACGGACTTACCCTGCCTGGATTTTGCCCTTGTACCAGCGGCCAGCAGCCTGCACTCTGCCTCTGCATTTTTCCTCACTCTTCCCGCCTTTCAACCGGACCTCGGACCCCGGCCAGTTGGGGTGGACCATTGTGGCTCGTTACCTGCTCCCGTTCCAGGTTGGTGCTGGTGCGGTGCTGTGTGGAGCTGTGGGGCAGCGGCGTTTGCAGAGTCGGCAGAGGCAGGCAGCTGAGTCGGAGGCCGGAGGCGGAGGTGGCTCAGTAGGCAAACGCAGAGGACCCACCGGGGGATCAATGGCTAGTGGTAAGTGCACCCTTTAGTAAGTGCTTCCACTAGTTAAAGTATCCTGTGCAACAGGATAAACCGTGTCTAGGCTGCTAAACTTAAGCTGTTTTATACTGCAATATTGTGAAAACCGCGAATATCGCGAAAACTGACTTAAATTGCAATTGCCTACTTTTCAAAAATCCAGGAGAGCCAGACAGACATACGTCTTGATACTCCGATTCACAGGCTCTCCCTGCGTCAAGGAGGGTTGGGCAATTTATAAGATTAGCGAGTGGGACAATTTAGCCCCCTACCTGCATAAAATAAAGGGGGAGTATTAATCGGAGTCGACAATCGGAATTAGAGCTATCAAAGTGACGGACAAAGAGGCCAGTAGTCCGCCCGGCTCGATTTAAACTAGCCAAGCCTTCAGCAATGCAATCAGGCAGGGTGAGGAAGGCCCTGGGAGATAAAGCAGTCATAAAAAAGGGAACTGCCAAAGGGAAAAAAGGCGACAAAGCGGAAAAAGGTGGAACAACCGCAACAAAGAGCCCTTTAATCTCTCCTATTGCATCTCTGTTTGAAAAATCAATTCTAAATAAAAAACAGATGCAAAACTCAAGACTTCAATTTCTAAAGGATCCTAGTTCATCTCTATGCGCCACATTTGGTGAAACGTCAGGGCTCATGACCCCTTTGGCCCCCCAAAAGACAGTACAATGGATATACCAAAGGGGGGAGCTTCCAAATCAAGAATCCATCTTAAAGAAACCAACTGAAATGTTCAACCAAAACACCATTGAGGTAAAGGAGTCGAGAAATCTAATAACAGAAATAGAGAATCAAGACAAGGAAAATCCAGTTGGGACACTTCCTTCACGTAATATCATTGTAAGTACAGCAGTGGTACATGCAAAGGGAAATGACAGTGGCGCTAGGGTGGATCATCAACACACCATTCCACGACTAGCCTCAGGTACAATTCACGGCGAAAGTAACGGGGAAAGCACGCCCTACAGCGTAGCAACAACGTGTAAAACCGGTTTCCCGTTTAGAACAAATAAATATTCCACACACACCGCTGAGCAAGGACATGAATTTAGTCATTATGACTCGGACTCAAACATGGAAGACCTAGTACATCTCTGGTCAGACAACGGACTAGCATCAACTAATTTGGAGGTCTCATGCGCGAGTATACATGCGGAAGCTATATCGGAGTCAAAAGCGGAAGTGGATGTAGAAGAAAACGATGGCGCGGAGTTGAACATCTCACGGATGAGTAAACCCTCGGAAGATTTACAAGCGGGAACTGGAGAGGACGAGGGACGGGAAGAGGGAAATAAATATATGCAAAGATCTAACCACGTGGACGAAAAATATAAATCCCCTGTCCACAGAATCAAAACTCAATCGACTTCAATGGATAAGCCTGGAGATATACCAGAACAAGGGACAATTAATCTCGAAAAATAATAAAAATGGGCAAACAGAATTAACTTTATCAATACTGCAGGCTCTGCAAATGTCGACAGCAACCCTGATAATGCAGTCGGATAAACTGGACATACAGATTGATTTAATGAATATTATCGCATCATACATAGCAGGAATAAACACAAAACTTGAAGATTTAACAAAGTTAATAAAAAGAGTACAATCAGTCTATTCACCACAGGAATCAACTTGTACATGTGGTCCTATACTAGACAAATTGGGTTTTTTACCGACAATAATGGAACAGATACTCAGTTTAAATAAGCGTTTGGTTTTACCGGCTGCGAATCTTGAGTCCGCAATTATATCAAAAACAGATGAAGATACAACTCAAAATAAAGTGCAGGTGCCCAAGAAAATGAACCAGGAGCAAAAGCCAGAACCTCAAGATCCCTCTAAAGAGAGGGTGGAACTAAAACAAATAAATCAGAGTATTACTTTTGAGCAACTTGTAAAACCGAGGCCTCAATCTAGAAGGCAGAAAAAGAAGGAACGAAAGGCGAGAAACAGGTCAAACGATCTAAAACCCAGCGAAAACACAAAATTATATCCAATCTTTATTACAACAGCGGAAGAGGAACACGAAAATTAATTACAAGATTGTGCCTCAAGTAATAGAAATACCTCTACTAAGGAAACCAAAGTTATAAATACGGAAAAATTGGAAGATCCCAGTGGTTATACTAAAAATATAAACACAAAGGAAATCAAGGAATGCTCGCAAGAATCCTCCACATGCCCCACTAAAACTAGGCCAGAGACACAACATGTAGTAGGAGCAGCAAAACAAGAAGACGGCAAAAGTTTACACAAAAAGGTAAATATCACAATCGACAGCAATGAGCATGGAAATTATGATCAATCACGACTGTCAGGGCTTCATAAAAAAGACACAAGGGAGGAGTTAAATAAGGAGAAGGAAGACTATGAGGACAATTCAAGTACATTTAAACGCTGCGTGACAGTTCAACAATGCGCGCAGCTAAGAGATCAAGATCAGAGAGCGGATCTAATGGTATCTAGTAAACCTTACGATAGTAAGGTTTGGAAACCCGTTGTAAGAACAATTACATATGCAGACAAAGTAAATACGACTTCCTCAACTTGTCATCAAGAAAAAGAGGAGGGAGCCCAATGTCCTCTAGTATCACCTTTAAAGGAAACACAAACTAATCAGCAACATTCCCATAACTATAATTGTCAACTAAGCATCTGCATTCCCACCCAAGCCAATATTCAGAGTATGGAAATGGAGAACGAAGAGATAGGAAAGGGAATGTCAATCTCCACCTCGGAAAATCATCAGCTAATATGGTACCCAGAGTATGAAACGCAAGGATATTGTGATATTTTAAATAGGGGCAATATTCTGAAACTCTTGGCTGAAATTGAGGAACTTAAACACATAAAATCCTCTGATCTTGTAGGAGTCCAATTTCTCCCGGGAGAAAACAACACAACTAAAGAACGAACTTTAACAACATGGCAGACACCGGAGCTAGCAAAGTTGATACGAAACAGCTCAGAACAATTTTCTTTCTGGGGTATACAATTAAAAGAACCAGTAAGACCGCGTTACCCATTCCCCTTGAAAGTAAATGAGAAACTCGTCACAAACAGGATAATAAATCGTAAGATCCCTCCTGCACATGTATATTCAATTTTACATAATGCAAAAGGAAGGAGTGATGTTGTCCATACTGAGATTAGATCGGCAAACAGAATAGAAGGGGTTTCCGAACAAAGTCAAGGTCAGTGGAACTGGCTACCCAGTATCCTGAGCAACCAAAATGGAGTCTGACATAAGAGAACCACGGCCTCTACACTCGAATTAAAAGCAATACACATGCTATCTTGGAATATAGCAGGAGCTAAGCGACTGCTTGACGAAGGCCTCCCACTTAAGGAATGGGAAGATTGTGAAATTATAGCCCTGCAGGAAACTTGGATAAATACCGATAGAAGGTTACATCCATTATACAGTACCTGCGGAAAAGTGCAAGTATTATGGAAGGGCAGTAGGAGGATTGATTGTATATGTTTCGACAGCTTTAAAAATAATCACGGAACAGTTAGAATCACCAGATCCCAGTATACAAATTGTAAAATTCTCCGATCAACATTCAAGTACAGGTAATATTATTTTACTAATCAATTATTACACTCAACCGAAGGCGCAAATAAAAAAGGAGAAACACGCCCTTTTACTAAAAATAATATCTAAGCTTCGCTGTAGTGAGCCGAGCTGGAACTTAATAATAACAGGAGATTTTAACTCAAATTTGATATTCACACCGGATGAAGATGATATTTTAACAGCAGATAACTCATCTTGGTGTGTACCACAACAATATCATATAGGGACTCATCGTACGGACCGTATTGGTCAGCAACTAGTCATAGAATTTGAATTTCTAGGTATGCGGGTCCTTAACGGGAGAAACGATGAAGATCGCCCTCCGAACAAAACGTACCACGGCCCAAAGGCACATTCAACGCTAGATTTCACACTTATAACCCTTCCTTTGTTTCAATCTTTGGCTCGCTTTTACATAAAGTTTACCACCTTGAGTGATCACTCAATACAACATGTCATATTTAACCTGAATACACCAAGACATCAGCTCACTAGCGCCCCAGCGGGTGAAATTACCTCAAATAATTTAAAACGTCTGAAATGGTCAAACATAAACAAGGCAGATTTGTTTTTAACAATAAAGAGTCTCTTGGCAGAAGAAACAACGGAAACCACTAACCAAATACAAGCTTGGTCACGATTTCTAAATAATTTAGCAGAAACAATGAAAGCTTCAAATAATAGGGAAAAATATATGGACAGACAAATAATCTACAGAGAGACTTGCATAAGCTAAAGAAAGCACTGAGGAAAGCCCAAAGGAAACTGCGAACAGATAAATCCAAGGGGTTAAGCTGGAAATCATTCCAACAACTCAGGAAGCAATTTAAAAAGGTGTTTGGGAATTTAAAATATTGAAGGCCGAGAGTTTTTGGCTCAAAATGATCTATAATGTGAGACATTCCAACCTCTCCAAATTTTGGCAGACAATAAACAAGATGATAAGACCTCGAAATGCGATAATCTCGTACATACAAGAACAGGAATGGGTCAACTTTCTTGGGGATAAATTTAAGGAGGACAATCTACAAGACACAGAAAATTGCCAATTGCAGAATGTGAAGCTGATTTCCGAAAGCGAATTGAAGTCACAGATCAAACAATTGACGTATATAACTGAAGAAATAACAAATATAATTAAGAAAGGGAAAACGATGGCGCTCCTGGTCCGAACGGCATTCCCCAAGCGACCTTCAAACATGATCCCGAATACTGGAGCTCGATCTTAGGTAAACTTTATATCGACGTTGAACTTCATAACCAGATCCCGGATAGTTGGCAGGGTTCAATCATTACTCCCATTTATAAAGGAGGCGACAGATCCAGTCCAAAAAACTACCGGTTAATCGCCATACAGGATGTTGAAGCCAAATACTTTGCCACATTAGTCCTTAAAGAGCTAGAAGATAGAATGTAACTTAATACAGAAAAATCAAACTGGATTCAGGAAGGGCATTGGAACCATTATAAACATTCTGTGCATTTCGCTGGTCGCAGAAAGATGCAAAAGCAGAAAACAGGATCTTCACCTGTGCTATATCGATCTTAAAGCTGCGTTTGACAGCATAGACCGGAAACTTTTGTGGTCTAAATTAAAATCCAGGGGTATACCGGATAAACTATTGAAGGGTTTACTGCTGTTTTATACAGATACTTGGGTGCGCGTGAAGCTCGGAAATGGAGAAAGAATATCCAGGAAAGTGTATACCAGCACAGGACTGAAACAGGGGTGCGTATTGGCACCGCATCTATTTAATCTATTCATTTCAGACCTCTAAGGAAAGCTCGATGGAATCAACTCACACTCCCCCAAATTGGGTAATCAGCAACTGTCGCATCTCGCCTACGCAGATGATATCGTCCTTCTAAGCCTCTCCAAGGTAGGCCTGACAAGACTACTTAATGAACTCTCTGAATTCTTGTCGATAAATAACTTGGAACTAAACCTTTCAAAAACCAAATCTATGCTTATTACTAATCGAGCAGCCTCGACTCATCACATCAGAGTAAAAGGCACTTTATTGGAGAGAGAATCATGTTACAAATATCTGGGATTCTATATCGATGATAAATTATCTTTTCGAGACCAGATAATATATATGACGCAGCGAGCGGGAGCTTTAACATTTGCCCTTAAAACACTTGTAAAGAAACTGGAGGGTCCATCTTTGAAACCCATATTGACAATAATCTCAGCTAAAGCACTACCTTCACTATCGTATGCCAGTGCCGCAATGCATGGGAAGGACGCAGAAACCTTAAACAGACTGATAACGAGCATTTAAAAAAAAGTTCTCGAACTCCCGAAGACGGCCTCTCCAGCACAGATGCGCCTGGAGTTTGGGCTAAAAACGAAACACTGGGTAGACTCTACTCATATATAAAAGTATGGTACCAAATAAAGCAAAATGTAGAGGTCAACAGTCTTAATGACTCCCTATGGCAGGAAATGGAGCAGGACAAACACTCGCCAGCCCACAAGTTCCTGGAACATGCATTAAGGATTACCTGCACAAACGAGTTGTGGAATAAGCAAATGCCCTACCAAACATTCAAATTAACATTAAATAAGGCTGCAAAGTTCCATTCGCTGCTGGTTGATAAAGACATTTTTTCGACAAGATCTCATTCGTGGACAGTGATTAACTCGTATAAAACACTGAAACAAGCGATTAATATCGTGAATATGTAATTTTGTTTTTTTCTTTAGTGTCCTGTACTGTGTTGCTCTCAAAAGCCAATATGAGTAAGGAGGTTGCAGGATTTTTGGATCAATTAGTAATGATACTGGGAGTGATCCACAATGCCTCCCTCTAGGATATTCCACTTAACTATGTCCCAAACTACCATGCCTTGGACTAGAACGATTCTGAAGCAGGAGTTGTGAGCACACAAAATATAGGTATAGTCCGTATCCATTGGATAAAGCCAACACCATATATCCAAGAGATTCAGGTCAGACGGTAGGTCCCATAGGATGTCCCTGTCATTGCCATATCTTTTAGGTAATGGGCCTGACTTGTCTATGACCAGATCCAGTTCTATATTCCAGTCTCTGTCCATGATCATTTTAGAGGAGCCCAATTCTGCCCAGTTTCTCAAACTTAGAAGTCATCCCATGCAATGTATTGAACATGGCGGCTAGATCCAATACACCAAATTTGATGTCTTTTTGGGATGGGGATTTTGGAATAAGAAACTCTTCCACTGCAAATTTGTTTCCTCAGGGCTACGGTTGTGATGGGGTGGCCATGCATGTCAAAAGGACATTTCTCCTACTTAACAGCAAGCAGGATTTTACTAGTATGTTGGGGTAAGAGACAAGTGATAATCGGTCGTGGTTTATTACTGTTTCGTGGTCCGCAGGATTTGATTTGGTGGACTCTTTAGAATTTCCATGGTTCCACAAAGAAATTCCGGTGTTCCGAGGGATCAGTTTAGCACTGAAAAGTATTATATCATCATCTTCTGCCTTTTCGAGAACCCAGTAGAGTCTAATGTTATCCCGCCTACCACAATCCTCTAGGTCAATGATTTTTCTCTTCAGGTATCACATGTCTTGCCTCCAGTCTAGTTAAGAGTTCAGCTGTTCTTCCAGTGCTTTCAGTCTGTTTTTGGTACTATCCAGGCGCTTGTTGAAGGAAGTTAGTTCATTTCGAATTAAATATACTTCGGCTGACATATCTGTGACTGTAGTGTAGTGTTGGATACTGCAATTGTTTCTGCTTTTCCTTCAGCGTTTGATTCCAGTTCAGAACCTGCAAATACTTTAGTAAACAAAAGTTGCCAAGATGAGCCTGTTGTTGACATGACACAGCCTGCAGGGTTACAAAGTTTATGTTTGCATAAATCAGGGTATATCTGTTAGAAATGGGGGTCTCTCGTTGGCAGTGGCTAGCCACTGTCCAAGTAGGGACCCTTCTTCCTAAGTCAGGGTAAGAGGGACACACCCTTTGATAACCACTGCTCAACCCTGTGGTAACGTAGCACGAGCAGTTAGGCTTATCTCAGAGGCAGTGTGTGAAGCATTTATGACCATACACAGTAACACAGTGAGGAACACTACAAAGGGACACCACACAAGTAGTTATAAAAAATAAGTATCTTTATATATAGACTTAACACAAGACCAATAACGATAAAAAGCCACAATACTGTCAAATAGGATCACTCTTGAAATGCCGCAAAAATAGTTCAAGTGCGCAAAGAGGAGTTCAGTTCAAAGCAGTGGTCTCTGCGACCCTTTTACTTACAAAGTACCTGGATTTCGTAGCAAAGTCAACAAATTGTCGCAAAAAAGCTGTAGCGATGAATTTCTGCACGCGAGGCCGGCGATGCGATAAATCCTTGCCGCGAGGGAGGATGATGCGCCGATCTGCTGATGCGTGTGGAGACGATGCGACAAACTTCTGCACGCTAGGCCGTTGATGCGATGACTCCTTGCCGCGAGGGAAGAGGCGAGGCGACGATCCTGTTGCGTGTGCGATCGGGTTGCGATGCGAAGAAATGGCGCTCCGCGAGGTAGCGACGATCCTGATGCGATGTGATGAAAATGGCGGTCGCTCTGCGTCCGTGCCGCGATGTCGTCAAGCGATGATCTCGGTGCGATGACTCGATCTTTGGTTGCGAGCACTCGGCGGCAGCAGCGCGATGATTTTCCGGGCGCTTTCGGCTGCGGCGGCTCGCAAACGTGCGTTAGCGACGATTTCAGCACTCTCTTCACTGTAGTAGAACTAGAGGCCCTGGAACTCACAGGAGCCTCACCTGCAGATAGAAATCCTCGCTGGGAGGAATCAGGAGGCTGGTGGTGAAGTCTGATGTGCCTGAGACTTCAACAGGAGGCTAGCTCTCTCCTAGCCCTTGGGTGATTGCTTTAGCAAGATTAATAAAAGTTCTCTCAAAGTCCTTTTCCCTCTCCTTCCAAGTCCAATGGTAACCACTGCAGGCCAATCCAAGAAACAGCACACAAGCACAAGGATAGTCACCTCCTGCAGATTCCTTCAGTTACATGGACAGAGGTTCGTCTTGACGTCCAGGAGCAACACACCTTGTAGGGGTGTCAGCACAGATATTTGTACCCCAAAAGTCTTTGTTCTCAAAAGCTACAAGTCACTGAGCCTAGCCAGAACCAGTTCTGTTCAGTCCTGGAGCACTTTGTTTACCAGGCTGCATCCTTCCTTTCAGAAAGAGGGGTCTGCCATCAGACACACAGTAGGAGGTGGAGCCAGCATTCACCTTGCCAGGCACAGCCCTATTCAGGTCAAGGAGCTACCCCTCCCCATACTCCAAATGCAGATCTCTCTATTCAACCCAGGTCTGACTCAGCCTGCCCTGTCCCTCCAAAACCAGACAGCCAATACACATAACAGCAGAGCACACTGGAAGGCTTAGGCAAGAAAATACCTACTTTCTAAAAGTGGTATTTTCAAACACAGAATATAAAAATCAACTTCACTAAAAGATGTATTTTAATATTCTGAACTCAGGCATACTAAATTCGTTTTTCTACCATGTTCCTGGGGTCAGTTAGGACTATAGAATGTAATAGTCAAACTGCCCATTCTGGCCTATGGGGAACAGGTAGTATTACAGTAGTGAAAAACGAAATTGGGTGTAATTCACTACCAGGACATGCTTCACACACCAATGCATGTCCTACCTTACACATACAATGCACCCTACCATAGGGGTGACTTACATGATGCCAAGGGAAGGTTTCAGGGGCTGGGAAGTGGGTGCACTTCACAGCCAAGAAGGCAGTTCTGGGCTGCACATAGACTCTGCAGTGGCAGGTCTGAGACACACTTTACAAGCTGCTTCTGTGGGTGGCGCAAACCAGCGCTGCAGGCCCACCAGCAGCATTTGGTTTACCAGCCCTGGGCACACACAGGCCACACTACTAGGGACTAACAGGTAAACCAAATAAGCCAATCATGGATATACCAATTCACATGTCATATTTATACAGGGAGCATTCGCGCTGTGGCACTGAAGGGCAGTGGCACAGCGCCCAGGGCATCTAACACCAGCAAAAACAGAGGAGACAACAGTGAAAAAAGGAAGGGAGACCCACGCCAATGGTGCCAGGTCTAACACGTGTCCCCTCCAGCTGAAATGTGGGGAGAACTACCCATCCCCTTGGGAGTTCTCATCACTAAGGCGGAAAAATCTGGACAACTTGGGATTCTCACCCCTCATCTGCATCAACCATCTGAGGGGCCTGTGGCCTGTCTGAACCCGGAAGTGAGTCCCAAACAGGTATGGTCCCAGCTTCTTCAGTGCCCAGACCACAGCAAATGCCTCACGCTCAATTGCACTACACCTCTGTTCCCGTGGAAGTAACCTCCTACTGATGAAGGCTACAGGTTGGTCTAGTCCCTCCTCATTTATCTGTGACAGAACGGCCCCCACCCCATGCTCTGAAGCGTCTGTCTGGACAATAAATTCCTTAGCAAAATTGGGCGCCTGGAGTACGGGTGCTGTACACATGGCACTCTTGAGGGCATCAAAAGCTTTCTGACAGGTGTCAGTCCAGTTCAGAATCTTTGGCTGCTTTTTGGAAGTCAACTCAGTCAAGGGTGCAACAATGTTGCCATACCCCTTGACAAACCTCCTGTGTTAACCCGTGAGTCCTAAGAAGGCCCTCACCTGGGTCTGGGTCCTTGGGGGCTCCCAAGCCAGGATGGTTTCAATCTTGGGCTGCAGGGGCGCCACTTGGCCACTCCCCACCTGGTGTCCCAAATACACCACAGAACCCTGCCCAATCTGGCACTTACTGGCCTTGATTGTGAGGCCTGCTCTGCGAAGCGCCATCAACACTTCCCAGAGGTGGCGCAAGTGGTCCTCCCAGGAGGAACTAAACACTGCAATGTCGTCCAGGTAGGCGGCACTGAAATCCTCCAGCCCAACCAACACCTGGTTGACCAACCTCTGAAAGGTGGCAGGGGCATTCTTCATCCCAAAGGGCATCACACGGAACTGGTAGTGCCCATCTGGTGTGGAGAATGCTGACCTCTCCTTTGCCCCATCAGTTAAGGCGATCTGCCAGTACCCAGACGTCAGATCAAACGTGCTGAGGTACCGGGCAGCCCCTAACCGATCTATGAGCTCATCAGCTCTGGGGATGGGGTGCGCGTCGGTCTTCGCGACCGAATTGAGACCTCGGTAGTCCACACAGAACCTAAGTTCAGGGGTGGCACCAGGCGTCGCAGCTTTTGGTACCAAGACCACGGGGCTGGACCAGGGGCTGCTAGAGGACTCAATCACCCCTAGGGCAAACATTTTGGAGACCTCCTCCTTAATGTAAGCCCTGACCCTGTCAGTCACTCTGTAAGCCTTGTGCTTAACAGGAGGACTGTCCCCGGTGTCTACCTCATGGACGCACCAATCAGTGACACCAGGCACCAGGGAGAACAAATCAGAAAATTGCCCCAACAGTTGGTGACAATCTCTCTGCTGCTCAGGGGTCAGTGTGGTGGAGAGGATCACACCCTCCACTGACCCATCCTTCTCTCCTGCACACAGGAGGTCAGGAAGAGGCTCACTCTCCTCCTCCATCCCAGCATCTGTGGCAAGAAGCATGCTCACTTCAGACCTCTCAAAGTGGGGCTTCAGGCGGTTCACATGCAGGACCCGCAAGGGGTTCCTGGGAGATTGAAAGTCCACCAAGTAGGTAACTGGACTTTTGCGCTCCACCACCTCAAATGGACCGGTCCACTTATCTTGGAGCGCACAAGGCTCCACTGGGGCCAGTACCCAAACCTTCTGACCAGGTTGAAACTCGACCAGAGTGGCATTCTGGTCGTGCCAACGTTTCATTTCCTCCTGGCTGGCTTCCATATTTGCCTCTGCAATTTTTCTGAAACGCCGAGTCTGGTTCCTGAAGGCCAACATGTAGCTAAATACATCTTGGGGAGGTGTCCTGGGAGATTGCTCCCAGCCTTCCTTGACCAGACTCAGAGGCCCTCTTACCGGATGGCCATAGAGGAGTTCAAAGGGACTGAACCCTAAGGACTTCTGTGGCACCTCACGGTAGGCAAACAACAGGCATGGCAAGAGGACGTCCCACTTACGCCTCAGGGGCTCTTCTAGGCCCATGATCATGCTCTTCAAGGTCCGGCTGAACCTTTCAACCAGACCATTACCTTGGGGGTGGTAAGGAGTGGTGAACTTATAAGTTACCCCACACTCCTTCCACAGAGACTTCATGTACTGGGAGATGAAGTTGGTCCCCCTGTCAGACACCACCTCTCTGGGGAACCCCACACGGGAGAAAATCCCCATCAGTGCACGTCCCACCACGGGGGCCGTCACTGTCCTGAGTGGGATGGCTTCAGGGTACCGGGTGGCATGGTCCACCAAGACCAGGATGAACCTGTAGCCCATGGCTGTCTTGGGGTCCAGAGGCCCCACAATGTCAATGCCCACTCGCTCGAATGGGGTTCTGACAACTGGAAAGGGCTGGAGTGGGGCCTTGATCTTCCCCCACTCTTCCCACTTGCCTGGCAAGTCTCACATGTCCTGCAATGAGTGTCTGAGCTCTTCCGCATCTGGGGCCAATAGAAGTGGGTGGCCAGCCTCTCAAAGGTCTTGGTCTGCCCCAGATGTCCTGCCAGTGGAATGTCGTGAGCCAACCCCAGTAGGAAGGCTCTGAAGCACTCTGGTACCACCAGCACACGGGCTGACCCCGGCTCAGCAGCCTTAGGCTCGCTATACAGGAGACTGTTCTCCCAATAAATCAGATGTGAACCAGACATGTCACCTGCTGCCTGGACTGCAGCCTGTCACCGCATACCCTCAAGAGAGGGGCAAACTCTTTGCTGCTCACAAAATTCCTCCCTGGTGGGTCCCCCTTCCTGCTGCCAATGGGTCAGCTCAGGCAGGTCCCCCAGTTTGGTGATCTGCTCCCCGGTAGGCTCCAGGGCATCCCCCTCAGGGTCTGCTCCCTCCTGGGCCCTGGGAACCAAGGGGGCCGGCTTCCCGCGCCCCCTGCCCCTTCTCTCTAAGGCAGGGATCTGGGCCATACTCTCAGGCTCCAGGTCCTTCTCAACACCCTCCTTGGCTGCCATGGACCGAGTGGTAGCACACGCCCACTCAGGCAGACCCAACATCTCTAAGTGAGACTTCCTCTCCACCGTAGCCCACGGGGAGTTCTCTAAATCATTGCCCAACAGACAGTCTACAGGCATGGCGGGCCTCACAGCCACCTGAAGAGTTCCTGAGACCCCCCCACTCAAAGGGAACCTGAGCCACCTCACATTGGCTCTCTGAGTTGTCTGCGGACACTACTGGGTAGAATGCATGGGGGACAAGCTGCTCTTTGGACACCAACCGGGAGCTGACAGCAGTTATACTGGCTCCTGTGTCTCTTAGAGCCTCCACTCTATGGCCATTGATGGTCACCCACTGCCTGTACTTTTTAGTGTTATCAGGCAGTGTAGGTTTAGGGACCATTTCAAAGTCTCCTAATGAGACAAGGGTCAACTCTACGGGATCCCACCCCTCTTGGGCACCCATCTCCTCCCCCCCCCAGGGCTACACTCGCAAGCTGGTGGGGTGGTGCACGGGGTGGTGCACTAGTATCCCTCTGAGGATACTGGGGATCATAGTATATGTGGCCCACTTGACCACACTTATAACAAGTAAGGGGCCCCCTCTGAACAGGCTTACCTGTCGGGGGCACTGGCTTCTTCTCTTGGGGAGGCTGGGACACCACTGCTTGGTTCCCTTGGGAATTACTTTGGGGCCCTCTTTGGAACTCCCTCGGTTTACCCCTGTCCCCCTACTTCTCTGCTGGGGACCCTGCCCACCTTTGGCGAAGTCTCCCACTGGACCCTTGCGAACCCGGGTGCTCACCCAGCGGTCCGTCTCCTCAGCAAGCTTCCTAGGGTTAGTCAGCTTGCAATCAATCAGGTGCTAGCGTAGCTCAGGAAAACAGTTACTAGATAAATGCTCCCATGCAATCAAATCATAAAGCTGCTCAAAAGTTTCTACTTTGCTACCTTTTACCCAGCTGCTCCATTGCTCTGCAAAAAAAGACACATATTCAACCCACGTGGTACCCTCTAGCTTCTTGCAGGTCCTAAACCTCTGCCTATACATCTCAGGGGTCAAACCATAGCGGGTCATCAAAGCTTCCTTCATGTGGCCATAAACCATTCGACTTTCTGGGGCAGGTCCAACAAGGTATCCCTACCCTCACTCACAAAGCGTCCCCACAACGCCGCTCCCCAATCCTTCTCAGGGACCCGGTGGGACACCATGGCTAATTCATAAGCTGCAAACCATTGCCCAATATCTTCACTTTTGTGGAAATCCTTAATAACCTCCTTGGGTATATACACTCTATTCTCAGTATGCACTACAGGTATGCTGCCACCAGAGGGGGAGATCTCTACACTCTTTGCTTTAATCTCCAACTCCCTCAATATTCTCTCATGCTCAAGTTTCATTTTCATAATCTCAAATTCTAACTTCTTGGTCTCTAGGTCCCTCTGACCATCCATTTTAAACTTAGCCATCTCCATATTATGCCGCCTATCTCTCTCCCTGTCCTCCATCTCTTCTGGGGACAGACCCTTGGCGGACACACTAGTGCCCGGGCTGGAAATTGCTTTATCTCCTACCAAATCTACGACTTCGCCCTGCTGCTCTCCTGCATTCTCTTCCCCCTCCACAGGCTCTCCCATATTCTTAGGGGCATCCCTGGCTTCTAGCCAGGCCTTCAGCGCCTTGTAATACTCCTCCCTTCTAGTGAGACCTGTGATAGGGACTGTGAAGTGTTTGCAAAAATATTTGAGCTGCTTGGCATTGTAGGTTTCTAATTTCTCTTCTTCCCAGGAGAGATCCTCCGAGGCATTGGATCTGGGCTTGCCCATTGTAGCAATAACTGGCAATATTAATCAAAAATAGAATCAAAAACCTCAAAACGTATGTGGTTGTGTTATGGTCTGCACTCACTAGTAGTGTACACTATAATTACTGTATGCGATCATAAATGCAAGTCCAGATCCTCACCGCTGTCCACCAATGTTAGAAATGGGGGTCTCTCGTTGGCAGTGGCTAGCCACTGTCCAAGTAGGGACCCTTCTTCCTAAGTCAGGGTAAGAGGGCCACACCCTTTGATAACCCCTGCTCAACCCTGTGGTAACGTAGCACGAGCAGTCAGGCTTATCTCAGAGGCAGTGTGTGAAGCATTGATGACCATACACAGTAACACAGTGAGGAACACTACAAAGGGACACCACACAAGTAGTTATAAAAAATAAGTATCTTTATATAAAGACAACACAAGACCAATAACGATAAAAAGCCACAATACTGTCAAATAGGATCACTCTTGAAATGCTGCAAAAATAGTTCAAGTGCGCAAAGAGGAGTTCATTTCAAAGCAGTGGTCTCTGCGACCCTTTTACTTACAAAGTACCTGGATTTCGTAGCAAACTCAACAAATTGTCTCAAAGAAGCTGTAGCGATGAATTTCGGCACACGAGGCCGGCGATGCGATAAATCCTTGCCGCGAGGGAGGATGATGCGCCGATCTGCTGATGCGTGCGGAGACGATGCGACAAACTTCTGCATGCTAGGCCGTTGATGCGATGACTCCTTGCCGCGAGGGAGGAGGCGAGGCGACGATCCTGTTGCGTGTGCGATCGGGTTGCGATGCAAAGAAATGGCGCTCCGCGAGGGAGCGACGATCCTGATGTGATGTGATGAAAATGGCGGACGCTCGGCGTCCGTGCCGTGATGTCGTGAAGCGATGATCTCGGTGCGATGACTCGATCTTTGGTTGCGAGCACTCGGCGGCAGCAGCGCGATGATTTTCCGGGCGCTTTCGGCTGCGGCGGCTCGCAAACGTGCATTAGCGACGATTTCAGCACTCTCTTCTCTGTAGTAGAACTAGAGGCCCTGGAACTCACAGGAGCCTCACCTGCAGATAGAAATCCTCGCTGGGAGGAATCAGGAGGCTGGTGGTGAAGTCTGATGTGCCTGAGATTTCAACAGGAGGCTAGCTCTCTCCTAGCCCTTGGGTGATTGCTTTAGCAAGATTAATAAAAGTTCTCTCAAAGTCCTTTTCCCTCTCCTTCCAAGTCCAATGGTAACCACTGCAGGCCAATCCAAGAAACAGCACACAAGCACAAGGATAGTCACCTCCTGCAGATTCCTTCAGTTACACGGACAGAGGTTCGTCTTGACGTCCAGGAGCAACACACCTTGTAGGGGTTTCAGCACAGATATTTATACCCCAAAAGTCTTTGTTCTCAAAAGCTACAAGTCACTGAGCCTAGCCAGAACCAGTTCCGTTCAGTCCTGGAGCACTTTGTTTACCAGGCTGCATCCTTCCTTTCAGAAAGAGGGGGTCTGCCATCAGACGCACAGTAGGAGGTGGAGCCAGCATTCACCTTGTCAGGCACAGCCCTATTCAGGTCAAGGAGCTACCCCTCCCCATACTCCAAATGCAGATCTCTCATTCAACCCAGGTCTGACTCAGCCTGCCCTGTCCCTCCAAAACCAGACAGCCAATACACATAACAGCAGAGCACACTGGAAGGCTTAGGCAAGAAAATACCTACTTTCTAAAAGTGGTATTTTCAAACACAGAATATAAAAATCAACTTCACTAAAAGATGTATTTTAATATTCTGAGCTCAGGCATACTAAATTCGTTTTTCTACCATGTTCCTGGGGTCAGTTAGGAGTATAGAATGTAATAGTCAAACTGCCCATTCTGCCCTATGGGGAACAGGTAGCCTTACAGTAGTGAAAAACGAAATTGGGTGTAATTCACTACCAGGACATGCTTCACACACCAAGGCATGTCCTACCTTACACCTACAATGCACCCTACCATAGGGGTGACTTACATGATACCAAGGGAAGGTTTCAGGGGCTGGGAAGTGGGTGCACTTCACAGCCAAGATGGCAGTTATGGGCTGCACACAGACTCTGCAGTGGCAGGTCTGAGACACACTTTACAAGCTGCTTCTGTGGGTGGCGCAAACCAGCGCTGCAGGCCCACCAGCAGCATTTGGTTTACCAGCCCTGGGCACACACAGGCCACGCTACTAGGGACTAACAGGTAAACCAAATAAGCCAATCATGGATATACCAATTCACATGTCATATTTACACAGGAGCATTCGCGCTGTGGCACTGAAGGGCAGTGGCACAGCGCCCAGAGCATCTAACACCAGCAAAAACAGAGGAGACAACAGTGAAAAAAGGAAGGGAGACCCACGCCAATGGTGCCAGGTCTAACAATATCCAATCCTCCAGGTTTCCGCACCCAGCGCCTCTTGAGTATTCTTCACCACCAGAGGCTTCCAGGTAGATCATTGCTGAGCCCCTTTTCGTGCTGTGTGTAAAAGGCACTGGATAGTGCTCATTGGATTTATTCCTCGATTGTCGTGTAGTTCCTAAAAATACATAAGATCTGCACGTTTGTTGGATAACATAAACTAAGGGATTGGTGTCTACACTGATTCCGGACACACCCACAGGATATGTCAAGCTATAGACTAGCTAGCTCACAGTGACACCATAAGCCCCTGAACCATACCAAGGATTGAATAGTTTCTGGCAACCATTGAACATAACAACCCTTGACCCTTCAGGGATCGTGGAAACAGTACAGTACTTTTCGCTCTGTCAATCATGCTCACTTAGTCTCCGAGAGATACACAGAATAAACGTTGGGGACGTTTTCAATAAGTATTTATTGAACCAGTGTCATTCTAGTATAAAACATGTTTGCTGCGACAATGAATAGACAGAAGCAAATGTAAAATAGAAGGTAGAATTCTACCATGGTGCTAAAACGGTGAATGTATGCAGGCATATAAACATGACAGTAATCAATCGTACTTCTATGATGCGGACCCTACCTAAGTGTACCTAAGTGTCCCTAGCATGTATATGGGTGTAAAGCCAAGAATCCCCTAGGAAAGAGCCAACCCCATTACCTGATGGGAGAGAATGAAGAATCCCGTCTTGGTCACGAGTTGGACACCCCACAAGGGATGTCAGACTGCTGCATGTTGAAGCTTCAGCGTGCACGGACCTCCATGCCTTGTGTTAGTGTAGAAGCGTCTCCTCTATCTACCTAGTGAAGGCATGGTTCTTTTAAACCAAAAAGGTAGCCTCGGGGTTCTACTACAATCAATATGTTGTGAGTACGATTATGTAGATGAGCATAAATCAATAATTATAACTATGCAAAGTAGCCCTGTTGCCCGAGGATGAAGATAGCGATGACTTTTGTACCGAGTATGTTAATCCTGTTATGTATGTCACTCGTGCAGGGGATTTTACCAAGAATCCTCATACATAATAAATGAGGCTAGTTTCAAGGAAACCAATCAACATTTATTCAGCCCATAATTGGGCAAAAGGTCAGTGCTAGAACCATTATGCAGAGCAAGGTAGGACAAGTGTAGGTAAAAGATCACTTTGCTACTTAGGCTTAGGTTATGGAGTATAAAAGATAACCATTTGCTGTTGTAGAATCCTATTGGAGTTAGTTGAAGTGAATAGTGAGCCAGCTAAGGATCGCGTGCAGAAACCTGAGAAGGCAATGCCTAGGGTAACAGTCCGCAGTAAATGGCCATACAGCACAAGAGTTATAACAGTAACCTAGACCTAACCTATTGCCTTTTCTCTGACGGCCAATAAGTGGATGGTTCTGCTAGGGCACTGCTACCTACGAAGCTCAGGCTTGTGTCAAGCTGCCCTCCATAAGTCAGGGGGACTCCTTCGTGTGCGAGGCCGCATGTATGACCACCTCCTTAGTGGCCGATATACAGGCAGCACACTCCGCCTCGTCGGTGCATCCGACGCAGCAGGCAACTCATCTGGGCACTGTAAAACCAGATACACAAAAGGCGCGGAGTCGCTGGGAAGTGGGATGTCCCCCAATGCCCATTTGAGGCCTGAGTAAAACTGTCAGAGGCTTGATGTGCCAGTGAGTGGTAGTTCCACCGACTTGGAGCATGTCAGTGGCCGCCATGATGCTCTCTGCTGCATCCTGCCATTATGGGTGATACACCCCATAAAGAGAGCCCTCATGAGTGCTCACTGCAGTTTTCCCATGAAAGGCTTCCTCCTGCTGCCGGTCTATGAGGTCGGTGGTGTAAATTGGACCCTCTTAATTAAGGCCAATTATGGAATCTCTGCACTCTGAACACCTAGGAAATAGCCATCTTGCGCACGGGCCAAGCATTGCCTCCCACAATATTTGTGTCAATCGATATTTTTGAAACAATATTTTGATGCAATACCTGAGTGAGTGTGTGAGTGAGGGAATAACGAGCAAACGGGGGAGTGTGCACAGCAATGAGTGAGCAAACAAGCAAGCAAGTCAACAAATGGGTGAACCTTCATAGGAGAACACCTCAAAGACAATAGTTGTGCATTAACTGTGTTGAATTGTAGAGTGCTGTATTTTAAAAGTGTTTCAGAAACAATGCATTATCCATGCACAATTTATAGTCCAACACTTTCCAAAAAAGAAGACACAGGTAATTATGAACAGCCAGAAATAAACAAGTTTTCCCTGCTGTCCCAAGAAATATACAAGTATCAGGGAAGGCCAAACAAAGAGGCTAACTCGGTAATGTATGTGGAGGGGTAGTGAAAGGGGGCAGTGATACAAGGACTCAAAGAAGAAATGAAAATTAATGAATTTCTCTGACTGGCCTCAGGTAAATATTATGGCAGATTTTTTGTGTTATTTTTAAATGAAACAGGCCTGGATGAATTGATGGGGAAGTGACAGACAAAGAAAGGTGTCAATGGTGGTGTCAGATCGTCACCCAAGACCATGATGTTATACAGTGCAAACAAAAGTATATAAGCACTCATTATAAGTTGGCTGAAGTAGAAAATGCACCATGTGTTTAATACCTTCTATATCGGGGTTTCAAAGGGAAAATGAGGCATAACATGCAAAATCGTTTTTAGAACATCAAATTCCACGTTTAACTTTTTGTGGAGGCCGTTTTCCCTGATGACTTTTGGCAGGTTCAGCGGTTCAGAGGACAACTGTGAGGGTGTAATAATGATCACACAACTGATAATTCTGATGCACAGGGATGGGAAAGCAGCCCTTAACTTGCAATGAGGGCCGTTGTGTTATTTAGATTAAAAATAAGAAGCAAAAAGAAAATTGAAGATTACATTTGCTACTTTTCAAAATTGTGCGTACAGGGTAGTATATTTTTACATTTTTGTAGTGCTATTTGTAAACTAATGAAAGATTATTTTTTTTATATTTGGCTGTTAGATTAATACGGTACATGTACGAGGAACATGAGGGCCTCTATTTCAAAGCACATTAATAGAATCAGGTTCGCTGCAGTTTATGAGTAAGACGCGTATTTTGACGAAAAAAGGGTCGGGGGAGGAGGGGGTTCACGAGAGAACAGGAAACTACATCTAGTCACTGGACTAAACACAGCGCAGCACTAGTGGAAATAAATTACAAAGTGAGCAATTTCAGGGAAGCAAGATAAAGGATAACGTTCGGGGTAAGAGGTAATTGGAAAAGCAGATGAACGGCTGATATATTCTTTGCTGTATTGCTTGACCACTGTCCCATACCAATGAGAACACTTGCTAGTAAGAATACAGAATACACACCTTTATTTTAAAGTAAGGGCTGTATTCTTTTTTGAGTCCATGTACTTTGATTGTATTTTAATCGAAACGACAAACACGTAGCTGTCTAACAAGCACAGGCAAAGACAATATGGCCTCGCTTTAATGTGGTAAAACTTGCAGCCTAGACACATTAGAATGATATAAATGAAAGTAACAAAAATATATTGAACAATCTCTTGCTTTCACTACTGCTTTTTGCAGTTCTATTTTTTTCTATATCAAATAAAGGTTGGCTGGAAATGAGTCGTCAATATATGTTTTCTTTAGTTTCTATAACATAGAGAGAAAGAAAGGACTATAATGAAGGTTCACTTGTCCCATGACCTTCATTTGACATAGTAACAGACAAAGTAGTGCGTTGAGGGTAAGGGAGCCTTTAACACAGGTAGCCTTTTATTTCTCTGAAAGCCCAAATGGCACACATAAGAAGCCTCGAGGAGGGAAAGATGGATGTAGGAAGGAGGAAGGAGAGGGGTGGCAGACAGGAGCAATGAGGAGCACCTAGTAAAGAGGGGTGGAGGGAGGAGCGAGAGGGGGTGGCATGTGGGAGAAATGAAAGAGTCAAAAGCGCAGGTAAGAAGGCGGGCAGGAGAGAGCAAGCAAGACTAATGAGCGGCAGGAACGCGCATTGAGGAGCCAACTGAGTGATCTATAGGTGGAAAATGGTACCTCATGCTGTTCAGTACAAACACTCCATTGGAGGCAGATCTTAACAGCCAGTAGCATCTGGTGACAGAGAAATGCTACTCTGGAATTACCAAAATGTGATTGACAAAGTCTCAAGCCAATGGTTGAAAGAGGCTGATCAAAAAAGGCAATGATTGGTAGAGGTGGACCCAGAGCCCTCTCTAAATATGTTTGACACAGTAGGTCTATTTTACATCCATGCTATCAATAACCCAGAGTTAATACATTGGATAAATTGTTCACAATGCCTTTACCTGCACTGGAAGAAATAGTTACTTAAAAATGAAAAATGAATTTGAGATGAACAGCCTTTCAAGAGGCCTGGGGTAACAGTCATTGGGCCCCAACCCTGGTGGTTCTGGTCATTTGTCACTAATATCCTGGGTCCATCCCTAACTGCATACCAGACCAAGTACACCTTTACTACACTTGACCCATAAATAATGAGGTCGAGCAGTTCAAAGCTTCGCAGGTAGGTAATGTGGGAGTATGACTCAGAATTCAGTAATCACACAGTAGACACAATAAGTAAACGGCAAGTCCAGTGATTTTTGCTGTAGAAAAGAGAAGTTCTTTAATCACACCAAAATGTAATAAGACACATGGAGAAGTTAGCCCTAGTGAGATGAACATGATGGTGATCTATATGGTTCACTACACAGTAAAAGAGAATGTTCTTCGCTTAAGCACAGGTGCAGGCCCACTATGGCTAACGTGGAGCGCTTTCCCATAGTCTGTGGCCCACAGGTCAGCCCATGTATTTGACTATACAGTTCTTTTTTGTGTTTAAAAGGCTTTATTTGAATAATAACAAGAAATACATGAGGCCAGCAATACAAAAAAGAGCATATTGAAGAAAATATATAACAATAAGTTGGCTAGCACAGGAGCAAAAAAGAAAGCTGTTTAAATTTTCAAAGGAAATAAGGGTAAGGAGGGAGGGGAAGAAGGGAGATAAGTGGGGGAGGGGGCAACTCTTACAACTGAAGAATATGTGACATTGCAATCAACAAATGAATGAGAACAGTAATCATATTATGTTTAAGAAATACAATAAGCCAACAGGGGTTCGAAGAAAAAGACCAGAGAAATGAGATAATTACGGAGGTTTGAAATTTTCAGAATTTAAACGAGCATTATTTGTTAACACCGATTTGTCTAAATAGGTAGTAAGTGGCAACCAAAAAAGATCTCTATTAACCATTGGATTGCGAGAGGAGGCAAAAGCAATATCAAGTCGATGAAGATGGCAGAGACTATTCCACCAATGTTGGACAGAAATCTTTGTAAGATTCTTCCAATTAAGTGTTATGTGTTGAAAAGCTAAAGCAAACATAAGATCAAAAGGACCCTGTTTGTGGGTAGGGAGATCTAAAGACTCAAACAAACTCCCAGAGAAAAGAATAGGATTAGAAAAAGGAATGAGGATATTAAAAAAGCGAGAAATATAGGACCAAATTTGTTTCCAAAAAGAAGAGACAGGAGGGCAAAGAAAGAGAAGGTGTATGAGATCAGCGTGAGGGGAGCAACAAGTCCAGCAATTTGTGTCAGTAGAATGTGCAAACATAGTTCTAGAAGTAGGGGTGAAATACAGTCTATGATAAAGGAAAAACATAGATTGGGTGAGAGAAGCAGATCTAGAGATTTTTAGAGAACGAGACCAGAGTTTGTCCCAAAAGTTGATGGACCATTCACATCCCAGATCTAACTCCCATGCACGTTCTATTTTACTCTTAGGACACTCTGGATCAGGAGATAAGGAATGTTTATAAATTAGGGAGGCCTTAGGTAGAGAAAGAAGGATCTTAAGAAGAGAATGTTCTTCAGAGGAAAGAGGAATAGAGGGAAGAGAGTAGAAAGTATCAAGAATAACTGACATTAAAGTAGAGAATTTCTTAAGAAAAGAACGGGGACAATTAAAGGTGGTCTGAAATTGGGGAAAGGGAGACAAACCATCAAATAGGTCTTTGACCCAGATTATTCCTTTTAATCGCCAGGATTTCCAAAAGATAGTTCTATTGTTGATGGTAATAAGGGAATTCTGCCAAATTGAAGAATCTAAAAAGGACTCCCTAGAAATAGATTTTGGCTGGGTCAAAGGTTTCAGCAGAGAGCATGTATGTTTAAACAAAGGAAGAGAAGTTTGAGGAGTTTTGGCAGAAAAGGCTAGAACTTCCTTTAAAGAGAAGGGCAGAAGCAAAGAACGTTTGATAGAAAGCCATAGTGGGGGTAAAAGGGGAAGATTCAGAAAGGAGCCATTTCGAAGCTTGACGGAGGCAGAAGGATTTATGATAAGTACGAAAATCAGGAAAATTCACACCCCCATTAGATTTTGTTTTGCGAAGGAAAGATAAGAATAGTCTGGATTTTTTATTTTTCCAAAGAAATTTAGAGAGGCGAGAATCAATCTTTTTAAAATAACAGGCGGGAATATAGATAGGAAGCATAGAGAGAGTATAAATTAAAATGGGGGTAATCATCATTTTAATTGAGTCCAACCGACCCCACCACGAAAGAAAAAGAGGATTCCAGGATGAAAATAATTTGTCAATCCGAGATAGGGCCTCAGCCATATTTAATTTAACAGAAGAAGCGATGGAGTTGGAGAACCACATATCTAAGTAATTGATTTTAGAACTATTCCATGAGAAACCAGTGGAAGAGAAGGAATGTTGAAAACAAAATTTTGTGAGAGGGAGAATCTCTATTTTATCTGAATTGATTTTATAGCCGGAGACAAGGGAGAATGAAGAGAATTTGTGTAATAAAGGAGGAATAGAAACTTCAGGATCAGAAATGAAGAGTAAAATGTCATCTGCATATGCAGAAAGTTTGAGATGTTGCTCACCAAAAGAAAAACCAGATATAGATCCATTATTACGGATTGATGACAAAAAGGGTTTCGAGAGCTAGGATAATGAGAAGGGGAGAGAGAGGGCAGCCTTGACGGACACCACGTTGAAGGGGAAAATAAGAAGATATACAACCATTGACTAACACCGAGGCTCTAGGGACAGAATATAATAGAGAAATAAGCGAAATCAACTTGGGACCAAAACCATGCCACTTCAAGGATTCAAATAAAAAGGACCAATCAACTCTATCAAAAGCTTTTTCATCATCTACGGAAATTGCCGCTAAGGATGTGGAAAGAGAAGGGATTTTGTTCAAGACATTAAGAAAAGGACGAGAGTTGTCCGAAGTTAATCTACCCTTGACAAAACTACACTGCTCCTTACCGACCAAATGAGGATCTAGGCGTAAAGCAAGCACTTTAGCGAATATTTTATAGTATACATTGACCAAGGAATTCGGACGATAATTCTTACAAAACAAGGGGTCTTGACCTTCTTTATGGATCAAGCAAATCGTGGCTTCTTGAAAAGTGCCGTCTGTCTTACCAGAACGAAAAAATGAATGAAAGAGTTCTAAGAGTTTAGGAAGTAATAAATTAGAAAAATGAAAAATAAAATTCAACTGAAAAACCATCCGGGCCGGGAGTTTTCCCTTTTTTTAGAACAGTTAAAGCATTGGATATTTCATTAAGCGACAAGTCTGTCTCTAGTTTAGAGAAATTGAGGTGATCATTAGATGGGGCCGGAATCTTATTAAGATAAAATTGAATAAGGGAGTGGGAAGGAGGAGATTCTGGGGTATATAGGTCTTTGTAAAATAGCATAAATTCATTGAGAATGTCTTGATCCTTATGAATGAGATTGCCATCTGAGGAATAAATAGAGTCAATTAGAGTACGGTCTTTACGGAATTTGAGATAATTCGCCAGAAGTTTACCCATTTTATTACGTCCTCCATAATACCGAGCACTGCTATGAAGAAGTATGGAAGACGCATTATCAGTAGTAGCTTTATTAAATGCAAATTTAGCACGAACAAGAGCTTGTAAAGCAGAGTCTGACGGTGATATATAGAATGTGTGTTCTAAGGCCTTAATATTTGCTAGGGAAACCTTGTGTTGTTGAAGGAAACGTTTCTTTTTTTGTGAGACAAAGTCCATGATAAAACCCCTCGCCGTTGCCTTAAAGGAGTCCCATAATATATGAGGAGAAGAATTATGATCGCTGTTTAGTTAAAAAAATTCTTTAGCAAAGGCGGTAAAGGAGGAAGAAAAAAGAGGGTCAAGAAGAAGAGAATTGTTAAAACGCCAGCGGGAGGATTTGGGATGTGGAGGGAGCAGATCAAAATCAACCACAATCGGGGCATGATCAGAAATAACAATGGGTTCGATAGAGGAAGATAGAAGATTTTGAGATAGAGATTGAGAAAGAAAGATATAGTCTAGACGGGAAAGGGAATTGTGAGGTGGAGAGAAAAAAGAAAAGTCCATAGAATCGGGGTGAGAGAGTCTCCAAGCATCCACAAGATGCATTTGGGAAATAGAGTTAAGAAACTGTTTATGGGTTTTTATGAGGGATGAAGCGTACTTGAGATTGACGGTCAAGAAAGGGGTCAACAACTTGATTGCAATCACCTCCTAGAATAAAGAGATCATCCCTAAATTAAGTACATTTCTGTGTGACCAGAGGCCAAAAAGAGCAATCAAGTTGGGTAGGGCCATAAACATTAAATACGGTCAAAGAAATGTTATTAATTAGCAGTTTAGCTAACAACCATCTCCCTTCTGTATCGATCTCTTGCGAAATAACTTTACATTTCAGTTTTTTGTGACACAAAATTATGACACCATTTTTCTTAGTAGAAGTAGGAGAGACCAAAACTGAACCAACCCAGCCTCTTTTCAGTTTTAGTGCCTCGGGTTCTGTGAGGTGAGTCTCTTGTAGGAGAACCAAATCAGGGTTATAAGAGGCAAGATGTGATAAGACTCTCTGTCTTTTAATTGGGTTAATAAAACCTTTCACATTCCAAGAAATAACTCTGAATGCAAAAACATCAATAATAAATAAAGAACAATATGTGCAACAATGAAATAATAGAGTAAGAGATAAAAGGAGAAAAAAAGGGAGAAGAAATAAGAGCAAACGAGATGTGAAGAAGAAAGAAGGAAATGTATAAAAGAGGGAAGTCAAGAAAACATATGAAGAAAAAAGCTTGTAAGAGAAGGGAAGCAATATCACCAAGAAGAAGAAGGAAAGAGAAACATTAAGGAGGGAAGAACAGAAGGGAAGAAAGAATACAAATAAGAGAAGACAGTACATGTAAAAAATGACGACTGTGGTACGTACCTTACGGGGGACAAAGGGAAGGGTGAGAGGCGGCAACGGACAACGAAAACAGCACACCCAACAACAGGCAGCACACCACACCAGGATTTCAATTAGACATAAACAGGAGCGGAAACATGACTGGGAATACAGTGATTTTCAAAAAACCTGTAAAGGTAAACAAAGTTATGCATGTGAGATCAAGAAGAACAATGGAAATATTTAACATAACACTATTACATTATAATCAATGAATGAATAAAGCCATAGGAGAAACAATAGAGTCAAGAATCAGGAGGAGGGCCAGCAATCTCCATTGAAGCCGTAGAATGTGACTGGATAAATCTTCTGAGATCAGCCGGATCTTCAAAAGTCGAGGGCTTGTTTAAGAATGTGACCTTAAACAGGCACGGGTGGAATAAACCATACCGTGCGCCGGACAAAGATCAAGAAATTCTTTTCGCCACTTAGGGGTGGCTGATGAGACATCCTGGGAGATAAATACTTTTGTGCCAAGCCACATCAACTGTTTTTTGGATTTAGCTGCACTTAGGACTTGCAGGAGGTCTGTGAATTGTAGAAACAAGATGATCACGCCACAAGGTTTAGAAGGAGCAGCCGACGAGGATAAACAAGGGCCCAGTCTATGTGCTCGTTGTATATTTAATTTGGTCGAAGAGGGGAGACTTAAGAACTGTGGCAAAAAGGAAGTAAAGTACGTAACAGGATCATCCCCTTCAAGGCCTTCAGGAAGTCCATAAATGTGTAGGTTATTGCGACGGTTTCTATTTTCAAGGTCCTTGGTCGATCTTCTCAGCTGTAGGACTTCTTTCTCCAATGAGGAAATTCTGGAAGATGAATCCTGTACCACATCAAGATGCTGTTCCACCACCGTAAGGCGGGATTCCATAGAGGACCATTTGTTATCCATGGTCTGTAGGCGAGAGTTAGTTTCCTCAATGAAAGGTCTAAGGGTGCGGATTTCCTCCAAAACAATATCCAGAGAGACCGTAGAGACAGCTTTAGGAGGGGAGGTAGGATCGTGTTTGATCCTCTTAATGTTAGTTGGTGGAGATTGAGCTTTAGCTGCCATGGTCGATAAAGCTGTGTTAACAGAACAAGCTCCTTGCGCCAAGACCCTAGAGTGATGTGAGGAACAATTAGGAACTATAGAATTAGTGGAACAAGCAGCCGTGTCGTTGGACTTCTGATTCTTGGTGGAGTGTAGTAAGTGTCTGCTCCTACCCATTAAACAGTATATGAAGAGCCCAGGGAAAAGGCTATTTGGAGAGGCGCTGTATAAGAAAAAGGTAAAATTACCTCATAAGTTCGGCAAATCCGCTAAAAATTAGACCCTTCAATGTTGAGAGAGAATTCCAACAAAGAAAAGGAGGCGAAGGTGAAGAAAACGTTGGAAAAAGAATGCTTCAGCGTGCCATGAAAAGCAGTTTGAGGAAAAAAGCTGAAGAGAAAGGGACAAAATGGCGGCCGGAAACCAGCTAAAAAGTCACCTGCATGATTTCTGTAGAAATTCCTTGAGAAGAAGGCTGGCGAAGTTAATAACCTACAGGGCAAGCATTCCGATTTAAAAATCTGCCCACATGATGTTCCTAGGGGCGCTGTAACCGCCTGAAAGCAACCGCGATTTCCTGTGCGGTGCGGAGCTCCGACGCTAAGCGGCCATCTTGGGTCGCGGTGCGCGCGACTCCCCTTGAATATACAGTTCTGATATGCGGATTTCAGGTTTTAATCAAGTCCCACAAGCAGTTCTGTTTTAGTAGTTTTCACTCAGTGTTTTTCAGGCATTTACATTACCTAATTGTCGGTGAACACTCAGATCATGCAAGAATTGATGTGCAGTTGCTCTTCTGCGTGGGTCGAGTAGTCACCGTTACCGGGGGTCCTGTCTGTGGCCCTTCTGTTGTAATCTAGTGGCCATAGCATAATATGCTTTTCCTTACAACACCTTCCTACATTGCTCTGCTTTGGCCAGTGATGGGTCAGTGAAACACACAGAACAGCTGCACTCGCATTGGGGAATTTGTTCCCTCCTGAGCCGGCACTGAGATGCAGAAGTCAGGATTGGGGAAGGCAGAGTAATTACTGCTTCCTTAGCCTTCTCTATACTAGCCTTGGACCACAGCAGTTCTTCAAATACTCTAAAGAGTACCCTCGTCCTTGGTAAGCAAAGTAGCTTGGAACTGGAACCAAAAGGGAAGGTTTTGGTCCCACTTTTATACAGAGTTATCGGATAGGGGTTTTAGATTCACTGTTTACAGCTGGCAAACCAGTTTAGGGTGGTTCTTTTTCATAACTTCATATTCTTCCTACAGTGCAGACAATTCTTTTTTGTGACGTGATGGCTCTCATAGCAGATAGTGAAGATGCTGGCTCTAAGCAGGAGTACTGTTTTATAGCATCCTACACTCATAACCAACACAGAATCCTGCTAGAAGGTACCATCCACACAAAATGCACCACACACACACACTCACACCGACACGCACACATGCACACACACCACACACACACACACACACATACACATACATACACACACACACACAGACACTCAGCCACAGGTCTAGGTATCACACAAGAGCAAATTTGACACGAGCAGGATGGTAGGCACCTTCACTCAGTGCTAGAAACAGAAAAAAGGATGTCCCCACACTAAGGATTCATAAATGATATGCTGCCCTCACCGCACACTGTACATGCCCAAGCGACATAGACTATAGTCTCATGTTAACATCCCCCACTGCAGCCACATCAATGAAAACCTTTGAGAACTACACTGGCTTCCAGTCAACAAAGGAATCACCTTCAAGCTCCTCACACATGCCTACAAAGCCCTCCACAATGCAGGACCAGCATATCTGAACCACCGCCTCTTATTCCACGTACCCACCAGACACCTTTGTGCCGCTCAATTGGCCCTGGACACCGTCCCACGGATCCACAAGACCAAAGCTGGAGGAAGATCCTTCTCCTACCTTGCCGCCAAGACCTGGAACACCCTGCCTCTCCAGCTCATGCAATCCCCATCGCTGACCCAATTCAGGAAGGATCTCAAGCCCTGGCACTTTGACTGAACCGCTGCGCCCAGACAGATCAGCAGCCCACGCATCCCTCCCCCCTCAGTGGCATTAGACCCCTACGGGTGAGTAGCAGCGCTTTACAAACCCTTGATTGATTGGCTGATGTCACAAGGGATACACACTGGCCATTGCCACTTAACCTCAGAGACATGGTCTGGGTTCAGGATCAATTTTGTGTACACACTAAACCTAAACAAAATCATGATACAAGATTCACTCACAGTTGGGTAACATAGGGCATGGTGCATGCCTTTCTTCCATTCATGGGACATTCACATCCCAACACTAATAGTCAGGACTTGGGAATGGACATACTGGATGAGGGCCAGCAAGGATTGTTGAGATAAAAATCACTTTTTAATTTAGTGATCATTAAATGTAAATGTCAAATTGCTAACAATTTTCTTTTGTAGCTCCTCTTGCTTTCTCTTGCTGCAAATAGTTATCTCCAATCAAAGCTGTGAGTCTAAGAGGATACCTGTGCCACATATCACAAATGTGACATGGAGATGGTTTACATGCCATGAGTCATATTTTTGTATTACAGAAGGGGCATGAGGTCTTGTCTGTGACAGAATGTATGCAACATTTAACATGACACAGGCTTCTGAATGTGAGCAATCAATCAATCACGGCATTTATAGAGCGCGCTACTCACCCGGGAGGGTCTCAAGGCGCTGGGGGAGGGGGTAAGTTACTGCTCGAACAGCCAGGTCTTGAGCTGCTTCCTGAAGGAGAGATGGTCCTGGGTTCGCCGAAGGTGAGTGGGGAGGGAGTTCCAGGTCTTGGCTGCCAGGTAGGAGAAGGATCTTCCTCCGGCGGTGGTTCTGCGGATGCGTGGTACGGTGGCGAGGGCGTGGCTGGTTGATCGTAGCTGGCGTGTGGGCGTGTAGAAGGTCACGCGGTCGTTGAGGTACTTTGGGCCCAGGTCGTGGAGGGCCTTGTGTGCGTGGGTGAGGAGTCTGAACGTGATTCTCTTGCTGACGGGGAGCCAGTGCAGGTCTTTCAGGTGTCCGGTGATGTGGCTGTGTCGGGGGATGTCCAGGATGAGTCGTGCGGAGGCGTTCTGGATGCGCTGGAGTCTTTTTGAAGTTTGGCTGTGGTTCCGGCGTAGAGGGTGTTCCCATAGTCCAGTCGGCTGGTGACGAGTGCCTGGGTGACGGTCTTCCTGGTTTCAGTGGGGATCCATCTGAAGATCTTGCGGAGCATGCGCAGGGTGTTGAAGCATGAAGATGAGACGGCGTTGACTTGTCTGGTCATCGACAGGGAGGAGTCCAGGATGAAGCCCAGGTTGCGTGCGTGGTCCGTTGGCTTGGGTGCGGTGCCCAGGGCCGGGGGCCACCAGGAGTCGTCCCAGGCGGAGGGTGATGAGCCCAGGATGAGGACTTCCGTCTTGTCTGAGTTCAGTTTAAGGCGGCTGTTCCTCATCCAGTCGGCGACGTCTCTCATCCCGTCGTGTAGGTTGGCTCTGGCGGTGGTGGGGTCGTTGGTGAGGGAGAGGATCAGCTGGGTGTCGTCGGCGTAGGAGATGATGTTGAGGTTGTGTTGGCGTGCGATGGCTGCGAGGGGGCTCATGTAGACGTTGAAGAGGGTTGGGCTGAGTGAAGATCCTTGTGGAACGCCGCAGATGACTTCGGTGGCTTCGGATCTGAACGGGGGAGGCGGACTCTCTGGGTTCTTCCGGCGAGGAACGAGATGATCCATTCCAGTGCTTTCTCTCGGATTCCGATGTTGCTGAGGCGCTTCACTAGGGTGCGGTGGCAGACGGTGTCGAACGCCGCGGAGAGGTCCAAGAGGATGAGGGCAGCTGTTTCCCGTTGTCGGTTAGGGTTCTGATGTCGTCGGTGGCTGCGATAAGGGCGGTCTCGGTGCTGTGGTTGGCCCGAAACCCGGACTGCGAGGGGTCGAGGGATCCATTCGTCTCGAGGAAGGCGGCAAGCTGTCTGTTGACGGTCTTCTCGATGACTTTGGCCGGAAACGGAAGGAGCGAGATGGGACGGTAGTTCTTGAGGTCGGTGGGGTCCGCCGTTGGTTTCTTCAGGAGGGCGGTAAGCTCGGCGTGCTTCCAGCTCTCCGGGAAGGTGGCGGTGTGGAAGGAGGAGTTGATGATGTCCCGGAGATGGGGTGCGATGGTGGCGTCGGCTTTGTTGAAGACGTGGTGTGGGCAGGGGTCGGTTGGTGATCCGGAGTGGATGGAGTTCATCGTGCGGGTGGTGTCTTCGGTGCTGATCGGGGTCCAGTTGCAGAGGGTGGTGGTGGTGGGCGTTGGTTCGGCGGTAGGGTGCGTGGTTTGTGCGTCGAAGCTGTTATGTATGTCGGTGATCTTGCGGTGGAAGAACGCGGAGAGTGAGTTGCAGAGGTCTTGCGAGGGGGTGATGTCGTTGTTTCCGGCGCTGGGGTTGGAGAACTCTTTGACGATGCTGAAAAGTTCCTTGCTGTCATGGGCGTTGTTGTCCAGTCGTTCTTTGAGTGCCGACTTCTTGGTGGCACGGATCAGCTGGTGGTGTTTGCGGGTGGCGTGCTTGAGGGCGGTCCTGTTGTCTGTGGTCTGGTCGAGTCGCCAGGTTTTCTCGAGAGTGCGGCAGTTCTTCTTGGATTCCTTGAGTTCGTTGGTGAACCAAGGGGTTTTCTTGCTTCCGGGTCTGCTGGGAGGGTTTTTAGTGGTGCGAGGTCGTCGGCGCAGGCGGTCAGCCACTTGGCGAGGTTGCTGGCTGCTTCGTTTGGGTCCGTTGTGTTGGTGGGTGTGTTCTGGCTGAGGGAGGCGGTGAGCTGCTCGGCGGTGATCTTGCTCCAGCTCCGGCGGGGAGCCTGTTGCGGGTGGTGGTGGGTCGCAGTCTTTCTGAAGCTGAAGTGGACGCAGCTGTGGTCGGTCCAGTGGAGTCCGGTGGCGTGGCTGAAGGAGATGTGCTTGCTGGACGAGAAGACGGGTCAAGCGTGTGGCCGGCGTAGTGGGTGGGCGTGTTCACCAGTTGCTTGAGTCCGAGGTTGGCGAGGTTGTCCAGCAGGGCGGTGGTGTTTCTGTCGTTGTTGTTCTCCAGGTGGAAGTTGAGGTCCCCTAGGAGGATGTAGTCGGCGGAGGGCATGGCGTGCGGGCTGATGAAGTCTGCGATGTCTTCGCTGAATAGTGTGCGTGGTCCCGGGGGTCTGTAGATGAGGGTGCCTCGGAGGGTGGTCTTGGGGTCGGTGTGTATCTGGAAGTGTAGGTGTTCGGCGGCGGTGAAGGTCTCGTCGGAGTTAGTCGAGATGCGGATGATGTTCTTGTGTACGATGGCGATGCCTCCTCCCGTCTGGTTGACGCGGTCCCTCCGGGTGATCTTGTATCCGTCCGGGATGGCTATGGCGATGTCGGGCGCTGAGGAGGCGTTCATCCAGGTTTCGGTGAGGAAGGCGATGTCCGGTGCTGTTGCGTCGAGCAGGTCCCAGAGTTCCACGGCGTGCCTGTGGACGGAGCGGGTGTTCAGCAGGATGCATTTCAGGTGGTTGCTGCTGGTGCTCGGCTTGGCGGAGGTGGTGCACGTCCGGGGGCAGGTGAATCGGCAGGTTTGGCAGGTGAAGGGTCCGTGGGTGCGTCTCGGTGAGGCTCGGTAGCAGGCAGGGTTCCGGCCGGCATTGAGTGCGGTGAGTGTGGCGGCGTCGTAGGTCCGTCGAGTGGTGTTGCATCGGTGGGATCCAGGGGTTCTGGCGATGGGCGCGGTCCAGTCGCGGACGGGCGCAGACGGGCTTGCCTTAGGCGCGCCTTTGGCGCGCCAGCGGCGGGCGCGCAGCGGCCGCCATTTATGGGGAGGTGGGAGGGAGGGGCAGCGAATGGGCAGTCAGGGGGCGGGGCCGCAGGGACGCAGCGGCGGGAATGGCGAGAGGCAGCGGGGGCACAGAAAGGAAATGGGGGGAAAAGCAGACAAAATCACGGGCACAACGACAATGGGGCAGCGAGGGGCACAGAAGGAAAAAGGGGAGAAAGGCAGACAAAATCACGGGCACAACGACAATGGGGCAGCGAGGGGCACAGAAGGAAAAAGGGGAGAAAGGCAGACAAAATCACGGGCACAACGACAATGGGGCAGCGAGGGGCACAGAAGGAAAAAGGGGAGAAAGGCAGACAAAATCACGGGCACAACGACAATGGGGCAGCGAGGGGCACAGAAGGAAAAAGGGGAGAAAGGCAGACAAAATCACGGGCACAACGACAATGGGGCAGCGAGGGGCACAGAAGGAAAATGGGGAGACAAGCAGACAAAATCACGGGCACAACGACAATGGGGCAGCGAGGGGCACAGAAGGAAAAAGGGGAGAAAGGCAGACAAAATCACGGGCACAACGACAATGGGGCAGCGAGGGGCACAGAAGGAAAAAGGGGAGAAAGGCAGACAAAATCACGGGCACAACGACAATGGGGCAGCGAGGGGCACAGAAGGAAAAAGGGGAGAAAGGCAGACAAAATCACGGGCACAACGACAATGGGGCAGCGAGGGGCACAGAAGGAAAATGGGGAGACAAGCAGACAAAATCACGGGCACAACGACAATGGGGCAGCGAGGGGCACAGAAAGGAAAATGGGGAGACAAGCAGACAAAATCACGGGCACAGTGACAATGGGGCAGCGAGGGGCACAGAAAGGAAAATGGGGAGACAAGCAGAAAATACGGGCACCGGGGCCACAAGCGGAGGGCGATCTTACCTGCAGAAGCAGCGGGCAGACAACACAGGCGGAGCTGTGTGGTGGGGAGCCGACCTTCCTGGCAAGGTCAAGGGTCGCTCTCCTCACGCGCAGCGGCCGCCATTTATGGGGAGGTGGGAGGGAGGGGCAGCAAATGGGCAGTCAGGGGGCGGGGCCGCAGGGACGCAGCGGCGGGAATGGCGAGAGGCAGCGGGGGCACAGAAAGGAAATGGGGGAAAAGCAGACAAAATCACGGGCACAACGACAATGGGGCAGCGAGGGGCACAGAAGGAAAAAGGGGAGAAAGGCAGACAAAATCACGGGCACAACGACAATGGGGCAGCGAGGGGCACAGAAGGAGAATGGGGAGACAAGCAGACAAAATCACGGGCACAACGACAATGGGGCAGCGAGGGGCACAGAAGGAAAAAGGGGAGAAAGGCAGACAAAATCACGGGCACAACGACAATGGGGCAGCGAGGGGCACAGAAGGAAAAAGGGGAGAAAGGCAGACAAAATCACGGGCACAACGACAATGGGGCAGCGAGGGGCACAGAAGGAAAAAGGGGAGAAAGGCAGACAAAATCACGGGCACAACGACAATGGGGCAGCGAGGGGCACAGAAGGAAAATGGGGAGACAAGCACAGTCTCTTTTATCATGGGGGCGTGGCCACATGCAAATAAGGGAATATCTTTGTCCATGCACATGCTCCCTTTTATAGAAACACGAGCAAAGATGCCATGAGCTACAATTTGGTTGCTGGGGGGTGATAGATTGTGGGCTTTAACAAATTGTTAGTGCTATTAAATTATTTCTCTGGAATATACACTCTGTGCTATTTATTAATTGTCGTATCTTTCAGAATTTTTCTTAAGTCCATAAGTCTTATTCAGAGTGGCCCATTTTAGAAGATCTTTGAGTGCAAGATTTCATTTCTAAACCAGCGGGGTTCTGCTGCTAGGCCTATGTACAGTTTTTATCAAGGTTTTCATATTCATTTTGCAGTTGAGGTTTTCCACTGATTGTGTTTCGGTTTCCCTCAGTAAGATATGTGCCAGAAGGAACATAAATGTTCCTTCTGGCACAAGGTTTCCAAGGCAAGAAAGAATTGGCACTCTTTCATAAGTGTGGGTGAGAGAGTCCCTTTCTAGTGAAGGTGGGCACCATATGTTCACTAAGTAAACCACACAACTGCGGCGAAGAGTAATTCATCGATAGCATTTTTGTGAACCAAAATGTAGGAAGGTGGGCAGAATAGGAGAGGTAAAGAAGAGTAATGGATAGGGATCAATATGTTGGCGTGGCATAGCCAGTGAAGAGGTGTAGTTGAAACAGGTGCTAATTCTACTTATTCCTGTAGATGTTGCCAGAAAAAAAGATTTCCAGAGCTTTGTGTAGAAGACATCAATAATCCTTAGGTGCATCTTTGTTTTCTTGGCTGTATGGTGATGAGAAAATTAGCCTGTCTGAACTTAGCGACCCTAGCTGAGTGATACAGCTGAATGCCAGAGTTGACTTCTGCAGATCACTTGTCCCAGATGCAGTTGCTGGAGCAATTAAGACCTCCGCCCCAAAGTGTTTTGTACTCTTCTCTTTCAACCTCCTTTCTACAAGTTTTCAAGATGATTTTAAAGAATTTAGTTCCCTTTGTGCACATTTTTTGCAGTCATTGCTCCCTCTGTTGCAGTAGTTTAGACCTAATGTTTGATATGAGTATTATACTTAGCACCCCTAGCTGAGTGATACAGCTGTATGCCAGAGTTGACTTCTGCAGACCACTTGTCCCAGATTCAGTTGCATATGATATTGAGTGTCTACAGTTGTAGGTGTTATGTAACTGGAAGGTTCTGGAAGTATTTTATTGAAACCCTAAACCAGTCCTAGGATGCTTGTTTCCGGTCCAGGGAGGACCTGGCTTGGCAGTTCGGGCTGGACTGTTCCCATGAGGCACAGGGTCAAGACTGATTTGCATATGGCCAGGTCTAAACTGCGGTGGCATGGTGAGCAAAAGAATGATGGATTTAACCCAGATCTCTTGACTGGGGTGAATGTTTTGATTTGTTCTGCATTCCGTCCATCAATTGTGTGTCTTTTGCTTTTTCGCTGTAAGTGCGCCGGGTATGCCCAGACATGGGTCCCGGGCTCACTGTGCCACTGGATTCAAGCTATCTCGGCTGATGAGGGGGTGAAACCCCGAAACTGGTCCTAGGATGCTTATTTCTGGTCCAGGGAGGACCTGGCTTGGCAGTTCGGGCTGGACTGTTCCCATGAGGCACAGGGACAAGACTGATGTGCATATGACCAGGTCTAAACTGGGGTGGCATGGTGAGCAAAAGAATGATGGATTTAAACCAGATCTCTTGACTGGGGGTGAATGTTTTGATTTGTTCTGCATTCCGTCCATCAATTGTGTGTCTTTTTATGTATGCCTGGATATGCTAACAAGGCTTCAGGTTGAAACATAGCCTAGCTTTGTGATTGTTAATAGCCTTCAGTTCCTTAATGGGCCACAAGGGGATTCTGGCACATTTATCTTCCTTCCAGGTCAAGATGTAAGTAGTGCTTAATTTGTGAAAGAATGAGTGCCGATGCCCAAAGTGCAGTTCAGTAGCCGACGGCCTGTGCTTTTAAATCTCAGCGCACCAAATAGCAACCCTGTTAGTCTTGAATCCACATCAGGCCAGACAGTGACCTACTACTTTATCTCACTCTGGTGTGTTCCTGCTTTCTCCCTTTGTAGCGGGTTTTCTATCTTTTTCTTCCTCTTTTGTGTGTTTTTCCCTTTCTTGCTCACAGGAAATGTCTAAGGAGATCAAAAAAGTGCCATTCCCCAAAAATGTGTGCTGGTTGTCCCCACCATCACCCACTGGCTCAAATTAAGCACTGGATGTAAGGACAGATGATCAAGAATATTTGTTTGGTGGGCTCAAAATGGGTGGTGATCTGATATTCTGGTATTTGCTATCTTAGATATTTGACTGAGTTGGATCCTGAAAGCAAAAGAAATCCTGCAATTCATGTATATCACACTGTAAAGAAAGTTTAGCACCATATTCCTGGAGCAAGTGAAACTGCCACAGAGGTTGGAGGGACTATGGAGGAGTTACTGGGGAATCTAGGAAACTAACAAGAGTTGTGTGGTATCGCGCAGAGCCATGGGTCATGAAGCAGGGGTAGTTGCAGAGGTCCTGAAAGAGCAGGTATTATCAGGTTCCAACACTGGCATACTGTAGATGTTGGTGCTTCTGTGTTAGCAGAAGAGCTGCCAGTGGCAATGGGGGTGGGGATGGAAGGGGAAATTAATCAGATTGAGTTCATCCCATGTGATCTATTGCAAATAACATTCATGCACAAAATCATGGCGTGATGACATCATTCTGGATGACCAAGTAGTTAAGAGATTCAGTGGAATATGAAATTGGCACTGTGGAAGTTTTTTTACCTTTGTCCAGCTTGTGCTGAAGTGCCATGATAGAGCAGTGGCCTGACCTCTAGATGAGGAAGTTGTTGCGCCCTTTGAAAGGGAGGCTCATAAAAGATGATTTTCCAGAAAAGAAGCCACAACATTTCAGAGTAACTAATATCAAAGGCAATGACAGAAATTCAGGAGGACCAGTCATAACCTATTTCCCACCACAAACTGTTCCAGTTCTGTAAGAAAGAAAAAAAAAAAGAGGGAGAACATGAGAAGTTCTTGGCAAGAGTATCTGTGTTACGGACAAGTAACTGTTGTGGTGAAGGAAGCACTGAGTCGTGGAGAGACCATCACTAATCATTCTGGATAGCCAAACAGGGTTTGCTTGGGAACTGCACATGAACGAGGTAGTTTCTTTATTCATGCTATTTGATTTGAAAGAATGAGGCATAGCTGTGTAGTGTTTGTTGTAATATATGGCTTAAATAGAGAAAATTACAGTAGTATAGAGTAGTAAAATGACAGGTGGGATGGGAAGAACATTCATGAAGGGAACTGTTTGTCAGTTTGTGTTTTCTAACACAGGTGCTGGTTGATTTCTTCATTATAATGTCGGAAGATAATATAAACACATATATGAACACAGCTAATCACGTGTAATAATATTGCATTATTACCTCAGACAATGGATTGCAGAGCATAAGGTGACAATAGTGACTGAACTAGCTTGAAGCTTTCCACAAATTACCTTGTTAAGTCATATATGTCAAATGGTTCAGTCTATAGAGGTAAACAGGGTTCCTTATGAGTGGCTTGACTTTCCCTTGGCATTGAGACGTTATGCATAGCAATACAACTAAATAATAATGAATTTAAAAATAAAGAAATTAGAGACCACTACTGATTTTCTGTCAAAACTGTTTTAATTGGTTTCCAAGTAGGTATTTAGTACAAGCAAGCATCTGGAACAATCCCTTCACGAGAATACATAGCTAGTTTGAGGTACAGTTTGCATATAATAGAATTTTCCGTTCTGCCTCATCACATTTATCGCCTACCATGTGAACAATCAAAATAAACTCCCTCTAAAAAACCCTAATCCCAACCCCTCCCTCCAACTAGAATTCCCAAATGAACTAATGGTGCATGGGATCATCCAATCATGTTTGACTATATATCAACTTTCCACCTCCCCTGGGGAGGCACTTGGGGGGGGAGGAGAACACCGTGAGTAAAAGCATCCTCCCTAATGTAGACTCGGAAGGTACAATCAGGTTAAAATGGAAAAAGATGTAGAGCTCTCATTCGAGTGGGGCAGACATACAACAGTAAGCCAATAGAAAGACAGCTCACCAATGGACCCCGGACATATTCAACGATTTTGTAAGAGTCTGATAAAATGTCGGACATTTGTTCCATCGTGACTGCACGCCACAGCCTAGCATGCCATTGAGTGAGAGAGGGCGCCTCCTTGCGCTTCCACGCTGCAGCCACTGCCATTTTTGCGGCCTCTAAACAGAGCCACATCACTGATTTAGTCCTGCTCATTTGATATCTGACTTATTTCATAATTGGGACATTAGGACTTTTGAGCACTGCCAACGGGATTTCCGCCTCCCTGATACAGAACATTCAACTAAAACACTGGGTACTTAAACCAGACATGAGAGAAGCGGCCACTAGTGAGCTTTCTCTGATTGAGCACTTTGCACGGAAGGGCTGTGGCACAAAGGGGTGTATCTCTTTTCTATAAGCACTCTTATTAGACATTCTACTTACACCTAGACCACATCATATGGAACGATGGGAGCAGATTCTTGGAGAACCCATCTTGGAGTCTAGTTGGTCAAAGCTATGGCAAGATATCCCATGTTTTAACCATTCTATGGGACTGAGGGAAGCCCATTACAAACTGTTATTTGATTGGTATCAAGATCTCACCAAACTCAAGAAAATCTTATCCAAAATATTAGATCTGTGTTGGAAGGGTTGTGGAATGTTGGGTGACTTTAAACACATCTGGTGGGATTGTCCAACCATCAGAGCTTTTTGGACCGATGATTATTGGGGTATCCGGTTCCTGACGACCCTGGATTTGTCCTGCTGGGGTTAAGAAATGAATCACTTAAATATCAAACGCTAAAGATTTAATAATACAATCATAAAGGTTACAGGAGATTTTCCACACAATCAGCTGTGTGCACACATACTGGAAATTTACAAAAACATCTAAGTCTTTCCCATACACTTTTCAACATATTTTTTGCATTTCTTAATATCATGGTCTAGGCTTATTTTGGCATCACAGTATGATTTAAGTTAATAATGACTCAGTGAAAAATAAGGGGCATATTATCAAGGGCTGGCGATAACATTATCGCCGCTTTAGCGTCCGTTTTCGGGTGAAAAGCGGCGATAATTCTATCGCTTTATTAACAAGGACACGCTGGCGCGTGTTTCCTTGCCTTAGCGCCCGGTTTCCTATCGCCTCGGATCGCTAATGAGATGCAAGGTAGGCGTGCCCCTTACAACTACATTATAAAATATCGCTGACGGTGCTTCCCTGTATTTACAACGAAGCCCCGTCCGGTTTAACGCTTACTTTTTCGCGCTAACTGGGTTTAACGCTGGAATTTAACGTCTGTTAAATTCCAGAATAAGGCATACTTAACATGGGAGGTGGATTGTGTGGCTAAGACCACAGGCCCTATCATCAAGGATATCGCTGCTTCCCATGGAACATCGCTGGAAAACCAGCGTTGTTCCATGGAAAACGGCGATATCTCGCTATCGCTGGAATTTTTATCGCCTTGGTGATACGCGTTGTTAATAACGCACTAACCAGGCGATAAATTCCAGCGATAGACGGCGATAAATAAAAAAGCGCTAAGCGCGCTTTGCGATATTTATCGCCGTCTATTGATAATATGCCCCTATGTTGTTCATGCTAATTGAATTATATCAATCTATATTATATCATTCTGGGTCATAGAAACAACAACTATAAGGAGCTGTGGATTGTGGATAAGTCATTCTTCTATCACAATTGTGAGGCCTTGTAATTCATCAAAATACAATTTTCAAAGGCTAATTAATTATGTTCAGGCTAACTTGTTTTAGGTTTAAACCTATAATAACTGATAAACCCCCACTGAAAGGCAAATAGCCCTCACCAGTGTAAACATATACACACTGAAAAAAACCTACAGAACCACAAACTAAATGCCATTCAAAGAAAGGAAAAGGAGAGTGAAGGAGTAATTTTTATTTCTTCCTGAAAGGGGCCAATACAATGTAACTTTGTTATACAAGGTAGCAGCAAGAAAGGCTGGGCTAACATTATTCTGCTTGAGTTTTGCTTTTAGGGAGGTCACATTTGCTTTTTTCAGTTTTGTGGTCTTTGGTCTAAAGTAGCAGGGTTTAGAAGCCTGTTTTGGGTCATATTTGATTATTTTATAAACAGTAGAGAGTCAGGAAATATCAATATCATATTTGATATTTTGGCTACGTTCGATTCTTTCACTGATAGGCAAAATGGCAGGTTTCATTAGAATATTCCCAATATGTACCATGAACATTTACCCACGGACAGAGAATGGGTAAAACCCTTTGATGCTTCATCCCCCTTCACTAGCAAGTCTGTATTGATTGTAGGTGAATTACCAAACACCCCAGGCTTTAAACATTCAATGCAAGGTGCAGTGACAGGTGTATGTGAAAAGAGTGCAAGCATCTGAGATGGTGGTGAAAACATGGCACCAGACGTTTGGAAAACATGGAACACAGTGTCACTTCGAATGCTGCTACAAAAAGTTCTAAACAAATTCATCAAAAGATTGATATTGTTTGTATTTGCAGTGATTCAGCTATGTATATATGAATAAGTCGTGTGATGACTTATTAAAATCGATACCTGAGCTGAAGTGCTTCCATGTAAGAGATCCTTGCCACTTGCTATATGGTTTGCTGAAAGCATATTTACAATCTTCAGAGTTAATGAAGAATGCTATTGACATTTTTGTCCATAATGGTGCACAATTTCATTATGCACGGGAAATAATGCCATTTCAAACATGTGTCAACACTGCAGCCAAATGTTTAATGTCTTTGAATCTCAACGTGAGGGCTGGAGCAATTAAGGCCTCCGCCCCCAAAGTGTTTTGTAGTCTTCTCTTTCAACCTCCTTTCTACAAGTTTTCAAGATGATTTTAAAGAATTTAGTTCCCTTTGTGCATATTTTTTGCAGTCATTGCTCCCTCTGTTGCAGTAGTTTATTTAGACCTCATGTTAGATATGAGTATTATAGACTGAACTGCATTTAGGATGTTACGTGTGTTTATTGCAAAGGCTGTTAGATTTCAGTTATGTAAGATAACTGAAAGGAAGAAGTGTGAGGATTGTTTTTATAAATGACCCCATAGCAAAAAGACTAAGGACCTGATTACGAGGGACCACCAAACCTGTGGTGGAGGTGCGGTTGGAGACCACCACACCAGCAATCAGACCGTCATATTACAAGTACGGGGGTCGGAGCATTTTGGGACTGCCGCATCCGCCAGGGATCCACGATCCCTGGCAGTGGCGTGGCAGTCTGGGGAAGCAATATGCATGGCGGTGCCGCTGCAGCACCGCTATGCATATTACGTGCTTCCCCACTGCCAGCCTTTTCATGGAGGTGAGCCTGCCATGAATAGGCTGGCATGGGGAAAAAAAGGGGACCCTACAGGGCCCCCTGTTAGCCCTGTGAATGGGGGTGCATGCATGTGGCCCCCTGTGTGAATACTCTCATGTTCCTGCATGGCATGGACTGCTCAGTCCATGCCTTGCAGGAATGTTCATTGGCAGTCCTGCGGTAGTGCCCACTACGAGCCTTTAAACTGCACTGCCGCAGGACCGCCATGCCACCTGCTCAGCAGACAACGAAATTTCTCATAATCTGGTGGGTGGCGGGCAACTTTGGCGGTCCTGGAGCGGGGCACTGGTGTGGCTACCCGCTCCAGGACCACCAAACTCGTAATCAGGCCCTTCCTGATATTTCAACATGTGTCAGCCTAGTCCCCCAACAGAGCAGAAAATGTCTGCCCTAACAGTAGCTATGCTAAGGGGGAGAAATAATTTTATTTGTACAGAGCACAGGGGGCTGGGACTGATTGAAAGGCCTCTGCCGACAGCACAGTTACAAGCAAAGTTAAAAGATTTAGACCTACAAAGTAGATGAATTTTCTTAGCATGTTCTACTTTGGACACACCATTGGCTCTCCATACAATAATGACATTTTCATACACAAATTGCATGTCACATATGTCAAAACAAAAGTAATTAGCCATGTCCTAGAGAAGCACAGTGACATTTTAAGGTTCCATTAGAAAAAAACAAAGCAACAAATCCAGAAACGAGTACTAACTGGAAAAAAGAAAAATGTTATAAAAAATATAAATGAATGTGGCATTCTACCAGTGAAATCCGAAGACAGTGAATGCTAAAAATCATCTTCTTAGAAATTATACTGTCCTCCCTGCTGTTGTAAGACAGTGAAAAACGAGCAATGTGACAAAAAGCGCAGATGCAATTAAATTAGATGAGTTAATTCTACCAGGCAATTTCAACAAGAAAGAGCTGACCTAATTAAGTAAATCTCTTTTTTAGGGAAAACCCGCCTCTCCACGATAGTGTGGTGTTTATATAATGCAAATGAAATTACATGCTGTAAAAATATTGTCAACGTTAAGCCACATTGCTTTGAATTATTGTCTAAGATTAATAGCATTTTAGCAGCAAACGTTATTAATGACTGTTGCTGCTATCTTATGTTGACATTGAAGAAGGCTTTAAGACAGTAACTAAAGATGTGGTACATTAGTTTTGCTCCAGTCAGTTTTGTTGAAAATCAGCATGGATGTATTGCATTTCTGATGTGAAAACACAGCCCTTCTGTTTGGATGCATTACCCTAACTAAGCAACGTGGTTCCCATTACAGAGCTACAAAGCACATCAAATTTACAAACCTTTCAGTTGCTAACATAAACCTTCTTACTACAGCAGATGATTTGGTTCCACAGCCTCAAACTGAAACATTTAAAGTTTTTTATCTACTCCGTTTTTTTTTTTACACCTACTTATTTGGACTGGAAATGCGAGAGAGCTGAGAATCATAATCGCCATGGGCCGGTTCAGTGATACAGGGCACCTACCTTCTCCGCCCCATGAAAGTGCAATCCAAGGGCACGAATGTGACATACAGTGTCTCTTAAAACCCTAAAATAAATAAATAAGGGCCACAGTGTCTGTACCCACAAAATGACTTTTTGCTATGTACTAAACCGGGTTTGCCAGTCGAAAAATAATTTCCGATTCGCACAGTTGGCTTACTGACCCATTCCAGTTTGCAATTAAGATAACATAACATGTGTATTTGTAAAGCACATGTTCACCCAGAAGGGCATCTTGGCGCTGCATAACAGATTTTTATTGTTAACCAACTCAATGGTACTCATTTTATCAACCTTAGAAGGATGAAAGGCTGAGTGGGTCGTGATAGGGGCAGCCCCTCCTAATTGTGATTCAGAATGGTATGAATCAATGGTTTGCAGCTGCAATTGCAGCTGTAAACCATAAAAAAGTTTTCCCAAAGGAGGTGGTAACCCATTTGCAAAGGGGAAGCAACTGTGCCAGGCAATCTGAAGGGGAACAGGCAGTGGTTAAGGAGATCACTGCCTCCTACTCTCGATATCTCCCTAAAATGTGTTTTTAGCAGCACTGGTGCTTTTATGGAATACGCAAAGGGGAAAATGTTCCTATTGGATAGCTTTCCTTTTGGGAACTGTGTTGGGCAACCTCAGCTTGCGCCATTGATATTTCCAAAATGAACTACTTATTTTTAAAGCAGCACCAGTTGCATTGTAACTGGTTGCAATATAAAAAAAGGTTTCCTGTTTGAGAATGAAATCACATGCCTTTTGGACTGATTATCTTGCAGGGCACCATCCCTTTGTAGTCAATCACAGGGGAGAGTCACAGATAGAGAACTTCTTAATTTATGTTTATTAAACAGGTAGTTCTGCAACGACATTGTGACTTGTAATTTTGTAATGTGACCTATGAACACATAGGTCGCAACACAAAATTAAAAACTTGTCTCAAAAAAGTTGATATGCAATTTTCGACCACTATTTGCAACATAAGCTTGTGCTCGTGTGATTAAAGAATTTAGGTTTGCCAATCTTTGATCAATCCCTGTGATTGCGTTTGCTACGATGTTAAGCAGGTCTACTTGTACGTCCATTTTGTTTGAATGGTAGTTCAATGCCTCCAGAGTAAGTTGTGAGGTTTTGAAGAAGAGGTCCCATATGGTTCCAGAGTCCATTGCTGGCGCTGTAGTGGGTTTTATTGTAAAAGCCTTGGTGTTGTTGATGTTGTTGGTGTCAGGAGTTTGACACGGATCCCTCCCTTTGGGTGAATGTTTTTGTTTTGGTCCAGGAGAGTTTGTTATTTTTAACAAGCTTATGCGGCCACAATAAACACTGAGTGCGCCTGCGGCCCTACACTTGACAAACTAGCAACAATCCCAGAAATCATGTCTACTCTCATCGAGGATCTAAAGTTGAGAGTAACTGATGTCAAACACACTACCATTCTTGCAAGACTCCAGCACAACGAAACAAACAAAGAATTATATAAGGTCTGCGCAAACCTAGATACAGAACCAAAGAAGGAAAAAGAAAAAATAAGACTAACTACCACCGAAAAATCTAAGAACATGGAAAAACGGGGTAACTCAAACGGTCCTACACAGGCGAATTTGATAGCTACCACAGTATCTCCAAATATAGAGGATAATCGGGAAATCACAATCCAACCCACAAAGATGAACCTGACAAGGCGCACGAAGAAGAGATTAAGAAAGCAAAAGAAGCGCGAAAAAAGCTCACAAATGAAACGCTGTTGGGGACAGCCACCCTATGCCTTAAAAGAACCAGAGTTAAAACCGGTCCAAAAATTGGACCCGTAAATGAACAAACAAATACATCCAATATTTAAGAAACCACTAAAAACAAACATCCAGCCAAGAGGCATCCAGGCCACGGCAAGCAGCACAATTGGCCAAGACACCAAAGAACCACAGGAGAAGCCCGAAGAAGTGGAGGTAGTAAAAACTGACACATCGGACATAATAGCTCCCCGCCGGGAAAAAACAACTGCAGAACAATCCAAAAAGATAACGGGTGAAGGTAAGATGCATTACCAGCTCTCACACCCTGGCATACCCACCATCACAAAGGAGAGAATGGGGGAAGCAACCAACAACCCATTTGATGCGGTAGGAACCAAAACTGAGGCTACTGATAGTGGAGTAGCAAATCGAAGCATCTTCCATCCGTTATACAAATCAAAGGGCAGACACAACATCTTAAACAGGAGCAATTTACTAAAGCTCCTTCATTACATACCATCACTGTCCTATGTCACAAGTGCAGAGATAGAGAGCGTCCACTTTGAAGCAGGTGAAGATGATCTCACCCAGGAGCAAACAGTAGTGACCTGGACTAACCATCACATAGCAGAGGCAGTACTCCAGGAAAAAGAAACTTTTAAAAACTGGAGAATAGCAATCTTGACTCCAGAACAAGAAAATTATCTGTTAGTCTTACTTGAACTATCAAACACCGACCACAGCACAAAGAACCACAAGGAACCCAATCACAGTATATTGAGAGGAACCACAAAGTGGCAACCAGACCAGCGTTACAAAAATCTAAGTATATCTGTAAGTACAAAGGAGGGAACGAGAACGAACAGAACTATCAAAGCCGAGGAACCCCAGAAAATCTGCTGGAGGGGGCAAAACAACACGAAATACAGCGACACACAGTGCCACACGTGTCGCACCTGACCAAAAGAACATATTGGCAACCCTTGGAGGATCAGCCAAGTGCCGCATGACAGTACACTAGACCCAAAAGTGAACATAGAGGGACACACAGGCCCTTCAGACCCACTTCAAACTCCTTTTCACAATCTGAAACTGGCCTCCTGGAACGTGGCGGGACTACAAAAAGCTCTCAAACAAGGCTCGGCCATAAATATACTTCTAGAGAATGACATCATATGCCTACAAGAAACCTGGGCTATAGAGCCGGTTCACATCGCAGGATACGCCGGCTTCCACATGCCAGCCACCAAACCCAACCATTATGGACGACCCTCTGGAGGGATCTCGACCTATGTAAAACACGCAAAACAGTTAACTGTGAGGACCGTGAACACAGGCTCAAATATGCTGCAGGCACTACTATTCGAGGGCAAAGGGCACAGAGAGAAAAATGTCTCGTTCCTCTTAATCAACATATATCTAAATGCCACCGGCCCATCGAAACTAGAGGCGACAGAAACCATGGTTACAACAATACAGGAAACTCTATGCACGCACATATTGCCAGCAAAAATGCTGGTGGGAGACTTTAACTTGCACCATTTAGGAATTAACCGGAATGAGAAGAGGCACTTATCCAAGGCAGAAAGGACGTTTAACCATTTCCTATGGGACTACGATCTACACTCAGCCGAAAAGTTACAACAGGGTTCAACCACAAAAAACCAAGGGTTAACCACATTTAAAAATTGCTCCAGAATTGACTATATTTTCTTGTGCGACCGCTTAGCTCGCAAATGTGCAAACTTTGAAATTAAATCAAATGACATGAGCGATCACGCAATCCTGCAGATTGAACTGAATATCGAAATCACACAAAGGGGATGTATTACAACGATATCCCATTCTACAGGAACCGAGGAACATGCCCTGCTGAGAAGAATAAAATGGAACAAGCACAACACCACGGTATTCAAGGCCTGGAAAGAACATCAAGAAGCCACAGGCCCTATTGTCGGCATCGAGCCCAAATTGGAAAACTGGTCAGAATGGAACACGGACTTGAAAACAGCCTTGTCTAAAAACACGGAAATAGAGCCTAAAATAAAAGAGAAAGCCAACACACACACAACGCTTAACAACCCAAAACTCAGAGAGATCACTCGCAGCCTTAATAAGGCAAAAAAAGCTCACAAGATTGAAGCATCGAAAAAAACGCTGGATAAGCGTAATAAACTGCATAAAGAGCGGAAACAACTGCTATGGACTCTCAAGCAAACCAAGCAGGACGAAGAATGGATCAAGATCCACGAGCTAACAAAACCGCACAAACACCGACAACTCTGGCAATACATAGCCCAGCTGGATAATGACAAAATAGATCGGCGTAACTCCGTTGATGCCGAGGCATGGTTGAGACACGTTTCAGCAATCTATGTAGAAAAGGAAATTGGCACAGTCACAGACCGGACAACTAACGCCCACGAAGAGAGCATAAACAAAGGAGCGGTATACACTTCGGGGGTCGTGAGCAACGATAAAGGAGTGGCAGCGGTCGAAAAAGTAATCAAAAAGATTAGGAAAGACGGGGCACCCGGACCCAACGGCCTACCGGGGGCTATGTTCAGGGAAGACCCAACCTACTGGGGGAGAATATTATCCAACTTATTCACCGAATGCCGGTTACAGTCCAAGGTGCCAGACTTGTGGCGTGGATCGATCCTGCAACCCATCTACAAAAAGGGTGGTAACACAGATCCAAAATATTATAGATTAATCGCCTTACTGGACATTGAAGGAAAAGCTTATGCTAACACCCTGCTGACTGAGCTAAACAGATGGGTCGACAAACATGAAATCCTCCCTCAGTATCAAACGGGGTTCCGCAAAGGATGTTCGACAAGAGACAACATAACGGCCATATCATACTTAAGCCAGCAAGCAATTGTAATAAATAAAAAAACCCTCTTTGCCTGCTTCATTGACTACTCTGCAGCTTTTGATGGTGTCCCACGTGGCAAGCTCTGGTCCAAATTGTGCGATTGGCAAATTCCATCTGACCTCCTCAATGCTATCATTTCCCTATATAGCAATACCTGGATTAAAGTCAAACTAACAAACAACACCGTCACGAGAAAGTGCTTCACAAACCGGGGCTTAAAACAGGGTTGCGTTTTAGCCCCAACCCTCTTCAACTTATACACAGCAGACTTGGGCAAGAAGCTGCAAAACGCCAACCTCGCAGTCCCAAAAATTGGAAGTAGGAGACACCAAATCTTACAATATGCGGATGACCTAGTGGTGATGGACCATACAAAAATCGGATTACAAAGGGGTCTAGACGCCTTAAATGCCTACAACCGGACCAACGAGTTGGTATTAAACTCAGAAAAGACCAAAGTTTTGATTTTCGGGAGTTATCCAAAAAAAACACTCCTCAAATGGCATGTACGTGAAGTGCCAATCACTGTATCAAAGTCATACAACTACCTTGGATGCTGGCTATGTGACTCGGGCAAAGCGCGCTTGCACGTGAGCAAAATGAAATCGAGAGTAGAGTCCACAATCTTCGCACTATGCAAACTGCATGAGAAGATGCAAAGCCCAACGACCATCCCAATCAGAAAGGTGTTACAGGCCAAAATAAGGGCGATTGCGGGCTACGCTCAGCAGGCCTTCCCGGGTAAAATGCACATAATGATGGAAAAAGCGCAATGTCGGGCGTACAAACGCATATTTAAATTACCAAATTATACCCGCAACAGCTGGATTCGCCTGGAGTTCGGCTTGGTGCAGCAGAGCAAAGAATGCCTAGGAGCGCACGCTAAATACTACTACCAAGTACTCAAAGCCCCAGAAGGGAGCCTGAAAAGCATGCTAAAATCCATCTATGGTGGATCAGCAAACCCATGGCAGGCATACATGCATGAGGCGGTAGAAACCCTAGGCCTGGCAACACAGAACTGGGTCCAAGATGTCGTTTCCTACCCAGCCATCAGAAAGGCAATTAACAAACAATGCTACCTATTAACAAGAAAAATAGACCGGGCTCACTTTGAGAGTGGTAGAGGCCCTCCCGGGATGGCTGCCACACACATGGAGCACAAAGCCCAGCCCTACTTATATCAAGCACTGGGAAGAAAGGCCCTAAAAAACATCCAGTGGGCCAGACTAGTCCCTCTTCCAATAAAAGAACTGAATCCGGGGTGGAAAGCTCTCGACCAGAAAGTCCGCTGCAGAATCTGTGATTATAAATCGGAATCATTAACCCACTTGATCTGTTGCTGTCCAGGCCTGATACAACTCCGCCGGAAATTACTAAAGCCAATATGGTTAAGCAAAGGAGCGCGGACAGTAACAGAAGGTGTCGCGGCGCTGTTCGCATGCACCCTACCGACTGAACTTGCCCGATTTGGAAGATATATGGAGGAAGCTCGACTCAGACTGGTAAAAGAATAAATCCCTCGCAATCTAAGAAAACAGACTCAATGAGGGCAGTCCAATGTATCCTATAGAATTAACTACTCAGCTTTTACAATTTCCTTATGGCATCTTTTAAGTACTGAGATTGGTTATAACTGTATATGAAATTTCTTTTAAAATCTCGATGATCTTTTATCTATCTTGCTCTTTTAAAACATGTTGGTACATTGCAAATGGTTTTAAGTAACTGTGCAATAAATAAATAAATTCAAAATTCAATTCAAATTCAAACTGAGCAACAAATGTGTTTCAAGGTTCTCCAAAAGGTATATAGAGAAATCTTTGGTAGTTTCCCCCCGTTCTTTTTTTAATAACATTTTTATTTGAGGTACTTTTTTCATGCAATTAACAACTTTAATAAAAGAGAAGAGGGGAAGCAACAGACGGTAGTGTCAGTTGCCTATAGCTACAGTACTGTTTCAATTTGTTATGCATTAATCTTTGTCCCAGTGGATCCCAAATTAAACACCTTCCTTTTTGTATTTCTCCCCTTGCACTAGTAGAGGGCATTTTCCATGTAGTAGCTTGCTAGATAGCAATTGTTGAACGACGGAGGTTCAGGATTCAGCCATTCCATAGCAATACATATACAGCCAATGATAATGCTCGGAAACAGTGAGAGGAGCGCCCCAAAGTCACCATCGCAGATGAATATGATCAACTATGGAAGGGTTCTCCAACCTTTTTTGTAATAAGACCTACTCATTTTCAGTGAAAATGATACAGAGAGAGAGAGAGCACAAAATTAAAAACTTGTCTCAAAAAAGTTGATATGCAATTTTCGACCACTATTTGCAACCTGACATTTTGTAGATCAATCCCTAAATGACAAAGGGCTCCAAACAGGCATGCCTAAAAATGGGCCCAAAGGTTATCCAAAATTTAAAGTACGAAAGTATGGCAATGTCAAGAAAGCCAGGCCTAAGCCCTTTCCTCCTTAGTTTCAGAATAACAAAATTTTTAAATAGTTAGCGTTAAGGTTGCCGGTTTAAGCAACACTTTATAGCGATAAATGTTTAAATTGTGCTATTCTGCATGTTATAACACTTTGGCTAGCAGGTTGCGAAATGAGTTTTGTAAGGAATTTATGTTCTGGAGGCGTCCACATCTGATACCCAGAAACAAAATGTTCTGCACAGACCCCCCACCACTTTGAGCATGTCTCTGACTTCCAACTTTGGCCATGCATTTAATTAAATCTATGAATAAAAATGCAACTGTTAATAAATAAACTAAGAGATCGATCTGAAGACTGCAGAAGCTCGGCTGAAGGAAAATTGATTGGACAGCAGTTGATGTACTAGTTAGCGCTAACCTCCCAAGGCTGACCTGGAGTCACAATCATTCAGCTTAGATCGCTCTTATCTCGTCTTGCTGACCTGCTGTTTCAGATCAACACTTACCTCAGCGGCGTAGTGTGGGTTACCAGCACCCGGGGCAAAATTTTAAAAGAAATTATTGCACCCCCTAACCCGTGGACTGTTAGCTCAGGAAGTGCTAACGGTCCATGGGTTAGGCGGTGCAATACTTTCTTTTAAAATCTTGCGCCCCTAAGAATTTTGCTCCCGGGGTAACTACCCCTTTGGAACCCCCACGCTACGCCACTGACTAGTACATCCCTTCAGTAAGCCTTCTGTCTAAGGTTTGCATACAATCTATTTCTACATTGTTTACTAGTAAACTGTGCTTGTGCAAGGTTTGCTATTTTAAAAGACACTTGTGCGGAAGCATCACAAATACATTTTGGCCCATTATATGTATTTTGGGAATATATATAGGACCGCCTCCTCGAAGTAGTCAGCTCTCAGATGCTTGCAAATTAAAAGAAGGAAAAGGTAGCAAAAATTTGAAAGAAAGCTCATATATTAAAGATATCTATATTTTCCTATTGTCTTGATAGTGGTTAGTGGCTTGATCTACCCAATGACAGAAAATAAATAGGTTCTCAACCATTTGGAGGTCAATCTCTTTATACTACCCCGGGTGGTATAAAGAGATACCCCTGGCTGACGTGAGCGTAGTGAGGGACCGAGGTTAAGGCTTAACTCCTCTAAAGGTGTAGGAATCAATATGCCCACTTGCTCTGCACACATAAGGAGATGAGAGAAGTGCACAGAGAGCAGCAGAAATACCCAGAAGAAAGACATCACTCCCAGAGGGAATGGGCAGAGCACTGGCAAACCTTAACTGTTGAGCGCTAAAAGCTGCTTAGCACCTCATGATCCAAAGAAGGACACAACAGAGCTCATCTGAGGCAGCTGGGCTACCTCTGTGTTTCGGGATATTCTATGTGCACCCTCGCGACATTTACTACACTGTGAGGTAGTGTGTTCAGAGTGTGGCCATATACACTCTCTCTCTCCTTTTCTAAGCCGACCAGCTTGCCCCTCCCACTAGAGGATGCTGGGACACTGGAGTACGAAGAGCAGGATGCCACATGCCTTCACAAATGGCCCACTATTTGGAGAGAGTTAGATGTCCACCACCACGTCCTGCACAGAGGACATTCTACACATTTCAGGTCTTTATACCCAGATTTCTTTGCACTTGTGCATGTGTCTGTAATTTAAGCATGGAGGCAAGCAAAAGGAATTGCCCGATTTGCCAGGGGGCAACACCCACGTATAAAGAAAGGAACACAGAGGTTTGAAAGCACACAAACTTTACACAGAGGAGCAGATTTATCAGCAAATTGCGTCGCCCTTGAGCCACGCAAGGAGGCACACGGGCGATGCAACTACTAAGTCAGATTTATCAAGCCACGCAAGGCATCCTTGTGAGGCTCTGCGTGGCATTATAAATCTAGAGTAACGCAGTGCAGCACAATTCACTGCGTTTAGTTACTCTGCCCAGGGAGGCATCCCATTGGTGGAGAATGGGTGTTCCCACGTATCCACTCATGGATTTTTGTTCATTCTAAGATTTACCATTACTGATAGACCTGGGAATGCGTCAACATGCTATGCCTCCGCAGGTGAGGCATAACAAGGAAAAATATCTTTATTTCTCCTATGTTTTTTCTTCTTTCTATGTGTGCTGCATTGTGCAACACACATAGAAAGGGGACAATGCGTCAGAAGATTGCTTTTGTGCAGGAAGGTACCCCTTTCTGCATAAAAAAATCCTGTCCGCAACGCAGGCACCCTTGCACCATGACACAAAGGTGTCTGCATTGGCGCTACGCAGCACATTGTGCACCAGTGCAAGTAAAGGACAGAAATGCGCCGTATGATGTTAAATACAGTGCATTCATGCCCTTTCATGGAGTGCAGGAAGGTGGCTTTCTGCACTGCGCATTGCTGCACTGCGTGAAATATTGATGAATCTGCCCCCCAATATGAATGAATGAATGGTCATTGCAACCCATTCGAACTGCCCAGCAGGCCTAACAGCGGGATACGGCCTACCCATAGTGTTTAATGATCCAGAAATGGTTAGAGTAAGCAGGGTGGATATCCCAGAGGTAGAAAGAACCTGTATCTTTAATACATGAGGTCTGTAAGGAAACAAAGTACCTGCTGAGAAACACGCTCCTAGGGACGACACGAATGTACACACTTACCTGCTCCCTCGCTTTGTTGCGTGCTGTTAATGTTCCACATATTAGTCCTGTGTTTTCTTGATGTTTTATGATTTATTGATTTGAAGCAAAAACAAGTCTACCAGCAGCATACAGCCTCATCAATATTGCAAGTGGCTGTCGAGCACCTGACTCAGCAAAAGGCATTGTTGCTTTGTGCATGGAGCCCGCCATTTGTTAAAGACTCATAACCAAAGAATTGAACAAGTCATCATCAGCCAAACACTTGTGAATGTGATTGGTTGAATGTTTCAACATGAATCATTTACCTCAGCTCTACACCAGGGAATCCTGCACACACCGAGAGAAGAGATTAATTAGAAGTGTTCATGCCGTCAAGGATTGTTCCCACAATTGTGGGTCCTGCAGCACCCCATACTCTGGTTTTATCACCACTTCAGCCGTGCTGTCTTTTCATAAACGTTTCACCGTGAATAAATCATGACTACTAGATTTATCTTCAGCCGTTTATGACACAACACATCTGGCCAACTGCCTTTGTTGTAGAGTTCCCCCCATACAGCGACGTAGCTTTCGTGGGGGGGGGGGGTGTTTGGTGTGTTGGGTGTTACACCCCCCTAATAAATGTATTCTCTAGTAAATAGTTGGGTACAGGGGCTTTCAGTCGGGTATGGTGAGGGGTCTGTTGGATTTCACCTAGGATGTTTGCAAGCCCACACTGACAAAAGCACACACACACACACACTCTCTCTCCTGTCTGTTTTGAAGTTATGAAAACTGTTTGTTATTTCACAACATCTTGTTTTTTAAGTAACCCTGACAATTTCCACTCTTAAGCCCCTACATGTCCTGCTTCTCAGATAATGTATTTTGCCATGATACGCCAGGATGATTGTTGGTAAATATGACCACCCCCCGATCTTACTGAATCAAGCTACACCCCTGCCCTAATACAGAAATGTTTGGGAGTTTAACAAACGCAATGGCATAAGAGTTTAATAACAACCCTCTTCCTATCAGGCTTGGCAGTGACTGTATTTCAGAAAGAGCCTGGACTGCCACAACACCCACGTTATAGGGGCTTCCCAGGTATTTGTGTGGGACACGCCACCACTGGTGGTACCCGAACACTCCAGTGGCCCTGTCCACTCTTTCACCCATGTGTACTGTCTGCTCAGGACAGTAGCAGCTGCAGAGTCAAGAGCAAATGTATCAGTGAATGAAGAGGCTTTATCAGGTGAAAAAAAAAGTTCAACTCAAAACCAGCAACCCTCAACGGTCAATGGTAAAATCTAGTGGTGTGGCGTAGAGTAGAGTGCATAGAGGAGAGTGACATAAAGTGGAGTGGCAAAGAGTGGAGAGGCAGAGAGTGGAGCGGTGTAGAGTGAAGTGGCGTAGAGTAGCATAGAATGGAGTGGTGTAGAGTGGAGTGGCGTAGAGTAGAGGGGCGTAGAGTAGAATGGGATAGAGGAGAGTGGCACAGAGTAGAGTAGAGTGACATAGAGGGGAGTGAAACAGAGTAGAAGGTCATGGAGTAGAGTGGAGTAGATCAAAGTGATGAAGAGTAGAGTGACGTAAAGTGGAATGGAGTAAGATACACTGGCATAGAGTGAAGTGGCATAGAGTAGGTTTGCATAGAGTGGAGTGGTATAGAGTAGAGTAGTGTAGCATGCCATGGAGTAGTATAGAGTGGAGTGGCACACAGTAGAGTAGTGTAGACTAGAGTGGAGTGGCATAGAGTGGCATAGAACAAAGTGGCATAGAGTAAAGTGGTGTGGATTGGAGTGGCGTAGAATGGCTTTGTGTGGAGTGGTATAGACTGGAGTGGTGAAGAGTATTGTCGCGTAGCATAGAGTAGAGTGGAGTGGTGTAGAATGTCGTAGAGGGGAGTGGAATGCGTAGAGTGGAGTGGAGTGGCGTAGCGTGCTGTAGAGTGGCAAAGAGTAGAGTGGAGTGGAGTCGCATAGAGTAGAGTGATATAGAGTACAGTGGAGTGGCATAGAGTGAAGTGGTATAGACTAGTGGAGTGAGGAGTGGCATAGTGTAGAGTAAAGTGGCATAGAGGAGAGTGGTGTAGAGTGACATATAGTAGAGTGGCATAGAGTGGAGTAGTGTAGAATAGAGTGGCGTAGGGTAGTACAGTTGTGGGTGTAAGTAACTAAAGCGTCAATAGAGATGGCAGATTGAGTCAAACCAACATGAATTGGTAGCCATATGCATGTGTTAAAAGTAGGAAAACATATTGCATGTCCAGGAATAATACTGAAACGCTTATAATTTTTAGAAAATGTGTTGCAAAAAGACAACAAAGAACAATGATGAGGAAGAAAACATGTACTTGGTCCATGCTTCAGGGAGGACCTAATACAAGGAAGGAAGGGAAGCCTATAAGAGCTAAGCAATCGAAAACTAATGGTATCCTGTGGGTGGGTTGTAAGCCCACTGAATTGTAACAATACGTCTCGCTGTACACCGCATGCGCTGCATAGGAGAGACCTAATATTTTCCCCCGCCCATATTCCTGTAACCTCCAAACACGATTCAAATGTTTTAAAGCATCAAAATGCCACATTCATATAACTTCAAAACAGTTGATAGCTCTCACCTTTTTACCATGCTAATGGGAGCCTATATCATTAAGTCATCTGGGCAGAATGCAATGTCTGGCAGTCACTGTTTGGAGCCACCTTGAGTTGGTACAAAAGGAGCAATCCATCAGCAACCCTTGGTCCTCTCTTAGAACCTGCATGAGATGATGATGTCTCCAGCCCTGCACAACTCCTGATTAGCTGACTTTTGGCCTGTTAAGACTCTACTCTGCTAAAGCACACTATGGCACACCTTTTTTAACAGATAAGATACTCTCCTTACCTCAGTTGACCATGGTTTGTGGAAGCAAAATAATTTCCATCTTAGCTAAATTAAGACATAGGAAATTAACAGATGTGTGTGACAGTGTTCCCATTTCTGCATGGACACCCCAGATTGTTTGCCTTTTTCTGGACCACATATTTGTTTGTTAAGGACTCTGTGCACTGTGACACCGTCATTCAGTGCCACAGAGTCTGTCTGTGTTCTCTGCCTCAAAAATGGTACTCTTAAAATCAGTGGCAGCCGCAATGCAACAGAAGTGGTGGGGCAGCGCGGTGGAGTAAAAAAATGAAAAGATGACTTACCTGCCAGCCGCCACCTCTCCTCGTCCTTTTCTGCTCCTGTCGACTCCCGGCAGCACACAGGCTTCCAGACTCCCTTAAGCCAATCAAGGCGCTGCTCTCATGCTGGTAATGGGATTGCTAACATGAGAGCAGTGCTGCAATTGGTCTGAGTGGCCTTGTTTGCAGCTCAGACAGTGCCTGGGAGCCTGGGACTGTTCTCCACCCACTGTGCAACACAGCCTGGGTTGGAGAAATGCTAAGTGCGCATGTCGGTTAGGCCGTCCTAAAATGGCCAGCCAAATCGACATGAGCGTTCCTCCTCCCTGCTCCTTCACAATAGCCCAGCCCTACCCCACCCTAGACTGGCTCAGTACTGAAATGTAAAATGATAATAACATTGTGCTATTATCATTTTATTTTTCCTTTTTGCACTGCTCAGAGAGCAGAATGGTGATGCTCCTACGCCTTAACGGGGGAGCCGGCGCTGCTTAAAATTGGTTTCACTCAGTTGATCAATTTATCTTTCCTGTAAGCCCATAGAAGATGGCATCGAAATTGTAACAGTGGTTTAGAACTTAAAAGTGGGCTACGGTGTATATGTACGCTACCCAAATATGATTAAAAAAAACATGTCTGTCTGAAGCACCAATGTGCTTTGGCGTGGCTCCAGTTTAAAAGCACTCCAGTGGCACATGCAAGTGCCTTTGCTATAGCAAAACCTATTTTTATATGTCCCCCCTAAAATTGCTTCTAGGTTAATAGGGTTTGGTGCCTAACATATAAGAAAGTGTCACACTGTGTATTTGGAATAGTGTTCACTAAAGTGACTAAAACTCCGAAACCTGTTTTCACTATGTACCTTTGGCTAGATGCTCCATGAACAGGCCTAGGTAAATGAGAACTTTTAATTTCTATCTTCACCTGAGTAAATTCTAGGAAGAATCAATATTATTTTACACACAGTTTTAAAAATCTGATTTTTGGTGAAAACAGGTTTTTCATAAACCGGAGTAAGAGAAAAATATACTTGGTGCTGCCTGATCCAAAAATAGGTTAGAATCACGGATTTTGGGATAGCCAGAGCCTATTTGAATGGAAGAAGGGGTAAACCATTTTGCATTTAGGGCTTTTGGGGATTTTTACAGTAAAGCAAGGATAAAGTATTGCAGAAGGAGGTGCAAATAGGATGAGAAAGTTGACAGGACTCAGTGGGTATGGATTTACTCCTGAAAAGAGTACATTTGAACATTTACAATGAGGGAACGATTCAGAAAACTGTTTGTGAATAACAAGACACATATAGGCTTATGGTGTATTTTTTTCAAACTTTCAGGATATTCTTGCAAGGCTGCTGGGTATTTAAGTTATTAGTTATGTGCATCAGCTTGTAGTGCTCCTTAGTTATGACATCATATCATTCTATTTAAGAATATTGCCTAGTTTGATTCCTTGATGGCATTTGCTGCCTGCAAGGGGTTGTTAGTGGAGCTCCTATTTTCTACTCCAATAAAACTTTACTTTTATTATATCCAGGGAGGTTGTGACATCTTTTCAGTAGCAACACACGTTTTGTCACCCCTGTCATATGCCTGGCACCTCCTACTATCACTAGTGTGTGGAGAGGAGTAAGGAACTTGCACCAGTGTAGTCACTGACCCTCCTCATATGCTACTCATTACCTGAGTGTGTGTCTTGTGCCTTCTAAGCAGAGGAGTGAGGAATACGCCAATACCAGAAGTGCAGCAGATCTAAATTCACAATGAGAAACTAAAACCACTGGCCTCATTTACTCAGGTCAGGCATGAGTGGGGTGCCGAGTCCTAGCATGCACAGCAGTTAACATTAGTGTAACATGTCATTAACCCCTGGTCCTTCCTGTCCTCGTCCCATTCCTATACAAAGTGGAGATGACCATCTCCGCGGCAGAAAAAAAAGAACAGGAGCATGCTGGGATACCTAACCCACCCCCTCCCACTGGGGGTACATAAGCGGTACCAGCCCAGCATGCAGCCTGTTCATTTTTTCTGTCTTCCGACAGAATAGGACGTGGTTTGCTGGTTCTTACCTGATGGATTCTTCGGTGGATGTCTCGTCGGGCTGCTGGGCTGTCCTCGACGTCCTGTTCCGCGTTCTCCTGGCTTGCCGGGCTTGCCAGGAGCTGCGTTGCTTGGCGTCCGGCCCTTTGGGGCTGGGGCGCCGTTCCTCCCGGTCTCTTCCGGGTTCCTGGGTGCGTCGTCCTGTGGCTTGGCCGGTCTGGAAGACGCGCTGCTGCTGCTGTTTGGTAGGTCCGGGGGCTGGGGCTGGTGGTGCTCCTAGACTCCCTGCCTGGCATTTGGAGTCCTGCTTGCCTTCTTTCCTCCCTGCCACCCATGCTGTTCGTGGTGTCGGTGCAGGGGCGGGCCTTGTGTGGCTTCGGTGGCCGATTGCTGCAGTCTCCTCTGCCCGGCGCTGGTGTCCTGGAGGGCGCCTGGGCTGGCTCTTGGGGGCGGTGAGCTTGTGGTGCGCTCTTCCTGCCCCTGTGGTGAGTACCGCGTAGCGGTTCAGTTTTCTTCTTCCGTGCCACGTTGGTTCCCTGGGTTTGTTGCTGGTGCTCGGGGTCCCGGCGTCCACAGGTCTCTCCCTGGGCTGGTTGGTTCCTGTTGGGGCCTTTCTGTGCTGGCTCGTGGCGCTCCCTGTCGGCGCTCCCTGTCCCTGCGTGCTGGGTTGGGGGCGTTGCGTGGTTTTCTGCGCTGTGTCTCTGCCTTGTTTTCCTCTACTGCGGGGGGTATCCTTCGGGGGCTTCCTCCACAGGTTATGGGTTCCCGGGCCTCCTGGCTTTCCACTTGCTCGGTGCTTGTTGATGGATGGCGTCTGAGCTGGGAGTTGGGGGATGGTCTCTGTGTGGTGGTGTTGGGCCTGTCCCCCTGGTAAGTACCACGTAGCGGTTTCTTTCTTCCCTGTGCTGTGCTCTGCTGCTGTGCTAGCCTGCGGCCTTGGCTCCCTGTTTCCCCCTGCTGGGGGTGTTCCGGGGCTGGGCGGGTGCTGTGGGCTTTCGCCCATGCGCCTGTGCACGCGTCTGCTCTTGTGGGCTCTTCTTTTTGGGCGAGTCCGGCCTGGTTCGTTGCCGCTGGCCTCTGGGCCTCCGGCCGTCCTGCCCTGCGTGCTTCTGTTCTCCCTGATCGGGCCTGGTTGGTGCCTGTTTGGGTGTCCGCCTGGGTTTGCCTGTTGCTCTGCCTTTCTGTTTCCTTCGGACGCCTGCTGCCTGTCCGCCCTGTTTGGTTCCTGCCCTCTCTTGTGGGTTCGGGCCTGGTGCGTGCCTGTCTGGGTGCCTGCCTGCGGCTTCCGGTGTTGGGCGCTCCTTGCGTCCTTCCGGGGGTGTTTGCTTGGCCTCTGCTCGGGTGCCTTGTTTCTTCCTGCCACCCTGTGCCTGTCGGGTGCTGTGGGCTTCGCAGTATGTGTTTTCCTGGCCTGCGGCCTTTCCTCCCTGCTGGCGCCTGGTCGTGTCTGCTCTCGCTCCTTGGGCGGGTTCTAGCCTGTCTGGTTGCCTGCCTGGGGCTTCCGGTTGCTGTGCGATCCTTGGTTCCTTCCGGGGCTGTTTGCTTGGCCCCTGCTCGGCTGTGGCTGGGTCGCTTCTTGCATCCTGCGTCGGGGCCCTTGGGGTTTCTGGCCTCCCTGTTTCTTAGGTTCCGTTGTTTTCCAGGGGGGGGGGCTGTTGTGCCCTTCCCCTGTCCTGGCGGGCCCTTGGCTTGGGTTGGCTGTTGGCTCCGGGGCTGTGCTGGTGGTGCCCCTGGTGGGCTTTCTGGCTGGCGTTGCTGTTACCTCTTGCCTGGTGCTGGGTTGTGTTGCGCTTGGTTGGCTGGTGGGGTTTGGTTTCCTGTTGTGGTTTCCTACTCCCCTCTTGTTTTTCTTTTTGTGGCTTGGTGCGCTTTGTGGGGTCCTTTGCCTCTCGCCTGCCGCTCCCTTTGCCGCCTGTCATGGCTGGGTGTCGTGGGTCTTCCTTGGCTTTTGCCTTGGGTGGCTCCTTGTTCCTCGGGTGCGCGGCTCCTGTGACCCGCCCTGTCTGCTGGTTCGGTCTGCTTTCCCTGCTCTCTGGGTGCAGGTCTGGGTGTCCTCCTCACCGTGCCTGGTCTTGGTCGTGGCCGGTGGGTGTGCTGTTGGGGCTGCCGGTTCTGTCTGCCCTGCGGTCTTTTCCCTGCCTGTTCTGGTTCCCCGCGGCTCTCGGTGCCTGTTTGTGTGTCCTCCTTGCCGTGCCTGGTCTTGTCCATGGCCGGTGGGTGTGTTGGTGGGGCGGCCGGTTTTGGGTCTGGTGTCAGCCTCCCCTGGTGTGTGGGCTGCATTGGGGCTTTCCCGCTCCTCCTTGTCGGCCGTGTGGTTCCGGCTGGCTTTGCCTCGGCTCTGGGGCTGTGCCTTTTCCCCTTGGGGCCTGTCTTTTGAGCTTGGGCCTTTTTTTCGCTCTGGTGCGGGGCTGGTTTTTGGCCTGTGGTGTCTGTGGTCCTTGCTCTTTTGTTGGCTCTGCGGTGCTTGGGTCGGCCGGTGTTCGGTCTTCCCTTTTTCTTTCCGCTCCCGCGCTCCTCAGTGGGTTGTGCTCCTTTGGATTCTCCGGGCGCCTCTCCTTTGGTTTTCGTGGTGCCTGGGGTGTTCCGGTGTGCTGTTGGGGCCTGGGCTTTGCCTCTGTTGGGTTTTGGCCTTGCTGTCCCTGTGTTTGGCCGCTCGTTTGCCTGTACATATGAGTCGCTGGTGCCTTCTCTGCTTGGGTGTGTCCGGCTTTTGGCTATGGGGCCCTTGATTGCTTCGGGGTCCCCTTTGGGTCCCTGCCTGGGTCCTTTCCTGGCCGTTCTTTCTCTGGTGCCTTGGCTCCTTGTTCTGTGGGGCTCTTTTCGGCCTCTTGGTGGCCGGTGGTTCTGTGCCTGGTGTTCCTGGGTCCTGGGCTGGTCTTCTGTCGTTTTCTGTGCTGCTCCTGTACGCCTGGCTGTTGCGCTGGGTCCGCTGTGTGGATTGGCTGGTGTGGGCTGCCGGGCTCCCTCTCTGTCTTCCTGCTGCTTCTCCTCTCTGGGTGGCCTGGCTATGGCTGGCTCCTGTGCCTTTCCCTGTGCCCCTTCTTGGTTGGGGGTTTTTGGGGTTGGGTCGGTTGGCCCTTTGCCTCTCCTTCTGGCCCCTGGGGGCGCCGTGTTGGTGGGCCTCCTGGCTGGCTGGCCTGTCGGTTTGGCCTGCTGGCTTCTTGGGTGTTTGTGGGGTCGCCTGCGGGGTTGGCCTCCCTGTTTGTCTCTCCTGTTTGGCCCTTCTGCGGCTTCTCTTGGGGGTCGCCTTGGGTGGTTCTTTGGTGCCCTCCTGGCCGGTGGGTCGGCTCCTGGTTGGTGGGGGTTCCTCCTTCCCGGTTCTGGGTTTGGTCTTCCCCGGTTCCGTGTTCGGCCCTCTGTTGTTGTCTCTCTTGGTTGTACCCTGGTCTTGTGCGGGGTCTGCTGCGCGTTGCGCTTTGGGGCTCTCCCTGACCTCTGTTGGGCGGGTTGCTGGGTTCGTGTCCCGGTGTCTCCTGCTTTCAGGGTGTGTGCCGCGGGCCTGGTCGGTTGGCCGGTCCCTGTGCCCCAGGTTCTTCTGCGGGTGTGGCGGCCTTTCTGCAGATCTCCGGTTTCTGTTGGGGTTGGCCGCTGGGCGTTCCTGCCCTGTGGCCTGGGCCTCCTGTGGGGTTTCTGTGCCTCTGGGTTCTCTGTTGCTGGTGTTGTCAGCTGTGGGGGGGGCGCCTTGCTTGTGTTCGCTGCCCCCTTTCTTCCTGGTTGTTCCTCTGGGTCGGTGCCTGCGTTCTTGTCGGGTTCCGTCCGCTTCGGTCTTTGCAGCTCCGCTGGTGGCTTCCCCTGGTGTGTTGGGGTTGGTCCTGTGGTTGGTCGTGTTTTTCCTTGGTCTCTTGCTTGGGCGTGCCACTTCGGTCTTGTCTTCCTTCCCCTCGACTTTTGGTGTGGTCGTTTGTGGGTTCGTGCGGCTGTGGGTCGCCTTCTTCCCTGTTCTGGGTGGTTTGTTCTCTGTCTTTGCCCCTGCTGTGTTCCTGTTGGCTGGTGGTGTTTTTGGGCCTTTGGCCGTGCCTCCCTGCTCGGCCTGCTCTCGTCTGCTCTCCGGAGTTCGGTCGGGTTGGCTTGGTTTGTCCCTAGTTGGGCGGCTGCCTGGTGGTGCCTTGTGCTGTGGGCTTCGCCCTTGGTGGTTTTCTCCCTGGTCGGTTGCCCTTCCTGGCTTGTTTGCACCATGGGGGCGCTTCCGCTTCTCCTCGGCCCCCTTCCCCTGGTCGTTTGGGGGTGGGGGGAGGGCGTTTGTTTCGGTCCCTCTGGGTGTTCCCTTGGGGCTTGGTTCTGGGTGCCGGGCCTCCTTCTGGCTTGCCCAGGGGTTCTTGTGCTCTTTCGCGGTTTTTCCTGTCATCCCCTGCTGGTTTTGAGGTTTCGGCTCTGTTGGCTTGGTTGGGGGCGTGGCTGGTTGTGTGCTCCTGCCTGCGTTTTCTTCTTTCTTGTGGGCTCCCTTTTGCTTCTGTTGGGTGCCGCTTTCGGTGTGGTGCCCCTGGCGTTGGTGGGGGTCCGGAAGGCCGGGTTGTTTGCTTTGGTATTCTCCACTTTGTATAGGAATGGGACGAGGACAGGAGGGACCGGGGGGTAATGCCCTATTACTTACCGGTAATCTTCATTACTCCTGGTCCCGGTTGTCCTCGTCCCATTCCATACGCCCCTCCCTCCCTCCCGAGTGGCCGGCCTTCCGGTTGTTGGCTTGGTGTTTTCAGGCTGCATGCTGGGCTGGTACCGCTTATGTACCCCCAGTGGGAGGGGGTGGGTTAGGTATCCCAGCATGCTCCTGTTCTTTTTTTTCTGTTGCGGAGATGGTCATCTCCACTTTGTAAAGGAATGGGACGAGGACAACGGGACCAGGAGTAATGAAGATTACCGGTAAGTAATAGGGCACTGTCGCATTAGGAGGCAGCACTGTGATCTTCTGCTTGGTGAGTGGAAGTTGAATATTTACAATTAACATTTGGCATGGAAAAGTTGAACAATTGGATTATATATGTGGTTATGAATGGTTGTCTGATAAAGTATCATATGCAAAAATATTGTGACACAAGAATATCAAGTCAAAAATATATTGTTTACATATTCTGTTGTAAGCTACCAAAATATCGGAAAAAAATTCTTGTGTAACAGAAGGTCTTCAAAAAATATAAATATCTAGAAATATACATATATATTGCATTATATGTAATTTATTTAATATACTAAACAACATACTATAATAAAAAATTCAATTAGTAATGTAAATTACTATATATATATAATCAATATTCACATAATTTAAAAACATATTAAACTTTTTAACAATAATTTGCAAATGTTAAACTAAAAAACGATATTTAAAACTTAGCTAAACAAATGAAATGAATATAAAACCAACAAAAATAAATTTGAAAAAAAATATGACATTCTTTAATAAAATATAAACATTAAACAAAAAATAAAGAATAATAACAATAACAATCCAGATTTATCAATAATAGAGAAAGTGTTGAACTTCAAAGGCATCAGTTTACTCAGATGTACTCTTCTAACTCTAATGTAAGAAAAAGGAGGACAAGTATTGAAATTTAGATTTCCTACTTCCACTCCAATCTAAGCAACAGTTGGGAAAGTGTTGGACTTAAGCGGGGTTAGATTTAATAGTCCCAATGCAATTTAGGCAAAAGCAAAGGAAGTGCTAGACTTTGGGGGTATTCATTTACCTAATCCCACTCTAATCTGAACAAAAGCAGGGAAAGTGTTGGACTTTGGAGGGGTGACATTTAATATTGTCACTCCAATGTGAACAAAAACAAGGCAAGAATTGGACTTTGGAGGGGTTAGATTTACTATTCCTACTCCAATATAGGCAAAAGCAAGGAAAGTGTTGAACTTTAAATTAGTTAGTGTTACTGTTGCCAATCTATTCTTAGCAACAGAGGGAGTCAGATTTGCCTTTCCCACTCCAATAAGTGTCGGAGTTTGAAGAGGTTAGATTTATTATTGCCACTCCAGTCTTTTCAACAGTAGGGAAAGTGTTGTACTTTGAATGAGTTAGATATGCCATTCCAATTCCTACACTTTAAAAAAACAATAAATACATAAGAAAGAAAATATAGAATAAAACAGTATTCTTTATAGATAAATAAAATGAAAAGTAATGGCAGTAAAACAAACTTCATATTATAAATTAATTAAAAAATATAAAGCAAATTAAAAGTGTTTAAAATAAATACACTTCCCTCTCTACTACCCAACAAACTACTTAGAAAAATTAAACAAATAATATTAAAACAAATAATAAATAAAAAAGTGTTTTGCCAAATTGTAGTATTAAGTACACTGATCAAAGAAATAACAGATACATAAAAACAACAAGTAATTAAAAAAGCAATTAGCCATTTAAATCATTTACATAATTAATTATCAATGAACAGTTTAATGAACATAAAAAATAATCCACAAAAAAAGATAATTTAATTAATAAATAATGTCTGACCCTAATCCTGTACAAATCCAACAACCCACTACTATAAAAATGGTTCATGAAATAAAAAAACTCACGCAAAATAAAAAGTGTGTGGGGTGGCAACATGGAGGGCGCAGTTGGGGTGAAGCATCACGCTGGGCAGGGAGGGAAGCAACACAGAGTGACAGGAAAAGTACACAACACAGGTGAGAGAGCAACATGGATTGCGGGAGAACACGCACATGGGCAAGAGAGAGAGCCCAACGTGGAATGGGGAGAAGCAAACCGGCAACAAAGCAATGTTGGGGAGATAGAAGGCACACAAGGACAAGCACAACACCGAAGGGGTGGGGACAGTGCCGTCTTAACGCATGGACAACCTGGACAGTTGGCCGGGGGCCCCTCGAGCATAGGGGCACCATACAGAAGAGAATTTAACACTAATTTTCCATTAAACATTTGTATTCCTTTGTGTGTGTTTGTTTAGGCAGGGCCCAGTGCCCTGCTTTGCCTGGGAGTCTATAATGCTGTTAAGACGGCCTGGGTGGGAGAGAAGCACACAAACAAGAGCAAATGGAGCACAGTGGAGGGGCAAAGAGAAGTACATGAGGGAGAGAGCAGGAAGGCATATGCACTCATGGAGTGCTTAACCAAAAAAAAAAAGACTGCCTGAGAAGTAAGCATTGGAAAGACGCACGTAATGAGGCCAGGCTTCAGTGGAGGGAGAAACACAAGAAGAGGAAGTAAACGACACACAACCAGTCTTCGAAGCAGGGTTGACTCTGTTCATCAGTTGCTCTATTAAAAGCATACCATGTACTCCAATGAACACTACGTCTTCATATTCCCACTACACAGCAATTAATCTGTAGAAGTTAATCACAAATGAATGTTATGCTAATATGAATCTGCCCAGTGAGCTCTCACAGCTGCATCCTTCTCAACATTCACATATTGATTTGCATGAAATAGGCCGACAGGTCAATACATAGCTATAGACAAGTATACTGGATACATAGATGCACTGTTTCATGTGAGGACAAGCTACTCAAGAGTAAACAAACTTCCATGAAAACAACAAGAGAGTAATGATTTGAAAATGGTTGTTTAAAAATGAGGATCTTTTAGGACAATAGAGAGCCCCTTTGAATGAAAGGGTGGCAGTGGTGAGGGTGGTTAGTGGTTAGGGAGACCTACCAAAAAGGTGATATAAGCGCCTTAGTGCACCATATCAGGCACTATAAGATTAACATTAACGGTTCGCTCACTTCTGAGTGAATTCCGTGACTGCTGAAGGGATCAGTGGATGACCTTTTGTCTACATGTCCGAATTCCAGTAAGGCAGTCAATTTATCATTTGTTGATGAAGCTATTAATAGGCATTAATACATCTGATAATATAAAAGTGGAAAAAGCACCAATAGCACATGTATAGAAAGAAACAAATGTTATGTTTTTAGAAGGTGCGCCAAACTAAACGAGCTATAATTACTATCACAAACACACAAACTGCAGCAGGTGCGCAAACTTGCTGAGCTAGCATTGGTTTTGTAACCTGTGACCTGTGGATTACACACAAGCGCACACACCTGTTGCAAGTGCACAAATTTGCCGAGTTGTCCTATACGTGATCTACACTGACATACAGATCTCCACAGCCGGCACATCAACCCAGTGAGCTGTCTGCCGGTACGCCTGACATAAAACCTAGCCTGTTAGTTTTGGGTGTTCAAGTGTGAGGAGAGGGTGGATAAGAATGCCTTTGTGTCACGCCTTGTTCCACCTGTTCTTCAGGAAGCCAAATGCAGATTTTAGAAAAATCATTAATGAATACTTTAGTTGGAACCATGTCTGATCGACGTGGGTTGAACTTCGCTGCTGTGTGTATTGACAGAAGGCAGACGTGGTATTTGCAAAAAAACTGTTTACTTAAGTCGTGTAGAGCTGCCTTGTCTGTGAGGACTTAATTGTGCGTGTGTGTTTCGCTCTGCATCTTTACTTCGTTTTAGGCTCTTGGAGGTGACCCAAGCAGAAGAATGAAAACCAGAGGCTGCAAAGGTCGATAGACAGGACGCAAGTTTATTTTAAATGAAAGCAGACCACAGGTGATGTTTTTAAAAGATGCAAGCACATCTACAACACTGTGTTCTGTGAACATTGCACGTTTGTGAAGTGTGTGCCGCTAATAACATTGAAGTACCGCGGCCGCACATGCATGCAAATTTAATTTTAAATAATTTACAACAATAGAACGGAGAGTGAACAAAAGGAAAAAGCTGACGGGATATGCAGTATGCCTGCGTTAAATCCGGGCTTACGGTACGGACTTATCAATCTCCTTACAGAGGAGGGACATTACAATTGTTAATGCCCACAGACATTTGGTTAGTCAAGTACGTATATTTAGAGCAATGAAGGACTCACCAGGGGAGTTTGCTTCTGCGGCTCAGAGAGCAGTTGACGAGGGCAAATTCAAGAATGTTCCTCATTTCCATGGTAGAAGTAACTCTGTTGCCCTTAATCAAAATCAGTTTTACCAAAGTCTGTCTGTAAATATCAATAAACGATGTGCCCCGGATTCTGAGAAAGAACTTATAGCCAGCTTCAGTGTGCTAGATGTAGGCAACTTGCCTTCTGGTGATGAATGCATTCTTTATGGTGAAACAGATATCCAGAAACTGTGTTCAGAGTTTCAGCTGCCAGCAAGAGATACTATCCAAGCTTTTAGACTTTTCAAAGATTTTGGTGGAAAGAAAACCCCTGAAGCATTAAAAAAGTTAGTAGTTTGCATGGAAACCCTGCCAGCAAGTAATGCGGATTGCGAGAGAGGTTTCAGCGCAATGAACTTAATTGCTAGTCCAACAAGGGCCTCTCTTCTTGTAGAGACCATTTCTTCATGCTTATGGGTAAAACTCAATGGTCCTCCATTTGAAACATTTGACGCAAAGCTGTTTGTAAAGAGTTGGCTGGCAAAAGGTAGAAGGTCTGCTGAAGAAAATTGTTGTGAGAAACCCCAGCAAAATAGACACAGTGAATATCTTCAAGGGTTTTGGGAAATCCTGCAATAGATTTCTAAGTAATGTAAATAGTTTTTACATGTTTTTTAAAGTGTTTGGTATTTTATGGCTTATACTTAATAAATATACCTTTTTGCCTATTTTAATATCCTTTGCTGGATGCGACTTCATGATTTTCTTAAGCACACAATGCTAGTTATCTTGATTTAGACCACGCCCCTACTCGGATAGGCCACACCCCTTTAAGAAATGTGCCACGCCCCTTTTAGAGCACCCCCAGTTTTTTTTCCCACTTAAAGCCCTGGGCGTACCTTCATGTTTTCAGTTGATGTATTTGTGGTGGGCAGAAGCAGCGACGGGCAACGGTGTATTTGTGTGGGAGGGCGGAAGCAGCGACGGGTGCAGGGCCACTATTTTAAAATAAAGTTACAACACTCAGCTCTGTAGTCCAGCCACCCACTGCTCGCCTCTCACAAGTTTCTGCAGAGCTCGGAAAAACTGATAATTTTGTTTTCTGGAGAGCGCACGTGTACACTGTGATAGGGAAACATCGCGGGTGAAGCACGGTCGCATGCAAATATAATTTTTAAAAAGCCTTTGGTAAATACTGGTGTAGTTTGATGTTCTGGTGCATTTGGGTTGAAGGGTGGGCAGACGCAATGACGGGTGCAAACCAACCATTTAAAAAAAAGTCACCACCTCCGTAGTGCAGCTCACCTACAGCAAACAGTTTTTGCTTGCCTCATCTTCTCACAAGTTTGATAAGCGGAAGAGTTTGTTTTCTGGATAGCGTTGAATGCGGGCAGTTCTCACACAAATATAATTAAAAATTAATACAATGCCTTTTATAAAGATGGGCGGAAACAGCGAGGGTTGATGTAAAAGAACATGAAAGCGGGCACCCTGCTCAAAGCGTGGCGCCCGTCCACATAAAAGTGAGTTTAAAAAAAAAACACGAGAGCACGAAATAAAAGATATAGGGGCACATGCATCAAGGTAGGCTTTATGCATTCCTTAATTGCGATTATTAAGGAATCGCAATTAAGGAATCGCAAAAGCCTATGCATGTAGGAATCGCTATAAAAATAGCGATTCCTAAACATTCCTTAATTGCGACTCGCAAATTGCGACTCGCAATGAAGGAATGCCGTCCCATTCATTCCTATGGGCCTACAGGCCCATAGGAATGAATTGAGATTGCATGCGTAATTTGCGAGTACCAGTAGGTACTCGCAAATTGCTCATGCAATTTCAAGGGTGCAAGGGTGTCAAAATGACACCCTGTTGCACCCCTGAAATTGTGATGTGCACCCATGTTGTGCACACACATGCCCCAAGGGCATGTGTGTGTGTAATCTAAAACTTTAAAAATGCATTTTAGTGCATTTTTCAAAGTTTTTGCAAATTACAGACAAGTTTGATTTGTCTGTAATTTGCGGTCCCAAATAGCGAAATCGCTATTTGAAAGTGCTTCTAGCATTGCATTTAAGGAATCGCAAATTGCGATTCCTTAAATGCAATCGCACTTAGGAATTCGCAAATAATTGCGAATTCTTAAATTGCGCATAGGAAACACTTTCATGCATCTCCAAAGGCCAATTTGCGGTCGCAAATGGCCGATTTTTGCGAATCGCACCGTTTGCGATCGCAAAAACCTTTGATGCATGTGCCCCATAGTCCCTAAAACAAACACATAAAGGCCTACAGCGTAAGTAAACTGTAGTTGGCCGGTGCTCCTTGCCAGAAAACGGAAATGATGCATCGGAGCACCAGCCAATAAGAAGCCCAGGACAGAAGAGCAACACAGAAGTGAACCAATGGCAAGCAGCAGGAAGCAGCAGGCGGGATTACCCTCCTGCATACTGATTACTGCAGGTCTTGCAGACAGCGCATGCACGCTGATGCTCGACCTAAAAATGACTAATTACATTTTACATTTTTTTAAATTGCATATTCAAAATTACAAATTATACTGATAAATATTAAAAATAATTATAATAATACTAATATTTCATTATAATAATGTAAAACTAACATATATTAAAGTAGACAATAGTATATAAAAAATAATTTAGAAAACAATATTATATACCTAGAAAATAATATCCTTGCCTATGTCTTTGTGTCCTAATTATATTTTTGAGATGATGATGATATTTTGACACAGTGATATGGTATTACAAAACTTTTTCTTTAATATTTTGGCAAAATACCCCATGAACTTGATTGACCACTGTACTGAAACTATTACAGGTCTTTGTTCAGTCAGTGTCCAGAAGCAATGACAAGTTACACTTTGAGTGCTGTTTGAACATGGTTTATTTTGGCACCATTGAGCACTAACACTGCAGTGTAATGCTATTGCATTCTGACTTTACCTTATATTTGACAGCAACCCACATATCCAATGTGCAAGAAATATTTGTGCAATGGAAGGAGCTCTGTCACAGCACTGCACTAATTTTGTCCATTCCAGGTGCACCCTCACTAGACTGCGAACAGTGAAAGGAAGAATTGGAGCATATCTTGATATCATAGTCAAGTGATGTTTTCCCTACTAGGAGAAAATCTGCACTTTTGAGGCATAATTTGAGTCCAGATAACAGGACCATCCATAAAAACATGCTATCTGAAGTGGTTAAGATTTGTCTAGGGGAATATGCCATAGTTAGCAAAACATTCAACAAAAGATTTAATATACGTGGAAATTTAGTTTTGAAAGACACAATGATTTTCAAAGTGTGCAATTACCTGGGAACCACGTGATGCCTATGTTGTGATGCTAAGACATCTATTAGCCACATGGAACTCTAGAGAAATCAAGAGCAAGAACACCAGCGATCTATCAGTACAGAAAATTAACATTAAACAGGTTCAGGAGAAGTTACTATCTACTGAGGACCCTACCCCGGAAAAAGCATTATAGATCTCTATAATCATTGAGTATGCCTCAGTGAACATGAAGGAATTGACTGTGCTAGCTCTTGGTGGTAATTATGCCAATGTTAAAAGTATGTGGAAGTCTAAGGAATATAGCAAAGATGTGAGAAGTGAAAGAAAGTCAAGTGATAGTAAGGTGGAGTTGTGTCATCGAAATGGTAGCAGGTCACGCCTTCGAAAATGCCAAGTCGCATATGGTGTGGTTGCGGATTTGTATTGAATGTAGGAGGAAGAGATATTCTGCACAGGTGTGCACAGCTAGTCGTGATAAAAGTGTCAATGTAAAGTGAAGGAATTAGGGGTGACTAAGGAGGAGGATGAGGGGTATATATTTGGAGTAAAGGAATGAATGCTATCTGTTAAACGGTGAATTATAGGGATACCATATTATTATTATTATTATTAAACTAAATTTATAAGGCGCTCAGCTACCCCAAAAGGTTTCCCGGTGCCACCCGGTAAGAGTAAGGAGTGGAAAGGGAATCAGAGATTGAACAGCCTTGAGGTCTATAGATTTTTACGGAATCTACCATATATGGTTTCCTCGCGTAGGGTCAGAGGCATGGAGTTCCACAAAGTGGGACCAAGATAAGAGAAAGAGCGGCTGCGCATACGCGACAATTTGAATTTGGGGATGGTGAACCTAAATTGATGGGTTGAACGTAAGAGCCGTGAAGGGTGGTACGGTTGTACCAACGATTGTAGATATGTTGGGGCCACACCCATTTTGATTTTATGCAAATAGCATAGTGCTTTGAATCTAATGCAATTTTCTATCTTTAGCCAGTGTAGTTCACGAAGATAGCCAGTGATTGAGGTAGTCCTAGATACGTTGCACAGCAGTCTAGCTGCCGCGTTCTGTACTACTTGTAGCCTCTGGATGATGGCCTTGTTAGATCCCAAGTAAAGAACATTGCCATAATCCAGCCTGGACGTGACCAGGGCATGTACCACCGTTTTCTGTGCGGCACGAGGTATCATCCATAAGATTTTTCTTAGCCATTTCAGGACAATGAAACAAGTGGCGGCTACCTTGGTGACTTGTTGCTTCATTGATAGTTGATTATCAATCACGAAACCCAGATTGCGGACTTGGTGAACTGGCAGGGGCAAAGTGCCCATTTCGGGCGGCCAGTGATGCAATCCCCAAAGGTCGTTTTTTTTCCCCAGAATCATTACCTCCGTCTTCTCTCCATTTAGCTTGAGCAGATTGTTCTGCATCCAAGACACAATTTTGCCCAAGCCTAACTGAAGGGCAGAGGGCTCAGAACCCTTAGATGAAGAGAGGGAGAAAATGATCTGGGTATCGTCGGCATATGAAAAAAGGGACTGCCCTGCTTCCTCGGCTACGTCCGCCAACGGCCGGACATAAACATTAAACAGCAGTGGGCTCAGCACCGAGCCCTGCGGTACACCATGAGGAAGGACATGAGATTTAGAGCTGGCCTCCGTAGAAAAGACCTCAAACGTATCATTGGTGAGAAAAGAACTAAGCCATTGTAGGGCAGAGCCCCCTAGGCCCAGGGACTTCAGGGCTTTCAGCATGGTAGCATGAGACACCGTATCAAAAGCGGCGCTGAGGTCCAACAGGACAAGAGCCGTCGTATCTCCCTCATCCAACCTGTGTCTCAGCATTTCAGTAACTCCAAGTAGCGCCGACTCCGTAGAAAAACCAGCTCTAAAACCCGATTGAGAAACATGAAGAAATTTGTGGGACTCAACAAAAGAAGTCAGCTGGGTATTAACTTGTTTCTCAAGGATTTTAGAGAAAGCCGGGAGCAGCGAGATGGGACGAAAATTAGCCAGGTTAGACATATCGGCATTGGCTTTCTTTAGGAGAGGGAGCACCATCACATGTTTCCATTCCAATGGAACTTGACCCTCCTGCAAGGAGGCATTCAGAAAGTTCATAATTATGGAAAGAATGGGAGCGTCAAGTTGTTTCAACACGGCGATGGGGAGTATATCACGGGGGGATCCAGATTTAATTTTAGACAAAAGGTAAGTAAGTGAACTAAAATCCAAAAGGGGGGAGGCTTCCAATTTAGAGGCAGTTGTACTGCCAATGATGGTCTCAAAGCTGTCCGCGCTGGTAGCATTGGAGGAGCAGTCAGAATTATCTAGAATGTTTTGTGGCTTTGTGCACGACAATGTAGAGTGTATTTTACTAACTTTGGGGCATATTATCAAGGCTCTATCGCCGCTTTAGCGGCACTTTTTGCCGCTAAAGCGGCGATATTTCTATCGCCCTATCAGCAAGCTGTCGCTAACAGGTGTTAGCGACAGCTTTTAGGCGATAGCGACTGGTTTGGGTGCCGCTTTGCATGTCAGCAATATTTATCGCTAATTACATGCAAAGGAGGCGTTCCCAACCTAACAGCGACTGAAAGCAGTCGCTAACATCGCTATCGCCTATTAGCAATAACCGCGAAGCGATAAAAAAACGCGCGCTAACCGCGATTAGCGCTGGTTTTTTAGTACTGGTAAAAACATGACTTAACAATATTAGTCAATGGGAGGTGGATTGTAAGGTTAAGTCCCCAGCATTAGCGCGGGGATTCTATCGCTGGATTTCTCGTGTTATTGCTGGGTTTCGCCGCTATCGCTGGATATTTTATTGCATTGGAGATAAACCTTGCTAATAGCATGTTATCTCCGCGGTAATATCCAGCGATAGCCGGCAATAGAAAAACGCGCGCTAAGCAAGCTTTGCGATAATTTTCGCAGGTTCTTGCTAATATGCCCCTCTGTCTACAAAAAATAGAGCAAGTTCTTCACATTGAGTACCAGTGAGAGCATGTGGAGTAGTCTGAGTTACCGATCCCGATAATTCCTTTACCACCTTAAAGAGGGTTTTGGAACAGTTTTGTGCTTGAGAGATTTTATCTGAGAAAAACTCGACTCGAGCAGCTCTGCAAAGAGTGTGATATTCGCTTAAGGCCTTTTTATATGTCACTTTAGCAGCTAACTGGTCCTCCACTGTCTTTCAAGGGTTTTACATTTGGATTTTTCAACCTTGAGTCTATCCGTGAACCAAGGTGCTAGTGGACGGTGATTGTTAAAACCTTTGTTGGTCACAGGGAGGCAGGTATTAAGAGCCCGTGAGATCCAGGTTTGCAAGGACCCGAGATCATTTATTAGTGGCACTCCTTCCTCAGCCCTACTGTCCATTAAAAGTTTATTCAGGGCTGAGACATCTAGTTTCGCCCAATTCCTGACCATACAGCAACTTAAGCAGTAATGAAGTAGTTCTGTGTGTAATGGAAATCACAATGCCTTATACGCCCCACATCATGTAGATAGTAATGTATTGTAAGGATTTTTCTATGGCAGGAAGAATGTGGAGGTACTTGGTGAATTAGAGGCAAAATTGGATTTTTGGGGCAATGAGGCTCAAGTACCATGTATATGGTAAAATGAGTGCCTGCCTTTTGGGATTGGATGAACCAGCCCTACTAAGTGCCACCCACTGCAGGTTAGACTAACACATGTCATTGCAGATCCCCACATCACCACACTGAAATGTACTGTCACACCTGTTTGATAGCTCTTCTCTCCTTCACGTTGGTTCAGGTGTTCTCAGCAAGGAATGCATCAGGGTGGGTGTGTGTGTCTGGGTGGAGGAGAGGTGAGGCACTCGCAGTGAGGTCACTCTTTGGTGGCTACAGGCGGGCTCTGGTTTCCCTGCCCTCTACTGTTGCATAACCATCAGAGTGGAATGTTCTTGCACAGTCATTTTTACAGTGATGAACAATAACTTATTTATAAATACCAACACTATAAGCTGCAGTAGGATAGCAGAGTGCTGCACTTAAAAAAGGAAGGCGTTGTTCTTTTGGGTGTGTGTAAATTTGAACATGAAGCCAGCCGCGTTTTGATTGATTGATTTTACAAGCACTCAGCAATTTCGACCTAATTAACTCCTTAAAGCAGCAAACCTTATGCTGCAGCCCTACCCCCTACACACACATCTGTATCGACTTAATGTGCAAGAAAATGTAGCCAGGTTGCATTCATATATGCCTCTTCCAGCCCGTTTTGCCATTTTAAGCCGCCAACAATTTTTAAGAGAGAAATTCCCAAAAGGCAATGTTGCTGTTGGCTACGAAAGCCACGAATAGATGAAGGTGTCACCAACCAGCACTGAAATCTCATTTCATAGGCATAACTGTTTTGCTCTATTCGTACTGGAGTAACATATAAAGTGTCACTCGTAAGGTATTTGAATGTCAGTTATAAACACACTGAAAACATGGAAGTGACGCACAGAAAAGGTCTGAAAACGTTGGCAGCCATAAACTGAACATTAGGGTTGATTCTGGCCGCCGCGTCGAGGCGCTATGCTGGAGAATAATGGAGGGAGGGAACCATGTGGTTGAAGAGCACTAAGGGCTAAAAAGTGGAAGGAGAAAGGGATACAGAAGTTCCCGAAAATTTTCAATGAAAGAGTTAGAAAATTAAAGGGCTTCTGATGGAGAATGATGTTAAAAGGCAATGCCAAGCCTTGTGTTAACAAAGTTTGCAAACTATCAGTTGTGTTGCAAGATGACTTAAAAAAGGACCTGTGAAAACTGTGAGAGTCACAGATAAATGAAGCGATGGAAAGCTCCAAGTGGTTGGTACCTGGTTGGGTTTGGCATGTAAATCAGATGGCATGCTTGGATGTAGGTGAAACTTGATCAATTTGAACCACAATATTTGGGTAGATCGGCAACCACTCCTGAAAATTGCTAAAATGTTGGTAACTGTGAAGGGAACTGTGGGTTTTTCAGCTTTAGATATGTCACCAGCTTATCATCAGGTGGAGCATCACTAGGTCTTCCTACTAGTGACATCACTTTCTGCGTCCTATGGGGGGCTCCTGTTATGAGGGGCGTGGCTAGCCAGCCAAACATGGCTGACGTGCATTGCTAGCGCTCTGTCTATGAACCTTCAATTATCCTGTCTAATACCTGCATCCCCCGCCATCCTAATGAAACCTGGGTGCAGGAACGATTCCGGACCTTGGTGGTCCACTGCTGTGATCGGAGCGGAGCCGCAGAGGATCGGGAAGTCGTGATTGTGAACCCCTCGGGGCCTAACGGCGAGGCCTCGTGGGCGGCAGAAAGCTGGGGCCTGCAAACGCGGCTTGGGGGACGCGAGATCGCGCCACACGGGGCTGCTGATGTGCGGTGTGCCCCCTGAACAGAAGGAGCTGACATAGAGGCCCCGGTGACCCCCCTGCACCACGAACTGTTGAAAAACAACAGCTGAACGGGGCGGCGGCCGGCTGCTGGGCGCGCTCGCCATACCTAGCTGAGCGCCACTGGGGAGGCCGCGCTGGGGTGCCTCTCCTACTGCGGCGGCCCTGTGTCCCTCGGACCCCATTCAGACCAGCGCCTGTGAGGAGAGTACTGAGCGGGGAAGCATCCTGTCAGCGGCAGCGGAGACTGTCGGCCCCAGCACAAGGAGGGTGGCTTCTCCCCGCCCCCCCTCCTCCATCTCACCCCATGATGTATGAGCGCCCGGACCGAGGTGTGGGGGGGCAGGGGAGGCCGCACGTACGCTTCGGATATAGGAGCGCCGCCACATGGTGCCACAGGGCGCCGGAGGGACGTGGAGCCGTCCCACGCCATCAAGAGCTGAACTGGTCCTAGGCCGCGCCCGCGTGGGAGCGGAGAGCGCGGCATCTCTCTAATCACCCGGTGAAGGAGGCAAACAGAGACAGGCCGGAACGACATAGCGAAGCCCTCATTGCACTGGCCTGCATCCATATAATTCCAGCGCTGTAAAGAAAGTGGGGTGATGCAAAACAAGTGAGCGCCAGGAGCTGCGGCCCCCTACCTGCAACAGTGGAAAGCGCTGTATTAGGCACATAGCCAGCGACCTCTTCCCGTGAGGGGGGCCCTCCCCCTCCTTTTCGCCTGACTGAAAGCGAGTGACTGGGCCGGAGTATAAAGGCTGTGGGAGACTGCGAAGCACTGTAAACGACAAGGAGGTGCAGATTTGCCCTGCACCGGGCCCGGGGCCGGATCGGGCCTAGGCCATAGCCACGCGGGGTGAGGTGCGAAGCTCCCTGTATTGAAACGTGCATGACATAGCAGGGAAGACAGTGGTGCTGCTGTTGAGTGGTAGGGCGCCTTCCCTACTGCAGCAGAAGCGCACCTACCTGTGCGTGGGAAGAGCAGTGTCTCCCCCTGGGAGAAGAGACGTGTGCGCACGAGACCAGCGGAGCTGCCGCTGGGGTCTGACAGAAAAGCACAGGCCCGCCCCGCAACGGACCCAGGGGCCGCGTCGGGCTTAGGCCGCAGTCGGGTGAAGGTGAAACGAGTGACTCTCCCAAGCTACCCTGAAATGGGCGAGACTTGGTACACTACTGGGGAACAAGCAACCCTGTAGCAACACCGCAGAGGTGATAGAGAATATTTGCAGATCTACCTTATCTTGAATGCAGAGGTCGGCTTAGGCCTGAATTGTGGGGCCTAGGGGCGACGGAGACGACTGAAGAGAGGTTGGCGAACACGAAGATTGAAGCTCACCCCACGTGCCCCAAAGCACAAGAGAAAACGGAATCATCAGGCAGTGATCTGAAACACCTATACAAAGGCGGACAAAACCGCAGCAAAGCTGCAAGGAAGCAAGGGCTTTACGAAGGCAGTCCTTGCTCCGGACACGGGGGTCGGACCGGGCCCAGGTCACGGGATAGTGAGACAGAGATGGCGGCTAAAAGACAGCGAGCGCATGAGAAGTAACAACTGCGTCCCCCCAAACAGTTACTTGCCTGCTGCCGCACATATGCAGTGAACCCGCAGACTGAGACTACTGCACCTGAGAAGCCGCGACCTGAGTGACTGATACTGTTTACATGAACTGACTGCAAATGCCGACAGCACAACAGTTAGCAATGGGTCACCTACGCACAACAGCCCAGCAGCCCAACCCACGCAATGTCACTTCAGATTGGGTGGCCACGGAAAGCGGCACCATCACAGAGGTGCCGCACGCAGCGCTCGCCACCAAGTTGGACTCAGTGCTGGCGGCAGTAGAGAAGACTGGAACTACACTAGACCAAACCCGCTCTTCGCTGGAGTCAAAAATCGATAAAGTCACCTCGGACTTCACCCTGCTGCGGGCCGATCACCATAAGCTGAGGGAAAAAGTGTGCCTGTAGGGGCAAACACTCACGGAGCTGAATCCCATCACGCAAAGTCACACCACAGCCTTACAAGACTTAATCGACCGTGTGCATGAGCTGGAGGACAAGGTGGAGGACGCAGAGGGGCGCTCGCGGCGAAATAATATTCACGTTGTGGGCCTGCCAGAAGGCGAAGAAGGGCGCAAATCTGAAGAATTCACTGAGCGCTGGATCAGTTCGCTGCTGTCAACTGGCGTACTGTCCCCCCAATTTGTAGTTGAGACAGCACACCGGGTCCCAGCTCAGAAACCCCCACCAGGAGCCCGTCCACGCCCATTCCTGTTTAAAGTTCTAAACTACAGGGACAGAGATACGATCCTACGGGAGACCCGCAAATTGGCAGACATTCAGATAGGCAACAACCAAGTTATGATATTTCTAGACTACACGGCACAAGTACAACGGCGCAGAAGCGCATATGCTGCAGTGAAGCGACAACTACGTGTGCTTGAACTCAACTACTCACTGCTATTCCCTGCCAGACTAAGGGTGGTTGCTAAAGGAGTGGCACGCTTCTTCGACTCGCCTGCAGAAGTCTGGGACTGGCTGGAGGAATCGGGAACATGAACGGGCCCCAGGCCACGCGAGGAAGAAGTACTGAAGAAGCCTAACAGAAGAAGACGACGTAAAGGCGGGAGCAATGGGCCTAGAACCGATGCTGTTGCGGCCTCCACTGCCCCCAGCTCAGAGCAGAGAAGAATGGAGAGACAGGAGGCAATACACATGGCTGCAACGCTGGGAGCCATGGCACAAAACTCCGACCGCCACCTGAGCCCATGCAGATCCTCAGACACCGCCGCCTCCACACCCTCCCCGAAGACTCCGAAGAATTTCAACTGCCAGAGGTCACGCCGCAGACGGCAGATGACATTATATGACTTTCTGTGGCCTGATGCAACCTACAAAACGCAACACACGCAAGTACTTGCCAGCCTCGCTAGATGTTGTGTAGTAGTTTACATGTTGTTTGCATATAGGCCTGCCTCCAAACAAGCAATAGCACCACCCTGTGCACAGCCGCGAGGGGTCCTTTCTGAACCCCACAATATAGGTCAGCTGAAGCGCGCACGTGTCCCACATGCAAAGGATTGGCTGGGGTGATACACAACTCAAACACGACACCGAGGGTCGCAACAACCCTAATTTGTCACGCGCCACATGCACCCATCCCAGACGTCAAACTGACACAGTTCTTGCCATAAGTTAGGAATCTTAGTTTGGACGAATGCCCAATTGGATCTCGCCCTTGACAGTTATGCACGGTTTAGTTCATACCCATGCCTTGTTACTAGCATTACTGAGTTGGAGTACATCTACACACATCATGAATCACAATGCCCTGCCCTCCCTGAGCTACCCTGACCAGCGTAAAGAAGTAACATGACACAGGTCAACATAGTTACATGGAACGTGCGTGGTATACATACGCCGGCGCGTAGATACTCATTCTATGCCTACTTGCAGCGCAGGGCTGCTGGTGTAGCGTTACTCCAAGAGACCCATATGTCCCACACAGAACTAGAATGACTGCGCAGCAGATGGAGAGGCCAAGTGTATGGCACACGCTATTCAGCCCATGCACTCGGCGTCCTCATCTGGGTGAGAGCCGGAATCCCGTTCGTAAGCAAGGACGTGCTAATTGACCCAGAAGGAAGGTACACGTTAGTTAGTGGGCAACTTAACGGACAACAGATAGTTATAGGTTCCATCTACGCCCTGAACGTCAGTCAATCATCCTTCCTAGACAGCCTAACAAAGATATTAACTAAATGGGTTGGGATCCCCTGGCTCCTTGGAGGAGATTTCAATTCTGTGCTTAACATAGTCCTGCAAAAAGAACGATTAATGGACAGAATGCAGAACAATGTCATACATTCACCCCAGTACAGAGATCTGGGCCTAAATCCATCGTTTTTTTGCTCACCATGCCATTCCAGTTTGGACCCAGCCATATGCAAATCAGTCTTGACCCTGCACCCAATGGGAACAGCCCAGCCCGAACTGCCAGGCCAGGTCCTCCCTGGACTGGAAACAAGCATCCTAGGACCGGTTTCGGGGTTTCACCCCTCTTCAGCCAGGATAGCTTGACTCCAGTGGCATGGAGAGCACGGGACCCACGTCTGGGCATACCCGTCCCACTCAGGGTGACAAATGCAAAAAGAACGATTGATGGACAGAATGCAGAATAATGTCATACATTCACCCCAGTACAGAGATCTGGGCCTAAATCCATCGTTTTTTTGCTCACCATGCCATTCCAGTTTGGACCCAGCCATATGCAAATCAGACTTGACCCTGCACCCAATGGGAACAGTCCAGCCCGAACTGCTAGGCCAGGTCCTCCCTGGACTGGAAACAAGCATCCTAGGACCGGTTTCGGGGTTTCACCCTCTTCAGCCAGGATAGCTTGACTCCAGTGGCATGGAGAGCACGGGACCCACGTCTGGGCATACCCGTCCCACTCAGGGTGACAAATGCAAAAGAACGATTGATGGACAGAATGCAGAATAATGTCATACATTCACCCCAGTACAGAGATCTGGGCCTAAATCCATAGTTTTTTTGCTCACCATGCCATTCCAGTTTGGACCCAGCCATATGCAAATCAGTCTTGACCCTGCACCCAATGGGAACAGTCCAGCCCGAACTGCCAGGCCAGGTCCTCCCTGGACTGGAAACAAGCATCCTAGGACCGGTTTCGGGGTTTCACCCCTCTTCAGCCAGGATAGCTTGACTCCAGTGGCATGGAGAGCACGGGACCCACGTCTGGGCATACCCGTCCCACTCAGGGTGACAAATGTAAAAAGAACGATTGATGGACAGAATGCAGAACAATGTCATACATTCACCCCAGTACAGAGATCTGGGCCTAAATCCATCGTTTTTTTGCTCACCATGCCATTCCAGTTTGGACCCAGCCATATGCAAATCAGTCTTGACCCTGCACCCAATGGGAACAGTCCAGCCCGAACTGCCAGGCCAGGTCCTCCCTGGACTGGAAACAAGCATCCTAGGACCGGTTTCAGGGTTTCACCCCTCTTCAGCCAGGATAGCTTGACTCCAGTGGCATGGAGAGCACGGGACCCACGTCTGGGCATACCCGTCCCACTCAGGGTGACAAATGCAAAAGAACGATTGATGGACAGAATGCAGAACAATGTCATACATTCACCCCAGTACAGAGATCTGGGCCTAAATCCATCGTTTTTTGCTCACCATGCCATTCCAGTTTGGACCCAGCCATATGCAAATCAGTCTTGACCCTGCACCCAATGGGAACAGTCCAGCCCGAACTGCCAGGCCAGGTCCTCCCTGGACTGGAAACAAGCATCCTAGGACCGGTTTCGGGGTTTCACCCTCTTCAGCCAGGATAGCTTGACTCCAGTGGCATGGAGAGCACGGGACCCACGTCTGGGCATACCCGTCCCACTCAGGGTTAAAGAACGATGGATTTAACCCAGATCTTTTGACTGGGGGAGAATGTTTGCATTGTCAGCATTCCGTCCATCATTTGTTTGCTGTAACACTTTTCGCCCTAAGTGGGATGGGTATGCCCAGACGTGGGTCCCTTGCTCACTGTGCCACTGGATTCAAGCTAGCCTGGCTGAAGACGGGTGACATACCCTGAAACCGGTCCCAGGATGCTTGTTTCTGGTCCAGGGAGGACCTTGCCTGGCAGTTCGGTCTGGACTGTTCCCATGGGGCACAGGGTCAAGACTGATTTGCATATGGCTGGGTCCAAACTGGGGTGGCGTAGTGGGCTAAAGAACGATGGATTTAACCCAGATCTTTTGACTGGGGGAGAATGTTTGCATTGTCAGCATTCCGTCCATCATTTGTTTGCTGTAACACTTTTCGCCCTAAGTGGGATGGGTATGCCCAGACGTGGGTCCCTTGCTCACTGTGCCACTGGATTCAAGCTAACCTGGCTGAAGAAGGGTGACATATCCTGAAACCGGTCCCAGGATGCTTGTTTCTGGTCCAGGGAGGACGTTGCCTGGCAGTTCGGTCTGGACTGTTCCCATGGGGCACAGGGTCAAGACTGATTTGCATATGGCTGGGTCCAAACTGGGGTGGCGTAGTGGGCAAAAGAACGATGGGTTTAACCCAGATCTTTTGACTGGGGGAGAATGTTTGCATTGTCAGCATTCCGTCCATCATTTGTTTGCTGTAACACTTTTCGCCCTAAGTGGGATGGGTATGCCCAGACGTGTGTCCCTTGCTCACTGTGCCACTGGATTCAAGCTAGCCTGGCTGAAGACGGGTGACATACCCTGAAACCGGTCCCAGGATGCTTGTTTCTGGTCCAGGGAGGACTTTGCCTGGCAGTTCGGTCTGGACTGTTCCCATGGGGCACAGGGTCAAGACTGATTTGCATATGGCTGGGTCCAACTGTGGTGGCGTAGTGGGCAAAAGAACGATGGATTTAACCCAGATCTTTTGACTGGGGAAGAATGTTTGCATTGTCAGCATTCCGTCCATCATTTGTTTGCTGTAACACTTAAAATAGACCTGGACAGGTCGTTTCCGCCCCTGACCAGAACAACAGTGGCGTCCAATGCACAGGCCCTCGCAGACTGGCTAACGCACTGGACACTCTTGGACATATGGCGCACCATTAACCCTGACACCCAGGTCTACTCATACTATTCAGCGGTGCGCAGACTGCACGTACGCCTAGACCATATGGTAGGCTCCCCTGCGTTGCTCCCCATGGTCAACCAGATAGAGTATCTAAGCAGGACACATTCTGACCACAACCCTCAAATACTGCAACTTGTCTGGGAACCTGAACGCCCCCCTGCCCCCACATGGAGACTCCAAACGGCAGCATTAGAAGACCCAGCATTTCGCTCGACGTTAGGGTCAGCACTACTCGAATATTTTGAAGTTAATGAAAACACAGCAGGGGACGCACAAGTGGAGTGGTAAGCCTTTAAAGTTACAACAAGAGGTCATTGTATGGGTGCGACCTGGAGCATACGTAAGCAGCTAGACTCTAGCCTAAGCAAAATAGAAATGCAGCTATTGCGATATGAAACGGACGGGGAAGAAGGGGGAAAAGATGTGCGTGACCTAGAGACGCTGCGCACAGAACACACTGAACTCCTAGAACGCCTTCGTTGCCACAACTATGCTGCGCACATGGCCCAAGCTCACGCCACCGCTGATCGGGCGGGCCGACTTCTGGCCTGGCTAATTCGTCAGGAACATGCCCATAAATCGATAGGCACATTGCAAACTAGCACAGGGCTCCTAGTACATACACAGTGTGACATTCATGCAGCTATGACACAACACTACAGTCAACTGTACCAATCCCAAAGCTGCTGCTACTCACACACCCTAGCAACCGTCTTAGACCAAATACACCTGCCTGAAGTAACACCGGCACATAATGAAATATTGAGCGAGCCGATCTCACTGGAGGAAATCCGGGAAGCAATATCGTCCTTGGCCACAGGGAAGACTCCGGGGCCTGATGGGCTCCCGGCGGAATACTATAAGGCGTATAGTGCATCACTAGTGCTGCGACTTCACGCCCTCTATGCAGCTGCTGTAGAAGCGGAGCAGCTCGCTCCTATGATGCGCGAGGCTCATTTGATATCACTGGCCAAGCCTGATAGGGACCCAACAGACATGAATTCCTATAGACCCCTTGCCCTACTCAACACCGATTATAAACTGTTAGCAAAAGTCTTTGTAGACAGATTGGCGCAAGTTGTTCCAACTCTGGTCCACTCGGACCATAACGGATTTGTGCCATCCCAAAACACCTCACTCCATCTACGTCGCTTTTTTCGAGTTGCAGCCTATTCCGCATGCGCATGGCCGAGAGCGGGCTGCCTCATACTTGATCTCGAAAAAGCCTTTGATTCTCTCGAGTGGTAATACATGTTCGCCACTCTTGAAAAATACAAACTAGATCCCTCTTTCCTGCACCTGACCCGCCTACTTTACACAAATCCAGTGGTAAGGGTTAAAACGGGACCATACATATCAGACATGGTCCCAGTGCGAAGAGGGACGCGGCAGGGCTGCCCACTGTCCCCCCTCCTCTTCGCGCTTGCGATGAAGCCACTCGCAGAATCAATAGGGTCATGCCTGCATGATGGCATCCCGTTAGGAGATGGCACACACACAGTGTAATTGTATGCCGATGATCTACTGGTCTATCTCAGGGACACAGCTGATGTACCGGAACAACTGGCACAGATCCTCCGAGAATTTGCGGCCATATCAGGACTGAAAGTAAACGTCAGCAAATCTAAGCTATACGCCTTTGGTGAAGGGAATCACAACCCAGGGCTTGTGGTCAATGGCGAGAGGGTGCAGTGGATTGAGGGCACATTCCGCTACTTAGGTATACGAGTATATCGCCAACCGCTGGATCTCTTTGACGGTAACCTAGGCAAGGCATTAACTGCCATCAGATCCCAGATGCGAGTCTGGAGCACGCTCCCACTCGCTGTCACAGGCAGAGTGGCACTGGTAAAGATGGTGGCTTTGCCAAGGTTTTTGTACTATTTTTCCAACCTGCCTATCTATATACCCACCTCCTTTTTCACCACTCTAGAGAAGATAGCCAGGGACTTCATATGGGGCCCCAGTCGGCACAGGGTAAAGAAGCTATATCTACCTGTGGACCAGGGAGGCCTAGCAGCACCCTGTTTCGAGCACTACTACCTGGCAGCCCAACTTCAGTGGATTGCCAGGTGGATGGCAGATCGTCAGCGAGGCGACACGGTGACCATGCGGCCGCCATATACACTGCCCCAGCTCCTCAAGCTTTTCCACCCTGTTGCGCGAACACGACCCCCGGAGCCCCTGATGTTGAATGTCGCATACAAATGCTATCGAAGAAGCCTCTACATAACCCGAAACATAACGCCCTACGCCCCTGCACTCCCTTTAGAAGGCACTCCTAGGGGCCAGGCAGTATTTGCATCTGCTGAGCTGCAACACTGGCACGAGGCAGGAACTCAGACTTTAGGTGACTTATATCACGATGCTCGCTCGTTCCGTATGCAACATTAATAGAAACTGAAGGGCTTCCTGCAGGGCAATTCCTTCTACATAGATCATTGATGGCCACGCTAGCGGTGAAATGGGGCGTCCTCCCCACCGAACCACAGACGCATCTCACTGTGCAATACTTGCACGTCATGGGTCAAGGTAGACACCTTATGCGGTGGTTCACAGCCTAACTGAGACAGCATGCCGCGATAAGCCTAGACCCCCTTCGGCACAAATGGGAGCACGACCTGGGCCGGCAATTCTCAGACAAAGAATGGGCGCAAGTACTGGCCAGCCCAGGACAGATCCCCAGAAATATGAGATTCAGACAAATACAGTATTATATCACGCAGAGAGCGTATTTCACACCTGCTAAAATCAACAGATATTTTCACTGTACCAACTCTGCTTGCCCCAGATGTGCCGTCCCAGATGCTGATCTCGTGCACATGCTATGGAGTTGCACCAGCCTCAGCGCATATTGGAGGGCAGTGGCGGATGTACTTCGCACCTGCACTGAGAGAGACATACCCTTTGACTGGCCGGCATACCTGCTACATAAATTCAGTAGAACACCAAGCACTAAGGTAACCTCCAGGTTTTTAGACCTAGGCATTGTGACGGCCAAAAGATTGATCATGAAAAAGTGGAAGGCGCCCGACCCCCCACATATAAATGCATGGAGACGCTCCACGCTCGCATGGGCTAGAGCAGAGAGTATAGTGATCTGACGTGAAGAAACCATGGGACTTAGGAAAACACCCACATCCGCAAACTGGGATGCAATTCTGACAGCACTACAACAGAGCACAGACCAGCCAGACTAGGCCCTGAAAGCGCATGATCCATCTAAGCGATGCCGTGCATGCGTACTGTACCTCCAAGTCACCCAAAGACACTTGACCTGTTGTCACCAACTGCACGACGACGCCCGGGGCATGCATACATTAGGGGGCAGCTGACAGAGCAGCAGGTGTAGGCACAATAGACTACGCACGTACGCACACGCGCACGCGAACAGATTCATGGGATACTCCAACTCAACCCCAAGTTCCGCCCACCCCCTTTTTGTATAACAAGCTCGCTGCCTCAGACAGGCACAATGAGTCTAGACAAGTGAAACTTAAAAGCGTCTGCATGTAGCCGTGCCCACTGTATACGTATATGTGATGTTGTAATTACTGCTAATGAAATGCTGTAACAAGGCTGATGCTACTGAATCCTACAATACAATGTGCTACTAGTTGATGTTACAAATGGAAAACCTAATAAAAATATATTTTAAAAAAAGAATTAAAATGGGGGGCTCCTGTTATACAAGAATGCCCTTTAGGTTGGCATCAGAATGAAAAAGTCACCTCTTCAACTTTACATTTATTAAATACTTCTATTCACTTTTGCTTTGTTTGTCCTATATTGTTTCCCCGTTATGCTTATCACCAATGTAGATATATGTAAAAAAACGAATATAATATACCCTATATTACTCTCGACATGTATGTAATGCTCATCGTTCCCATGTCTCAAAGGCCGAACTATATAAATTCCATAAATAAAAGTACATTAAAAACATAGATGAAGTCTTTCTGTGTGTAATTGCGAATGATGCTGTGTTTCAAAGGACGATGAATGTAATGTTCAACCATGTGTAGGGTTATATATTTTCAGGACAATTGTCTGGTATTTTAGGTAGACAAGAGTCAACATTATGAGATATTGATGATGGCGTTAAACATTTTGAGTGTGGGTGACATGTCTGTTAAGAATGAAAATTTTAAATGAGCAGTTTTTAGTGTGGGGTATATCGGGTACCTTGTTTCTAGTGACAGAGTAGAAACTAAGGAAAGTTTGACCTGGGCATTAGAGTAAGCACCTTAGCTGATGAACAAAGTTCAGTTGAGATTTTTCTCTCTCTGCTGGAGTATTATGCCTGTTATGTACACCATTTGTACCATTTTGGTAGCAATACTGCCCAGATGTGTAATTTGCTGAGAAAAAATGAAAGGTTCTTCTGTAGTGAGGACTGATTGACAGTGCTTGTGCAGCTAAAGGAAAGTATTGTGGGAGCCAGACCACTGGAACAATTTGACACTCATGACAACTCCATCCGAATGAGAGATGCTAATGCAAGTGGATTCACAACTATATTGTTGCAGAAGAGGAATGGTCATGAGTAGGTGGTGGCTTTTCAATCATGGCCTTTAAGAGTGCCTGAGTCATACTATTCTGTAGCCTTAGCTTGCTGGTCAGGGGTACATCACCATATAATATATATCTGGGGCATTCATTGTTATTTTGAACCAATAACAAACCCATTGGTGGCTATCTTTAGCACCTCACCAAAGGTGGTGGAAATTCCATACCCAGAATCACTAACTACCAATATAGATTGCAAGAATATCAATACAGGATTGAATATGTGATACGTTTGAACAATGTGATGACAGATTGCTTGTCTTGCTTGCCGGTAACTAGTTGATTACGGCATGAGTGTGAGAATGATGGGCACTCTTGTGTAGTGAGTATGGTGGAGGAGGTGTTAAAAGGTGCTTTGATCGAAGGAGAATGAAAGTGGAGTGTGGAAGAGGATCTAGGTTTGGTAAAGGTGAGGGAGCACAACAAGAAGGGTTGTCCGAGTAGAGGACTTGGTATGGAGGAGGGTAACTACAAGCACTTGGTGGATAAAGTGAAATAACATGATGTGTGTATATTGAGTGACAAGTCACACACCATGTATTCCAGTTCTTTAAAATTGGTTGAAGTCCCTTCTGAGGCAGCTGGCATAAAATATTGTGGGTTTAGTTCATTTATTTTGTTATATATTTAAGCATGTGTTAGTGATGATGCAATTTACATCATAATAACCTTAGAGCAGGTTTGTGGATAGTGTGTTTAGCAAACGTGTGTCGTTTGAAGGATCTGTTTAAGACAGAGGGATTTCCAGAGGGAGCTATTGACGGATAATGGCACCCATCTTGCATCAGTTGAAATGGAAAACTATCAAGAATTGGGTGGTATAAGGTACATTAGATCTTCCTTGTACCACCTTACGAATAATGGCCTAGTAGAACGTTATAATCATGTAATGAAGCATTTTGCATGTGTAAGTTATCCTGGGTCTTGTAAAGAGCTTTGTGCATTGGGTCCAGAGTGATCAGCGAGGGTAAAATATATTTCATCTAAATTGAGAGGAGCTATTTTGTGTAGAAATCCTGTGGCAGAAAATCCTTCAATACATATCACTGGTGGAAGAATGTCTGCCACCAAATGTGGGTATTGAGAATGTACTGCCACCAAGATCAGACTGGCCTATAGTGAAACCAGGCAGTGCTAAGCAGCTGGTCTGGTAGGTCAGGCTGTGGGCTGGTTTTATGGTCCGGTTTTTCTTGTTGATTTCCCTGATATTACCAAAGATATTGCCTGTAGCAAGTGCAAATGCATGTATTCTTCCCCCTTGCAAAATGAATCACTGACAGAATATCGACTACAGAAATATCGACGACAAAAATATCGGAGCCGAAATATCGATGTCCAGAATATCGAAGTCCTATCTACATTATAGTAAGTACAAAAATATCGAAACAAAAATATCGTAAAAAATATCGTTGTTAAAAATATCGTTTTTTTTAAATGTCTAAAAAATTATGTAAAATAAAGTAAATAATAAATATAATTAGAAAAACAGTTAGAATTATTAGAAAATGTTTAAAATTATAAATAATACATATAATTTTAATAAAAATTAAACATACATATATATATATATAAAATATAATATATACATTTACTTTATAATATTAAAAAATAAATATTATAATAAATTATAAAATGTTAGAAACATATTAAAAATTATAAATACATATATATACATATACCAGTAAATATAAAATAAAAATACAATATTTATATAATAATTTTAAAAAATTAAATACTTTTAATCTTTTACAATTACATTTCACTCTACATTAACAGGAACAGTAGAGAAAAAATTGGATAGCGGAGAAGATAAAATTGCTATTCCCAATCCAGGGAGTGCAACAGTAGGGAAAGTGTTGGATAGCGGATGGGAATAATTTTCTATTCCCACTCCACAAAATGCAACAGTAGGGAAAGTGTTGGATAGCGGATGGGAATAATTTTCTATTCCCACTCCACAAAATGCAACAGTAAGGAAAGTGTTGGATAGCGGAGGGGAATAATTTACTATTCCCACTCCAGCAAATAAAACAGTAGGGAAAGTGTTGGATAGCATATATGAATAATTTACTATTCCCACTTCAGGGAGTGCAACATTAAGAAAAGTGTTGGATAGCGAAGAGGTAAAAATTACTATTCCCACTCCAGTGAGTGCAACAGTAGGAAAGTGTTGGATAGTGTAGGGGTTAAAATTACTATTCCCACTCCAGAGAGTGCAACAGTAGGGAAAGTGTTAGATAGCGTAGGGGTAAAAATTACTATTCCCACTCCAATAAGTGCAACAGTAGGGAAAGTGTTGGATAGCGTAGGGGTAAAAATTACTATTCCCACTCCAGACAGTGCAACAGTAGTGAAAATGTTGGATATCGTAGGGGTAAAAATTACTATTCCCACTCCAATAAGTGCAACAGTAGGGAAAGTGTTGGATAGCGTAGGGCTAAATATTACTATTCCCACTCCAGATACTGCAACAATAGGGAAAGTGTTGGATAGCGAAGGGGTTAAAATTACTATTCCCACTCCAGAGAGTGAAACAGTAGGGAAAGTGTTGGATAGCGTAGGGGTAAAAATTACTATTCCAACTCCAGAGAGTGCAACAGTAGGGAAAGTGTTGGATAGTGTATGGGTAAAAATTACTATTCCCACTCCACAGATTGCAACAGTAGGGAAAGTGTTGGATAGCAGAGAGTTAAAATTAACATGATTATCAATTTAATATTATTTTTAATTAAATAAACAATTAATAAATAATTAACAATATAATAATGATCAATACCAATAAATAAAAATTAATAATTACTTTATTATATTTAAATTACTTCCCACCCTATTCCCCTATTAACCCACAACCCACTCCTAAAATAAATTAACACAATTAATATAATAATCAATTAATCAATTAATAATTAATTAATAAATTAATTATCAATACCAATAAATACAAATTAATAATTACTTTCTTATAATAAATTACGTCCCACCCTATTCCCCTATTAACCCACAACCCACTCCTAAAATAAATTAACACAATTAATATAATAATCAATTAATCAATTAATAAAAATTAATTACCAATTAATTAATTAACAATAAATTAATTATCAATACCAATAAATAAAAATTAATAATTACTTTATTATAATTAAATTACTTCCCACCCTATTCCCCTATTAACCCACAACCCGCACCTAAATTAAATTAACACAATTAATATAATAATCAATTAATCAAAATTAATTACCAATTAATAATTAATTAACAATAAATTAATTATCAATAACAATAAATAAAAATTAACAATTATTTATTATAATTAATTTACCTCCCACCCTATTCCCCTATAAACCCACAACCCACTCCTAAAAAAATTAACACAATTAATATAATTATCAATTAATCAATTAATAAAACTTAATTACCAATTAATAATTAATTAACAATAAATTAATTATCAATACTAATAAATAAAAATTAATAATTACTTTATTATAATAAATTACTTCCCACCCTATTCCCCTATAAACCCACAACCCGCTACAGAACTAAAACGCAAAATGTAATTAATATTTTCTAAACATTATTTAATTTACTATAATTAAATTACTTCCCACCCTATTCCCCTATAAACCCACAACCCGCTACAGTACTAAAACGCAAAATTTTCTTTTAAAAAAATTACTAACTTCTAAAAATGTAATACATATATTTAAAAAAAAATACAATACTTAACAAAAAATATAAAACACATACATATAAAATACATACTAAAATACATAACACTAATATAAACATTGATATTATTAACAACGATATTTTTGCAAACGATATTACTGACTTCGATATTAACAAAAACGATATTTCTTACCTTTAGGTCGATATTCTGGTCACCGATATTCTTGATGTCGATATTCTGTCCCTTCGATATTTCCAACTCGATATTTCTGTAGTTCGAAAAAAAACCTCGATATTATGTCTGTGCACCTTGCAAAATACCTATACAACATGTCTTTACAAGTTCAAAAGCACCCTATTTGCAAATGTGGACCATATTTTACCTATCTGATTTGCTAAGCTAGGCCACTTTTATTTTGTTGCCCAGCCCTCTTTTCTGTACCAATCCTACTCCGACTGCCAAAATGCGGTAAATTCTCACAGCCCACATATCTGGTCTCCAAACAGTTCTGAGGTTGGGAGAAAGTTCAGAGCATGTTAGTGACACCACATTTGACTTGCTATATCCTCTATCATTTCCATGGTCAATAATCATGAACTGAACAAATTCACACAGACATGGTTGCAGAGCAGGTACTCTAAAGTGACTGACAGATCTGTCACCATGTGTGGTAAAGTTACCGCCGCACTTCACCTGAATCCATGGTAGAGTCGCCGGAAATTTATCTGATGGCTTGTCGCCAGCTAGAGTGCAATTAGCAGGCAATAACACAACCAGAGGTGCGGATAGGTCTACTACCTTTTAAATGGATTCCCGACTGCTGTCCTCATCTGAACTAAGACCAGAATATCCCTGAAAGCATGGAACCTTGGGGGATATTCACAAGGACTTATCTCCGAGTTATCGCCAACTTAACGCAACAAGACTGGTGACAGATTTAACACCCCATTTACAAGCGGGTGAAAACTGCAGACAACGCAAGTATTCCCACGATAACTGCCTCAACATTTACCTCCATGGGTGACACAACCAAATTACCCTAATGAGATGCAGAGTAGGCGTTCCCGTGCAAAAACACACCAAAACACCACTACACCACTTTCACAACAAACTGCCAGATCTGCGATGCGAACCAAAAACAGGCGATAAGCCGCGGTAGCAGCAGGGATTTAACACCTGCCTTTTGCTGCTGTTAAGCAGGACGACTACCTGCAGCATGAAAGGGAGCCCAGCCCAGAGCCACATCGGAAGACCCACAGATGCCATGGAGCCAATGATCATGCAGCTCGGAGACCCATGAGGCACACAACACCCACCGCCACCACCCCCAGGGCCGCCACCACCCCCAGGACCTGTCCCCCCCCCGGGAACACCACAGAGGCAGCGTACACAAAGACAGCGGACCCACCTGAAACGCACCTGCCGCCCAGACCCAACGCCAGAAGAGGACATTGCCCACCACAGGCCCAAAAGGACAACCAACCCCAGCATCCTGACCCACATCGCCCACCGGCTGACGGTACCAACCCAGCGGACAACCAACATCCCTCCGCAGACAAAGCTGCCGGCTGAGCAGCACATGTCGGCCTCTGGTACCATCCAACACACAACTGCCAGAGTCGGAGGAGTCACACAGCCAGCCCCATCCAAGCTCATCACACCTGACCTGGATGCCAACATCAGCCTGGTACCCCAGCCCCTCCACTTCACCCACACTGCGCAGGAGCATCTGGAGACCAAGCAAGGCCCCTACGCCATAGCTGGATTCCCTCACGTGTCAGGGCCAACTGCACACATGTACTCCTCGTGCCCCCTGCCAACACTGCACACAACTACTGTTGTAGGGATTCTGCACATACACAGAGCTATGCACAGGATAATAGGACCTTGGAGTATAGTGGTGAGCCAACCATACACCTTAGTACCCACAATCCCAACCCGACTAGCTTTAGCGTCTCATTAGCAGATACTACCAATGATTAGACAACCCAGAACACGGTATCTCTCTCAGGACTCGCAGGAGCAAGAACACTCTTTCATCACTCACTCATACCTGTCCACAACGTGCGTAATAAGAGACACTGTATAGTTTAAAATGTTTATTTCAACTACCGTGCTCTAAGATACAGTACACGTGCCAGTACTATCAGCATAATGCATAATGATAAAATAATAAGCATAGTTACAATTCCATAGAATACAAACGGGGAAACCATTTCATAAAGCAGTGGATATAGGGCTAAATGACCATACCACCCTCCCCGTGCTATTAGCTAGTTTATTATAAAAACAGAAGACCTCTGGGCATTGTCAGGCGGACCCTCATACCTCAATATCTAGATGCAAGGTTTACATCATCAGACAAGCACAGCTCTTCTCCCTGGAAAGGTTTTTCTCCAAGTGCCTCTAACAGTGAAATCACAATATTAAAAGCACACAAATTTCTCCAATGCAGCTGTACTTAGTGTTATGTCTAAGTGCGAGGGACTGGCCAAATCAGCAAGAACAAGGGACGTTGTTTTTTCGACCTTGTACATGTTGTGCAGACGTAACCCACAGGGAACAGGAGAAAAGGTGAAAGGCAGAAATGCAGACAGTTCTAAAATAGCCGGGCAGAAGCAGAGGCTGGAAAAACAAGGACACAAAGTAACGTGCGCAAAAAAGGCATCATGGCAGTCAGGCCTAAGCCAACATAGCAAGGCAGACCATGAGGCCACAAACCACATGACACCCTCCCCTGGTCAGTCCAGTGGCGAAGACATAGGACGAAGACAGAGTTCAAGTTGACTGAGCAGAACAGAAACGTCTGCTTTGGAATAGTCCCCATGAAGGACAATGAATGGGAGAGGGAAAAAATTTGCAGAATAAAAAAGTCCAGTGAGGCAGGTCGCTGAAAGCGAAGGCCCCCCTTAATCCAACAGAGTGTAAGTGCAGAAAAACGCCACACCTTCCAAGAGGACATCGTTGGAATCATCAGAAAAAAGCGACGCCATCCAGTCCAATAAATCAAAACTGCAGTCATGTTCCTCGCAAGAGGGAGCAGCGAACAGCATTGCGGGACAACTTGCGTGATACTCAATATAACTTTGTTGTAGGAGATTCTGAGCAGCCGCCCAGATATCCCATTGTGCCAAAATTCCAAGTGCAGCCGCACGCTCCATGTAGCCAGCACCGGAACAGTCCCGCTTATGGGCCTCTAAGGGACCCATCAACTGGACAAAATCCGGGCGAGACAGAGACGTATTGGAGAGGCAATAATCCAAGGACCATGAGAAAGGACATAGGATGCAAGACATCACAGGTTGCACGCAAGTGAAATACGCAAAGCGAAAAGAAAGTCTGTATGACACACTGAGCGTCGCCAATGGCAGAACACCGAAGCCGGCGAGGATGCGTTCACGGAGCATCTGGAGTCGACCGGGGTCGAGAAGGGCCCAGGGAAGTGCAGCCATTGCGTAGTAAACAGACCAAAAGCAATATACCAGCCGCTAAGGCGAGGATCAACGGAAAGCCGCCAAAGACGCTGGAAAAAATGGAATGAATAAAAGCCGGTATTACACCAAAGATAGTTTGAAAGGAGGTAACAAGGCCAGAGTCCACAACTTTAAAAAAGTGCACCAGACCTTCGGTGCGTGATGCATTAAAAACACGGTGAATCAGCTCACCGAAATGTTGTGGGAGGTTTGTGTTAAAAAAGGCCTGTATTTCACTGTGGGTACTAGCCACCTGGAGGATGAATGTCTCCCGGGCGGATGTGAGCATAACCTCCTGGTTCAATAATAGCGCCTTTATTCTGCTCAATTTATTGAAATCCGCCTTCAAAGTAGGAATGGAAGGCCAAATGGAACAATCTATGATGTCGTGCGGGGGAGGAAAAAGCACATTTTTGCAGCAGACAACCCTGTGGGAAACTGTTACAATATAGGGTATGCCGGCCAGCATGCCACAGCAGTCCTGATTATTCAGAAGCAGATAGCTACCATTTGCAAGCACAGTGAAAGTAGGAGATATAGCAGGAGCAGGAATTCCCTTTAAAACACAAGCAAGATTCGGAGCCGAAACGTTACAAGCTCCGTGCAATTTAATGTTTTTGCAAATAAGGGAATGACCCAGAGTAGAATCACATGACTCTCCTGTGAGAAAAACTTCCTTGCCGTCCCTAAGGCATCTATAAAGGAAAGGCAGGGACCAAAGTTCATGCAAGAAGGCGCTGCCTAAAGGCTGAAAACGGCCAACAGGATAATGTTTCATGCAGGAACTGAACTCAAATAAAGAGAAAGGCAAAGCGATAACCCCGTGTACTAGCCACACTGCAGAATCCAATTCCGCTACAGAGAATGGTAAGGGCTCTATTTTCTCGATATGTAACAGAGTGTATGTTGCATCTTTCATGGACATGAACTGCTGCTTTTCAGTTAAATTAAAAGGTAAAAATAAGGCAGAGGTGTTTAAAAAATGCCAAGGAACTTTACCCATTTTAAGCGTTTGCAAACTGCATCACTGAACGCAATTGATTTTGACCATGATATAACACAGAAACATCATCTTGTACAATATCAACAACAGAGGAAACAATATTCTCTAATGTGTAAATGCGGGAAGACAGGGTATTAATACTATTGTCAACAACAGCAAGCACCTTTTCTAAATTTGCTTGATCTATTTCCCGTAGACGGGAAGCAGCTTCAATTTGCGAAAGCTTCCAGAGTTCATTGTAAGTTTCATAAATGAATCTCTTAAGTCGAGGACCACGAGGCCCCAGAACAAAATCGGACAGATCAATGTTGCCTGATAGGAGGGATAAATGCTGTTTCACAGAATCTAATGAAGAGTGCTGCAACCACTGTTTACATAATTTACCAACAGAATATGTAGTAACAGTACGAGAGTCAGAAAACCTCGGGTCTGGCCTATCCTGTTTGTAACCAGGAGCTGAGCCATGAAAACGCAGTTGGCAGGCATTTGCTGCCGTTGGCCAAGCCAACCAGGGTGACTGAACAAACGTGGAAACATTAAATGAATTGTTCTGAAACAAAGCTTGCAAATCTGTAAGGGAAACATTGAAATGCAAACTCTCGTTGGTGGAGGAAGACAGCACAGGAATGGAAGGTGCATTTAATTGTTTGAAAGTAGCCAAACCCCAACACATTGTTTGATAGATTGAATGATTTAAAAACAAAATTTGGGTCGGGATGAGGCAAGCACGGTGCAAGGCTTCTGTGCCTTGGACCTGCCATGATTTGGAGCCCCAAATAGATTTCAAGTCAATGGTGTTCCGCCAGTGTTCATAACCACCCACAGCCAAGGCGGCCAAAAAGGAACCCGAATACAGTAACTTGGTGGGGGTCAACATGATCTTCTGTGTAGATGAAGTGTTTAATTTAAAATAATAGGACCCTGGGTTCGATCTATCAAAGTCGGTAAAATAAGTAAACTTGTTTCTAAGAGTTTGGGAGCTGCCTGGCAAAGGGGTTGGACAATGTTCCCATTGGGTGTAATTAAAAGGACCCCGAAGGGTACTTGGTTTATGGAGGAAATGGTTGCCCCAATGCTGGTAACAATATAAATCGGCATAACTTGCAGAATTCATGTACAAATCTTCAGCATTAAAGGCAGCATAATATTTCAAATCAGTAAATAACGATTCAACGGCATGCACATCCCAATCGTCAGAATGAATATTACTTTGAACGACATTACCCATTGAAACACGGAGGACATTTGGTACATTAATAATCTCAGTAGGTCCATGAATTTGGAAATTTACCTCATCCCATACGATGCCATCAGCGACTGGGAACGCTGTAATGTTCACAAATGTGAGGTCACGCTTCATGATGTGAGAAGAAGAATGTGGAGCCAAAGTTCCAGCGACACAGTTCACTGCAGTGCGTTCTGGTAAATAGTGACCATTGATGAGTAGAAAAAAAACTGTGACAAAGCCAATGGACATGAACAGAAAAATCAGGAATAGCACCAACCAGATGTATGTCCATGGAGGAATTAAAAAATTGTCTCTGAACCAGGATACAAAAATACTGAATCTGGACGGGATAAGTGATGAGGTGGAATCCGAGTCAAAGGAATAACGTGTTGGGCTCAGTGGCGTTGTTGGTATGTGAGCCACCGACTCGTTGGCGGGGTAGGTATACTCAGTCTCCTCGTTGCAGGGGGAGGCCGGGTAGTCGAGTAAGCGATCAGGCAAATCTACCATCTCGATAGCAACATCAGTGACCGTTCGGGCTGGAGGGCCCGAAACCTTTGTACGGGAAATGACTGGACAAGAGACCGCTGGTGTTACACTATTCAGGATCGGCCAGATGTTGTAGCTTGACATTGTCCACTGAGATGTATCTGTTCTCTTTGCGACCAGGAAGCGGTGGTAAGATGATTGTACGAGTACCCTTCAAGCCAAGGACTGGAACCGGTGCACGATAAGAGAGGCCAAATTCTTTTTTGTTCTCCACCTTCTCTTGAACCAGATCTCCAATCTTCGGAAGCCAGCCGGCAACCGGAATCTGCAGCGCAGCGTCTGTGGCTGAAGGTAAATGTTCGTTTGCAAGTTTGTCTCGGTCTTCTTGTAAGTCCTGTAACATAGTAGAATGGTTATCTACATCAAAGATTGCGGATTGCGCTGCCATGTCTAGACCATCAAGCTCGGGCACAAACATTCGTATGCCAAAGAGCATTTCGTATGGGGTCCGCCCACCCAGAGGTCTTCTAGGGAGATTATTAAGTGCACGTTGTACGGTATACAAGTGGGCCAGCCAGTTCCTGCCAGTACCTAAGACTCTAGCTGTCAAGGATTGCTTTAAGTCACGGTTCATTCATTCAACAATCGAATTGCCCTCAGGCCGATATGGAGACGAAAATTTCACCCACACCCCCAGTGAACCCATTGCGTCCTTGTAAGCCTTAGAGGCGAACGCTGGACCTTGGTCAGAATGAAAGGTGCCAAAGGCGAAAATTCCCACAAAGACACGCAAATCCCTTATGACATTTCGAGCGTCAGCACTCCGTTGTGGCCAAACCCAGATGAAACGTGTGCACGAGTCCACTGCAACCAAGATGTACTTATATGCAGTGTCTGAAGAAAATGGACCGCAGTGATCCAGGTAAACACACCCAAAAGGTCTGTTTGAAATGCAGAGCGGTGTTTGGGGTGGTCGTGTAACCGTTGAAGGCTTAATTTGCTGACAAACGTCACAAGAAAGCACATAAGTACAGGTTTGTTTATATAAACCACGCCACCAGTACCACTGCTGCAAGATAGAAACCGTCGCAGACACGCCAGCATGAGCCGAAGCCATGCCTTCATGTGCGGCCGTTATCAAGGAAGGTCTGCGGTCCGCGTTGGGAATCAGCCGATCACCAACGTCAGGAATTCTTACGAAAGGAGCCTGTTCGGGACCTAATTGATAAGAGTATTTGGAAGGGAAACCCCATGGGTAATTATCACCCTCCTTTGTTGCAGCAATAGCTGCCAGAATATCATCATCTATCTTAGTCATGGATCTTGTAACTGCTGCGACTGAGCACGTGGCTACTGCCGATTTGGCAGCTTCATCTGCCAAACCATTACCGACAGCGTGTGCGCCCACACGCTGGTGGCCAAGAGTGTGAATCACCTGTGTGAGAGGCAGACGTTGTTTCAAATCTGCCACTCGAACCCAAAGCATTTTATGCTTGATTGTACTGCCTTTTGCATCTCTATAGTCATTTTGTGACCAAAAGAAGAGATTGTCATTGAAAGATTGAACACAGTAGTAAGAATCGCACACAATAAGAGTGGTCACATCCGGATTAGCGAACTCAAGTGCGAGCACCAATGCGCGCAGCTCGGCCAATTGTGCAGTACTGTCTCCTAGTGCCTGAGTGTGCACTACAGTTGATTTGAACTTGCCGTTCACCATGGTACCTGCAACAATAGCACATGCCGCGGAATAAGCATGCTTGGAACCCGTGGCCGGTTGTGCCGAACCATCGGTATAGATAATACATTCGTACTCCTCAAGCGGTAGCAAAGACAGAGGAGGAGGATGAACGAATTCATACTGTAAAAACTCCTGTGTCTGAAGAGAAGAATCAAAGATAAAAGTGACATCCGGGGACGTCAAAGATGTTTCCCATTGTATCCAACGGGGGTGCAAAGCTTTAGAGTTCGGTACACTTGCTTTCGTCACTGCCTCAAAGGCAGGATATGGTGTTACCACCAAAATGCGTTTTCCCTGTGCCAGTGCGCGTTCCTTTAGAATCGCCATCTGCACTGCAGTCAAAACTTTCTCCACAGAGGAAAAGCGCATTTCTGATGAAGTGTAAAGATGTGACTTGTATGCAATCGGTACTGTGTCACCTTCGTTAAAGGTTAAGTATGTGAAACCCACTGCCCCTGGAACGATTCTAATCACCAGGTTTGTGTGGTTATCACGTGTCAACAAGAATTTAGATTCAAGTAGATCAGACTGCAAAGATTGCAGTATGGAGGAATGCTCGGGAAGCCTGCATGACTTCGAAAAGTTAGGTTGTATCAAGGCATAAAGAGGCTTGATACGCTGGGCATATTCGGGAATATAAGTACGCCCGAAGTTCAGAAAACCCAGTAAAGACTGAAGCTTCTTCAGAGTAGTTGGAGGGCACAAGAGTGAGCATTTCTCAAAGAAATGGGGGGCTAAGCCCTTACCTTCATTGTTGAGCTCATAGCCCAAAAACAAAATGGTAAATTCAGCAATGTGTGATTTGGCAAAGTTGAATTTGTAACCTAAGACCGCAAATTCAAGAATAATGCGGTCCACTCGGGAAAGATGCGGCCATAGTTCGTCGTCTGTCAGATAGATATCATCGACGTACGAACATGCATCTCGGTCTATGCTGTCCAACAAAGAGACAACACGGGCGGCGAATACACTTGGACTGTTCTTGTAGCCCATAAGTAAACGCCGGAATTTGATTGGTTTACCACCGGAAGTGAAAGCGCTCCATTGGCTGCACTCCGGGGACAAGTTGTGCGTGTAAAATCCATTGGATAACTCCAGTGTCGTTTTATATTTTTTATGGACAAGACTGTCTACAAGCGCAGAACTATGTGTATTTTGTACCGCAAAGGTCCGACAATGAGAGTTCAAATGTCGGTAATCCAAAACTAGGCGGTACGATCCGTCGGGTTTAGAAACCGCGAAAAGGGGATTATTCATCAGTGATACGCATGTTTCAATTACTCCTTGATATTCTAACTGTGTCAGAATTTCGGAAACGGGACCTTTAGCTTCCCGCTTGATGGGATATTGGGGTTGTGGCTGTGGCAGCGACCGCAAAGGAATATCATGGGGGAGAGTCTTCATCCCAGCCCACGTGGTTGCGGTACAACGCCGGAGCCAGGGACGCTGCCCACTCGGCTGCGAGAGCCTCCGCTTTGTCCTTGGGGACATGACGAGAAAAGCTCGGAAGGATTACCTCCTCCCCTCTACGCGCAGCAAGTATGAATGGGGGCGGCCAATCCGCCTCTGCCAACAGAATGTTGTACGAAGAGGTCAGATTCTCCCAAAAAATCCCTTTAATAACACGCTGTATGTCACCTTCAATTTGAATGACAATATTATATAGTCTGTCAGGGGGTGCCACTCTGGTGTCTGCTGTCTCAACAGTAATGAATGTATAAGTTGCTGTCGCCTCCACATGAGGACGTAGTGCCTCCCGCACTATGGTAACTTCCGCGGCGCTGTCTAGGAGCGTCACTGCCCACGTCCAATTCAGGAGTCTCGTTCTCACCGTTTGTGGCATACCTCGCTGTTACAGCTGCAACTTTCTTCTTCTGAAACTGTGGGCGAGAACGTGGAAATTCGTCTGGTTTCCCTCGGACTTGTTGTCGAGGTTGGTCTCGTCCCTGAGGAGCCTCACGACCCCTGCCTCTATCCTGGCGATCTCCTCCACCAGCCTGGGAGGTTGTTGGTGCCTGTGAAGAATGAGGAGAACGCGAATCAGGGACTTGAAATCTCTCTGGAGATTTAATTCTCGCCCTATCGTGCAAATCATAAGTGCGTTCAGAAGAGACGGAAACCGGGGATGCGCCTCGCGACCCTGGCTTCTTCTGTTGCTTACCCTGTTTTTTCAACCTCCAGCTCTTTTTAGTAAAGAACGGCTTCTCATCCTTCTCAGATTGAGTTTTCGGTTGAGGTTGTGATTGTGTTTCGTTTTAGCAAAAAGCTTGACTCCCAGGCTATTGCGGCCAATTGTTTTGTAAGCCTGGGCAATAATTTTCGGTAATTCGCGCGGCTTGTCCGGTTCTGGGATCAAAGCCAAAGCATTAGCTACTTGAAAGTTAACTGCATCGCCCTTGACATTCGCAAGGATCAAATCAGCTACTACATCGAACACTCCCACCAGTCTCATCCCTAAGTCCACAGCCGCTTCAGGGCCATGCTCATCCTGCACTCGTTTAATTACAGAGGGGAGAACCGTCATGGAAGGAGTGCCGAAACACTTCGCATATACTGCTGCGAATACCTTACCCCAGTTGTTGCATTGGGTCAACTCAGGAATTAAATCTTTTGGCAAACTAATCGTCAAAATCCTGTGTTTTTCCACAGGAGAAGTATTTGGAAAAACTGCCTCCAGCTGGTCAAATTTTTCTGCAAGCCAATAAGGCAAATCGTCCTTATTTTGTGGGCGCTTGCCCATCACCGAATTAACCATGACGGGACTTATGGTTACACCGCCCGGCCCAACTGGATGCGCTGCAACTCCAGGCGGGGCTCCCTGGATATTGCCTGTAACATACTGTACTAAAGCTCTGTGCACACGTATCAAAGACATATGCAATTCACGCAGTTCAGCAACTGCTAGCGTCATATAACGCAGATGTGGGGTATACCCGGCCAAAACTGGCCACGTGGCCCCTGCAATCGATAAGGGGCCTAAACGAATAGGGGTAACCGGTTGGGGGAGGGCGCCATTAAACCAAACACGGTGTTGCCATGCCGTGAGCGGTACTTCAAGATTTCGATAAGGCCTATAAACTATAGGAGTAGCGGTGGCTGTATATTCATGGAACAGATTATCCGTCCCATCCACCGCCGGGAAAGTGACCCAAGAGTAAAAGACCTCAAAGTGGTAAGCGGGATCCGCTTGTACCACAAAGATCAGATCGACACCCGCGTCAGGCACTCCATACACTGTCAAGTGAGCCCGGAGCGCTGCGCGGCTATGTGCCGCAATTTGGACAGCCATTTAAGGCTAAAATGTTTCGACAACCTAATATGAGGCAGCACAAAATAGGGTTGTATTTAAAAACCTTTTAACAACTTCAAGCTTGAAAGAACCTATAAAAACGTCAATATAGGAGGTATCACCCTCACACACGCTTCCGGAAGCGTCTGTGAAGGGGGTTGTGGACAAGCACAAGTACTACTCAAGCGTCTCGCAGATAAGCAGCCCACTCGTTGGTTGCGCCATGTTGTAGGGATTCTGCACATACACAGAGCTATGCACAGGATAATAGGACCTCGGAGTATAGTGGTGAGCCAACCATACACCTTAGTACCCACAATCCCAACCCGACTAGCTTTAGCGTCTCATTAGCAGATACTACCCATGATTAGACAACCCAGCACACGGTATCTCTCTCAGGACTCGCGGGAGCAAGAACACTCTTTCATCACTCACTCATAACTGTCCACAACGTGCGTAATAAGAGACACTGTATAGTTTAAAATGTTTATTTCAACTACTGTGCTCTAAGATACAGTACACGTGCCAGTACTATCAGCATAATGCATAATGATAAAATAATAAGCATAGTTACAATTCCATAGAATACAAACGGGGAAAGCATTTCATAAAGCAGTGGATATAGGGCTAAATGACCATACCACCCTCCCCGTGCTATTAGCTAGTTTATTATAAAAACAGAAGACCTCTGGGCATTGTCAGGCGGACCCTCATACCTCAATATCTAGATGCAAGGTTTACATCATCAGACAAGCACAGCTCTTCTCCCTGGAAAGGTTTTTCTCCAAGTGCCTCTAACAGTGAAATCACAATATTAAAAGCACACAAATTTCTCCAATGCAGCTGTACTTAGTGTTATGTCTAAGTGCGAGGGACTGGCCAAATCAGCAAGAACAAGGGACGTTGTTTTTCGACCTTGTACATGTTGTGCAGACGTAACCCACAGGGAACAGGAGAAAAGGTGAAAGGCAGAAATGCAGACAGTTCTAAAATAGCCGGGCAGAAGCAGAGGCTGGAAAAACAAGGACACAAAGTAACGTGTGCAAAAAAGGCATCATGGCAGTCAGGCCTAAGCCAACGAAGCAAGGCAGACCATGAGGCCACAAACCACACGACACTACCACAACAGAAAGCACACGCATCCCATGAATGTGCACACAATAGTGGACCTCCCGGGACCCCCCAACAATGTCGTGGCCAACTCCCCAGGCAGAGTGCATGATTATCACATCTCCCGACAGTCCATCATCACCCAGCGCACCCAGATGGCACCTATGGCAATGCAGTGCTCGTTGGTAAGTACCAAATGAACACACCACACACCTCCAGCCCACAGTCATGCAACTCACAACACTGGCAATGGGCACGCAGCACAACCACATTCAACATGCCACACAACATGCCAAACGACCAGACACGACAACACGACTCCATTAGGAACTTGGCCTTGCCATGCCCACAACCCAGCCACGGCATGGCACCACAGACACACAATAGCAGGATGTGAGGAGAGGTATGGAGCAGGCATGTGCGAGAGCGGCAAGTGACTAAGGAATGTGAACCTACCCAATGCCAGATGTGGCGTGGAGATGCCGGACAGACCACAGCATGCAAATCACGGAAATGGCCATGTGGAGATCAACTGCTGGTGCATGGAGTGTAGTGGCCAGTGGACGCTACCATGTCCCCACAGGCTGTGGGGCAGAACGCGGAAATGTCGCATGTTACGTCCCCCCCTGCATGCATGGGTGGAATGGGTTGGACCTGCGTACGCCAGCCCGTTGCACTGGGCGTGGTTCTCATTCAGAATGGATAACGCGTCTGCCAGGGCGGCACCTCCCAGCCCACCACGAGTCCTGCGCCGAGCATGGCGGGGCCTGCGTCCCTGTGCGCCTGCTGCACCCCGGGCCGCTGGGCCCCAGACAGTCATGCCTGCCCCAGCGCTCCAACGAGGCTCCGCTCACCTGCCGACACTGGCGTGTGTCAGTGAGGGCCCACCACGTGCCGGTGCAAGCTCCAGGCCCCAGGCCCGCGACCATTCCAGCCTCCGCAGACCAGCGCTGGCCTCCACGGCGCAGGCCCACAGTACTCCTTTTACATTTACATACTCCACCGGCGTACTCCTCGGCCCAGTGGGTCCCACATGTGGAACTGTGTTCTGGGTCATGAATGGCAGTGACCCCAAGTCCGTGGCAGCGGCCACAGCACCAGACTCCCTTCGATCAGTGAGGCATAATTCCATATCGCAGGCCTGCGACACGTGGTGCCACTAACCCTGTTCGACGCAAGCCGGCGACACGTGGTGCCACTAACCCTGTTCAACGCAAGCCGGCGACACGTGGTGCCACTAACCCTGTTCAACGTAAGCCTGCGCCACGTGGATGAGGGCACAGGCCTGCACAGCGGTCCAGTGTGTCCTACATGTGGAACTGTGTCCTGAGTCATGAATGGCAGTGACCAGATGTCTACTGCAGGGGTGATATCACTAAACTCCCGGCTATCAGTGAAGCAAACAAATGCATCACAAGCACACAACACGTGTCTGTGGGCCCGTGCTGACCACTGGCCCCGGCCTACACTGCGGTCCAGTAGGCCCCACATCCAGCACCCAGACGTGATTCATGAATGGCAGAGTCCATACCAGGGAACGCACGGAGAGGAGTAAGAGGAAGATGCGGTTCAGTCCGGATGAAAGCCGGATCCTCATTACGGAGGTGACCAAACACTAGCAACAACTGACCTGGTGCCACTAACCCTGTGCAACGCAAGTCCACGTCCCGTGGTGCCACTGAACCTGAACTACGCAGGCTGGTGGGACCATCCAACCTAAGCCGACGACACTCGGTGAATGGCCCCTGCTGGCCGCTGCCTCAGGCCTACACTGCGGTCCAGTAGGCCACACATGTGGAACTGTGTCCTGGGTAAGATATGGAGGAGTCCACACCATTGGACACGCCTCATCGCAGGCGGCATCCCCTATCAGCACTGGTGCCACTAACTCTGTGCGCAATGACTCATGGGCACTCTCTGGTTGAACTTTGGTGGCGTCTGAGTCCATGGCCTGGGGGTTGTCTGCATCATCATCTGGCTGGGACGGACTTGGTGTCCGACATGTGTTTGCTCCACTCATCTCCACCATGGTGACTGTTTCAGCGTGGTTCTGCCCTCGGCATCATGTCCTGGGGGGTACACCTTCCACTGTCCACCGAGACACTCCGCGACAACCCCCCTAGTCATCTGTGGGAACCTGGTCTGCTCTCGTGACCCTGCCCCAGTGCACCGCAAGTCAGCGTCCCGTGGCGGTAGGCCCGTGCAGGACGCTGTGCATCCGGGGCCACTAACTCTGTGCAGCTCAAGTCATGGGTCCTTTACGGTTGAATGGTTGTGTCCTTTACGCTGTACACTGTTGTCGTTTTTTGACTGCACCAGGCACTCCATGACGGCTGGTGTACACACACCCCACACACATCCAACACAGGTGTCACTCGACATGTGAGCCTGCTAATAAAAGTGGCCGGGCGCATGTGCCCGTGACCATTCCCAACATCTAATCAAGTGTGTCCGTGTGGTCATTATGTCAGCATGATGGGCCGGAGCCCTGCAACATCACTGTGCTGTCTACAGCGGAGGATACCATGTCACCTCAGCAGTGGCTGAGACCTTGGACATGTAGCTTCGCCCGCCCCCCCCTGCATGCACAAGCGGCGTGTGCTGGTCCGGCGTACGTCAGGTCAGCGCAGGGGTGTGCTGAATCGGCAGAGGGATCAGGGCGTGGCTGTGGTCTGGCCTTGAACAGGAAGTGAGGTAAGTGTGTCCTTGTGTTGGGGTGTTGTCGCCACCAGGGTCACAGTAGTCGATGTTGCAATATAGCATGCACCCGGAGGGCGGGCCCGCACGTACGGGGAAATGTAGGAGCGCAAGCTCGCTCGGGGTCTTGGCACATGCATGCCAAGTGTTATGTGTATCAGTCCTGCGGCTGCATGAGTCAGGTGTCTGGCCCCAATCGCGGCGCGGTCACAGCCAGCCATGCACTGTACACCTGTGTCTGCCCTGTCCAGCCCATTGGTCTACACTCACGTGGCCGCACACACTCAACGGCCAGCTTCAAGGTGTTGTTGGCATGCCGCTGGACATGCGCGGACAGGCATGACAATGGTGTGCCGTAGGAGTGCACGTGATACAACCGTGCAGCGCACACATGTGTGGAGGCTCATGGGAGGGAGGAGCAGCTGTGAGGCAACGTGACACACAGTGATGCCGCTCATGTGCCACGTGCTAGGCATGTCATCCATGATTCCCTGGGTCGCAGACATCCCACCCCACCCACGATAGGCCTCTGTACATCTCCTGTATGCATGCAGATGGTGAAGTTACTGTAGGGATGAATGGTCCTTTGTCTGCACTATCGGGCGGTAGCATATCTGCAGCTCCTAGAAGTGACTTGCATGTGCCCAGCACCACCTGACAGATACAATAGCATTTCCAGGCGACTCCCGCACTACGCACTGCCAGACGTGAGGCCAACGTGTACACATCCCACACGCAGAAGTCCTTGGTCGTAGTTAGCGTGCGTGAAATGGCCTTCACTCGTACTCCCACCACACCCCAGGCCTGCACCCGTTGCACACAGACACTGCTCATTGCTCCAAGCTGTGGCGTTTCATCCACAGGACTGGCGCAGGTCTTCACAGTGCCGCTTCAAGCAGAGCCACTGACGCTATGGCAGACCATCCCGGACACATCCTCTACTCCAGTCACGTGGACCTGTACCGTGCACGTCTTCTGCATGTACTGGGGGCACTGCCATTGGCAGTGCTGCGGATCAGTTACAGGCTGAGCTTCCGCCTTGCCAACGTCACCTGCGTTCAGCCTGTGTTGTACTGTCGCTTGTGCATATTCGAGTGGTCCATGGATGTCTGCCTCTCCAACGTTACGGTAGCTGACCTGGATTTCGATGTGTGTGTGCGCCCCCTGTTGGCCCACGACCAGGAGTGTCACCGTGATGCCCGTTTATGGCATGCCTGGATGTTTGGCATGCATGCTGGCAACTGGACCTGGGAGATTGCACGAGCCGTCGTGTGCAGTGACCACATTGAGCCGCTCCCTGATTGGGCTTTCGTGCATATTGGGGCCAGGGATTGGAGTGATCACATCTGTCCGGGACAGCTGGTGGGTTACGTCGCCGACATGTCAGATGTGGTGGACAACGATCTTGCATTGGAAATGTTGGCCTACGCTGCTGCACTCGCGTTCATGGACGAGTGACAAGGTACCTGCAGCCAGGACTGCATGTGACCCATTGCACGTGTCCCGACGCCTGGTTGCATGTTGGGGATCTGGTCACATGTCCCTAGGAGACAGTGGACATGGCTGCATTGGCATGGACTCCTGACCCATGCGCGAACAACATACGCGAGTTGGCAATGACTTGTGTTGGTGATGGACTCCCCCGGGGTGGACATGGGTGCTTTCCAACGTTCCTCATTCAGACATGCTGCTGCATTGGTCCGCATGTCGTGGCACTTCCCTTGGCCGTACTGACACGCAATTGTTGATAAAGTTTCCGCACGTTCACCTGTCTCCAACTGTGTTGAGTGTTTATTTGTATGCCAATGTGTGTGTCACGGCCTATCTGGGTCCCTGCCTTACATGCATTGCTACCCCATCAGGCAGGGCTGTGTACTTGTGCATTATCATGTCCCTGTTTCGTGCTTTGCTAGATGCGTATGGCCATTTCCAGGCCACAAGCGGGTGCACCTGTGTCCTGTGTTGGGTTGTGCATATGTTGGTGTTTGTACCACATTGTGTTGGATGTTGGGGTGCTCTGCTTCCTATGTGTGTGTGCTGCATTGTGTGTGAGATGTCCCTTCAGCTCTGATTTGGCTCACCCTTCTCCCTGTCAGGCAGTGTGGTTTGCACTTCTGTGCTTGTTCAGTGGTGTGGTATTGCCGACTTGTGTGACTTGTGGTCTTGGTTGGTGTTGTTCCTCTTGGACATGGTTTGTCTGCAGTTGTGCTGTGCTTAATTGTGCATGTGTGCCATTGTGCCCATCTCCCCCCGTCCTCCCAGTCCCTGGTCGTTCCTCTCCCTGTTGCTGTTGTGTCTGTTGATTTTGAGCAGTTTCTGGCTCCCGACTCCTGCCACCATCTCCAGACTGATGTGGTGGACACCATTTCCTCCATGTCATCCAGCTCCTGGTGTGGCGCTGGACTCCCACCTCCGGTGTGCATTGCTGCCTTCTGGTTGTTGGCGTGTTTGTGCTTGTTTGTGCGTTTGGCATCATTCCAGCTGTTCTGGTTTTCTGCCATTGTCCTCCTCCGCTCTCCGGCTGCATTCACCTTGTCCACGATGGCCTGCCATGTCTAATGTTTTGTTGCCAATGGTGCGTGTGGGGTTGTGTGCTAGCTCCGACTGCCTCCATTGTGCTTGGCTGTTTTCTGTTTGGTTTGTCTTTCTTTTTCCTGCATTTGTTGTGCTTATTCCCGCATGCCGTATATGTGTTGCGGGCCTTGCGCTGCTTTCCTCATCGCGAATGGACTCATTGCGCGTTTTTTTGCGTTGGGGTTTGTGTTTTTATCTCCGACGCAGTGGTTGTATCGCGGACATTGGCCGCGGTTTCGGGAGACTATCGCATGGTACCGCCATGTTGTGAATTCCACGTTAACACGGGGTTATTTTCCTGCGATGGGCTGCGATGTGTAAAGTTGCGTTAACATTTTTTGGAGATGTTTAGCGCACGTTCTTGTGAATATCCCCCCTTATCTTTTATATAGAAATTGGGGATACATTTGCGATAAGGGAAAGTGCATGAAAGACATTTATTGTTGTCGAAAATGTAATTAGGAAAACAAATGTGTACCTTAGCAATGAGTACGTGTATACCAAATTAATCAGACTCTTTGGATGAAATAGACTGCTTCTCTATTGTGAGTTTCTTTTCTGTGATGCGAAGCTTCAATCTCAAGCATGGTTGATAGAAATTAAAAGTAATAAAACAAGAAGCATGTTTCTTATCTCAACTGAACAAAGACTGAAGTAAGCTTCATTAAAAAATATTGTCGCCATGTATTTCCTGATGCTTTAGCTGCAAAATAATGCATCTAGGGGATATTTGTAATCAGCCTGGCACCAAACGCAGCAACATAAAATGTAAAAATAGAACTGGATGAAGATCTGATAAATGCTGCTGTGTGCCCAACCTTAGTGCAGTTATTAAGCAATCCAACAGGGATCATTTGGAAAGATATATGTTCACAGACTCTTTTAGCTTGCTAATATTCCTCGCTAAATAACAATGGCATATGCGTAAATAACACAATTTTATAATTATTTATTAGTAGTCTTATACCGCCAACGAGAACCAAAAGGTGACAGAGCAATTTACACAGGATCAAGTTACCCAAGAAACAATACAGTACTGTACATAGAGAAAATGCAAACATGTATGGCTATCTCCACAAATGTATTGTAAGCACTGAGGATGTACAAGGTAAAGAAGAAACAGTATAAATATGTTTACAAGAAGCAAATTGATATTTTAGCTTAGCGGATTTTAGTTCAGTGTACATGGGCTATTGTTATGTTCCACATAGGTACCCTAATATAGGCCCGGGTAACATCATACCCCTTCACCTACATTACCTCCCCTACACTACACTGTAACAAGCCTTTTAGGACTGAGCCTTTACCTAGTTCTAGTCTTGGGTGCAGAAGGAGGGTTTCTACTAAACAATAGAGTCCTATAACTCCATCAATAGACTCACACAGTATGAATGAATATTCATAAGGGTTCTTAGAAACCAGGCTGGGGCTACACCACCTTCCTCCCCATATCTACATACACGGTTCATCCCATACGTCATCCTCAAATCCAACAATGGCTAATACAAGCAACAAGGGACAAAGGAGCCCTAGATACTTTCTGTATAAATACAGCACCTCTTGCTAGTGTTAGTTAGAGGGAACCGAGACTTCCAGGCCGACACACTGACAGAGAAGCTGCATGCAGATGCTCCAGCTGACAGTGGTCTGAACATCCCTCACGGGGTGTCCAACTTGAGACCAAGAATGGCTCCTACATTCTCACACTTCAGGAAATGGGGTTCGACTAAATCCTAGAGGGATTCTTGGCTTCACACCTACTCACATGCTAGGTACACTTAGGTAAATCTAGATAGGCATCGTAGGAGTACACGCTTTCTTTTATCCTGCATTTTATATCCATGTATGTGTTCATGACTATTGCAAAATGGTAGAACTGTACTATCCTTTTATATTCACTGTACTGCTGATCATATATCTCTGCTACTGTCTAACGGTTGTCGCAGCACATATATTTTACACTAGAAGAACAACTGTGCAATAAATACTTATTGTAACCACGCCCAGACTGTTTCTTCTGTGTAACTCTCTGAGACCGACTAAGTGAGCACGAGTGACTAAGTGAAAGGTAGTACATTGTTTCCATGATTCTGAGGGATCAGGGTTGCCAGAAACTATTCTCTCCCCGATAAGAGGAGATTATAGTGGCACTGTGAGCTAGCTAATGCAAACAGGCTAACATACTCGGTGGGGGTGCTCAGAGTTAGTCTGCCACCAATCCTACAGTTTATGTTATCCAAACGCGCAGGTCCTGCATGGGTACTATAGGAACTACACGACATGGCACCGGTTGGGTACTTATTTAACAGTAGAATCTGAGTAGTTCAGTCATGCTATTCTCAAGAGACCCCTACTCACAAAACACCAGAGACGTCTGGAGTGGGTGGGCAGAAACTCCGCCACAGCTGAGTAGGCGAAATATCCTATTTATTGGCTGGTGGTTAATCAAGCTTGATGGACATTTTGTTCCTAAAATTGTGCATAACACCTTATCTTGGTTCCCTTGAACAAACTTCTCCTTTACATAATGACTGAGGGTGAAGATAACCCGGTGGTGGCTAGACGCCTCTCAACAGGAGACGAAGAGGTGGATGGAATTCTAATTGCACCTAAATTCAGACGTACTATCATCCTGAAACTACTAGAATATGGTTTATCAGCTAGGGGTGTCTTAGCAGCTTTCGTGATTGAGGCACACAAATTAAGCAAAACAGAGGTATTCTATTCATGGGTTACATTCCCAGAAGCAGATGCAAGAACACAGACATTTCACTACTATACAGAAGGAGATGCACCAGTGGAATATGGTCCTTGCGAGGACATAGATGTTCCACTCACGTACCAGGAACACCTATACTGGTTTAACGGCGCGCTACCCCATATAAGACACAGAGTAAGATTAGGCCCGCTCGGAGGAGAAGGGGCAACATGGCCAATATTTGCGGCCTACACACCACATCCTGACATTGAAACAATGCCACAGGCAGACTTACTCATACAACACAAGGATTTAATTAGAATCTACAGAAACTTGACGCAATTCGTCATGAGGACTTTCACAGTCTAACCAACAACAGTTGCAACAAATGGAACTCAATATCAGAGTACAGCAACTAAAATCACACCACAAACATTACACGCAGTAATGGGCAAGATGCCCACGAAACGTGAACAAATGCCATTCTGGGTAGCTCAGAAAATAACTCAGCTCGAGGCAGTATTCCCGAATACTACCCCGTTTGAAAAACACAGAATGCTAACAATCTGCTTGCCCATGGGGGTAACACCACAAGTAGAGGATTGCACCTCTTGGGGAACAGTCTTTGCTGCCATATATACCAGGACACATGGTATTCCTTCATTAGCAGTGATACCAGATGTATTACGACAAATACAAAACGAGTACGGAGCAGAACCTGCTCTGAACTTGTGGATGAAGTTACTAAATAACTATGACCAGGTATCAGCCATAATACTAGCTAATATTAAAGGGTAAGCAGCTTCAGTGGCAATCAGCCACAGACTAAGGGAGTACAGTCCGTTAGATCAACAACACAAACTGCCCAAAATAATTGAAACTGCATATGCAGAATTAGGCAGAGACAGTTTGGGTGGGAAAGCTTTAAAACCCCAATTGATGGGCAGTCCTGAAAAGGACATTTCCAAGCAGACACCTGCTTCTTCTAAAAAAGAAGTGGGATAATAAATAACAACAAAACTTCAAAAACAGATCTCAATCCCAAGGCAGATATCCTCCACAGGGGCCCTCTGAAAGAGGTACAACCTTAGGAATAGGGATAATATTAGGAAACCTGACAGGTATCAGGATATCGATATATGTTCCTCTTGTTCCTTTCAGGGCTTGACGAAAAACTCAGAGAGAGAAGGACGGTCAGAACACAAAGAAGTGCATACAAAGTCCAGAGACAAACAGAGACAAACAGCACGCTCAAGACTACATTTCCAAAAAAGAAGAAAAGCCAAAGTCAAAACCTCAGTTTAAGAAAAAGAAAGTTGCAGGCCTGAAGATCAGACATGCCCAGAATTCTGAGGACGCTGCTTCTGAACAGGGAATGGGCTCTGACGATGCTAGACAGTGCGGCAGAAGTAACAATAGCTAGCCAGAACCTGATGGAATTTCTGGTGACAGCGGACTTGAATGATTACATCAAGGTGGAAACACCAGACACAAGGGTGAGCGTCCCACATAAGTTACACAAAATAACACTCCAAATGGAGGGAGACAAGCTCAGAAAAGTTAAAGGTCTCTTTTGGGAAAATCTGTCATCTGGTTATGACATCCTATTAGCAGAACAAGATAGGCCGGCTGCATTCGTTATGGAGTGCCCTAGGGGAGAACCTGTAATTTTTCCAGCATTCTCTGACCTCGCTCCCATACATCTTAAACATGCATATGCACAGGAGTGGGCGGTTGCCCTAGCTCCAGCACTATACAAAAATCATGCCGGTTGGGATGAGGATTCAACCCACCACGTGATCCCGTTAAAAGTTTCACCAAAAGTTCAGAGGCAATACCCAATAAAGCAAGAAGCTAAAAAACAGGTCAGGGAGACCTTAGATCAACTTGAATACCAAGGGGTGATTGAAATATGCACCTCACCAATGAACAATCCTTTGTTTCCTGTCATGAAACCTGACAATACATATTGTCTAGTTTTAGATTACAGACATCTAAACACTTGCACAAAGACATTCGCTGTCTAAAATGCACACAGTGCCACATTAATGAATAACATTGTGTGGAAAAAATACAAAACTACACTTGATATCTCAAATGGATTTTTCTGCCAAAATATAGCGCCTGAAAGCCGGTATTTGATCGCATTCTCAGCGTTGGGGTCCCAGCGACAATTTTGTTGCCTCCCCCAGGGGTATAAGAACAGCCCAGGGGTATTCTCAGCAAGAGTAACTGAGTTAATTTTGATGAAGAAGCATTGTCCTATGTGGATGATATTTATCTGATGGATGATGACTTAAAAAGGCACTTGACCAGGGTGAGCACCATTATTATGGGATTCGCCTCTGAGGGCTACAAATTTAATTTCAAGAAATCTAAAATAGCCCACCTCAATGTCCTGTTTTTAGGTTATGAGCTTTCAAGTGAAGGGAAAAGCCTGGCAGCTAACGTTTTAGAAAAGTGCGCGCTGCTTCAGCCACCAAAATCATTGAAAAATCTACAATCACTACTGGGATTCCTAAATTTCGGCAGAACATACATTTTAGATTACCCAGAAAGAGTAAAACCTTTCTACGACTTGATCAAACCTGACTTTTCAGTCAGACATTGGACACAGGAACACACAAACATCCTACGTTCACTACAAGAAGACATGATAGCTTCCACACACTTACAGACATGCGTAAACGTATGCAACTTAGTGATCCGAATAATAGCGGGTCAATGCGGGTACACTTACTTAACCTTCAATGAAGGCGAAACGGTACCAATCGCATACAAATCACGCCTGTACACAAACGCAGAAATGCGTTTCACTTCAACAGAAAAAATCCTGGCAGCAGTTCAGACCACTGTAGCAAGAGAAAGAGCCCTGGCTCAGGGGAAACGCATAATTGTCGTAACCCCAGTACCAGCTTTAGAAGCTGTTACAAAGGCAAGCATTCCAAATGCAAAAGCCTTACATCCAAGATGGATACAATGGGCTAATTCTCTTACTGCAACGGTCATTGAATACAGATTTGACCCAAGTCTAAAAACACAAGCATTTCTGCCATACGAACAACAATATCCTCTACCAAATGAGATTTTGCCTCTCGATCAGTATGAATACATTACTTACACTGACGGATCTGCTCAACCGGCCATAGGGAGTAAGCAACAATACAGCGCGGCATGTGCTATCGTTAAAGGTCGCATGCGGGATGGAAAGTTCCATCCGAGTTGCACCAAAACGCAATCTCTAGGAGACTGCACAGCTCAGTTGATAGAATTAAAAGCACTGATACTGGCGGGAGCCTACCCCGCGCTGGCCAGCGCGAACGTCGACGGAGATGTCGCTCCGTGGAGGCGGGGCTCCCCGGGAGCTGGGGAGAGCCCCGCGTGCAGCCTAAGTCTTCTGGAGCCCAGCAGGCTCCGCGTTGAAGTCCCGGGTCCCAGGAGGGGGCCCGGGTGAAGGGGAGAGGCGGCCGATGGCAATGCGGGGCTCCCGTGAGTGAAGGGAAGCCCCGCGTGCAGAAGAAGCAAAGCGAGCCGCCGGAGGACACCCGCAATAGTCCTGGTGAGTGGGGCCCAGTGAGGAGTTGGGGGGGGTGTCGGGGCACATTGTCTGTGCCCGCCCCCTGCGCTGGTGCTATTTCTCCAGCTGCCCCACTTGATAGCGGGCAGCTGCAACGTGAGGCATTTATTGTTCCCTGAGCCTCGGGTCCCAGGGGGGGACCCCCAACTGGCCAGAACTGTGTGGGCCACCTAATTTTTGATCTAGAGTCCCAGAGAGGGGCTCTCTCGACGCAGTGCTGTCTAGAACTAACCTGCACCAGGGGACATTGCTGATTGGGTGGCATAATCTGTTTTCTGCCTATGGTTATGCATGATGTGCTCCATGCTCATGATTTTTCAGTTCTTGCCTCATGCACAGGTTTATGTCCAACGCTATGCAGGATGTGTTGTTTAGGCCCCTAATGAGGCCCTTACACGGATGATTATGCCACTGTTCATGGGGTTTAGGCTAATCTAATGGGGAAATGAGTTCACATGCCTACAGGATAAGGTGTTCCTGCCCCAGGATTGGTGCCTATTGTATTTGATGATGCCTAATGCCATGACGTATGCCTAACGTGTCTTTACACTAATGATATTGCATTTATGCCTCATCTGTTTTACTGCATAAGGTGGCTACAGGCTGATGCTATGCGTAATGTGTTCATACCTAGGGTCATGCTAATGGGCCTAATGTTTTTTCTAGGGTGTACCTTGCTGATGTTTATGCCCCAATGATACCTAAGGCGAAGGTTACGCCTAATGCTAAACTTGATTGGAGGCCTACTGACGAGTTAATGTTCTGCATCGTGTGCTTATAATGATTCTGGCAGCGGCCCGATTGGCGCTGCCCTGTACATAGTCCCCACTGTTTATGTAAACCGGGTGCCGGTTGGCACCACGTTGCTACTGTGGTTACATTCTGCTATGCTGATTGCATAATACATATGCTGTTTTTCTTACTCCAACTGGTGTGGTCTCCTTTTTGTAGTGTGCCTGGTGGGTCGCCTGTGTGTGCTGCGCGGATGCTTTACACAATGCTCCTGGTTTAGCCTTCCCGCTCCGCACCACGCTACCCCGTTTCTAACACTGGCACTTTTAAATACGGATCACGAATTCCCCACACTAATTGTGTGTGATTCCTTTTACTGTGTACAGTCATACAATGAATATTTATATCATTGGGAACAGAACGGGTTTAAAGACGCAAAAGGTGGCACAATTAGGCATAAAATGCTATGGGAACAGGTAATTGAGTTGAAGAATGAACTACAGAGGGCTCACGTGATCCATACACTGAGTCATCAACGTGATGGCATTCACGTTGAAGGGAATTCATTGGCTGATGAAGCCGCAAAGGGGGCTGTGCGAATGGCTTCCGTAGCTGCAATCACTCGTTCAAAAACGAGGATAGACGTGAGATTATGGTGGCTGTCATTGCTTCGCGCAAAGGCAGCTCAGCAGTACCAAAGAAATTTCCACTCAAGCACTCCTACAAGTTAGATGCAAACAACATTCCATATGCTCAGATTCCTGGAGTGGGGGACAGAGTAATACCAAATGTGGATCGTAGGCAAGGTTTAGTTATTGCTGCACACGAGGGTTTGGGCTCTGCACATACAGGCGTTACAGCGACTATTTCATTTTTGAAACAGCGCTATTGGTGGCCAGGTCTAACAAAACAAACTAAAGACTATGTCTTGAAATGTGACATCTGCCAACAGATGAAAGGGTCCACCATAACACGCCGGGCGCAGGCACCGTTGCTAATATCTGACAAACCTCTTGCATGTGTGTATCTGGACCACTGCGGCCCCTTACAATCTGATGGGACTTACAAGTATATCATGGTTGCAGTGGATTCCTGCTCAAGATTCCTATGGGTCTGGCCTCAGCGCTCGGCTGACGCTCGAACTGTTATCAAAGATTTGCGAGTCTTTATAGGGACATACGCAGTTGGCACGTTACATTCTGACCATTGTACGGCATTTAGCTCTCGGGCTTACAAAGAGGCCATGGAAGGTATGGGCGTAGCATTGCGGTACTCCTCTCCATACTATCCTGAGGGAAATTCGGTTGTGGAGAGGAAGAACCGGGACTTAAAGCAATCTTTAACAGCTAGGGTATTAGGCAAGGGCGGTAGTTGGGTCAATCACCTATATGGGGTAGAACGGGCACTTAATAACCAGCCAAGAAGTTCTCTAGGGAGGTGTCACTCCATAAGAGGTCCAATTTGGGACGAGAATGTGGGTACCTGATCTTGATTGTGAAGGCACAGTGGCGGATAAGAAATAGCCTGGGCGCTAAAATCCGCTCCGCTTGCGGATTTTTGGCAATTTCGCGTTCCGCGGAGAACGTGGAATTACCGAAAATTCCGCGATCCACGGCGTAGCGGAATTTTTTCCTTGTTCACGCTTTAAAAATGCGTTTTCGTGCGCGCGGTAGCGACTTACCGGGATCCCTGCGTTCGCCGACGAGTTTTCCTATCCGTTCGCATGCGCCACGAGGTTTTGGTAGCCGGCCGCGCGATCCCGCGAGAGTGTGCGATCGCGAACACGTCATTCGGACGCGCCATCGGACAGCGCGAGAGTGTGCGATCGCGAACACGTCAGTCGGACGCGCCATCGGACATCCGGCGGAAGTTTGGTGAAGCTCGCGATGCCGAACACGCAAAATTTGCAATCTGGAGAAGAATAATATCTTGAGCAGCATGAAACCTTCTGGAAAATGATGATTTGGATGAAAAAAACTCCTCAAATTGACATTTGGCTGTACATTTTTGTGCAAGGAGTCCTTTTTTTTAAAAAACTTTTTTTTGGGAGAGGAAGGAAGTGCCCCAGAGTCTCCAACTTCCTGTTCCTGTCCAGCAGGCTCCTCCCAGTGCTTTGCCCATGTCCTGTTAACTTTTCATTTGGATTTGGAGCTGGAAAGATCACTCTTTGTGTCTGCTGCATCATATATCATTGGATTTGAGGACTTTTGGTTTTGAGGACTTTTGGATTAGAGATGTTACAAGTAAGTTGGTGTTGTTTGTTTGATTGGGGCATTGCAGTTGCTGCAACTACAATTTTTGTACTTTTCATCATTTTTTTATTTTTTTATTGTGGGTAGCCAGTAGGCCCAGAGCTAGTCATGGGTGCATGATGAAACAACTGTTCCTTTGGTGTGTGTTGAATTTATTTTAAACATCATTTAGGGCATGGATGGCATTGGATTGAATTGCAAAATGTGTATTTTTGGGGTATTTCAGTTTTTGGGTGTGTGTTAAATAAATGCCTTTGTTGTGTGTGTGCGTGTGGTGTGGTGTGTTTGTTGTGTAACTTGCACACCTTGTTTAGCCCTGTGGATTTTCGTTTTTGCATTTTATTGCATTAAAGCTGTGTTGTTTAGCATGCCTCCTTTGCCTGGCTATTATAGGCCTGTTTCAGTTAATTGTTTTCCAGGCTTCTTGTTGTTGTGGGCCTGGCCATGTGGCTGGCGGCCATTTTGAAGCCAGGCAGTGTGCTTTTGCCATAGGTCTGCATTGTCTGTCTTCCCTTTCTTGTTGTTGTGGGCCTGGCCATGTGGCTGACGGCCATTTTGAAGCCAGGCAGTGTGCTTTTGCCATAGGCCTGCATTGTCTGTCTTCCCTTTCTTGTTGTTGTGGGCCTGGCCATGTGGCGGGCGGCCATTTTGAAGCCAGGCAGTGTGCTTTTGCCATAGGCCTGCAAGCTTGTGGCCTAGTCTGCCAATAGGCCTCTCATCCAGTAGGCCCAGAGGTTGTCATGGGAGCATGATGAAACAACTGTTTCTGTGGGGTCTGTTGATAAACATCATTTAGGGCATGGATGGCATTGGATTGAATTGCAAAATGTGTTTTTTTGGGGGTATTTCACTTTTTGGGTGTGTGTTAAATAAATGCCTTTGTTGTGTGTGTGTGTGTGTGTGTGTGGGGTGTGTTTGTTGTGTAACTTGCACACCTTGTTTAGCCCTGTGGATTTTCGTTTTTGCATTTTATTGCATTAAAGCTGTGCTGTTTAGCATGCCTCCTTTGCCTGGCTATTATAGGCCTGTTTCAATTCATTGTTTTCCCGGCCTCCTGCTTGTTGCTTGTGACTGTGAGTGTCCATGTGGCTGGTGGCCATTTCTGGTGGTAGTTATAAGTGTGCTGCTTTTGCCATATAGGCCTGCATGTGTTTCCTTTGTTCCTCTTGGCTTACTGCTTCCGTCCCCTTTGCCAGCTGCAGCTCCCTGAATGACGTGATGCGCAAATTAATGCCAAACAGGTTCCATTTCCATTCCATTCCATTTGTATTTTTGTTTTTGTTCTTCTTCTTTCCTATCCTTCCTGACTGTACACAGTATACCATGAAAGCCCTTGTTGTCAAAGTCTCACAAATGGCTACACTGTTAAAAAAAAAAATTATAACTTAAACTGAGTTAAAAAAAAATTGTTTATTTGTACTAGTATTAATTGAACCACAACAACAAATGCAACATTTCACTGATGTTCCTCTGGCTTCTTTGCTTTTAGGTGCACAAAAGACTGAGGAGGAGGTGTCACTGACATCATCATCATCACCCGTTGTACTGCCAGACAGAAGTCCTGCTGCGCACAACGTCACGTGACGTGTGGCCACAGACATCTCTGCAACTTGTGCAACTGCGTCCTGCTGACATCTGATGAAGATGGACCCAAAGAAAGTCACCAGGTCCTCCAGTACCAAGAAAGTTGCCAGTGAGAAGAAAGAACAGAAAAAGGAAGTGGCACTTACCAAGACTGGTGTGCCGCCCACGATGTTTTTTGGGAAACCAAAAATTATGCCTGCATCAGCGGTGTCCGGGGACCAAGCTGGGAGCAGTACCTCCGCATCAGCGGGCCCACCCCACCAACCTAGGCCCAAGCCCATGAGTGTCGCAGAGGTAGCCAGTCTACTTGCGCAAACGCCAACGAGCAGTGATGTTGAAATGTCATTATCGCAAAGTAGTACCCAATCAACGCAGGTGGAAACTCAGCAGATAAGTGGGCAACAACACCCGGAACAACAGCCGGGACAACAGCCGGAACAACAGCCGGAACAACAGCCGGGACAACAGCCGCAACAACAGCCGCAACAACAGCCGCAACAACAGCCGCAACAACAGCCCACAATAGTAGTTGTTCCTCCCGAAGTAGGGGCAGTTCAGGAAATCGAGCTTCATGCAGAGGAAGAAGAGCAAGCCACTCTTTCAGAAGATCCATTGTCTTCCAGATCCCCAGCAAGGAAAAGGAGGGTTAGTCCATCAACTTCTTCTTCAAGCCCCCCTTCTGATGATCTAGATACCACTTGGAAGCCACCAGCTCAGTCTGAGAGTGAGGCACGCCACGCGACAAGGCTAAGGAAAAGGAAGGTTCCAGAAAGCCTTAGAGTTATGAAGGAAGATGTAGAAGAGGAGGATGATGATGAGCCAGTCATCATGAAGATCACTCCCGCCCCAGTGGAGATGGAGACCGACATTATTATTCCCCCATCCCAAATTGCTGTGAGGGATGTAGCACGGATACCACCAACAGAGGTAACACCAACACGACCTCCAGCTTCCATATTTGCATTTGCTAAGGCCCGGCAGGGACCTACATCCAGCTCAACCAACACCTCAGTAGGTAGTGGTACTGTAAGTGCACAGAGTCAAATTCCACGCCCACCCTCCAGTTCATCTGGCATTGAAAGTGGCACCTCCAGCAGCACCAGAAAGTTCACCTCCCCAGTTTCAGACTTCTTTTCGGTTAGCAGTAAGGAGGAGAACATTGCTATATGCTCAATTTGTCGACAAGCTGTTAGTCGGGGTAAGCTTGGTACAAACTATGGTACCGGAGGCCAAACAAGTCATCTCAACAAACTCCACATGATCCAGTGGGAGGCGCACCTACTTAGCGTACCAAAAAGTAAAACTGCACCCATTGCTGTTGGTGGGGATGAAGAAGTAGAAGAAGATATGATCGCGGCGGAAGGTGAACAAGAGGGAGACATTTCTAGCCCTGTCCCCAGCAGTGTAGTGGTACCGCCCACATCCTCAGCCACATCTCAGTGGCACCGTAGTAAGAGTGCGGCTGGGACACCAAGGCAACAGAGTACTGCAATGAAAAAAGTGCGTTGTTGAGCCTAACTGGGTTCAAGAAGTCACCTACATCAGCTGCACCACAAAGGAAAATAATCCAGCCTACCATTGACAGCATGCTTAGGTTGGAGGGGCAGTACGAACGCAACCACCCAACGGCAAGTTTATACAATGCGAAGCTGACTAAAATGTTAGCGCTGGACCTTCTCCCTTTTTCTTTTGTGGAAGGGGTGGGGTTCCTTGAATTTGTGTCAGCCATCTGCCCTAAATGGAAGGTTCCCAGCCGGTCCTATTTTGCAAGAGTTGCTGTTCCAGCACTACATCATGATGTGCTGGAATTGCTTGGACAAGCTTTGCAGCAGAGTGCTGTTCACACTATCCACCTGACAACAGACATGTGGACCAGTTGCCAAGCCACTGATTACATGTGCATCACTCCACACTGGATCTTTTTTGTGGGGGTTAGAGAAAAGATATCAGAAGCAGGTGTTGTTGACACTGCTGAGAATTTTCATACTACTCGGAAACATGCAACTGTTGCCATGTTCGCCATGGAGAAATCTCATTCTGCTACAAATATTTTGCAAGAGTTTAACAGCAAGGTCTTTCAATGGCTGCGCCCAAGAGGGCTTAACATTGGTTTTGTTGCCACGGATAATGGCAGTAATTTACTTGAGGCCATGGAGGATGGTGCCTATTTCAGGGTCCCGTGTTTGGCGCACTGCATTAACATTATTGTTCAAGACTTTCTGAAAAAAGAAGCCATAGTCAGCAACTTACTGGCCACCTGCAGAAGAATATGCACACATTTCAGCCATTCTTTTAAAGCCCGGAAGCAGCTGAGGATCATTCAACGTGAGTATAGAATGCCAGTCAAAGCACTCATCCAGGAGGTGGCAACACGTTGGAACTCAACTTATTACATGCTTGACCGTCTGTTTGAGCAGTACAGACCAATCAATGAATATGTCATACAAAGAGGCTACTGTGAAAGGCATGACCCTACAGATGGACCAATGGGGCCTAGTTAAATACCTGACAGAGATGCTTCTTCCTTTCGAGCTCTTCACACGTGAAGTCAGCAAGGAGGACTGTACTATGGGCCAAGCTATCCCATTGTTGCACATGCTAGAGCAACAGCTGAAGGAGGTGTCTCAAGCGTACACAGGTGTGGAGGAAAAAAATGAAGCATATGAGTTGGTGGAGAGCTTATCCCGTCACTTAGGTGAAAATACAAGGGTACAAACTCGCATTGTTTCAGTAAAACATTACATTTGTGCCACAATTCTGGATCCACGGGACAAATCGGCACTGAACAGTAAGACATTAATTCCTTTTTCAGAAGTGGATGTTGCCCGGTACAAAACTTGGTTAGCTGAGGCAGCCAGTGACTATGAAAATGAACAGCTTGTAATTCAAGGCCCGCTACTCAAACCCACAACAAGTACTGCAGCAGGGCATCCGGCATCAAGTACCACTTCAGAACCTGAGGGCAGTGCGTTTGGCTCAGAGCGGTCACCAACACTATCGACAACAGCAAGAACCGGATCAGCCCCAGTAAAATCGGCACAGTATTGGTATTTACAGCAAGGGCTTGCTAGGTCCAGTTCTGGTACAAAGACAAAAGAGGTCAAGCAAAGTGTAGCACCCCTGAACATTGAGCGGATGGTCCAGGCCTATCTGGATGACCCAACAGAGGTCTACATTGATCAAAACCCATTGCGGTATTGGTATGGGAAAAGGGGCCAATGGCCAGTGCTCAGCAGGCTGGCGATAAACTATCTGGCTTGCCCTGTCGCAAGTGTCTCTTCTGAACGTGTTGTCAGTGCTGCTGGTGTCATTGTAACAGTGAAAAGGACCAGTCTCTTGCCCAAAAACGTGGAGAGGTTAACCATGATCAAAATGAATCAGCACTTTATACCACCGAATTACACAATACATGAATCAACGCAGGAAGATGAGGACAGCGACTTAGGTGACGGAAGTAGTGTGTTAGATGATTACCTACTTCTGGTTGAACCCCCAGAGTTCGAGGACGAGCTATACTTCCCTGACATCTAGGCTTGAACTTCTTACTTTCTTCCTTCCTTATTTACTTGTATTTGTGTGTGTCTGTCTTTCTGGTTCGAAACTTCGAATCACAACAAATCCATCACCACCGTCTTCTAGTCTTTTTATTGCCATATTGGAGGTGCAGCTGTCTGCATTTAACTGAAGTCCACTAATCCGAGTCCTGCTCCTCCATCCTCCTGACTCGCCCTAAATCCATTTCCCTCAAGCCAGATGATGATTGGATGTAGAATAATAATAGTACAAGCAAGAAAATGTTGCCTCGTCGAGTCCCTCCAAAAGAAGTGGAACATGAAGACTACTATAGCTATCCTCCTTTCCGAGCCGAGAGAGGCTGCCCCTTAACTTAAGATGAGATGGAACAGGTAATGAATGATGGCATGCATTGGACGCTGACTCTGAGAGTGATTGGTGTTTGTGTTGTTGTTGTTTGTTGTGCATGAAGTGAATTCATTGTGTACTATTATTATTTAATCTACACACTAAAAGTAACTCAAGTCAATGTTTCCCTTCTTGTTGTTTAATAACAAAATTGTACTTCTATTGCAGGCGATCTATTGCATTTTTGAATATGGAATCTGGACTTACTATGTACACTGCACACTGAGTTGGACAACACCATGATGATGACCACAGTGACATAATATCTCCGCAGTCACTCAGTAGGATCGGAGATGATTGATGGAATAACTCAGGGCGTTTCATGACTGGCATAAAAGGTAAACAAGTCAACAACAACCACAGCAGACCTACATCTCTGTGTAGTGGTGGAGTCGAGTCACAAGTGTAGTAGTGGTGGATGACTGACAGCTGTGCATGCCATTGATTTAGTTAACTACTTTGGAAAATGCTATGTTGCTGTATATGTGACATGTGTGCTCTGTCTGGCTCAGTCAAAATCTAAGCTAAGTGGAGGTTGGGTGGGTGCCGTGGGCCTGTTCTGTCCTGTTGCTGTTGTAGGATAATGCTGGAAACAGACAACAGAGTAGACATGATTTAGCCATGCCGCTCTGAAAGTGTTTGCAGTGTTGCACTCCTCCGTAATTTATGCTTTTTTTTTCTCCTTGATTTTTAAATATCCCTTTTGTTTTTCCATCTACACTTACAGGCCGGCCTTTACCCTGTGCTATACTGGGAAAAACAACTCACACTCACCTACGAATCCACATCCGCCAGGCAGGCAGTGGCACCCAAGATTGACGGACGCAGCGTGGACAGGAGAACCAAGAGGAACGGCGAGTTGCAACTCCCCAATTTGACCAGGATAACATACAGTAACACTTTAGTATCAACATTCATCATCTTTAAATAATTTGATTCATTTTTCTCTTTAATCATTAATACTGTGTGTTCTTGTTGTTGTTTGCTCTCTGCTTATAATTGATCCCTACAACTATTTTTTAATTTTCTTTGCTAGCTTTAAAAAGTAACCCTGGTACAACAGAAGATAAAAATTTATGTAATTTGGGTCTCTCTGAGGGCAGAGAGTCAAGGCAAATTGCATAATAATTAATAATATACTGCTGCCCTGTACTGTCTACTAGTCTAGTTAGTAAGTACTACTTCTCATTAACCATCAAGTCATCATCATCATGCATGCATTTCCTTTTTCTCCCTTAACAGATTTATGGATATGATGGTCGTCTGCCAAGATTGTGTTTTGTTGTTTGTTCATGCGTAGTGTTTTTCTTTGTCAAACCTTTCCCCCAACCATTCATCAAACCCTAACCCTCTTCCCCCTGACTGTGTGATTTATTGAGGTGTGCCTAAATTAAATGTGCACCAATAATTGATCACACGCTTGCTGGGGCAGATGTGGCGAAAGCAACACTAATTAAATTTCAAGGCAGGGCGAGGATCTTCTTCTGCTTGCCCACCCATGATCAGTATATTTGCAAGGTAATTTTTTTCCCCAAAGGAACCTAATCCATCATCATTAATTGCCGGCATCGATTGGTTTCGTCAACCTCCTACACAGCACTAAAGGTTACGGTTGTGTCGAGTGTAGGCCTAGTCGAGTGACTCGACACAACTACAGTTTGTAACGTGTTATACTAGGCTATTATTATTATTATTGTTTGGCAGTCTTCTTGTGTACTGTACTGTACTTCGTTCTACTACTCCTCCCACAGTCTCTCTCAGGCGACTGACTGTCTCATTTTCTTTTTTTGCAAATGCTACTGCCAGTGTCTACTACTACCACCACAACCATTGCATGTTGGGAAACCAAATCATCATCGCCATGCAGCCATCGCTGTGCCTAAGTTAAACATCAAGCACAGGTAAGAGAAGAAGTTTGGGGGAGGCATAATTAATATTGGAAATTAATTCATTAATTCACACACCCCTTGAGTCAAGTTGCAGAATGCATAGACTAGGAGGAGAGACTGACTGTACTAGTAGGACAAGTCACTCAGTGAGGGGTACCGCATCTATCTGTTTGTGTCTTACAGAATCAGCCGATTATTTAAATCAAACACTGGCTGTGGCCCTGCAGCAGCAAGGAAACAGTGTGACATAAAACAGTAACCCCCACAAAACATTAACAACATCGTATGTAAAGTATAAATATAATTTAATCCCCTAACAAAAATAAACTATGTAAAAAATCCCTCAACAGCACCTGACCCACCCCTCTCCCTAACCCCAACCAATGTCCAAAACGAAAAAGTCCAACCAATTGTCCATGTCCATAAACCCCAACGTCCAATTCCCACCCACCAAAAGAAGCAATAAAAAAGAGGCAATCCAACAGGGTCTCAAGTTCAACTCTCATCGGCGGGCTCGCTTCTCCAGGACATTTGTACGCTCCTCTAGGCGGGCCACGTGGCGCTTCAATGCCCGACAATTGCATCTACAGGGGGGGGGGCAGTAGTGCTGGATGAAGTGCGGCGGCAGGCGGCTGCCAGACAGCGGCGCCGTAACACTGGAGGGGCTTGGGCCTGGCTGGGGCCCGGGGCATTGGAGGAGGCTGCAGCTGCTGCCGCCTCCTCCTCCTCCGCCAGAACCACCAGCCGCCGGTATTCAGTTTGTATGGCCTCCAGCTTCCGTCGCCGGGCCCTGGCTGCCAACTCCTTCCTGTCTGGTTTAGATTTCTAGCAAAACAGTAAGACAAATTAATTCTACACATAGTGGCACAGTAGCACTAGCAAGCACAGTACATAACATTTGTGGTATGTATCTATCCTCCCACTTCCTCGGCCTCTAACATTTGTGGGAGTTTCAGGCATTCAACCACCCATGCATCGGATTCCTATCAGCCACCTATGCATGCATCCCACGTATCCTTCTCTGCCAGTCATATATATTACATCTCGTCCGTCCTTCCTCCTTCCACCCTTCTTTCCCTTTTCGTTCAACCCATCCATCAAGGTCATCTGATCTGACTTTTAGTCTTCTCCATAAAACTTTCACAGCTGAGTTGAAGTCAGATAGAAGAGGCCATTGGTTACTCAACAACACTCCCGCCGCTAATGCTATTGCTAATGCTAAGTAAAGGGTGTCTTCTTCAACCGTTGTTCACAACAACTTCTTACTTACTAAGTCTCAACAGTACAATGTACACCCTTGCAGCGAGTGTAATGTCAATAAGTAAGGAATATAACTTACCACCGCCCGCCACTGCTGCTGGCTCACCCCCTGCAGCTCCTGCAGCTGCCGCATCTCCTGCTCCCTGAGGCTCCAAAGTGGCCGCGTCGCCATCGCCGCTGGCCCTGCACTGGTGGTCGGTAGTACGCCTAGAAAAAACATTACACATTTTTTAGATGCCATATACACCTCCCCCTATTTATTCTTTTTCACTAGCAAGATTGAAAAAAAAGTTAATACATACATATACAACATACATCACTAGTACAAATCGGGTACTAGAGTAGATACTAGTAGTGTTATATGGTCCCTAGGGTCATTCTAGTCTTTGCTAAGTTAGCCTGAGCCATGCAATCATTTTAGCTTTGTGTCTTTTATTTTTGCGCACGTTACTGCGCAGCTTGTTGTGTATGACGCCTTTGAGCCCACATGAGCTCATACTGCTACTGTCTGAGCGCTGCGTACAAGGTCGAAAAACAAGCCACTTTATTATGGAGTTCTGGTCAGTCCGTATTGCTTAGCCATAACATGCTACACTTTTGGCACGACTGAGAAATGCTTGCATTATACTAACGCGCACCATTTTTCTCATAACAGGCGGAAGATTCCCTTCTACGAACCAGAGCTTTGCAGAGCTTATGATGTAACCAGTACTTCTAAGTTCTAAGGTGAGGGGTCCCCAGAATTCGCTCAGAGATCTTCATTTATATAAACTATATTCCTACCAAGGGAGGGTGGTTCTTCCACCACTGTTCAGTTATCATGATTTCCCCTTTTGTCTTCTATGGACTTGTAGTTGTAACAATGTTTATTGTTTTAATCTTATGCATTTTGCTGTTGGTGCTGGCTCGTATACTGCATTATAGAACAACGTACAGAGCTTGTTAGTTGAAAATAAACCTTTTGAACTTACATAGACTCTGTGGTATTTGGTGTGGCCTTACACGAGTGAGTGAGCGAAAGGGTGTGCATTGCTTCGGCGACTCTGAGAGGTCGGGAGTGTTATGTTCTGGGTTGTCTAATCATTGGGTATCTTCGAGGGGTTCGGGGAGCTAATGAGACACTATAGCTAATCGGTCAGGGGATTGTGGGTTCTGAGGTGTGAGGAAGGTCCAACCTCCTATCATCAACGTCCTATTTTCTTGTGCATAGTTCTGTATGTGCAGAATCCCTACAACAGTAGTAGTATGTCCTATCCTATCAAAAATAGTAAAATATCTGGTTGGGCATTTTGTTGGTGGGAATTGTCGAAAAGCCTCAAGATTAAGAAGCCTAGAAGAGGACAACCCAAAGGACTGGACTCAGTGGCTAAGCTATTGGTGAATCTGAGTTTTATTTAAAACCTTTTAAATAAAGAGTGGCCAACTGGGCAAGCTTAGCTACAGACAGACTAATAGTAGTAGTACAGCGAGTCATAGCAGAGGCAGTTAGAGGCAGGGATAACAAGAATTTAGAAACAGTCTAGATCGAAGAAGATTTTGTAAAAAATAGAATTAGGAAACCGAAATAATAGTTCGGAAAAAATAAGGTGCAGTAAAAGTTAGGGAAGTATAATTATTAATATTAACAACAGGAGGACTTACTGGGGCCAGCAGCAGAGCCCTCGGTAGAGGAGCGGTCCAGGCCATCAGCTGCACCTGCCGACTCCGCCGACCCCATCTTCTTGCCCCTGGGTGCTGATCAGGAAAGATGTAAGAAAGAAAGAGACAAACATGGATGATTGGTGTGAAACAAATAAAAAAATTTTTAAAAACGCTCAAAAAAACATTTACGGAAACAACAATTGCAATAAAATTGACCTATCTAATCTGGTCGACTAGTATTGCGGGATTCACGGACTGTCTAGTTATTATTTATGAACACTAATCCAGTGTTCCATTCTGATTCCAGAATACTAACTAAGCCTAAGTACCACCTGACCTAGCCCACCTATTCCAGATGGGCCAATTGTTCACTAAGTCTCCATTTCCATTTATTTTAGTCCTCAAAAATGCATAGATGGAGGGCACATGCATACATTTTTGCATACACCAAATTGTTGGTTGGTTGCTGCTGATGTTCTGCTAGTGATAAGCCTATTACCACTCAGTAAACAAACTACAAAAGGTTCTACTAAGGACTGGGGTAAGCAGCACTCAGCAGCACGTGACGTGACAGAGGATGCGTCACGCAGACCACTAAAAAATTACCAACTAATAAGTAACTAAACCTATCAATCCACCACTATCTCTTCTTAGTGGCAGGAGGACAAAGGAAGGACTAGAGTCTCTCTAGCATTACCTAACTTAAGTTCTCTAAAGTAAACTCTTACATAATCAGGCCAAGCGAGCGCAAAGTTGCAAACAAGTAAGATTAGTAGCGCCGAGCACCTGTGTCATAACAATCACAGAAGATTTTTAAACGTAATTTACCTGCAATGTAAGCAGCAGCATTCTTGCTGTTCGTAAAAATATATATTCGCAATATATAACACAGAGCAGAAGAACACAAAGTAGTAATATTAAATAGCTACTCACCAAGCCCTGGGACCTCCACTCCTAGCAGGTCCAGCAGGTCCTGCTCCCGGTCCAGGATATTGGACCACTGGTGCGTCAGCTGGGTATCGGTGCGCCGGACACCAGAGCAGCGAAACACTGCCTGGCGCACCTTTCCCCACCACTGGCGACGCTCCCGGAGCCCGTACCCGGACCCAGGCCTGCCTCCTGCTGCTAGGGTTAAGGGGAGGTGGCCCTGCACAAAAAAAACAAGTGCAGCCACCTCCGCCTCGCTAAAGATGTCCCTAGCCTGCACCCCTTGTGGGCGCCGCCTTCCGCAGGGAAGGCGGTCGCGGCCCTTTCCCTTGCCCTTGCCCTCTCCCTTGGCCATGGTTCTGGGACTCGGGGGGGGGCGGAAAAGAAAAGGGAGGAATTAGAAAAGTAAGTAAAAAATGAAAAAATCAAGTTATAGAAAAAGAGTGAAAAAGTAGTAGAAAAAGTCACAAAAAAAAGAAAAAAACTCAAAATATAGAATCAGGAAAATAGAGAGAGAGATAATAAATAAAAAAGATTAAAAAAAAGTGTACAGAAACAAAGGATTGCAAAGATAGAGGGAGGATAGAAAAGCAGGCCCAGAACCATAGCAATAGAGTGAAAAACAAGATGGCTGCGCCCATTGCGACCGCATGGGCAAGTTCGCGCGATATTTCCCCCCGAGCACGCAAAAAGCGTCGCGAACACATAATACGTGTTCCCGAACAGGAAATACTCATCGCGAACGGGCGGGAGTACGCAATACGTGACCCGGAACAGGAAATAAGCATCGCGAACGGGCGGGACAAGTGAAAAACAAGATGGCCGTGCCCATTAGCGACCGCATGGGCAAGTTCGCGAGATATTTCCCAGCGAGCATGCAAACAGTGTCCCCCGAACAGGAAAAACACATCACGAATGGGCGGAACAAGCAATTCCACGTGCTCGCGGAATTCCGCGTAGCTCGCGGAGATTTTTCACCGTTTTGCAGAACTTTGCGTAACGCGACTACGCAAATTCCGCCCACCCCTAAGAAACCATTTGATATCCATGATCATTTCTATTGATAAATGAAGCAAGCAGCTGGGTTGCAGAGGATTGCACCGACAAGACAAGTCACAAAGAGTAGTCGAATATTGCCCACCTCAGATGGCCAGCTGCCACATGACCACAAATCACAATATTATTCACAAGGGTATGAGAGGCAATATATGCAAAATAACACTTCAAAGGTATATACAATAAATAAATTAGATATCGATTCCACGTCGTAGCTCGTAATCTTTGGTTGTTTTTATTCATAAATGGTATTCAAGACAGCCAACGCGTTTCGCCCAAACATGGGCTTCTTCAGGGCAAGGCGAATATAAATAAGTGCGCCGCAAGGTACAGTGCACGTCCAAAGTGCATCAAGTCCGTCGCAGGACAGAGAAATTAGGAAGTATGGAGCCTCCAAGTGTATGTACAAATGGATGGTCCAAGAAAGTAGGAGGAAAAACAATTGCCTCCGTTATGCCGTTCCGTGGTAGTTATGAGAGTATTTGATAAAAGTGCTCCGTGTTCGGGCAGTAAGCGGCACGGAACTGCGCCGCTTACTGCCCGAACACGGAGCACTTTTATCAAATACTCTCATAACTACCACGGAGCGGCATAACGGAGGCAATTGTTTTCCTCCTACTTTCTTGGACCATCCATTTGTACATACACTTGGAGGCTCCATACTCCTAATTTCTCTGTCCTGCGACGGACTTGATGCACTTTGGACGTGCACTGCACTGCGGCGCACTTATTTATATTCGCCTTGCCCTGAAGAAGCCCATGTTTGGGCGAAACGCGTTGGCTGTCTTGAATACCATTTATGAATAAAAACAACCAAAGATTACGAGCTACGACGTGGAATCGATATCTAATTTATTTATTGTATATACCTTTGAAGTGTTATTTTGCATATATTGCCTCTCATACCCTTGTGAATAATCCATGATCATTTGGCTGTTTTACAGGATCTAAATGAATCCAGGACACAACAATGCAACGTCCATTTAAAACAGACCGCTACTGGGGAAGTCAAGGCAGTCACGGCAAGACCTGTCTGGATCCCAAAAGTCGGGGATCTGGTCAGAGTGAAAATAGCGGACAAAAAAGAATTTGGACCATCATAGAGAAAGCCTGTAGCTGTCCTAGCAGTTCAAGGAACAAGAACTGTACTTTTGCCACCTCTTGCCGGAAGAAAATAGAAAAGATTTGTCTCAATCGACTTAATCAAACCACACTATGTGGCCGATACTGAACAGTAGGCCTCGTGGACTCCACAGTAGCAGACGCCCTCCTCTAGCTACAATCCAAGAAGTTCAAACAGAAAGACTCATCACGTTTGAAGAGCCTCCTGTACAGAATTAAGGACTATGCAACAATGCTATGGAACTCGTTCTCCTTGAACCAGAAGTTCAACTTCAAAATTCTATTCAAAATAACACACAAGTTGCAATTAGGCCAAATACAGACGTCTACGTCAACATGCCTCGACAAGAGCCAAATGCGTTTTCAACAAATTCCTACCATTGATCGAACTGCTTCTGGCTACTTCATGAACTTTGATAAGTTTTCTTTGGATCCAAGTGAACCTGAAACGACGCCAGCCCAAAAATCACGCAAACAGCAAGCTAAAGACTTTCTGAACTTTCTCAAAAAGACTTAATGGTATCGCCTTGGTTAGAACTCTGGGTAATTACTGGGATACTATTTTTTATTTTATGGCTAGGCTTAGTTATAACTTTTAGCATGCTTGTTAATGGACGATACCTTCAACAAAGCTCCACAGCCCGAAAAGTTAATTTGATTTTAAAACCACATCAATCTTCACATCGTGAACAAAGAGACTTGTCAACAGTGAACATCACAGCAGTTCCTATACCGGACGGTATAATCTGGGACAAAGTTGATTTTGATATATTCGGTCCGACTGAACTTTTAAAACTTTCACATGTATTTAAAATTTCATTAAGTGATATCATTACCTCCAGTACATTTTCTGATGATTGGGACTCTGAAACTGTTAATAACATGTTGTCCGATTTAGAAAAAACGGCCGCATTTCCGAACACTGAAATGTTAGAAGGTAATTCAGACTATGACGCTTTGTCCTTTTACCAACATTATGGTCATCATTTCCTGCACAAATCTATATCACCTAGAAATGTGTTTGAGTACCACCAGTGGGAACATTGCCCTACACCACCAAAAAGTAGTTCGCAAACATTTGCACAGAATTTTTCATATTTTTCAGGGTTTAACACCACTGACCCAACGTCATTTTATTATAAAGTTACACTGACATCGGCACTGAAAATTATGTTGACTAACACAAAACAGATATACTAATTGCCCAATTGTCTGAACAGGGTTTCGACCTATGGAAGGACACAATAGACTTAAAATCAGTCTGGGGTTCTAGAGACTGGCAAGTCCAGGGAACAGAAGCGCTATTTAGAGCATGCCTTATTCCACAGCAGATGATATTCCTAAATGACACTGTGCAACAGACCTCCTGTCTTGGACTAGCCAAAAACAAGGACCTGAACACACCTCGGTTTCCAACACCATCACAGATGGAGGGGTGGCAAAATTTAACTACACAGGGAGGGGCAACAATAGACGACATTTTACAGTACAACAGAACAGACCCTAATTGGAATAAATGGGTGGTTTGGCCCTTAGACACAAACACATGTCAGAAAAGATTCTGGGGTATAACCGAAGGGTTCAATATCCACAGGCCAGACCCACGCTGTGTACAAAGAGAACATCCAGGGGTAGTGACGTCCTACAGTGTTGGGAAGTTGTGCCTTGATTGGCTAGAGACCTCAACACTAACAGAAGTGAAACAACACTTGACCTTACTCACACAAGACATGGATCTCAGGGACTTTTTACTAGGTCCCAGGAAATCACATCAGAAACGTTTCATATATGCTGGCATTTATGCTGCCTACAATGAAAATTGGAAAATATCCCAACAAGAGGCCGCAGAGAGAGTACGGGAAATAGACCGTATTAACTTAGAAAAGGCATTAGCAGTAGTGGATAATGGGTTAACAACTTTGACCTCCAGGATATATTCCTTAGGCAACATTGTATCTTCTGCGATAGACATACTGGAACAAGATTTAGCCATATTACAACACGGGCAATCTCAGTTACGTTCTGTTATTAAGCTGGACGCTACAATCTTTGCGTGCAGGCTATGTGCCTTGGCGTTTCATCAACAGTACGTCTGTGTTTTCTGAATACAATCTAACAGATAAACAGATTGAAATGGCACAAAGGGGAGCAAAATATACAATGCTGTGTATTGAAAAACTGGATAGACTACCGTTTACGGTAGCGGAATCTCCATCTACTTTGTGGCTTCTCCATGGCCATATAACTCTACCGGTCACTACTTTTCAGTTTCAATATTGCCTTGAGCAAAGGCAGGCTGTCAAATTTGAAAAGATGGGTAAGGACTACATTAAGGAATCTTGGGCGTTACCATTCAGATTGTGATGCAGGAGTGGGGATCGAGAGGTGTTTCTAAGAGGTACAAACTGCAAGAGCGCTTTAAGCGGTTCTCTCATGTGCCAGGACATTTCACTGCACGGAGCTTGCAATGGTTCAATAGCAAACTTGTCCTGCCACATGAAAGGGACTCCTGCAGCCGTGATTACACCGGTATTCGAGCTGCTCTCGAATGGGAGCTACTTGATGCTGAACGATCAAGGTGGCTGTGGGATGCTTCCGGGCATTGCCTATCTGGTCACTGTGAACTCCAGGGTCACTTGCTGTATGCAAGTATTGTTTCCCCCAACAAGTACAGTCAGGGAGGCGCCGTTATGGCCTTCGTTGAATGTTTCCTTTATACAGTTTGATACTTTAAGCAGACTGAAAGCCATGCTTTTACAGCAAACCGTACCCTTTACCTCCGCTCGAGAGACCTTTGATCTTCAAATCGCAAGGACCTCGACTGAGATACAGGCCCTTATACGTACAAACTGCCCCATTCATTTAGCAGAAATGGTGGGTCGTATCTTCAATATGTCTGATACGAGTGATATTGTACATCTATTTAAGACCATAGGGTCAGGATTTCTAAGCACCTTTCAGACAATCCTCGGAGTTATTCCAAATTTTATACACTCCATATTGGGAAGCGTTTTTGGAGGTCTTCCGCTGATCCTGCTTTTTATCGCAGGAATCCTGATTGTAATTTTTCTGCTCTGCAATGGACGGCCCAATCACCAACGAGATGGCAAAAGCACTCCTGGAGCGCAAGTACCGTGAGTGCATGGTACAGCATCTGGGCACACCTCGCCTACGGGAACTGAGCGCCTCTTGGTTCCTATCGTTTAGACCAGTCTGGATGGACTGCATCTTACCTTTTCTTCGATGCCTGTTTTGCGGTGACGAATGCGTGTTGGACCTCTGTCTGACACTTGCAACAGACACGCCTGCAGACTTGAAAACCCGGCTGGAACCCCTGAGGGCCCATGCTCGGCAATGTCCCCAGCGTATTCCCATATTGATGGCTGCATTCCTCGAGAATCCGCAGGTGCCTTTTACAACTGGGTTGAGCATCAGCTCCACCACTAGCACCACTAGTACCCAGGTATCGACTACAGCACCGGCTGCCTCTACACCAGCTATTGTCAGTGCTGAATATCATCTGTGCTCCATTGACGTACTTTGCGAGGTGTTACAGGGACCGTCCCCTGCAGCAGCAAGCAACGACGATGTTGCGTCTCCCAGCCAGGACACTTAACCTAAAATTGGCTCAACGTGTACTGGGAAAGAATTCAGTTTGTTCTTTTTCTCCAAAACTCAACTAAATTTGGAACATTTCCTTTAAAATTGACACTTTTGCTGAAAAGCATGGCCTCCTGACGCTTATAGTGGTTTGACCTATATAAACAAACTCATCTAGGACTTTGGCTTAAATAACATTTCCAAAACAACTGATTTTCAGTAGAATTTTCACCTCTTAGACTATTTTTAAATGTTTTTAATGTTTTAGAAATATGTTTTTACGTGGCTCACTGATATTTTTATGCGCTGCTACCTAGTTGAAATAGTAGTTCGCTAGCATTTTTATCATTGTTGAGTGTTCGGAAGAGGAGTGGGTGTTATGTTCCATATAGGTACCCTAATATAGGCCCGGGTAACATCATACCCCTTCACCTACATTACCTCCCCTACACTACACTGTAACGAGCCTTTTAGGATTGAACCTTTACCTAGTTCTAGTCCTGGGTGCAAAAGGAGGGTTTCTCCTAATCAATAGAGTCCTATAACTCCAGCTATAGACTCACACAGTATGAATGAATATTCATAAGGGTTCCTAGAAATCAGGCTGGGGCTACACCACCTTCCTCTCCATATCTACGTACACGGTTCATCCCATACGTCATCCTCAAATCCAACAATGGCTAATACAAGCAACATGGGACAAAGGAGCCCTAGATACTTTCTGTATAAATACAGCACCTCTTGCTAGTGTTAGTTAGAGGGAACCAAGACTTCCAGGCCGACACACTGACAGAGATGCTGAGGCTCCTGCATGCAGACGCTCCAGCTGACAGTGGTCTGAACATCCCTCGCGGGGTGTCAACTCGAGACCAAGAAGGGCTCCTACATTCTCACACTTCAGGTAATGGGGTTCGACTAAATCCTAGAGGGATTCTTGGCTTCACACCTACTCACATGCTAGGTACACTTAGGTACATCTAGATAGGCATCGTAGGAGTACGCGCTTTCTTTTATCCTGCATTTTATATCCATGTATGTGTTCATGACTATTGCAAAATGGTAGAACTGTACTATCCTTTTATATTCACTGTACTGCTGATCATATATCTCTGCTACTGTCTAACGGTTGTCGCAGCACATATATTTTACACTAGAAGAACAACTGTGCAATAAATACTTATTGTAACCACGCCCAGACTGTTTCTTCTGTGTAACTCTCTGAGACCGACTAAGTGAGCACGAGTGACTGAGTGAAAGGTAGTACGTTGTTTCCACAATTCTGAGGGATCAGGGTTGTCATGTTCTAAGGTTGCCAGAAACTATTCTCTCCCCGATAAGAGGAGATTATAGTGGCACTGTGAGCTAGCTAATGCAAACAGGCTAACATACTCGGTGGGGGTGCTCAGAGTTAGTCTGCCACCAATCCTACAGTTTATGTTATCCAAACGCGCAGGTCCTGCATGGGTACTATAGGAACTACACAACACTATACACACCATACGATGATGCCTTAAATGTCCTATTTACTTCAGTTAATCTGAGGTTTCAAGTAATTTTTGTTCTAACTAGGAGGTAGTTTTCCCAACTTTTACAGGTAGAGGAGCTACTGGTACTATTGATCATATGGAAGTTGAATATTTTTACATAAATTTAACCTCATAATAATATAGAAATGTACTTTAACATTAACATAGAAAATGCATATCAAAATAGTGGTTAGAGCATGTGCTTTAATCTCAAGCATGGTTGATGGAATTTAAAAGTAATAAAACAGGAAGCATGTTTCTTATCTCAACTGAACAAAGACTGAAGTAAGCTTCATTAAAAAATATTGCTGCCATGTATTTCCTGATGCTTTAGCTGCAAAATAATGCAACTAGGGGATATTTGTAACCAGTCTGGCACCAAACGCAGCAGCATAAAATATAAAAATAGAACTGGATGGAGATCTGATCAATGCTGCTGTGTGCCCAACCTTAGTGTAGTTATTAAGCAATTCAACAGGGATCATTTGGAAAGATATACGTTCACAGACTCTTTTAGCTTGCTAATATTCCTAGCTAAATAACAATGGCATATGCGTAAATAACACAATTTTATAACTATTTATTACTAGTCTTATACCGCCAACGAGACCCAAAAGGTGACAGAGCAATTTACATAGGATCAAGTTACCCAAGAAACAGTACAGTACTGTACATAGAGAAAATGCAAACATGTATGGCTATCTCCACAAATGTATTGTAAGCACTGAGGATGTACAAGAAGAAGATGTATAAATATGTTTACAAGAAGCAAATTGATATTTTAGCTTAGTGGACTTTAGTTCAGTGTACATAGGCTATACACAGCATACGATGATGCCTTAAATGTCCTATTTACTTCAGTTAATCTGAGTTTTGCAAGTAATTTTTGTTCTAACTAGGAGGTAGTTTTCCCAACTTTTACAGGTAGAGGCGCTACTGGTACTATTGATCATGTGGAAGTTGAAAATCTTTACGTAAATTTAACCTCATAATAATATAGAAATGTACTTTAACATTAACATAGAAAATGCATATCAAAATAGTGGTTAGAACATATGCTTTTATTAAACATGCAAAAAGCGAAAATGCTGCCTATTTCTGCAGAAAACTCTCATTTTTATCATTCTTTCACTGCTAGACCTCAATATTTTCTTGATTCTTTCATATACCTTACGTTACGTTATAATTGAACTGCTAAACTTGACATCTTCGTGAAATGTGCTTCTTGTCGCATAATGTATTTCATTCCACCTCACATAATCTGATTTCATCGTATTTTTAAAGTTTTCCCTGCCGCATGCTTATAATGCAAAAACAACAGTTGATTGACAGAATGCAGAACAATGTCATACATTCACCCCAGTACAGAGATCTGGGCCTAAATCCATCGTTTTTGCTCACCATGCCATTCCAGTTTGAACCCAGCCATATGCAAATCAGTCTTGACCCTGTGCCTCATGGGAACAGTCCAGCCCGAACTGCCAAGCCAGGTCCTCCCTGGACTGGAAACAAGCATCCTAGGACCGGTTTCGGGGTTTCACCCCTCTTCAGCCAGGATAGCTTGATTCCAGTGGCATGGAGAGCACGGGACCCACGTCTGGGCATACCCGTCCCACTCGGGGTGACAAATGCAAAAACAACAGTTGATGGACAGAATGCAGAACAATGTCATACATTCACCCCAGTTCAGAGATCTGGGCCTAAATCCATCGTTTTTTGCTCACCATGCCATTCCAGTTTGAACCCAGCCATATGCAAATCAGTCTTGACCCTGTGCCTCATGGGAACAGTCCAGCCCGAACTGCCAAGCCAGGTCCTCCCTGGACTGGAAACAAGCATCCTAGGACCGGTTTCGGGGTTTCACCCCTCTTCAGCCAGGATAGCTTGATTCCAGTGGCATGGAGAGCACGGGACCCACGTCTGGGCATACCCGTCCCACTCGGGGTGACAAATGCAAAAACAACAGTTGATGGACAGAATGCAGAACAATGTCATACATTCACCCCAGTACAGAGATCTGGGCCTAAATCCATCGTTTTTGCTCACCATGCCATTCCAGTTTGAACCCAGCCATATGCAAATCAGTCTTGACCCTGTGCCTCATGGGAACAGTCCAGCCCGAACTGCCAAGCCAGGTCCTCCCTGGACTGGAAACAAGCATCCTAGGACCGGTTTCGGGTTTCACCCCTCTTCAGCCAGGATAGCTTGATTCCAGTGGCATGGAGAGCACGGGACCCACGTCTGGGCATACCCGTCCCACTCGGGGTGACAAATGCAAAAACAACAGTTGATGGACAGAATGCAGAACAATGTCATACATTCACCCCAGTACAGAGATCTGGGCCTAAATCCATCGTTTTTGCTCACCATGCCATTCCAGTTTGAACCCAGCCATATGCAAATCAGTCTTGACCCTGTGCCTCATGGGAACAGTCCAGCCCGAACTGCCAAGCCAGGTCCTCCCTGGACTGGAAACAAGCATCCTAGGACCGGATTCGGGGTTTCACCCTCTTCTGCCAGGATAGCTTGATTCCAGTGGCATGGAGAGCACGGGACCCACGTCTGGGCATACCCGTCCCACTCGGGGTGACAAATGCAAAAACAACAGTTGATGGACAGAATGCAGAACAATGTCATACATTCACCCCAGTACAGAGATCTGAGCCTAAATCCATCGTTTTTTGCTCACCATGCCATTCCAGTTTGAACCCAGCCATATGCAAATCAGTCTTGACCCTGTGCCTCATGGGAACAGTCCAGCCCGAACTGCCAAGCCAGGTCCTCCCTGGACTGGAAACAAGCATCCTAGGACAGGATTCGGGGTTTCACCCCTCTTCAGCCAGGATAGCTTGATTCCAGTGGCATGGAGAGCACGGGACACACGTCTGGGCATACCCGTCCCACTCGGGGTGACAAATGCAAAAACAACAGTTGATGGACAGAATGCAGAACAATGTCATACATTCACCCCAGTACAGAGATCTGGGCCTAAATCCATCGTTTTTTGCTCACCATGCCATTCCAGTTTGAACCCAGCCATATGCAAATCAGTCTTGACCCTGTGCCTCATGGGAACAGTCCAGCCCGAACTGCCAATCGAGGTCCTCCCTGGACTGGAAACAAGCATCCTAGGACCGGTTTCGGGGTTTCACCCCTCTTCAGCCACGATAGCTTGATTCCAGTGGCATGGAGAGCACGGGACCCACGTCTGGGCATACCCGTCCCACTCGGAGTGACAAATGCAAAAACAACAGTTGATGGACAGAATGCAGAACAATGTCATACATTCACCCCAGTACAGAGATCTGGGCCTAAATCCATCGTTTTTTGCTCACCATGCCATTCCAGTTTGAACCCAGCCATATGCAAATCAGTCTTGACCCTGTGCCTCATGGGACCAGTCCAGCCCGAACTGCCAAGCCAGGTCCTCCCTGGACTGGAAACAAGCATCCTAGGACCGGTTTCGGGGTTTCACCCTCTTCAGCCAGGATAGCTTGATTCCAGTGGCATGGAGAGCACGGGACCCACGTCTGGGCATACCCGTCCCACTCGGGGTGACAAATGCAAAAACAACAGTTGATGGACAGAATTCAGAACAATGTCATACATTCACCCCAGTACAGAGATCTGGGCCTAAATCCATCGTTTTTTGCTCACCATGCCATTCCAGTTTGAACCCAGCCATATGCAAATCAGTCTTGACCCTGTGCCTCATGGGAACAGTCCAGCCCGAACTGCCAAGCCAGGTCCTCCCTGGACTGGAAACAAGCATCCTAGGACCGGTTTCGGGGTTTCACCCCTCTTCAGCCAGGATAGCTTGATTCCAGTGGCATGGAGAGCACGGGACCCACGTCTGGGCATACCCGTCCCACTCGGGGTGACAAATGCAAAAACAACAGTTGATGGACAGAATGCAGAACAATGTCATACATTCACCCAGTACAGAGATCTGAGCCTAAATCCATCGTTTTTGCTCACCATGCCATTCCAGTTTGAACCCAGCCATATGCAAATCAGTCTTGACCCTGTGCCTCATGGGAACAGTCCAGCCCAAACTGCCAAGCCAGGTCCTCCCTGGACTGGAAACAAGCATCCTAGGACCGGTTTCGGGGTTTCACCCTCTTCAGCCAGGATAGCTTGATTCCAGTGGCATGGAGAACACGGGACCCACGTCTGGGCATACCCGTCCCACTCGGGGTGACAAATGCAAAAACAACAGTTGATGGACAGAAAGCAGAACAATGTCATACATTCACCCCAGTACAGAGATCTGGGCCTAAATCCATCGTTTTTTTGCTCACCATGCCATTCCAGTTTGAACCCAGCCATATGCAAATCAGTCTTGACCCTGTGCCTCATGGGAACAGTCCAGCCTGAACTGCCAAGCCAGGTCCTCCCTGGACTGGAAACAAGCATCCTAGGACCGGTTTCGGGGTTTTACCCCTCTTCAGCCAGGATAGCTTGATTCCAGTGGCATGGAGAGCACGGGACCCACGTCTGGGCATACCCGTCCCACTCGGGGTGACAAATGCAAAAACAACAGTTGATGGACAGAATGACAAATTGGTGGCGTGATGAAGCAAAATAACGATGGATTAAACCCAGATCTGTGACTGGGGGTGAATGTTTGCCAATGTGCAGCATTCCGTCCATCATCTTGTGTGTTTTGCATTTCGCCCTATGTGGGAAGGGTATGCCCAGACGTGGGTCCCGTGCTCACTACGCCACTGGAGTCAAGCTATCCTGGCTGATGAAGGCTGATAGCCTGATACCGGTCCTAGGATGCTTGATTCCGGTCCAGGGAAGACATGGCTTGGCAGTTCGGTCTGGACTGTTCCCATAAGGCACAGGGTCAAGACTGATTTGCATATGGCTATGTCTGAACTGGGGTGGCGTGGTGAAGCAAAATAACGATGGATTAAACCCAGATCTGGGACTGGGGGTGAATGTTTGCCAATGTGCAGCATTCCGTCCATCATCTTGTGTGTTTTGCATTTCGCCCTATGTGGGAAGGGTATGCCCAGACGTGGGTCCCGTGCTCACTACGCCACTGGAGTCAAGCTATCCTGGCTGATGAAGGCTGATAGTCTGAGAGCCGGTCCTAGGATGCTTGATTCCGGTCCAGGGAAGACATGGCTTGGCAGTTCGGTCTGGACTGTTCCCATGAGGCACAGGGTCAAGACTGATTTGCATATGGCTATGTCTGAACTGGGGTGGCGTGGTGAAGCAAAATAACGATGGATTAAACCCAGATCTGTGACTGGGGTGAATATTGCCAATGTGCAGCATTCCGTCCATCATTTTGTGTGTTTTGCATTTCGCCCTATGTCGGAAGGGTATGCCCAGACGTGGGTCCCGTGCTCACTACGCCACTGGAGTCAAGCTATCCTGGCTGAAGAAGTCTGATAGCCTGATAGCCTGAAACCGGTCCAAGGATGCTTGATTCCGGTCCAGGGAAGACATGGCTTGGCAGTTCAGTCTGGACTGTTCCCATGAGGCACAGGGTCAAGACTGATTTGCATATGGCTATGTCTGAACTGGGGTGGCGTGGTGAAGCAAAATAACGATGGATTAAACCCAGATCTGTGACTGGGAGTGAATGTTTGCCAATGTGCAGCATTCCGTCCATCATCTTGTGTGTTTTGCATTTCGCCCTATGTGGGAAGGGTATGCCCAGACGTGGGTCCCGTGCTCACTACGCCACTGGAGTCAAGCTATCCTGGCTGATGAAGGCTGATAGCCTGAAACCGGTCCTAGGATGCTTGATTCCGGTCCAGGGAAGACATGGCTTGGCAGTTCGGTCTGGACTGTTCCCATGAGGCACAGGGTCAAGACTGATTTGCATATGGCTATGTCTGAACTGGGGTGGCGTGGTGAAGCAAAATAACGATGGATTAAACCCAGATCTGTGACTGGGGGTGAATGTTTGCCAATGTGCAGCATTCCGTCCATCATCTTGTGTGTTTTGCATTTCGCCCTATGTGGGAAGGGTATGCCCAGACGTGGGTCCTGTGCTCACTACGCCACTGGAGTCAAGCTATCCTGGCTGATGAAGGCTGATAGCCTGAAACCGGTCCTAGGATGCTTGATTCCGGTCCAGGGAAGACATGGCTTGGCAGTTCGGTCTGGACTGTTCCCATGAGGCACAGGGTCAAGACTGATTTGCATATGGCTATGTCTGAACTGGGGTGGCGTGGTGAAGCAAAATATCGATGGATTAAACCCAGATCTGGGACTGGGGGTGAATGTTTGCCAATGTGCAGCATTCCGTCCATCATCTTGTGTGTTTTGCATTTCGCCCTATGTGGAAGGGTATGCCCAGACGTGGGTCCCGTGCTCACTACGCCACTGGAGTCAAGCTATCCTGGCTGATGAAGGCTGATAGCCTGAAACCGGTCCTAGGATGCTTGATTCCGGTCCAGGGAAGACATGGCTTGGCAGTTCGGTCTGGACTGTTCCCATGAGGCACAGGGTCAAGACTGATTTGCATATGGCTATGTCTGAACTGGGGTGGCGTGGTGAAGCAAAATAACGATGGATTAAACCCAGATCTGTGACTGGGGGTGAATGTTTGCCAATGTGCAGCATTCCGTCCATCATCTTGTGTGTTTTGCATTTCGCCCTATGTGGGAAGGGTATGCCCAGACGTGGGTCCCGTGCTCACTACGCCACTGGAGTCAAGCTATCCTGGCTGATGAAGGCTGATAGCCTGAAACCGGTCCTAGGATGCTTGATTCCGGTCCAGGGAAGACATGGCTTGGCAGTTCGGTCTGGACTGTTCCCATGAGGCACAGGGTCAAGACTGATTTGCATATGGCTATGTCTGAACTGGGGTGGCGTGGTGAAGCAAAATAACGATGGATTAAACCCAGATCTGTGACTGGGGGTGAATGTTTGCCAATGTGCAGCATTCCGTCCATCATCTTGTGTGTTTTGCATGCTTATAATGAACAAATATATTAATGAAAGGAAATGCTTGCTATATATTTGATTTCCATGATTTAACCAGGATATTCCAGATATTAATGTTTAATTTCATAGGGCAGCTCATTGTTACACAATGGGACACTGAACACCTAACAGAGTGACTTGCAAAGGTTCTCATGAGAACCTTCCTAGATATATCTTTTTGTAATACGTTGTAGCTGCATTCAAATAACTACATGTCGACATGAATGTTTATTGTGGGAATCGAGGAAGAAGACGACAGACCATCGAAAGATCCTTTGCCATTGGCCAGGAATGATTCAACATTTTGAGTTTGCAACATGTTTTGTGCTTTTCTATATAGTACGTGTTCCTAGTTAGAGAGTTGATGCATTCTGTGCACTCTTTCCCTGCCATACCCCTTAGCACTTGACTGTGCTACACTTGCCCGAGATTGCTGAAAGCTACTGCCAACTGTGATTTTCTTGTTTCCTTACCTTTTGTGAGGAGACTTTCTATCTTTATCCTGATTATAGCTACTGCTATGATTATTTCTTCCTACCTGTTTTAATGGTCGTTACTGAAGCTTTTAGGGAGCTTGGCTGAGTTTCCAGAACTACTCTTTCTGGGGAGTTCAACCTTTCATAGCTATTAACATTTTGCTCCAAATTGCTTACTCTTTTCCAAAAAAACTCTTTATGAGTTCTCGCTAGGCTAGGTTAGGTCCTTTGGATTAAGACAGGGACTAATTCCTTTATGGAACACGCTGGCATTTTGTATGCTGTCTCTAACCATGATTTTTCTATTATTTCTGTAAATAGACTTATCTGAATGACTTGAATAAAAGAACAAAAAAATACGAACTAATTCTCTTAATGAGAAATAAAACTTTTAAAACTTCATCAAACCTCTCATCATTGACTGAACATTAAATGCTGTACGGTGATGAGTATTTTAACAATGTATTCAGGTTGTGCTCCATTCTAACATGGCAAAGATTCGTCAACCTGGAAAAAGAAATATGCATGGAAAGTGGAGTTTCACTTAGTAAGTTTAAAGGTGGAGCTTGTTATAACATTTTTATGAGACTTCTGTGCTCGCAATCATATGCTTATCTCAGGAGGGTTAATGCCACTGCTAAGTGACTTTAAAGTTGTCCCAACATGTTTGAGTGATCATAACATTGTAGAAGTAAAGCTCAATCTGGGGAAGAAGTAAAGCTCAATCTGGAGATTCCTGGAAAAGATTTCTTCCCTACAGTAAGTAACATAAGTGCTGTTGACCTAATGGGGACGCATTAAATGGTCTGGTATTGATCCCCAAAAATATTTTTCCAATATCATTTAGAGAATAAGGAAAGTTTTGATATTTGCTTTGCAGACAACTGTAACCCTAATGAGGTAATCTAGTCCTTTGAAGCTATCTGTTCAGCCATTAATGTAAAGTTAACAAAAACAAGGTAGTTGTGATAAAGGCTGGTTTGATGAATCGTGTAGAAAAGCACACTCAGATCTCAAAAAAGGCCTTGAAAACTGAACCTAAAGAACACTGTGTAATTGCTCAATGCAGATTGTATTACAAACAAGTGTTAAAGAAGTGCAAGCTGTGTATTAGAGAAGAGTCTTGGGACAATCTGATTAAAGCCTTTGTTTTAAAGGATTATCGGCTATTCTGTTCTATTTGTAATTCCCCTTTTTTTAGAGAAGACAACTATCCGTTTCTCAACCAGGGATTTTTGGAAGACCAATGGATAGCCTATTATAGGAATGTAGAGTAGTCAATACTGACGGTCAAACTGCTCCTGCAGCTAACACATTTAGGGGCATATGTACAAGCCCCTATTGCCACCACAATGTCACCTATAGTGATGTTGTGGTGGCGATAGGGGCAGCGCCTTATGTACAAGGCAGCGTTAAGCCACTTAACGTGGCTCAACGCTGCCTTGTACATAAGGCCCCCTTTCACGCTATGGTTAGCGTGAAAGGGGCATGCAGTGTGTGTTGAGGTGGGCGTTTCCACGCAACACCCACTGTATTTGATGCTGCCCCCTATGTACAAGGGTGGCGTACATAGGAGGCAGCGCCAAAATTAAGACCGGGAAAACCCTGGTCTCAAGTTGGCGAAACGAGGAGAAATGCATTATGCCATGGTTTGTTTATGTGTAGGAAGGTGTCCCTCCCTCTACATAAACAAACCTTTAAATAAAATACTATTTTGTCACTTTCATGTGTGCTGCATGAAGTAGCACACATGAAAGTGACAGAATGGCATTTTAGGATTGTTTATGTGCAGGAAGGGACACCTTCCTACACAGTCGCGGCTCCTGGAGGGAGTGCTGCGGGGCGGTGGGGCGGGGCGGGGGAGGGGCAAGGTGGGGGATAGTAAACTCCGGCATACGGCCGAACGGAGTTAAGTACATAAATAAATAAATAAAACAAATTACATTGCGCGCGCTGCAACGCCAAATGGCGATGCGGCGCACGAAATGTAATTAGTTTTATTTATTTATGTACTTAACTCCTTTCGGCCGTATGCCGGAGTTTACTACCCCCCACCCTGCCCCTCCGCCGCCCCGCCCCACTGCCCCGCAGCACTCCCTCCAGGAGCCGCGACTGTTCCTACACATAAACAATCCTCCCCTGCACGCAGACACCCTTGCACTCTGGTGCAAGGGTGCCTGCGTTGGCGCTAAGTTGCTAAACTTAGCGCCATCGCAGGGTGAAACGCAAGACTGCACCATATTCTTGTAAATATGGTGCAGCCTTGCATTTCAGAAGTGGCGGAGCGTGTCGTTAAGCCAAGGAGGCTAACGACACGCTCCACCACTTGCTTGTACATATCCCCCTTAGTGTCAATTTTGCTATGGATGAAATAGAACTAGCTGTGGATAGAAGTAACATGGTAAGGTAATAGGCTTGATGGTGTCCCTGCTGATCTGTTTAAAGGCAACCATGAACTCTGGGTTCCACTTTTAACTAATGTGTTTATTTCCGTTAATAGGGGTAGGCTCCCTTCTACTTGGTCAGTGACAACAATTGCCCCTGGTTTTAAAAGGGGATATAGAACTGACCCTCAATATCGCCACCCAATATCCCTGCTCGACAGTTCAGTTAACATTTTGGTTAGGGTGTTATTGGAGAGGTTACAAAATCAGGCTGAGGAACACTCTTTATTTCTGATCTGCATTAAGGATTCAGGAAAGGGTAAGGTACTTTTGAACAGTGTCTGAATATGGAACTGTTGGTGAGCAAGTACACTAAGGCTACGAGAGACTTCCAATTCATGGACTTTATGGGCCTTAGCAGTGCATTTGACTTTGTTAACCACACTAAATTGTGGCAAATTATATATACAATGGTTGCTGATGTTCAGATAATTAATTTACTTAGTTATTGGAATGTCACTGCCCAAGAGGGGAGTGTACTGGTCTTTTTCGGGTATAGAAGGGAGTCAGTAACCTCGAAGTTCCATAACCTTATAAAGGAACTCAGCCTTCGGCCTCGTTCCTCTATATGTTTATGGAACTCCAGTGACTTTCAATAATGTATGGCAGGGGGTACTTTATCCTTAACATTATTGCTGCACTGAGGGGGTGATTGAAGGTTGGGCTCTTAAAAATTCAGGTCCAGTGCATACAGTGCGGCTGTGGAATTTTAACTTACCTCAATGCCCTCTTTCAAGCAGCATTTCATTGTGGGGCCTAACCCATGATAGGGATGTTTTGACACACATTATGCATGCCATCTATGGTGAAGCTCTCAACCGGCTGCCTGTCAACTATTCTTTGCTGTTTGCTGTTGATTTTTCCTCAACTTTTTTGTCCCTTATGCCAACATCCACTGGTTCTGGGATTTTACAATATTATTGAATTTATACTGGTTTCTAAAGACCTAACAAGATGTTTCAAATATTTTCATGTTGTCCATAATATTTTTGGTGACCACAACTTTTTGCCAATCTCCTTTTGTGGATGTATCCTTCCATTTGTGGCAGAGAAAAATAGGAAAGAGGAATAAAAGGAGCACTCCCTTTTAAACAAGTACTTTAAATGCCTAATTACTGAATTCTTTTCTTGGAGACGGACGCTGTTGCATAACGGCGGTCTTTTGAATTAAGACCGGGAAGTTTAGTTCTCGTTGGGGAAACTACACCATCGGACTGAGACCAAGACCTCACACGACGAATATTGGAAAAAGTTCACTCATTTGCTGGACGTCATGCGCTTTTGAATTCTTCATTCTTTGAGGTGCCCCTGACGAAGGGACGATTCTGTCCCGAAATGGGCTTTTTCTCAAGACCAGCCAATGAAATAATGAATATGGATAACAATATTATGTGAATTGTTTTTGTATTGAATTTAGTTAATTGTTAATTTTTGTCCATGAACAATAGTAGTTTTTGTTAATTAAATGTAAGTGTTTCATTACTGAAGATATACATAAAATCATATTAACATATTGGTTAACTTTTCTGTGTAATAAGTATTACGTTGTTTCATAGATTGTTATAAACAGTAGGGTTTTAGATTTAGACCCAGTGAACAGTGCACGGCGCTGGCAAGCCTTCTTGCTTGAACTGATCAGAGACAAATAGGGGCATTCTGGTAAGTCAGATTTTTTGTTTAATTTATTGTTGGGTAATCAAGTGGATATTGCTAACTGCCTGGACGACACAGCAGAAGCAGGGAGGATTCTTAGCTCTAATGGTGAACTCTGCAGGAGGATAAGGGCCCTCCTAACCATGCCACTGCAACAGCGCAGGGAGCACCAGGGCAGAAGGGTTTGACTGTGACTGTTCCAAAGTTCATCATGACCTTAAGGCTGCCCTGAAAGCCATTCCCAGAAACATGGCAGATGTGCGCTCTTGTAGGCTACTCTACAAGAGGGCCCTGGATGCTAGGAAGAAGGTAATCAGAGATAACACATGGGAAATCCTTAATAGCAGCGAATGTCAGCAGAGATAAGCAAGCTCTTTGGCAGGTTGTCTGTCAATCTAATGTTTTCACAAATGCCAGTCAATTTGGGATAAATTCGCTGATCCACATGACATTAGAATAAGTCCTTTTTCTGAAGTTTATTAGGGATATGATGATAAAAATGATTTATCATTAGAGAGCAAGGACGTAAATTGGGAAAAGCTTGATTTTATTAGTTCTGAGCGCCCTGAAGTGGGGTCTGCTTTAAATAAGTGTCTTATGGGTAAGGCGCAGGGCCTGATGTGGCTCCTGTGGTTTTCTTAAAGGAAGACTTACCCCTTTGGGCCCCACTTGTAACCAATATGCTGAGAAGTGCAGTAACAAGTGGCCCTCCTTAATCCTGGTCGCACACAATTATAGTGCCGATGTTTAAAAAAGGTAGCAAGGGTGATCTCAGTTGCTACTGACATATCTCACTCATCAACTCAATTGCAAATCCAGCAGGGAAGATTCTTCTGGCCCGTCTTGAGGCCTTGGCTTATGATAACAGCATATACTCTGATCTGCAGTACGGGTTTCGCCCAGGCCTTGGCACCATCAAATAATGCCTCCTCCTCTACCTCTTGATCAACAACTATACTGCAGCTAAACAAGGCATTTTATATCTGATCTTTATGGACTAATGATCTGCTTTTGACCTTGTGATTCATTCTACACTGTTAATCAATCAATCAGGGTTGATAAAGCGCAACTACTCACCCGTGAGGGTCTCAAGGCTCTGGGGGGAAGAGGGGCAGCTCCATTGAGTGCTGGGGTCATGAGAAGTGCCAGGGATTGAGGTCCGTCCCTGTGGAGTATAATGTTGAAATTGGGGGTGGAAGAGCACATCATAAATCTCTTGAGGCATCTGCCTTTGGAGTTAATGGCAATTGTGAGGCTTGGCCCTAACGGGGAGACCCCTACACCTTTTTGATTGCCCAGGGGCTGCCGGTAGGGCTGTGTTTCTTGCCCCTTTTCTCTTTACACTTGCCATTAATGATCCTGAGAAGTTTCTTACAAGCTCTGATCAAGATCTCCTGTAGATGGGCCCCTGTCCAATACCAGCTTTACTCTATGCCGACGATGCGGTCCTCGTTGCCAAGAACCCAATCAGTCTACAGAGACTAATAGACCAGTAGTCCTCTTTCATGGCTGATCTTGACTTAACTGTCAATTAAGGTAAAACTCACATCATGGTTTATGGCCTGAAGAGAGCAAACTAGAGAATGTACAATGTGAGTAGTGAAAGATTGGGTCGGCCCCCGTGTTTCCTTACATGGGAATTCTGTTTGATGATACATGTAGTTGGAACCCAGATGGTCGTGTTCGGCCAGCTGAGCTTCAGCGTAGCATTGAGGCACTGTTCAAATTTTCTTCTGAAGTGGGCTCTAAGACATCAACAGAGGTGACAACTATTTACAAGACCACGAGCTAGCTGATTGTGGCTTATGGGGAGGGACTGTGGGGTATGAGGACAATCCAAGCCTTCAGAAGTCAGAGAAAGTTTTTCTGCATAGACTGCTGGCAGTCCCCTCAGCTACACCTACCTATTTTTGTTATGCTGAGCTAGTTATTGATTTTATCAGTGATTATACAAGACTGTGCCTCCTTATATTGTGGATTTCAATTCGGGCTAAGTAGGATAACTGATTTTAATAGACAGGTGCTGCTAAATTGCTTGAAATATGATGGGGTTGGCAGGATCCTTTTCTGGTTAGCTGTATCTTAATAAATGTTTCTCCTGACTGGGTTTTACAGAATTATTTTCCAACCCAAAGCCATTATTGCTACTTGTAAGGATGCTGTGAAGGTAGTTGTATTCTCTGTCACAGTCAAAGAGAACACACCTAATTCATAAAACCTTCCGTAGAGACTTATCTCCTGATTATACCATTGCCTGGTTTGGACCCATATCTAAATTGGGCTACCAATTCACTGCATAAATATCTCCCTACCCACTTGCGATTAAAGAGCCCTTCACTTTTTGTGCACTCTTCCTGTCTGGACCTAAATTTCCTAAGCCTCACCTGTGTTCCTGCGATTGTTGCTCGGCCCAAATCACAATGCATTTTATGCTTTTTTGCTAATTTTCTAATTTTTTTAGAAAGCTCTATTAATATATGTCTTGCCGTGTTCAATTATGCTCATCAATCTCTCAACTATAAGTTTAAGTCTAGTTTTATAAAGCGTGGAAATGCCCATAGGCGTAAAGACGCACTTTATGAAGGGTATGTTTAAGCTTTCCATCTTTATGTAATGCTGTTGTTTATTTTGAACATATTTATTATTCTTATAATGACTCAATACAAAGCTGTATATTATTGATAATGAGCTGCATCTATCTAGGTGTTTCTTTTGTACGTTGATGTATTTACATGCACTATGTATTTTAACTTTTTACCTATCTTTTATGGTTAAATCTCAACCGGATAAAGATTTCTTGAATTGAGCAACGCTGTCTGCAATGGGATTAGTTTTACTTTCTTCCAGCCAGAAAGTAAAAGTGGAGGCATTGTCTGGTATTTAATATATCAATAAGAAAGTAAAAGCGCTACCTTCTAGACAGAATTCAGTTAATAGAGTTCCATAGGTCAGGGGTAGGAAGAACATTGCTTTGGGGATAGGATTTACAGACTACTGAGATCTACCTGTGTGGGCGCGGACAAACCTATGCTTGGTACAATGCTGGTGCAGATGCACTAGCCACATGGAGAAATAGCCCATAATGAAATTAGTTTCCAGGCAGAGACCAGTGCCCTTAGGAATAATAAGAGGATTTGGTCAAATCAAAATGAACAAGTGCCAAGCTGCTCCCATTATGCTTCACCTCTGTACTTGCTGGAAAAAGAATACAAGTTAAAACAAAGTAGGAAGCATAAAAGAATTATAATTAAATATTAAATCATTTGCAAAGCACAATAGCATCAAAGCAGAAAAGCTAGGCAACCACTAAATTACAAGGAAAGAAAAAAGGGATATAGGTTTAAAAACATTCTGTCCAGAAGCACAGAATAACAATGGATTATGATAGGAAGGAAGCCACACTTACCAGCTTTCAATCTGTTTGTGCCATATTACATCTTCATATGTACAGTGTGATTGCAGTGAGTGTGGCAATGGAGATTTATAACCACTCATCTTCTACAATTGATACTACAGCATTATGTGACTCATTCAGTTTGTTGGCCATAGGATTTACTATATGCTAAAGAAGAATGGAGCATTGACTTCCTTTTAATTCTTCAATCGGTAAGTTCCCCCAGGGCCATTCAATCTTGTAGATCCAGGTTATGTAGTGTGCAACACATGACTGTCCTGTCATGTGACATCTTAAGGATTTACCACTAGCTGCTGAAAGAAAGATTTAGGCATTGGTATTCACCATTCCAAAACATCTTTCAGCTACAGGATATGTCTTCAGAGTGAAATGTTGCTTGCTCATTGAGATTGTGTATGAGGAGCATGGTTTTGAAGGGTAAAACCTGAAGAGCGGTTTGGGGCATGTCCACTAATAAACGATGAACATCTAAAAAGGCTGATGCTGCCCTCACAACTGGATGGAGTGTGATTTTAACAATGTGTGTGTGGGACTTGGCCCTCTCGGCAGGGTCCCACCACCAAACTTTTTGCCTTCATCCGCCTGTTTTTGTTGGCCTTTAGGTCTCTGTGCACTTTATTACTGCTAACCAGTGTTAAAGTGTGTGTGCTCACTCCGTAAAAACAACAATTGATGGACAGAATGCAGAACAATGTCGTACATTCACCCCAGTACAGAGATCTGGGCCTAAATCCATCGTTTTTTTGATCACCATGCCATTCCAGTTTGGACCCAGCCATATGCAAATCAGTCTTGACCCTGCACCCAATGGGAACAGTCCAGCCCGAACTGCCAGGCCAGGTCCTCCCTGGACTGGAAACAAGCATCCTAGGACCGGTTTTGGGCTTTCAGCCCTCATCAGCCAGGATAGCTTGACTCCAGCGGCATGGAGAGCACGGGACCCACGTCTGGGCATACCCTTCCCACTCGGGGTAACAAATGCAAAAACAACAATTGATGTACAGAATGCAGAACAATGTCGTACATTCACCCCAGTACAGAGATCTGGGCCTAAATCCATCGTTTTTTTGCTCACCATGCCATTCCAGTTTGGACCCAGCCATATGCAAATCAGTCTTGACCCTGCGACCAATGGGAACAGTCCAGCCCGAACTGCCAGGCCAGGTCCTCCCTGGACTGGAAACAAGCATCCTAGGACCGGTTTCGGGCTTTCAGCCCTCATCAGCCAGGATAGCTTGACTCCAGCGGTATGGAGAGCACGGGACCCAAGTCTGGGCATACCCGCCCCACTCAGGGTGACAAATGCAAAAACAACAATTGATGGATAGAATGCAGAACAATGTCGTACATTCACCCCAGTACAGAGATCTGGGCCTAAATCCATCGTTTTTTGCTCACCATGCCATTCCAGTTTGGACCCAGCCATATGCAAATCAGTCTTGACCCTGCGCCCAATGGGAACAGTCCAGCCCGAACTGCCAGGCCAGGTCCTCCCTGGACTGGAAACAAGCATCCTAGGACCGGTTTCGGGCTTTCAGCCCTCATCAGCCAGGATAGCTTGACTCCAGCGGCATGGAGAGCACGGGACCCACGTCTGGGCATACCCATCCCACTCGGGGTGACAAATGCAAAAACAACAATTGATGGACAGAATGCAGAACAATGTCGTACATTCACCCCAGTACAGAGATCTGGGCCTAAATCCATCGTTTTTTTGCTCACCGTGCCATTCCAGTTTGGACCCAGCCATATGCAAATCAGTCTTGACCCTGCGCCCAATGGGAACAGTCCAGCCCGAACTGCCAGGCCAGGTCCTCCCTGGACTGGAAACAAGCATCCTAGGACCGGTTTCGGGCTTTCAGCCCTCATCATCCAGCATAGCTTGAATCCAGCGGCATGGAGAGCACGGGACCCACGTCTGGGCATACCCGTCCCACTCGGGGTGACAAATGCAAAAACAACAATTGATGGACAAAATGCAGAACAATGTCGTACATTCACCCCAGTACAGAGATCTGGGCCTAAATCCATCGTTTTTTTGCTCACCATGCGATTCCAGTTTGGACCCAGCCATATGCAAATCAGCATGGCAACATTGGTGTCTCCCCATTTGGTCTATTTAATTTATTTGTAAGTCCCTAGTAAAGTGGTGCTACATGTGCCCAGGGTCTGTAAATTAAATGCTACTAGTTGGCTTGCAGCACTAATTATGCCAACCACCAAATTAGTCCTTTAAACATGTCTTGGGCCTGTCATTGCATCCTGTGTACAGTTTTAATTTCAACCAGGCTAAATAAACCTTTTTCTAGGCCCAAACCTTCCTTTTTAATACATATAAATCACCCCTAGGGTAGGCCCTAAACAGCCCCCATGGCAAAGTGCCATGTATTAAAAAAGTCGGACATGTACCTTTATTTTTTACATGTCTTGGTAGTGAAAAACACCTAAATCAGTTTTTCACTATTGCGAGGATAATATTGGGGTTACCTTGTTACATTTAATAAGGATAACTTTCAAATGGGAGCAGGTAAACAGTTCATAATTGGTGTCTTTGAAATTGAATGAGAAATCCTCTTGTATTGTGAAGTTGGATTTCAAATTACAAAGTTCAAATTTGGTGTTTTCATGCCTTAGCCACTTAGTGCCAGCAGCCTGTCTCTGGCTCACATGACTAGGTGACCCAGAGACAGGCTGTTTGTCTTTGTGTATTCCTCCTAGACAGCCACACAAAATAGAGAGCTTAGTTTGCCTGGATGGGCCATCACTGGCAGGATGGGAGTGCAGCGGGGGGCTCTGCCCCACTTGCACCTGAATAGGCTGTGTCTTGTCTTCACAAAAAGGGCTACATAGCCCCTGTAGTTAGTCCGGAGCAAGGGCAGGGCATGCAGGAAGCCTGTATACTTCAAAGGGAATCCTCTAGAAGCATCTCCCACTTCAAAGAAGGCACCAGGTATAATAAATATCGGATCCCATACACCATCTCTTCAGTACACCTCTGTACCTACGGAAGACTCTGCCAAAAAGAAGGGCTGCTGTGCTGCTGAAAGGACTGCCACTCTGCAGTGTAAATTTGTTACAGTCCGGCATGATCAGATATCTATAGTTGGCACAACATGCTTTTTGGCACTATTTTCACTGAAATCTATAAACTTGCACATCACCGGTACTACTAGTTGGATTGTTGTCGTTTTGGTCTTGTTTTATTTATTATAAATTACTCTATTTGTTTTTATTTGATGTGGGATTCTTCTTTTGTTGTGTTTTCACAATACTACTGTTTGAAATGTTGCACAAATACTTCATACATTGCCTCTAAGTTAAACCTGACTGCTCTGTGCCAAGCTACCTGAGGGTTGAGCCCAGGTTAATTTAGGGCTTGCTTGTGAGATCACCCTGATAAGGATTGTGGTTACTGATTGAGTAGGGTTTCACCCCCCTCAACCAGTAACCCAGTTTCTTACAAGGTGATTAGTGCTTGCATTTCTAGATCCAAAAGATGCTGCCACCCTTCCACCTTGGGTAATGCAGAATTCCAAATGCAGATAGGATAGTATGACAATACTATTTCTCATAAATAAAAAAATGTTCATGCATTTTATCGAGTCTTTGTCTCCTCTTCCTCACCTTTAAAATGCATTGACTCATGCTTTTCTGAGCATATAAACCTAGTTGCATAAATACCTGTACCAATCTCTATACTCTGGTGTAAAAAAATTAGTGCTTTAAAATCGATATATGTATTAGTAAAAACAAGCATATACACACTGTCATGCAATCATCAGTTTTGGCTATTTGTCAAGTTCCAGCAATGTCTCCACCAATATATTGGTGAAAATATGATGGACTTTGTGGACAGACCAAGAGGTAGGGTCACCCACAAATGTCTGCTATAAGTAGGGTGGGCAAACCTCCAGGATGTCAAAAAGTGCATCCAACAATTGCTGTTGGCATTTGCATTACTGCCCATCTCTGAATCTTTCCCTCACATTTCTGATGCTTTGATAGAGTACTAGGTACTACAATATCTTTTCTGAAACGAAGTAGGGACAAAAAGGTATTCCTTTAAACCTGGATAAACAATAATGACAAACAGAACAGTGGTTCCCTTGGAGGAAGCTTTCAGTCTATGCTTCCTTGGCAAAGAAACAATACACTTAAAAAGCAGGGAAAACAGTAATTTAAATATGCGACAAGAGTGAGGAAAAAGTGTGCTAGTGTTTGAACCAAAGAATGCTGACTGGGAGGTCTCCGAATTTGAAAGTGATATCCTCATAGCTAAAAGAATAGATCACAAGAACAATCTTCAATAGAAATACCAATTTGGTATCAGTCCACGCTGGAGCACTGAGACATCGTCTCTTCAAGTAGTCAATAACACCCTCCTCCACAAAGACAGAAACAACCCCAGCCTCCTGATCTTACAAGATCTTTCCATGCCCTTCAACTCAGTGAGTAACCAATCATTTATTAACAACCAGGAACATGCCAGAGCTCCTATGGCACACTCCTGCAATGTTTCTCCTCCTACTTTACCTACCGCCTGTCACTACCTTCATTATGTGGCTCGAAGGATAACAAGGTAATACCACCTTCTACCCTTCGGATATTAGTATCCAAATAAGTGGGAAGCACCAGTTTTAAAAAGGGGAAGAGTGGCTAGGGGAGTATAAGCAAGAGAGAAAGAGACAGCACAACTCTCATTTATAGAAGAATGGTTGTTAGATGACCTGGAATGGACTCTCTGAGGTAAAGGATAGCACTGCATAGCAGTGTACACTATGACTCACTGCCAAGAAGAAAAAACAGAAGACAGTGATTATTGGAAAACTGAGTGCACTTCTACAATCGGTAATAAGAATGGCAAAAGCGTTATGCGGCTTGCCCGGCGTGAGAGGAGGCGTCGCTGTAACTAGCCCTCAGGCAAACCAGGAATCTTGCCTGAGAACCTAAGATGAAGTGCACATCTCTGAACCGTAAGGTAGAATCTACTCATCAAAACTTAAAAGGGGAAATATGTAGTTGGGTACAAAAGCTGCAAGTCATCAAGCCTAATCAAAGGGGAAGTCAGGAGCTTGTGTAAAACTATAGCTGAAACAAAAAACAAAGATGAGCCTAAGACAGAATAATAGTAAGCACAGGGAGAAGGAAACCTGAGGGAACCAAGGAAGGGAAAACCAACAAAAGTGAAGGAATGGAGACATGGGTGTAAATTAAAACATCAGGCTAAAGAGTTGAAACAGCCAATGTTGCCAAATGCACTTTTCAGCGTCCACTACCTATTTATAGTTTTCTGCCCTGTCTGAACTGGCATTCAAGCCCTGGTCCTCTGGTGACTGGGGAAGCCTGTTTTGAGCCTGGAAGCTATTGTCCTCCATGATTGTAGTCCCAACTGCCATCCCCTTCATGTTGTACCTTTCCTTACTCTCTTATGTGGTGTCTTTGGTGTAAACCTGACACAATCCATCAACCCGTACAGGTGGGATTTGCAAGATACCAGAAACTCCTCAATTCCTTCAGCATAGCCCGTAGCTCCATCCTCTATCCTTAATCTTCAACCTCAACATGCAACATCTCAGGTTCTTGCTCTAGAAAAGCTTCAAGATCCATCAATACACTGGTGGCACACAACTCTAACTTAAACCCTACCATAAAATATCCGGAACCAAAGACAGTCATTATCTCAAAACTAGTCTCAAGCGTATTCTGAAATGCATAATAAGTGCCTACCTAAAGATCAGCCAGATGACCAAATTCTTCTTATTTACCTACAGCACAAACAGCCACATATTCAAGCTGTGCCCTCTGACATAAACCCAAATGACTTCACCTCCCATTTGACAAAGTATCAAAATCACTTGAATTCACCAGAAACTCACACCTGACATGGAACACATCACCAGGAAAACCAAGACAGCATGGTACCAGCTTGCTCTCCCAAACAAAGTGAAGCATTTTTTTTCTCTTGAAGTTGACTTCAGGACAACACTAGAAGCCCTGGTGAAAGGATAAAAAACGACAAAAACACAAACGTCCCTATATTCTAATATAAAAGAGGACAAATGCCTCACCCTGGACCAAGTGTCTATTTTGATGTATAACTATTCTAGCATAGATAAAGCTATTATCGTAAAAAGACTAATGTCTCGCTGAAAATCGGATATCTATCTACACCCATATACAATATAGTATAAAAATGTACCACACAAGAATTTCTCAACTTAGAATACAAAGTATATTAAAAAGAATTTATTAAAAATGATTTATCACATGTTCAATCGATGGATCTATTCACATTCCTCCCAATATAGGTTACAATCTAATTTCTTTACACATATAGATAAAAAGTCTAAAAACAGTCGACGCAGCGTTTCGGTGACACCTCGATATTTTCACCTTCCTCAGGACTACAAACGTTTTCATCAGATCTAAATGGTAAAAATACTTTGTTTAGACATCTATACATTCCACAAGCTAGTCGTGCTATACATTCCAATTCTTTATTTCTAACAATGTACTATGATGTTTTCAGCCTATCACCCAATATGCTAGACATTTATTCTCCCACATTTGACGTTTCTGTTCTATACATCAACTGCTATTTGTTGACACTCGGTCCCCCAGAGTTACATTTAAAACTATAGCATGCTTCTTATCACACTTTTATTTAATCTTCCACCTTTTGTTCAAATATTCTTTGCAAAATTCCCTTCTCATCCTCATTCTTATAGATTTTCATTGTGGCCCTTGATGTGGCGAGAGGTTTTATCCCCCACAGACTATGTAATTGGAACATAATCTAACTCATAAGAAGGTATGGCACGATCACATATAGCATCATGATAATCTGTAGAACAGTAGTAGTAAACAGATCCAGTATTGTATTTACTATGCTTGTCAAGATTTATAGTGGTTAAGATGCGAGGAAAGTACTGGGGACTAAAAATAATGATATTAAATATCATACATACTAACAGAATATGATTGTACCACAATATAACTATGGGCACTTTAGAGATACTGGTGCATCCGACCTGTTTTTCATTAAAAGATTATTTAGATAACAGTTTACTAGAGATTTCCTATCAATGAAGACAGGATGAGAAGGGAATTTTGCAAAGAATATTTGAACAAAAGGTGGAAGATTAAATAAAAGTGTGATAAGAAGCATGCTATAGTTTTAAATGTAACTCTGGGGGACCGAGTGTCAAGAAATAGCGGTTGATGTATAGAACAGAAACGTAAAATGTGGGAGAATAAATGTCTAGCATATTGGGTGATAGGCTGAAAAGATCATAGTACATTGTTAGAAATAAAGAATTGGAATGAATAGCATGACTAGCTTGTGGAATGTATATATGTCTAAACAAAGTATTTTTACCATTTAGATCTGATGAAAACTTTTGTAGTCCTGAAGAAGGTGAAAATATTGAGGTGTCACCGATACGCTGCATCGACTGTTTTTAGAGTTTTTATCTATATGTGTAAAGAAATTAGATTGTAACCTATATTGGGAGGAATGTGAATAGATCCATCGAATGAACATGTGATAAATCATTTTTAATAAATTCTTTTTTTAATATACTTTGTATTCTAAGTTGAGAAATTCTTGTGTGGTACATTATTTATACTATATTGTATATGGGTGTAGATAGATATCTGATTTTCAGCGGGACATTAGTCTTTTTTAAGATAATAGCTTTATCTATGCTAGAATAGTTATACATCAAAATAGACACTTGGTCCAGGGTGAGGCATTTGTCCTCTTTTATATTAGAATATAGGGACGTTTGTGTTTTTGTCGTATTTGTACCCCGTCCCTTTGCCTAGCATTGGGGTAACTCCCTCTTTTTCAATCTTCTTTGGAAAGGATAAAAAAAACAGGTTCTTCATCACACATTTATTGTGTTCAGATCTAAAACTAGGTTTCCAGTCCAAGCAGCAAATGAGCTCATAGAATGCTGCATTCAAATATAACTAGAAGTGCATTCCAGAATCAGAACACCCACTATGAGATGAGGTAAGAAACCCCATACCTGGTCCTCTGCCACTTGGATGTAGGCAAAACTCTGCTCAATGGCTTCCCAAACACCTCCTATAAAGGCAACAAAACCGGAAGAAATTCAACAACATCATCCTCACTGCTCACGGAATTGCACTAGCTTCCACTCTAGGTCTTCAAAATCATCTGCATCACCTATAAAGCCATCAGAAACAACACTTCTTGTGGCCAAGAAACGAACCACCTGAGGCAGAAATTGCCACAACATCACCAGGCTGAAAATAAAGAAGAGCAAGAAGAAAAAAACAGAAAGCAGGCCTTCTCCATCCACTCAACCATGATCTAGAACAACATCCCCATTAATATAAGAAATGCTTTCCTGCTGATCCAGCGCGGCTAATATACATTTTTCCTTATGACACTAATCCAGAAAAACACCTGCACAACTTTGATCACTTGAAACTTATGTCGGTGGGGCCCATAACACCGCATGCATACATTCATTCAAATCCTGGATCAAGCGTTAAGGAAAAATGAGTTGCTGGACAAGCGGGATACCTTATTAAAATGACAGAATTATAACCTATACATTATATACATTAACTTCGGATCCTGTCGATTCTAAACATCAAGGTACTCCGCTAATCGGTCGATGGACCAACTAGTAGAATCAGTTGATGGTGATTAAGACCAGCTCAATCATAATTAAAACCTTTAGCATTTATAAATCACAGTTTTATTTAAAGAAACCACAGACTCATTTAGAGTTAGCATATAATTTTATCTAAATTTCTTTAAGCAAAGGTAAAGTTCAATTTATTAGCAAAATACATTTATTATATCAGTAAGCATTTTAAGTAAAAGTTAAAATATAGATGGGAAATATTCATTACCCTTGGCTATTGGGCGATGACAAGAATGGTTCATCAGGAAAGAAAAGATGAACCGCAGGTTACAGGATGGACTCCCAAAACTGACTGACTGTCCCGCTAAACTCCTCGGACGCAAACTCCTCCCGGGCAACTCCCGCAACGGACTCGTTCCTTCCCCAGTCAAAGTTCGTAGTTCAAAATGACAGAGTCTCTCGTAGCATCAGGATAGAATAAAGGAGAAGTTTTTTCACAACGTAAGAGCAGACCCTCTTATACCCTATTTTCTGGCTCACTACACTTAAAAGTTGCAATCTTTAGGGGCAGAAATCACGCTAATTGGTCCATTGGAGGGGTGGTGATGGTCATCTCATCGCCCTCCTTGTTCGAACCGGTTTGGGGACAATAAGGCATACAATAAGTCTCATGCCCAAAGAAGTCCAAAAGTAGTTCAATTTGCTAATATAATTTGTAACAAACTCCGATGGTCACATATTAGTTCATCCCCTGTCGCTCAATTTTCCCATCCGTTCGCAGGCATACACGTGACTGGAGCTTCTAAACTGCCCATGCGCAGGGGCCATTTTATTCGGCGCACGCATCTCATCCTCTCCAGCGGCCATTTTGGAAGCATGGCCTAGCAGGCCCGAACGGAACTAATATAAGAACAAACACAACAGAAATTAAAACATGGAAAATAAGCCTTTCTGTTTACCACCCGCCATTCTAAAGACCCGTGTTAGGTATTACCTAGCAGAAGCGACATTTAAAGCCATTTTACTTACCACCTGCATTCTTTGCCAAGGTGCAATTTACTATGCGACACAAATCATGCAATTTACTCTACTTACTACTCAAATCACAATTTAGGTTATTTAGCTTCACATTTGTAAATAAATTAGATTTTGCATGTATTTAGCAAGTTGCCCACGTGTACTGTTTAACAAAAAGATGCATTTGTTGATTAGTTCATGCGTTTCAAACGGTTAGTACCATTAATTGTTATGGGGTCATTAATTTCAAAGGGGTACAAAAATATTTCGTTTCCCCTGCTCCATCAATTACCCCCTTTGGTGATTTTTAACATCACCACTAAAACCTATCCCTACCAAATTTTTATCAGATAAATGTTTCTTGTCCACTTGCATTTCTTAATTTAGACAATCGTGTTCTTTTCATCTTGTTTCTTAGACCTTTTGTACATATCCTCTTTAAACTCTTCCAATTCGATCTCTCCCATCTCCCGTTCTCTTTCTTTATTTTTCTCATTTTCCCTTTTTACTTTATTTTGTCTTTTTCTTCTTTTAACACACACATATGCTAATCTCAATAATCGTATTATTACTACTACTAAAGTCACTGGAATTAGTACTTTTCCAACTAGAGAACTACCTATCTCGGTGAACCATTTCTTTATTGAGGACAAACCTTTACCAAGTTTCTCCCAAGCACCTTCAACCTCCAGTGGGACGATTTCTTTATGCAAATCAGTAATGTTCTTTATATACTTCTGTATATTCTGACTTATATCTGGAATGTAAGTGCTACAATTTTGTACCTTCAGCATTCCACAGACTCCACCCTCTTTTGCCAAAAGAATGTCAAGGGCAAGTCGAATTTGCATTACCATAGCCCTCATGGCAATCATTTCAGTATTTATCATCAAGAACCCTCCAGCAGTATTCGTTGATAAACGATCTACTACTGGAGACAATTTCCGAATCTTGTATGCATTCAAAGATACACCCACTGCTGGTATCAATGCTCCAAAAATGTCACCTATTATCTCTGAGAAGCTTTCCCTTCTCCTACGGGTTAATGGTGTACCTACCTCGTGAATTCCTTTTGTTCCTCTCTCCACATGAAAAATCTTTGGGAAAACTAGACCTAGATAGCATGATCCGTACCAATGGTCCGGCAACCTATAGTATGCTCGGTTTCCACAAATATAATAGATCCCTGGAAAATACTGGATCTTTTCCTCCTTTGAATCCCCATCCCCCTAAAATTTTGTATGTATCTCTGCACTCACTAGAACCCACGAAATAGTTATCATACAGAGTGTTATCTCTACTAATACACAATTTTCCCTGTTGGGGCCAATCTAAAACCATAGCTGCATTTGTTTTGCTCTTGTCATAACTTCCCTCTTCAAACGCCCAAGGTGGGGTTTTTGTCTTTTCTTCTGTTGCCTTTCTTTGAAACTTAACCCTTCTGTCTTCCACCAAGTCTAAAAAGATTTTTTCTTCTTTTCTAATGTTAATTCTTTAGTTTCTAAGAAAAATTCACCAAAGGTCTTTGCAAATTTCACCTTATTTAGTTCAGGGATTATGGGAACTTTAGCAAAAACAGCATCTGTGTCAGTATAGTAATATTCTAATTTACCTGTTTTGTAAAATAAACTAGCTAAAACACTACAAGTTATTCCATACGTCAAAGGAAGGTGATGATATGTCACACATTCTGTTACAGACGCAGGTAACTGCATACATACATAACAATCTCTGACATCCATTGTCTCCACATATTCATATAAGAGTTTCGTGAAGACATTCTTGGAGAAATCAGTTATTGACTTATCCCTATGAAATTCAGTACTATCTATCGGTGTTGCAGTGTTCTTTATGTTAGATTTCTTGTCACTATTCGTGTCATTTATGATTGCAGATGTATTTTCTACAACTAATCTTAGTGGAATTATTATTGCTAAAATAAACCAGATAAGCATTAGAAAGCCTGTACAACAGAAACACATCTTACACCATCTACGGAAAAACCCACATCTAGATCTTCTATTCTCGGTGTCTACCATGTTGAAATATTATTTAATTATATATATACAGAAATGTGTTTCCACACTTCAAATGACTTAGTGTTGACTGGGGTCAACTGCTTTTGGCGCACCTTTCGGTATTCTCAGAGATTTTCTTTGTCTTTATCAGTTTTGTGTCTAATCCGTTTTTCTTTTCTCTGACTTTCAAGATTGGTGCAGTTCACTCTCACCCACTTGTTCACAGTCTTTGTCTAGGTTCTCGTGACTGCTATCCACTTCTTTAATGTCAGGCAGTGCTATGTATACCCATTCAGGTGACTTGTATTTCAAGTTAGGTCTTTTCACTCTTTTGGGTCTCTGCAATTGTCTTTTATTTGTTTTTCTTTCTCTTTCTTGACTCGTTATTTCATTTACTTGTTCTGCATTGTCTTTGTTCAGATGTATTAGTTTATATCTCAGTCTTTTAATTTCGTTGGGCCAATTGTCTCCTTTTCTTGGCCTTTTCAGTTCACTTTCCTTTTCTCCTCGTTCCAGTCTCCAAGTTCTCTTTCTTGGACCTATTCTTTGCCTTCTTTCGTCTTCACTTTCTTCAGTTTCTGTCTCAGATCTCACTTCACTTACTCTAACTTTAAATTTTATAATCTCAGTCTCTTTGTCTGAATCTGAACCTCCTCGTGTTTCTTCCGCTTGTAATTCTGAGTCTAATCCTCCTCGTGTTTCTTCCGCTTGTAATTCTGTGTCTAAATTTCCTCGTGTTTCTTCCACTTGTAATTTTGAGTCTAATCCTCCTCGTGTTTCTTCCGCAATTTCCTCAATCTCTCTATCTGTTTCTGAACTTTCTTGAGTTACCTCTACAATTTCCGGAGGAATTTCCCCAAAGCTTGTACTTGGTTGTTCACCATCACTGTTTATTGGTTCAGTTTCTCCTGTTTCAATATCAGTTCTTTTGTTCTCGGATTCTTTTGTTTGTCTTTCACTGCATTCAGGTTGGTCTGTTTCAGATGCCGAACTGGTATCCGATATTTCCAGATGTCGACTTACATGTCATTCTTCAGGATCTGGAACTCTGATCATTTCAGTTTCTTCTTCAGTTGCCGAACTGGTACCTGGTTTTCCAGATGTCGACTTACGGGTCGAGCTTCAGGATCTGGAACTCTGATTGTTTCAGTCTCTACTTCAGACTCTGAACTGGTGGCTGATATTTCCAGATGTCGACTTACAGGTCGAGCTTCAGGATCTGGAACTCTGATAGTATGGCTGGCATGTATCCAATTTTTCACACCTGCACACTTTACTGCAGTCCTTGTCACCAGAATCACTTGATGTGGTTTATCCCAACGTGGAACCAAGCAATTTCTTCTTCTGTGGACTTTTATGCGGACCCAGTCTCCTGGACTCAGATCATGAGCTTGTTTTCTTTCAAGAGTGGTCGCATCCGGCCCAACCTGATGAAACACAGAATGTACCACATCAGCCAATCCTTTACAATAGTCCAGTACGAGATCATCAGTTATAGTCAGCAATTTATTCACAGGTACGTATGCTTGTCTCATTGCTCATCCCATTATTATTTCGTGGGGACTCAAACCTGTCTTTCTGTCAGGTATGCTTCTTATGCTCATCAGCACCAATGGTAAGGCATCGGGCCATTTGAGTCCTGTGGCTTGACACATTTTCCCCAACCTATTCTTTATGGTGCCATTTACTTGCTCTACCATTCCAGAAGCCTCTGGTCTGTAGGCACAATGCAGCTTTTGTTGAATGTAACTCCATCATTCCTTCTTGTCGGATAGGCCTCCACCCAACGAGAAAACAAACAGACGACCACCAGGACATACCTCAATCTGTTACTCGGGGGCATTTCAATAAAATCTAGCTGCATTCTGGTAAAAGGACCTCCTTCACGTCCTATTGTTCCCAAACTCACTACTGTCTTCCTTCCAGGATTTATCTGTTGGCATATAAGGCATCTTTGGCAAAGACTTTCAGCTATAGCCCTAAATTTTGGGTTGTACCAGGTCTGTTTGAAAAGTCTGATCATAGCATCTCTACCTATGTGTGCCTGTCCATGGTACATCCGTGCCATGTTAGAGATCATGCTATCAGGCATAACTGGTCTTTCATCCCTGTAAACCCAGACTGCAGCCTGATTTTATCCAAACATCTTTTTCCTCATCACTTGCCTCTTCCTGCAATTGTTTTACCTCATTCCATGTTTCAACTGGGTTAGTAAACAGCAAGGGACATGAAACATTTTCTTTCTCCCTTCTCCGATTCATTGAAGTCATATTTCTGGCACAATATTGAGCTAATTCGTCAGCAAATTTGTTACCTAATGCAATGTAATCAGTTCCATTTTTATGAGCAGTGCATTTTACCACCGCAATCTGTTTAGGCAGCTGTATCGCCTCAAGCAACTTTTTCACAAACTCACCATTCTTAATAAGAGACCCTGAGGAAGTCAGGAATCCCCTCTGGGACCAGATCTGTCCAAAATCATGGACCACTCCGAAGCCATACTGGCTGTCCGTGATCACAGTGATTCGGAAATTCTGTCCCCGTTTGCACGCTTGAATCAGAGCAATCAGCTCAGCAACTTGGGCTGAATGTATTCCTCTCAAACAGGATGCTTCCATTATGGTTGCCACCGTACATACATCATACGCAGCACTTAAAACTCCTTCATTTGTCCTCAAGCATGACCCATCCACAAACATTACGTAATCTGATTCCTTTAAAGGTTCATCCCTGTTATCAGGGTGGGGCTTTGTGCAAAACTCAAGCACATCTAAACAGTTATGATCAATGTCATCTTTGACCTCTGGATTTACTGCATCTGGCAGTGAGGTGGAAGGATTCACACTCGTGCATCTCACAATGGTTACATTGTCTGCACCCAAGATCACTTTTTCATACCTAGTCAGCCGACTATGTGTCATGAATTGGGTTTTTGTTCGAGTCAGAAGGATTTCTACCGAATGTGGGACATATACTCTCAAAGGATATCCCATCACAATGCCTGCACTCTGTTCCAGACTCACACAAGTAGCAGCTACTGCTTTTAGACATCCAGGCAACGCTTTTGCTACTGGGTCCAAAACAGCTGAAAAGTAAGCTATTGGTCGTTTCTTTCTTCCATGCCTCTGTACCAATACTAAGAGTGCACATCCGTCTCTCTCACTACAATACAGCTCAAACTCTTTCTCATAATCAGGCATTCCCAATGCTGGTGCCTCACACAAACTTGTTCTCAATTCCTCGAAAGCCTTCATTTCTTCCTCATCCAATGCAATCGGATCTTTGACATCCCTCTTTGTCAATCGCTGTAAAGGTTTTGCAATCAATGAAAATCCACTTATCCACTGTCGGCAATAACCAACCATTCCCAGAAACATTCTCACCTCTCTTTGTGTCATTGGGGCTCTCATTCCTTTAATAATCCTTATTCTTTCTGTTGTTACTTTTCGCATCCCTTTTTCAATCTTATGACCTAGGTACTCTACTTCCTGTTGACAGAATTGGAGTTTTGATGGGGACACCTTGTGTCCTCCTTCTGCCAAATGATTTAGTAAAGCAATGGTGTCCGTAACACATGCTTCTCTGGTCTTTGATGCCATCAATAGGTCATCAATATATTGGACCATCACAGATTTTTCTGGCATTTTTAAACTTTCTAATGATTTCTTCAGAATCTGATTAAATATAGAAGGACTTTCAGTATATCCTTGAGGAATTCGGCACCATGCCAAAATACGCTCTCCGAACCGGAACGCAAATAATGGCTGGCTGTCAGGGTGCAATGGAATAGAAAAGAATGCATGGCACAAATCAATAACTGTGTACCATTCTGCATCATGGGGAATTTGATACAGTATTACAGCAGGGTTTGGCACAATTGGGCAACAAGGAATAACAATTTTGTTTACTTTTCTCAAATCTTGTTCTATTCTATATGTTCCATTTGGCTTTTTCAGTCCCATTATAGGAGAATTACATGGGCTGCTCATTATTTCTCTCAGAATCCCTTGTTCAATCATCTTATTTATTACAGGTGTTATTCCTTCAATAATTTCTGGCGTCAATTTGTATTGTGGGGTGTTTGGGTAATTCGTTCCTTCTTTTACAGTAATTTTTACAGGATCAACTTCTCTCATTAGTCCAATATCTTCACCTGTGAAATCCCATACATCAGACCTGACTGTTTCTTTCAATTCAGCATGGATTTTCTCTGCATCGAACACAGGAAACGTATCATACTGTCCTGGTTCTAGTTCTGTCATTGTTAATTTATACAGAACATCATCATCTGGTGTCTGGAAAGCAATATCATCTGGAGTACAGTAGATGGTACAATTCATTTTACAAAGCACATCGCGTCCTAACAAATTTACAGGACTACAATCACACACCACAAAACGGTGCATAACTTTGAATGGACCAATTTCCACCTCTATTGGTTTTGTAAGAGGGGTTTTAATTTGCCTGTTTGAAACACCTACAACTTGGATGGATTCTCCTGAGAGAGGAAGGTTTGGAATTTCCACTGACCTGACAGTAGAACGGGTAGTGCCAGTGTCCACAAGGAAAGTAACATTTACAGCATTCACTTTTCCATCCACAAATGGACCTGACTGATCTACCTCTAGAGTTGCGCCAAGCACGCACTCTTCTTCCTCTCCTAGGCACCGTCATAAGCTTTCATCCGACTCATCTCCATCCTGCCGTAACCAATACTGCGAAATTGCAGCTGCGCGCGGCAATTTTGTTACCTGCTCTCCTCCGTAGAATCCTGCCTCTGTACTGTATCTTTGAGGATTTACACTCTTTGGAAGAGGTGGTTGTGGCACCTGACACTGTTGAGTAACTACCTGCGGCTGTTGCGGCTGTTGGTAACTCACCTCATTCTGCACCTGTGGATTTAATGATTGATTCTCGGTGTTAACTTTCGGAGGAAATTTACACTTGTTTCTCCAGTGCCCTAATTTTCCGCAATTATGACATGGCCATTTCTTTTTAGCTTCTTCTATACTCATCTGACCTTTTCCCTTACCAATATTTGGTTTGGACTTGGTTTGTCCTGCATCACTAGACTGATTATTCATCTGAGCTTCTTGCTTTTCTGCAACCTTTACTTGTGCCCACATTGCCTTTTCTTTGAGTTTACGCTGTCTACACTCAATATCGTCACTGCAATATTTTGCATACCGTAATACCTCATCTACTGTGCTATTCTGCCAATATAACATATGCTGCTTAATCATTTCACTTATCTCAGGTCTTAACCCCTTGACCGCGATCGGAATTCCGCTCGTATGCGGGACATTCCGATCGCGGGTGGAGTCGTGACGAGCTCAGCTCGTCATGCGCACAGCGCAACCGCGCAGCATGACGAGCTGAGCTCGTCATGAGCACGGAAGGGGTTAAGCCATACACAAATCTGTACACAAAATGACTCATGTCCTTTTCACTCAAATTCTCGTATCCACTATACTGTTTGAAAACCAAAAGCAACCTTTCGTAATAGGCATGTACAGATTCCTTACTCTACTGAGTTGTTCTATCAATCTTTACCCAATCCGTTTCTTTTGGTGGAATTTTATTTTTCAGAAACGTGATTGCCTGTTCATATTTTCTCATTACTTCTGAACCTGGGGCTCCTGTTTTTGCATCTCTAGGATATTCTTCCTTCGGCCAGTCAATTGTAATTTTACACTCTGTCCATAAATCTGCAGGAACAACAATCTCAAACAATCCATCCAGATCTTCCCACAATACTTTTGAAACTTTTACAAACCTTTCTACCTGTCTATACCATTCTACAGGTTTTTCTCTCAATCTTGGAAAATCATTTGTAAATGACAATATATCTTGTCTGGACCATGGCATGTACATAACTTCCTCCTGGAGTTTCTCTCATAGGACATTCCATTACCGTTGGTTCTTTCTCTTTTACTGGAAAAGCCAATGATGCTTTATCAGTTGGTCCCTCTTTTCTTCTTATCCACCTACTTCTCCATTTGTCTAGATTACCCCATTTTCTCAGTAAAACAATTAGTTCTTTTATCTGTGTTAGTCGTCCTGAAGTGTTCAGATTTTCTATGTCCTTTTCACTAAAATCTACCCTGTACGGTTTCTGCAATCCTTTAATTTTACCAAAATCTACTCCTAATTCATTCGCTGTTTCTTCCAATTTTTCATGCACGTTCCTAGCTCTCCAAGTGATGCTTTTACACATAAACATTAATTCATCATCTTGATAGGACTTCAATCGATCTGTACCAATAGTTCCTAGAATTAATTCCTCCATGTCTATTTTTAATCTGACCACATCCAAAAGTTGTGGTTCGGCATCTTTTTTCTGCAAGCTCCTCACCCAATCATTTAATTCTTCTGCAGTTGGACCCACAGGGGTCCTATTTAATTCTATCCAATTTGCACTTCTCTCTGGGGTTTCAGTTGCTGACTCGGCTCCCATAGGAGTCTTATTTATCTGACTCTCATTAATTGTCAAATTTACAGGTGGACTTGACCTAAATGGACCAACAGAATCCTCTTTCTCTCTACCTTCTGGAATTGTCCCTTCTCTTACTTTTTGCATACTGGAATTTAATGGAAATTATAAGGAGTGTTCATCTATCTTTTGATTTTCAAATACTGGGATTACTGGCCCTATAGTTACTGGCACAGTCACAGCTTCCATATTCTTTGTTAGTTCTCTTATCTTTTCAGTCAACTCTCTTGTGGTTCTGGCTAATTCAGCCATATTACCATTATCATGTTTCACAGTCTGTGGTGTTTCTAGTTTATTAAATGGACTATTTATTTCAGACAATCGTTCAGGCTTTGATTTATTACAGTTCTCATTGGCGGTGCATTTGGTGTCACCACCACAGAATCCTGTTGATATGGAGGAGGTCTTTTATTTAAAATGTCCTCCAGCAACTCATCCTCTGTGTCGCTACCTCCATACCCATATCTCTCTGTTCCTGCATGCTTCTTTTTCTCTGTACACTTTTTCCCTGTAATTTCTTCAACTGTTCTGACAAGAAACATACCATCCGTCATGTTAGCATACCGCCATCGTCTCATCCTGTCTTCATGATTCACACCCCATACTCTTCCATGAACCAAACTATAATTCTTTGCACCTCTGTGTCTTTCCCTTTCATACATCTCATCTTCCCATTCACCTAAAGCTTCGAACTGTGTTGGTCTAGGTCTCGGTTCAAGTCTCATCATCTTTTCACTCAAATTTCGAAGTACCGCTGTGCTAAACGAACCATTTTCTGGAAATGCCAATACTCCATCGTCCTTGGTATACTTCGCCCAATTTTCCAACCAAATGCAAGTATGATAGCCATATTTCAACATCATATGAGATGCTGGCGTTTTTGGCGGAGGAAGTACTTCTCCTTCCCTAGTCACAACCTTCTTATCTTTGGTAAAAAAGTTTTTAAGTTTCGCAAACCATGACAGTTTCTCTCTATCATATTCATTATAATAAGGCATTTTCACTGTTGTTTTGCCGAAGCAATTCACACAATCCTTCACCAATCGGTTCTTTCTACTGCTCGGTTATTCGAACCTATCCCAGCGCGTCTCACACTAACGCACCAATCAGAAAGCTTTTACGTCACTTTCACACTAACCTATCCCAGCGCGTCTCACACCAACGCACCAATCAGGAAACTCTTCGTTCTTCCACAACTGGCCAATACCAGCGCGGTTCTTGTTGACGTCAGCTCTACTCCTGCTTCTGCTGACCCCTCCTTTACAAAAATTATCTGCACTTTTCTTAACTTTTCTTTTCGACTAAATCGATTAGTTACAACGTAAACACATTTCCATTGTCTGTTTCTCTAAACAAAAGAGATAGTTTATTCTTTCTTACAAGAAATACTGTTTCGTTCGATAAGTGTAGCACTTCTCTCTACCTTACCCTTCTCTCAAGCAAGAGGTAAACCCGTTTCTCTGGGGATAAAACACATGTGGAGACTACACTGCTCCTGAGAATTAAGGCCAAAGTTTCACAAGAAAACCTGTTGCTATTTCACTCAAATGCAATTCATACGTGAAATTTCCCTAACATAACACAGTCCTGTGTTATCACCAAATTTGAAATCAGACAATGCACAATTCCGTGTGATTTCTCTTGCCACACGTGTCCACATCCTACTTCCTGGAAGCTTCAAAATTCTGACTTACACATAACGTAATACAGACTCAACATAGAGTGTTAGACATGAAAAATCGATAATCAATAATCACCAAACTAATCTATAGAAACCATAACTCTGCTACCAAGAAATCTGATCCAGCTCGGCTAATATAAATTTTTCCTTATGACACTAATCCAGAAAAACACCTACACAACTTTGATCACTTGAAACTTATGTCGGTGGGGCCCATAACACCGCATGCATACATTCATTCAAATCCTGGATCAAGCGTTAAGGAAAAATGAGTTGCTGGACAAGCGGGATACCATATTAAAATGACAGAATTATAACCTATACATTATATACATTAACTTCGGATCCTGTTGGTTCTAAACATCAAGGTACTCCGCTATTCGGTCGATGGACCAACTAGTAGAATCAGTTGATGGTGATTAAGACCAGCTCAATCATAATTAAAACCTTTAGCATTTATAAATCACAGTTTTATTTAAAGAAACCACAGACTCATTTAGAGTTAGCATATAATTTTATCTAAATTTCTTTAAGCAAAGGTAAAGTTCAATTTATTAGCAAAATACATTTATTATATCAGCAAGCATTTTAAGTAAAAGTTAAAATATAGATGGGAAATATTCATTACCCTTGGCCATTGGGCGATGACAAGAATGGTTCATCAGGAAAGAAAAGATGAACCGCAGGTTACAGGATGGACTCCCAAAACTGACTGACTGTCCCGCTAAACTCCTCGGACGCAAACTCCTCCCGGGCAACTCCTGCAACGGTCTCGTTCCTTCCCCAGTCAAAGTTCGTAGTTCAAAATGACAGAGTCTCTCGTAGCATCAGGATAGAATAAAGGAGAAGTTTTTTCACAACGTAAGAGCAGACCCTCTTATACCCTATTTTCTGGCTCACTACACTTAAAAGTTGCAATATTTAGGGGCATAAATCACGCTAATTGGTCCATTGGAGGGGTGGTGATGGTCATCTCATCGCCCTCCTTGTTCGAACCGGTTTGGGGACAATAAGGCATACAATAAGTCTCATGCCCAAAGAAGTCCAAAAGTAGTTCAATTTGCTAATATAATTTGTAACAAACTCCGATGGTCACATATTAGTTCATCCCCTGTCGCTCGATTTTCCCATCCGTTCCCAGGCATATGTGCTGAACTCTTGGCACGCCTTTCGTGGCAGGTCAGACTAGCCTTGACATCTCTCACGCCGGGCACAGGCCGCATACACGTGACTGGAGCTTCTAAACTGCCCATGCTCAGGGGCCATTTTATTCGGCGCACGCATCTCATCCTCTCCAGCGGCCATTTTGGAAGCATGGCCTAGCAGGCCCGAACGGAACTAATATAAGAACAAACACAACGGAAATTAAAACATAGAAAAAAAGCCTTTCTGTTTACCACCCACCATTCTAAAACCCGTGTTAGGTATTACCTAGCAGAAGCGACATTTAAAGCCATTTTTCTTACCACCTGCATTCTTTGCCAAGGTGCAATTTACTAAGCGACACAAATCATGCAATTTACTCTATTTACTACTCAAATCACAATTTACGTTATTTAGCTTCACATTTGTAAATAAATTAGATTTTGCATGTATTTAGCAAGTTGCCCACGTGTACTGTTTAACAAAAAGATGCATTTGTTGATTAGTTCATGCGTTTCAAACGGTTAGTACCATTAATTGTTATGGGGTCATTAATTTCAAAGGGGTACAAAAATATTTCGTTTCCCCTGCTCCATCACTGCCATTCAGAAAAATGTGATCGACAGGCAACAAAACAGCTGAGTTTCTGTGAATGGATTCTTGGCTGGTTCCAGTGAAGAACTCTTGACCCTGCAATCTGTCATCCAATGAACCACCAGGTCACAGTGATATTTACACTGCCCTGTTTAGGGTACAATAACTGACACTGGATTTCCCAACATGGGAAGGCTATGTAAGGCATGGTGTTCCTAGGTAAGTGAAGCGAACAGCGGCCATCTTTGGAAGTGTGTTTCAGAAACAAATGTCTAGAGGATCTAAACACAGATCCCATACTGGATTCTGTTCTGACTTAATTGCATACGCTGCACTGGCAATGGGCTCTGCTCCCCTAGCAGAGGATTGTCCACCAAGCAATACATTTCCCCTTAAAGTTTGATAATGTTATAGCCATTGTTACCACTGTTCCCCTTCTTGATTCGCAGTTACCTTTGACTAGGGTAAGAACGTGGGGGATGGCAAAATTAGAAGGTTCACTTATGTCTCAGTTTTTTCACCTTATGTACAGATTGTCTCTTTCTCCACCCATTCAAGGTCCCTTCATATTGTCCTAGGAGCATCACTGATAGCCCTGTATCTGCTGTTCTGTGATCCTATTCCATTTTACGATTACTCTTGAAAGAGGCCACATTAAGGCAGTGAGGTAAAATGAGGAGAAATATGTTTGAAGGTTTTTTGTACAATCCAAAAAATACTTCACATTTGGAGAAGTGTGAGATTCCTCAATGCAACATTCTCAGGAGAAAGTGCAGAATTTTTGGCTGCAAGATGGAGATTTCTGACACCTGGAAAGAAGAAGGATACCTTGGTGTTGAGAAAAATCCGTTCCCCTTTCTGTCAGTTCTCAATGTCCTAAATTGTACAGCTTATAAGCAGGCCCATAGCCAGAATACCCCCACACTGTTAACAACTATATAAAAGCATCGACAAAGGCGGTAGGGGTCTGCTTCAAATAGCCAAGCTATTGGCTTTGCCAATGCTTGTTTGGACCAGCATGTGAAAACATCCATCAAGACATTTGCACAAGAAGGTCTGGCAATCTTGGAATGGGCTTCTTATTAAAGGAAACCCATTCCAAAATAGCCGCAATGCATCATGTTGCATGCACATGCATGTGTCATGAAGCACACAAGATGGGTGCACAAGAATGCATCATGACAAAGCACCAGTTTGAGTATTTTAATTTAACATTCTAGTGTGGCAGCTTACACCCATCTTCAAGCAGGAAATGTGTGTTAAAGGTCACTTTATGAATGGAATGACCAGGCTCCAAATTACTGTCGCATGACCCCAGTAGCTGCTCAGACAGGTAAGAGCGGTGAGGCGGTGGGGAGAAGTGGGGGTGGGGCGAGGTGGGGGGTGGTGGAAGCCGACAGACAACGGGATAAATAATATTAAATAAATAAATAAATAAAACCACTTACTTTGCGCTCGCCGCATCGGCAATGCATCGAGTGCAAAGTAAGTGGTTTTATTTATTTAATATTACTTATCCCCGTCATCTGTCGACTTCCGCCACCCCCCACCTCCACCACGCCCACCGCTTAACCTGTGCGAGCCACCACTGCTTAGCCCTAAAACAGTAATTTAAAAAACTGACGCAATGTGGAGTGGCGGGGGAGCAACAGTAGAGCAAATGAGAGTCGGTGGGAAAATACATATTACTGTGTAGTGAGAACAACAGGGAAAAAACGTAGGAGTTAAGTGGTCTAATTAAAAAACTAAAAAATATCAAGCTGAGAGGGAAGGGAGGGGCGAAGCAACAATGTACAAGCATGTGGGGGCAGCGAAACATGAACGAGAGAGCAAGAAAACTCATGCATGCCTATGGACAGCCACGGCCTGTAGAGGAATGAGCGGTGGGTCCGAGTGAGGGGGTGGGATTTCGACAGACGACGAGGAGAGAAAATTACTTATTTATTTCATTTTCCTTCGTGGTCGTCTGTTGAATCTCGTCCCCAACCCGGCCCCACTGCCCCACTGCTCTTACCTGCACAGGCCGCAGCTGCCAATGGAGGGCTGAAAGTAAAATAAAAGAGTCCCCTCAACTAAGCAACAGGATACAACTCATCTAACCAGAACAGTGGGAAACCTAACTACTTCCTTAGTGGGACAAACACAAGAATAGAGATGAAAGGCATTGAATCAGGGGCAGGGAAATGAGTTAAACAGCAAAGCTATCCAATCAGGAGCAAGGGGCTGAACCAAAGCCTGCTCTGTGTAAACTGGAAACAAGAGGTCTGGCCAACAGACACCTAAGGCTGTTTGTGCACGAGACCTAAAAAGTGTCAAGGAAGAGAGGGTGAGGTGTATGCCTGTCTTTATTCTGTAGCATATGTAAATGGTGTAATACAGTGAAACTTTAAAAACTGCAAGGCATTGTTTGTATTTTTCGTAAATTATTAGCAGAGAGCGGAATTATATCAGGATGCACCAACAATAATGGTGAAAGAGTATAGCATTGCACAGACACAGTGATGACTTTTCCCTCTAGGATTTTCTGGGAACGTTATCGCAAATGCTATCAGTCGAGAATTGTGATTACCCTTTCCTATCACTACATAGGGACAACATTACCATTATCTGGCTGGGTGGTTATGTACTATTAGACTGAAAGATATTTGTTATGAACTTGTGCCAAAATGAGGGCATCCTAACCCAAACATTTTTACTCTTTCTTGATTTTTTCAAATTTCTTTTGTCATATGACTTTTTCAGTGTGCTCGTAATATCTTTGCACCCATACACGTGCCTGGTCTGCTTATGTATCGTTAAATTAGACTATCACAATTGTTGTGGAACAACAGTGTGCCAACTGTCCACTAGAAAAATATTCCTAAAATGGATTTATAGTTAATCTTTTGTAAAACAGTATTTCAGCCGTGAAAAAGCCCTGGCCTGCAAGCTCCTGTGGGTCGAAAAACATATTGACTGTCAAATGCATTTCTTCAATTCCTTTATGTTCAAGAGCAGCGATATTGACAGAAATATAGAACAATTGATAGAGCGAAATGTTCTTGTGAATTGTAGGGGTGCATCATAATCACTGATAGGCCGCACCCACTTGTATTTAGACATATATTCGTATATTAAGTTTCATATTCATGTATGTTTAGTAAAGAATGAATAGTTTGCTGAGACAAAGCGAATCAGGAGCATAATGGTGTTAGGATATTGATGTAATGTAATGCTTATTGAATTGTGTGAACGCAATGCATAGGGGAATTAGTTCGTGTGTGTAACGTAATTGCAGTAGTTTAAACGTGCACCATATTAAAGTTGCACATGTAATTCAGTGTTTGCATATGAATCATAATGAAAATGCTTATAGGGAAACATAAGATGTGTGATTAAAAGTTATATGTAAAGGCCTGACTACATATATGCTTAGGGAAGGCCTGGTATATTCTTATGTTAGCTTATATTGTAGGCCGAGAAAAGTTTCTCTTGGTAAGGCTCTCTGGGCATAAACGGTAGATTTAATTTGCACAGTAGAAGGTTTCTGTTGAAAGTATCTTTCGTTGCAGGTGCAAGGACACATGTCTCGTTAGCAAGACTAACTCTTTGTTTTCGAAAGCTAGAGAGAGGGGAGGCATGGTACGGGGAGTGAAAAGGAATGTAGGGATGATACTTTCGGCGGAGAAGGTGCCTGGGACTCAAGGTCATCACAACCGTCCAGGATGAAGTAACCGTTTCGATGGAAAAGCACAAGAAAGAAGACCTGGCCAAGGAGGCGTGACAAAGGCGTGTACAATTGTATTGTGGTTTTGTATTAGGGATAGTGCCCTGAGGGAGGAGGCCAGAGAAGCGGTAGGGGAGACCTGAGAGAAGGACAGAGCTGAGCTTAGGTACTATGTGATTGCACTTCTTAGGAAGTCTTCACAGCTGACACCTTTTATTCACTCTTGCCTGGAAAAATCGTTATGCAGGGATGTCACTTAGCGTTAGTGTAGGGACAGCAATTGATTTTAAGCTTGTTTAGGCCAATGAAGAGTAACTTAGAAATAGGAGCAATCATAGTCTGGTTGATCCTTCTAGAACTTTCTATTCTCCTTATCCTGAGTCGGATGAGATTCCTGCGTAGATTATTATTTGTATTAGTGCCCATTTATTTCTTTAACCTCGTGTTGAGGTGCTTGCACGTTCAGTTATTTTTGGCGATAATAAATTCTCAAACTTGAATTCGGAGTCAGTGGTCCTTTCAGACTAAATGAATGCTGTTATATAACCAGATGAGATTCTCTCCTTTACACTATTCAACAGGTAAAAAGATCTTGGCGACCAGAAGGTTCTTATAGATAATTAGATAAGAATCGGCGTTATCAGTTGGTAGCAGAGTAGGATGGTTACCTTTGATGGTAAGGGGAGATCTAGAGCAGGATAGGAGATTAAGTTGCCCCATAGAGCCCGAGTGACGCAGATCCAGAGGACCGCGGGAGAAGGATGTCGGAGGTCGTGGAAAACTGACGGAGAGTGACGGTGCGGCAGAAGTAGCAGTTCGTAGTAGAGTGAGTATGAAAAGAGAGATGTTTGGTAGATTGCGGTGTTTTATTGTTGTGTGATGTCTTGCGGAGTTGGAACGAAAGTTGTGTGATTGAGAACGGACCGTGAGCGCGCGTGGGACCGGGAGATTTATTGTGGTGTAGAATACACCCAGAGTTGAGAACGTTGACCAGAGTTGTGGGGGTCACGAGACGTCATTGACAGACCCACTGAAGATAGGGAACACATGAGTGAGTGCGTGAATAACCAACGCAGGTCGTAGGTTATTGTGTGCAGAAAATCGAGTGATTGAATCCTATCGAGTGTGCTAAAGGCGATTGTCCGGTCGTTTCGCGGACAGACGATTGCCAGATTGAGGTCAACAAGCTCAAGAGGCTGATCGGTCATTGGTAAGACCGACGGTCAGAGAGGTAATTGTTCGGTAGGACGGACATTATTTCAGAGTATGATTGGGACAGATGCGAGTGAGAACAAGTGAATTAGAAAGGAGGGGAACTGCTGCGAGCGGAGGAAAAGTGACGTCAGACAAGTGCCGCGCTGCGATAGGCCGGTTGGTGTGAGCCGCGCTGGTATTGGTGGATTGAAATCAGGAAGTAAAGCGGACATTTTGAGTGTAAACAAAAAGTTGATTCATCATGAAATGTTTTAAAGCTTTACGGGAACTTTGTAGAGGTGATAGACATGTGGTTGTTCGGGAGGGAGAGGAAGCTCCTCCCGAGGATACACCAGCACATTATATGGCAAAGAATGTAGGATTTCATACTATAATTTGGCTTGAGAATTGGCATAAAATGACAGAAGCAGAAGGAGAATTGTCGTTCCCTCGATATGGTACTTTCAGGTTAGAGGTGCTGTACCAGCTAAAAAGTGTAATGGCTTCATTACGACCACTACCTAGACCAACACAGTTTGAGGCACTACATGCGTGGATAAGAGCAGCGTATGATAGGAAGAAGGACAGATGTCAAGAAAGGGTGAAGAAATCGGTCAGGGCATTTCAAGATGCAAGGTGGGATGCATTGGAGAAAAGGTGGAGAGTGGAAACGATCGAAGGAGATAAGTTATACCCATTGTTAGTACAAAATGGGAAAATAATAAGAATCGATGAGGACGACAGTGATCTAGATGACAGCTTGTTGGATAGGATGTTGGCAGAGAGGCCACCACCATTTAATCCAGATTCAGAAGAGGGAAAGACGACCCCAGCAGTGGCAATAGTTGATGAGAGCCAGAACCAGACTAGCATGAGAGTAGTGGGAAGAATTTCCACAGGAACGGAGGGGGCAACGGCGTCTATGATAACACAGCCTCCTGCGGGGAGCACAAGATTACCGGACTCCTTGACAGTACCGGTTACAATTGGACCTATAGTACCGGTATATGACCCAGACCGAGTGAGAGAAGGGAGTTCCGTACCGATGAGAAGGGAGGAAGGAAACAGTGAGAGTGGGAATGGGTTTGGAGTGAGGGTGGTTCATTTCCCAAGACCAATGGAGACAAGTACGCCGTTACCGGCTACTGCGTACTCTTCCTTCAGGAGAGAAGAGGAAAGACCAGAAAGACCGAGGTCTTTGCGGGAATCTAAGTCAGCTTTGAGGGAGTGGACACCAACAGTAACGAACCAAGAGGATAGGATGCAAGGGGATAGGGCACAGAACGTCTCGGAAGACAGACCAAGTTCCAGGAATATGACGGAAGGGAATAGGTCACAAGGACAGAATAGTGACTGTAATGAGCGAGATGGCTCGGGTTGTCGAGAAGTACTGAGGAGTGCAGTACAGGCAAGGTTGCTAGACGTAGTGAGGTTGAAAGCAGAGGTAGACGAAATGATCAGTGGGGGTCTGCCTTTGGAAAGGATAGAAATTTATGGATCAGATGAGCTGCTGTTTGTAGCAAAAGATGTGACTCGAAAAGCTAGAATGGCAAATGATAGATTGAAGGAATTGGCCAAAAGATATGAAGTGGACCTGAACAAAACTAAAGCGTTACAGGGACCACACAGATTGCAGTACAGTGACCAGGAGCTGGAGGAGAAAAGAATAACAGGATTAAGAACACACACCAGAGACCTGATTATAGGAATGAGAATATGGATTTTGTTGGACAAATGGGAAGAAAGGTGGTCCAAAAAGAAACCAGTAAAGAGAGCAGAAGGGAAACGCCGCCGCCAGGAGAGGGGCGACGGGTGTTGGAAATTTTCCTTTACGGGAAGTACAGAATGGAGGGTACGTGCATGTGCCGTGGAATAGAGGTGATTTGGCTGCATTTACAAATGATTTTCCTCGGCTGAGGGAAAAACCGGTGGAGTGGTACAAACAGGTTGAGCGGTTTGTGAAAATTTCAAAAGTATTGTGGATTGATTTGAACACTTTGTTTGACATAGTGGTACCGGGAGATTTGTGGACAGCTTGTAAAGTCGCTATTGAGTGGCCGACTTCGGAACCGGATAGAGAGGCGGTTACAAACGGTCCATCACCACTAGTCATGAAAAAGTATGAGCAGGTGATTACATGGTTGAAATTGAAGATTTCACCTCAGGATATAGATTGGGTTAAGATAGATCGGACTGTACAGGAACCCAAGGAAACGGTGCATGAATATTATGAAAGACTTTTGCAAGCTTTTAAACAGTATAGTGGGTTAGATATCTTGGACCCCAAGGATATGGGACAGTTTGTCTCAAAGTTTGTACTGGGTCTGAGAGTGGAAATCAGCCTCATGATACAGCACCATTTGATCTGCTGGCAGAACAAGCCACTAGATGAAATATTGCGGTATGCGAGATACTGTAGTGATGAGGTGGAATCGAAACATCGAAAGCTAAAAGACAAATTGATGCTTGTCCAGATGCAGACAGCACAGAGTCAGCCTAGTGGAGGGACCTTAGGAAGAAAGCAAGGAAATTTCCAGGGAAACCAGAATGGGCAGGTACAGGGAAAGGGAAAACCAGTAGACCCCAAGACAGGAGTGGACGTGGCCACATTGAAGAAGACCACTGCGTGTCATCTTTGTCGCCAGGTCGGACATTGGAAACGCGAGTGTCCTTTGAACCCAGCTAATCAGTTGCAGGAAGAGGAAGAGGGGGCTCAGGCACCCGCGCAAGAGGTAGTTAACACAATAACGAGGCCTAGAACGATGAAAGGGGGGTTTACAATTCTCACGCCCAGGTTCCCCAAGCTCCGAGGATTTCACAAGGAACACGAACGTACCAACAGATGCCCCTGTTCGAAGGTTACGATGAGGATAGCTTAGACCCTTTATCCTGACGGTGCCTGAGGGGGAGGAAGACTGCACACTTGGAGCGGTCTTGGAGGTAGACCAGAGAGGACCTTTTGTGGAGGCAGAGATTGAGGGCAATCCTGCAACACTTTTGGTTGATACTGGTGCTACCCGGTCTACTGTAAGATCAGCAGTAGTCCCTAACCTACCCCTCTCGGGACAATCAATCCAGGTTGTTGGAGTAGCGAACAAGAAAATAAGCAGCCCATTGACAGAACCGATCTTAGTAAAGATAGGTACTTTCCAAACTAGACATCAGTTTGTAGTGTGTGATACGAGTCCAGTTTGTCTTTTGGGAAGAGATCTGTTGTGCAAGTTGAACTGCACGATTTATTGTACGCCCAATGGAGTAGAGGTCCAGACGAGAGATGACGATGCTGACTTTAAAATTACCAATCAGCATCTATGTATAGATCTGTACCCAATGGTGACTGTGGAAGAACTTCCACATGATCTGAGAGACGCAGTGTCGCCTGTGGTGTGGGATTTCGCAGGCGATGAAATAGGTCTAATCCGAGGGGTTGAACCAGTGCGGATAGAGGTGAAACAGAATGTTGATTTCCCCAGGACACCTCAATACAACCTGTCGCCAGAAACGATTGCAGGGATAAGACCTGTGATCAAGACCTTTATTGAGAAAGGCATTCTGAAAGAGATTAGAGGTAGCCCCTGTAATTCACCCATTATGGGACTACAGAAACCGAGCGGGAAGTACAGGATCGTGCAAGACCTGCGAAAGGTCAACACGATAGTTGTCCCTTGTTGTCCAGTGGTACCGAATCCTTCAGTAATACTGTTCCAGATCCCATGTGAAGCCGAGTGGTTTACGGTTATCGATTTGTGTCAAGCCTTCTTTTCGATACCGCTCCACGAGGAAAGCCAATTTCTTTTTGCGTTCAGGCTAGAAAATCGCGTGTTAACATGGTGTCGTATCCCTCAAGGGTATACGGAAAGTCCATCGATCTTTAACCAGATCCTGAAGAAGAACCTTGAGAGTCTTGTGTTGCCACAGAACTCAGTTCTCGTGCAGTACATAGATGACTTGCTCATTGCCTCAGAAACAGAAGATGCTTGCAGAATTGACACAGTAGCCTTGTTGAACCACTTAGCAGAGAACGGACATAAAGTGTCCCTGAACAAGTTGCAGTACTGTCTGAATGAGGTACAGTACTTGGGACACAGATTGGAGAAAGGCAAGAGGAAGGTGTCACCAGATCGAATTGAGGCAATAATGAGCATGGCAGTACCCACTACACAGAGAGAAGTTAGGATGTTTCTGGGAATGGTTGGCTATTGTCGACAGTGGATTCCTAGTTTCTCCTTGAGAGCAAAGCCTCTGCAGAGGCTTACACACAAGGATGTGAGTGATCCGGTACCATGGGACGAGGAGTGCTTGGTGTCATTCCTGAAACTGAGAGAGGATTTGTGCAGGGCTCCCGCACTGGGGATGCCTGATTACAACAAGGCCTTTTCATTGTTTTGTTACGAGAGGGAAGGATGTGCATTAGCAGTGTTAGCTCAGAACCATGGAGGTGTCCGTAGACCAGTTGCCTATTTTTCAGCTACTTTAGATCCAGTAGCTTCTGCGTTGCCCGGATGTCTAAGATCCGTTGCTGCAACAGGTGTCAGCATTGAAAGATGTGAAAGCATTGTAATGGGACATCCATTGACTGTACATGTGCCACATTCGGTTGAGTTATTGATGACCAGGACCAAGACCCAGCACCTAACGAATAATAGGTTAACGAGGTACGAGCAAGTCATACTTGCCGCAGAGAATGTGACTCTGAAAAGGTGCTCCGTCTTGAACCCTGCGACATTGATGCCTATACCGAACACAGATGATGAAGATTGTGAGGACCATGATTGTCTCGATGTGACCGAACTTTGCACCAAACCGAGACCTGACATTGTCGATGAACCACTGACTGACCCAGATGAAATTTTCTTTGTCGATGGTTCATGCTTAAGAGACAGTGTGAGGCAATTGAAAGCAGCATTTGCTGTATGTACCATTTCAGGAGTGGTTGAGGCTGCTTGCCTAGAAGGAGTACGCTCCGCGCAGGTAGCTGAGATCATTGCCTTGACCCGTGCCTGTTTGGCCGCTGATCGAATTCGAATCACGATTTACACAGACAGCCAATATGGCTTTGGCGTGGTGCATGACTTCGGGCAGTTATGGTCTCAGAGGGGATTTTTGACATCATCTGGCTCACCCATTCGTAATGGAGAATATGTAAGACAATTGTTAGATGCATTACAGCATCCGAAAGAAATTGCTGTGGTAAAATGCTCAGCCCATGGGAGGGGGGAGGACTTTGTATCCTTGGGTAATAACTATGCGGATGAAGTAGCCCGCTTCTGTGCAGAACAAGGATGCATATTCACAGGAAGAGAGATAGAAGAGATCCAAGAAGGAACCGATCTCAGCATAATGTTGGCCATGGCAGACACTTGGGAAGAGCTTAAGAGATTGCAGGATGACGTTTCAGTCCAGGAGAGAGAGGGATGGATCAAAGCTGGGTGCGAGAGAGGAGATGTGGATGTGTGGGTATCCAACGATGGGAGAGCCGTATTGCCGGAGGAATTGCTGAGTCCGATGGCAAGACTGATACATGGACAGGCACACCTTGGTAGAGACGCAATGGTGAGAGTGTTTAGACAGACGTGGTATAACCCACGGTTCCGAGCAATGGCTGAGATGGTATGCCAGAGGTGTGTTACGTGTCAACAGATGAATGCTGGAAAGAAAACTGTAGTCACATTGAGTCACATTGGAAGGTCGGGAGGGCCCTTCAATAGAATACAGTTGGATTTCGTGGAGATGCCTAGGTGCAATGGATTGAGGTACATTTTAGTGCTAGTATGTGTATTCTCACGGTGGGTGGAGGCTTACCCCACACGCAGGTGTGACACTCTCACAGTGGCTAAATTACTGTTGAGGGAGCTCATCCCTAGATTCGGGATCCCGACCTCTTTGGAATCAGATAGAGGAGGGCACTTCCATAGCGAAATCATGAAGTTGCTTTGTGCTGCATTGAACATAGACCAGAGACTTCATTGTAGTTACAGACCAGAAGCTTCTGGGATGGTGGAACAAGTTAATGGAACTTTGAAAGCCCGGATGGCAAAAATGTGTTCTTCGACATCCCTGCAATGGCCCGACGCCTTGCCTTTGGTGCTAATGAGCATGTGAAGTGTCCCAGACAGAAAGACCGGGTTGTCTCCCCATGAAATACTAATTGGGAGGGCAATGAGACTGCCAGCAGTACCAGCTACAGCCTTGATAAACATCACTGATGATTTGATTCTTGATTATTGTAAAGGACTCTCTGATGTGGTCCGTTCTGTATCCCAGCAGGTGCAAGCAGCAGTGGTCCCAGCCTCGAGTGATTTATGCCACGACTTGTGTCCCGGTGACTGGGTACTCGTCCGAAAGCACGTGAGGAAGAGTTGCTTGGATGCCCGCTGGCGTGGCCCGTATCAGGTGATACTTATCACGAACACAGCAGTGAAGTGTGGAGGATTGCCGAACTGGGTGCATGCTTCCCATACCCGCAGAGTTCCAGCACCCTTGGAAGAAACAGCTCCTCTCGTAAATGGAAATCCAGCTGATGTGGCAGGGCCACATGGGAGGACAAGTCAAGCTGTAAGGGTCGCTGACACAGCTGGTGGTGCACTAGAGCAAGCTGAAGGGGGTTTCCACAGTTCGAACCCTGACTCAGACACCGAGGACAGAAACGGTGCAGTGGGCAGAGAAGAGTCAGATTCAGCAGAAAGAGGAAGTAGTGCACTGGGTATAGAAGGGGAAGGCAGACGAACGAACAGAAGTGCTGAAAGTTGGCCTGAAAGACAGAGGCGACTGAACCTGAGGTTAGCACCTGAAAGAGACCTTGCTCCAGTGTCTGAAGTATCTGAAACAGAAGCAAGTGACGAAGACCAAGCACAAGACAGTCGGCGAAGGTCAAAGAGAACAAGAGTGCCTTGTCGCAGATACTCTACCCCTGAGTGGACTTACACTGTGTTTGATGCAGGGGGTGGTGAGTATGGGAAGACTGAGGTCAGTGCAAGTGGTCAGTCGGAGCCCGAATGTGGTGGTGAAGGTGGTGCTGCGGATGCCAGGGCTCGAGATAGAAGGAACACTGACACTCACGGTTCCAAATCCCCGCTTCTGAGTGAAGTCCGAAACTTGCTTTTGCATCGACTCGAATTTCCGCCTTTTGGAGTTGAGCCGTTTTCACATGAAGTGCTGATTTTGCGTCTTGAACTTTTGTATCACGTTCTGGTCTTGCTCAATGAGGATCTCATTGTGGATCAGTTATGAACTGTAAATAAAAGTCTAAAAGAAGAAGATAACCTAGGTCCGAGTGGAAGAAGAATAAACTTAGGGACTTTCCACAGAAGAGGAACGAAAACTAGGGAAGTCTTTTTCTGGACTGTGTAAATAAGTTTGTGATCGGAAAGGGAAAGTCCGGAGATTTCATGGTTGCTCGAGCTGGTTAAGCAAGTCACTAATAAAGGACAGAGACTTTTCAGAGTTCTTTGCGATAACCAAGACTTTTGAGAACTTTCGAAACCATGGAGCCGGGAGATCCCAATCGTAGATCAAAGTGGATTGTAGGCATCCTTATAAGTAGTGTAATAATCTCTATAATCATAGTAGTTATAGTCTCATACACTGGTTCGCATGAGCAGGAAGTAGAGGAGGTGACAGGGACACCTACACCTATCACACCTAGTCAGAAGGGGGTAGACAGGGCAGCTGATAGAGCTTTGTTATTAGAAGAAAGTCGTAGATTACATGTAGATTTATCTAAAGGGGATTTTAAGTTGAATGCATATGCTAAGTTGTTGTATGAGTATGTTGACGTGATGGATGCGAAAGATTGTTATGTGTGTATGCAGTTGCCTACTTCGGTGGATGAGGGTATTAGGTATCACCATCTTCCACTGACTTATGGTATTTCATGTAGTCTTTTGCTTAGTTTGTTTTATGAGAGAGAGCAGTTCGAGTATTTCTTTTCCAATTTCGACGCAGTGCTTCCTGAAGTCCCAGCTTACAAGCATTTGAATAAGTATGACTATTATAAGACCGAGGACAGACTGAGGAAGTACTTCATACCGAGTTTGGAATTGGATACAGCATTCGCACACAGACACAACCTGACTTGTTTGATGTCGGATGTAGAGAGAAAGTTCGTAGATCAAGTTGAAGATAGGTATAGAAAGCTGACTGAATCCCGAGATTTAGGGCATCACAGGACAGATTGGACAGAGGAAGAACGGTTGCATAAGACCAGGGGAAGCTATGGTCCTATAGCGTTAGATAAGGAGCAGAGGGGTAAGTTGTGTATAAGGCGTTATCAGACTTACTACGAAAAGGTTCCAGTGGGACAAAGTACTTGTGATCACGTTTTCACCATGGCAGATGTGGCAAAAGATTTTCTCCAAGGTCCTGTACAAGTGATACCTACGGTGTATTACGTATGTGGGAAGAATGCTTATGTGAGGTTGCCTGCAAATTGGTATGGAACATGTTATTTGTCAATAATATTTCCAAAGATTTACCATACAGAGGATTTGAATCTTCTAGAGGGTGGAGAGCATTCAAGAACGAGAAGAGCTGCAAGTGCAGGGATCGTAGTGGGGGATATCTTTGGAGCTATGATACCTAGTCTAGGGGTAGTCTTGAATGACGTGAAGATCCGGAGGTTAGCGACTGTGGTGGATGAATTTTCGATGAACACAGCAAAGTCGTTGGTGTTGGTGGAAGGAGAGATGTTGTCGATAAGGGGAATGGTTTTGCAGAATCGCCTTGCTTTGGATGTCCTATTGGCAAAAGAGGGCGGAGTCTGTAAAATGTTGAAGGTTCAAGAGTGCTGCACTTATATACCAGACCGTAGCAAGGATCTGGAGAAATATATAAGTAACATCACTATGATCCACACAAAGATAGCGGATTTGACCGAAGAAGGGGCCTGGGAAAAGGTCGGAAAGGGTTTTGGTCAAGTGGGAGGTTGGTTTGCGAACCTAGGAAAGGGTGTCCTTGGGTACTTCCTGAGACCACTCCTTATTTTGGTGGTTTGTGTGGCTGGCTTGTGGATTGTGATCAAGGCCTACAAGTGGTATCGAGCAGGCCGAGTCAAAGAGAGCTTTGAGGGAAAATGACATGAAGTTGGCAAGACTGCAGGACAATCAGTATCAAAGGCTCAAGAGCATGGAGAAATTTAGATCAGGGAAGATGGCAACAAGTTCTGTTTAGGTCGGTTCTTTCTCCAAGGGAGTAAGTAGAGTGAAATGTGATGACAGGAGTCATCAAAGGGGGAACTGATAGAGCTAAATGTTCTTGTGAATTGTAGGGGTGCATCATAATCACTGATAGGCCGCACCCACTTGTATTTAGACATATATTCGTATATTAAGTTTCATATTCATGTATGTTTAGTAAAGAATGAATAGTTTGCTGAGACAAAGCGAATCAGGAGCATAATGGTGTTAGGATATTGATGTAATGTAATGCTTATTGAATTGTGTGAACGTAATGCATAGGGAATTAGTTCGTGTGTGTAACGTAATTGCAGTAGTTTAAACGTGCACCATATTAAAGTTGCACATGTAATTCAGTGTTTGCATATGAATCATAATGAAAATGCTTATAGGGAAACATAAGATGTGTGATTAAAAGTTATATGTAAAGGCCTGACTACATATATGCTTAGGGAAGGCCTGGTATATTCTTATGTTAGCTTATATTGTAGGCCGAGAAAAGTTTCTCTTGGTAAGGCTCTCTGGGCACAAACGGTAGATTTAATTTGCACAGTAGAAGGTTTCTGTTGAAAGTATATTTCGTTGCAGGTGCAAGGACACATGTCTCATTAGCAAGACTAACTCTTTGTTTTCGAAAGCTAGAGAGAGGGGAGGCATGGTACGGGGAGTGAAAAGGAATGTAGGGATGATACTTTCGGCGGAGAAGGTGCCTGGGACTCAAGGTCATCACAACCGTCCAGGATGAAGTAACCGTTTCGATGGAAAAGCACAAGAAAGAAGACCTGGCCAAGGAGGCGTGACAAAGGCGTGTACAATTGTATTGTGGTTTTGTATTAGGGATAGTGCCCTGAGGGAGGAGGCCAGAGAAGCGGTAGGGGAGACCTGAGAGAAGGACAGAGCTGAGCTTAGGTACTATGTGATTGCACTTCTTAGGAAGTCTTCACAGCTGACACCTTTTATTCACTCTTGCCTGGAAAAATCGTTATGCAGGGATGTCACTTAGCGTTAGTGTAGGGACAGCAATTGATTTTAAGCTTGTTTAGGCCAATGAAGAGTAACTTAGAAATAGGAGCAATCATAGTCTGGTTGATCCTTCTAGAACTTTCTATTCTCCTTATCCTGAGTCGGATGAGATTCCTGCGTAGATTATTATTTGTATTAGTGCCCATTTATTTCTTTAACCTCGTGTTGAGGTGCTTGCACGTTCAGTTATTTTTGGCGATAATAAATTCTCAAACTTGAATTCGGAGTCAGTGGTCCTTTCAGACTAAATGAATGCTGTTATATAACCAGATGAGATTCTCTCCTTTACACTATTCAACAGGTAAAAAGATCTTGGCGACCAGAAGGTTCTTATAGATAATTAGATAAGAATCGGCGTTATCACAATGATGGAACATACAACCCTAGAATCTGCTGAGAATTATTTATATTTTGTGTCTCTAGAGTGTGTGAATTGAATTACTATTTATGAAGGGTATTAGGTGTCTGCATCCCATACATGATTCTGAAATTATGAGGAGTAAGACATGACAATGGATAACTATCTCTCTATCTCTCTATCCACACACTGCCAAAACCAAAAACACAGCTAGGTTCCAGGACCTGGCATTTATTCTGGCGAAACGAGAAATAACCAGTAGCTGGAAGAAACCGGAGGGCCCCAACGTGCACAGATGGAAACGAGAGCTGGTGAAATGGGCGGGTTGTGAGGGCAGGGTCCTACTTAGGAATGCACAGCATGGAGTGGGCAAGCCGGAACGAGCCCAGGCATGGGAGGGGCTGATGGCAGACTTAACAAGAAATGGCGGGGAATCGGAGGCTTCCACCCCAGAGAGACCCCCACACGTAGAGAACCCCCAGGGACCAGATTAAGACGGAACAACTCAGTAGAGTCAGAGAGCTGGGAGCGCTCCACGGCATCGACACACACAGGAGAGGAAGGGGGTTGCGATGGAAGGTCCCAGCACAGCACCATTACCCACACCTCGAGCGCAAGAGAGTCTACTAACTGAGCTCAATAGTAGTCGAGGGGAGACAGCAGTGCAGGGAGGGAGGGGGAGGGGGATACGTAGTTTCTTGTTGGGGGAGAGGGGAGGGGGGAAATTTCTTGTATATATGCTGTCCTGATATTAGATAGCAGTGAGACCGCTATAGCCAAACATTTGCGAATGGGACCAAGTAAGGATAACAACAGATACAGTTGCTAGGTCGTGTTCTATTTTTTATTGCACATTGACACCCTGAAAAGGGTCATGCTGTATGACATGTAAAAGGCAATAAAATTTGTTTACAAAAAAAATGGATAACTATCTCTCTATCTAAGCTGTCAATTACCCTTGTAGCCCAAATCATAAAATGTTTGCACTTATGCATTCACATCTTACTCTTAGGATAGTCATCAGGTAAATATCAGTGAAAACCAACTTTGATACGCTTATGTGCCTAGCTACTGGCTAGACTACGAATTATCTTATGAGTTCTTCTTCTCTTTAAACTGTAATTATTTCTCTGTAGCATGCCTCTCTATGTGAAGCTTTAAAGTTCATCCACAAAGATGGATGGAATTGGTGAACTCCGAGCTTTGCACAGTTCGAAAAGATGTCCAGGTTTCACCCAGCTTGTCCTACCTGAGACTTGTAATGTAAAACATGGCTCTGAAAGAATTTCACAAAACTTAATTTTTTGCAGGATATTTCTCTTGCTAAAAGTGATACTTTGATGACTTTACTCTTTCATATCTAGTTTTACTAGAGGTTTTCTCCCACTATTTATCTTTTCTTAATTTAGCAAACATCATGAGGTTCATGAAACTAGTGAATTTTATACAAAATAGTTTACACAGTTGTGAATGAAAAACATTTACAGGTTCGCACACGCCTAATAATTTGTGTGCTCTCCACACAATTTTAGAAGCATTTCTTCCTGGACAAGACATCTATGCATAAGTGAGTAGACTGCGTATATGTACAACTATTCCATGCTTCATGTAAGGCGTAAATTGCGTAGTCATAAGTTACGATTTTTAAGACTTGAATCAGATGTACACCTTTTTTAAATCAGCTGGAGAACTGTATTGACTATAGGTGAATAGGAGTAAGGGTGGGTGAGTACTTTCCGTGCCATGTGGACTGAGGGTCACGTAACCTATTCCGCCTTGAAAAGGAACATACATAATTTGGTGCTACATACAAATAATGCTCCTAGATATTGTTCCAGGCTCATAAGTACTGAATTATTTGAAGGATTTCTTTAAATATTTTACTCTCTGTGTTGTGAAAAGAATCACACTAAACATTTGTATTATAGTCATGGATGTGGGCAAAAAGAAGGCAAGCTATTAATTGATGATGTTTTAAGCTAGTTTATATTATAATTGTTGAGCATTGAGTTTATGAAATATATCATTTTAATAGATTTTAATTATATTTAGCAATATACAGCAATGCATGATATGGTTTTAGTTTGTATTAAATGACAGGTCTTATTAGTATTGATTAGATTTGGAATGTTGTTTTTTTCTGTTTTAAAAAAAATTTAATGATGGAAAACTTTTATGGCTATGCTGGAATATAGTATCTTTTGACTTTGACTTTATAGTCATATTAGGAGACAATTGAATTTGCTTTCTACCTTTATTTGCTTGGAGAAATATGGAACTGGTACTAAACACATATCATATTCTAAGACTGTTGTTAGATCCTGGCACAACCCTGTTTGCCCCACACATTCCCTAAAGCTATTTTGTTTAAAAAAAATATTGTTGGAGGGCGTGGCTTGGAGTGTCAAGATGGCGGTCGCACTCTAAGAGTGCTCCGGACCCCTCCGTCATCCGCACCAAGATCCACCAGCATCGGTAGCCATCCAGCCCTACAATCCACAACCAGTACCTCGCCATAACCTGTGCCGCCTGTCCGTGGCGTGGGCCGCCGCAATTCGTATGCAGTGTCCGGTCGCCACCTAACTTCCCGCCTCGCCATACCTTAAAATGGCGGCACCTGCTCCCTGGGCCCCGGAGCCCTAATCCGCGCCTGTTGTTGTGAAACCAGCCACGGATCCAGCTCGCCTACGACCTGAGGCTCTGCGTGGCGACCGGTGGACACGACGGCTCACCTGGCGGCGGCAAGAAGGGAGCTGTGAGATCCAGGACTGCTCCCACTCCCCGGTGTTCCGGAGTGGGACGTCTGGCCGTGCGGCCCGGAGTGAAGCCTCCTTTCCTCGGCCACGGCCCTGAAGTCGCTGTGGGACCCCCAAACCATTACAGCAGTTGGCAGCGACCGCACGGAGGTAACACGGGGGAATCGGCCGCCATTTCGGGCGGCGGGGTGGACCCATCGGCTACGTTCCCCCTCCCCCCCTTTAAGCACGATCCTCCTGCGACCGGGTGACCAACCGGGGCTCGGCCGGGCCCACCGAGCCCGTGTGTGGTGGTGACTGCCAGCAGTGCCCCTCAGATCGGCGGCCACGAATCCAGCGATCCAGACGGTGGCTGAGCGGAACCCCTCGGGGCCCCGGTGAGTGCTGGGGGCGGCGGCGCGAGGATGATGGGAGCTGTCCTGCGTGGGTTCCCGGCCCGCTATATTCTCAGGCCGCTTCGCAGCGGACGGTGGTGGAGGGTTCGGCTGCACTGATCGGGCAGCGGGGGCTCCGGGAAGGGGGGCCTCCCACCACTCTCCCCCCCACCTTCCCATCGGCACAGTTGAACTCTGGCGGCCTTGACACCCACCCAGGCCCAACTTAGTGGTTCCCTACCACCTGCGACAATCTGGGCGGCACCCGAGGCCCGATCCTGTATCCCCGGATCTCGTCGAGGGGTGCCCTGACGACCGGACCCCAGACACGAACTCAAGATACACCCATGCAAAGAACTGGCACTGATCCCATACAGGATCTGCCCCGGATCCTCCTTCCTAGACCCATCAACACCTGCAGTCTCCCATAGCCCCTGGTGAGCCCTTGAACTTTTACGGAGGCTGCACCTGGACGTGTAAAACACGCTAAACCCACACACACACCCCTGATCGGACCTCCCCGGAGCCCGCTGACCGTAGAGCGGTGCAGTGCATGAGAGGCCTTCCGAGCAAACTGGGGCCTACCCTGCCGCCACTGAGACCCCCCGAGGGCATACCGCCCGATATTTTGCGCAAGTGAGCTTGGCTGTGGCATTGTGTTGCAGCGGACATTACTGTGGACTCCTGGTGAGGGCCCGACCCTACCTGCTGAGAGTTGCCAACCCGCCGCCTCACAGTAACAACATAAACCCTCGCCCTCGGTGGGCCACTATCCCGCAGCACCGGAGACACTGCTCGGATGAACAACAATTTGTAGACTGAAATCCGCACGCCCCAAGTTGTTTTCTCTCCAGAGGGTCCCCCGACCAATACTCTACAGAGGAGAGGCCCGCAGTGCTTTAGCTCCTTCATCAAGGCCTCCTGGCTATCTCACCCTTCAGTTAGATGAGACCTGGCCCGGCGGCTCCTGCTCCTCTCACACCAAGGCCCTGTCCAGACCCTGCGCCGGCCCGCACCCAGAAGACCCTGGGGCGGTGGGATCCCATTACCCCTCGGGCCTCTGGCCGCACTCGCCCGTCCCCGAGGGAACCATCCTTGCAGCGAGGTCCACTCACCTGGCCCTCGGTGGTGACGACCTACTCTGACCTTCGGGGCCCTACCATTGATTCACCTTTTTATCTGAGTCTTGGAACGCCCCTGTCCCGACATAATACAAAGAAACCGAGCGCCCTGGTGACCCTCGACTAAGGACTCTGACCTAGAGGCACACCGGCTCCGACCTAGCAAGCCCTTCCTTCACCAATCATGGGGAGAGACCGCGGCCCTAAATCCTCCTCCACCCACACGCAAACAAAAATGGACCAGTTCACCACAGTGGACCAAGACCCCCCCGGATGGGGCTGCGGGTGGCCTATCCCTTCCGGGTAATGACCTGGCCGCAATCCTCCAAGCTATAGATGCATCTCGGACGTCAGTGGAAGAGAAGATTGGAGAAGTCTGTGTTCAAGTGTCCCTCATCAGGCAGGACCTACGCAGACCCAATACCAGTAAAACCTACCGGAGGCGCCCCAAAATCCGCAGAGGAAAAGGAAAAAGCCAAAGAAAAGAGCCGTCAGAATCTACGGAGTCAAAAAACATTGTCATAAACATTTCTACACAAGCACTTACACTGAAACAATTACAAATTTTGAATAAAGGAACTACTTTTGTACCTACATACAACACCAATATGTATGAAACAGAGCTAGCCCTGTACCGATTTATGCGTTCCATTCGATTACGGCATTTCTTTGACAACATCCTTACAGATCCCATCGCTTAGGAAGATCATGAATTTTTAGAATTCAAACCCAAGAGTACATTCACAGCACCTGTGTCCCATAAAGTGCTTGATTTATTTGAAGCATTGGTTAAATATGACTTGAACAAACTTGAATTTCGTCAACACAAAAGCTGCAACTTGTCTAAATCTGATAGGATCATTTTTAAACAATTAGCCAACAATGACAACTTAGTCTTTCAGCAAGCCGACAAGGGAGGCGCTCTTGTAGTCATGGATTACACATATTACAACAGGAAGGTAGAAGAACATTTGGCTGATGAAACCACATATCTTAAATTGGACCATGACCCCACCTCTGAGATTACACAAGTCTTAATCAAAATCTTAGATAAGGCACGAGACATGGACTGGATTTCGGTCAAAACTAGGAGCTTTTTTATCAAACAATTTCCAAAGAGACCCCATATATATATGTTGCCAAAAATTCACAAAAACCCTGTAGACCCACCCTTTAGACCCATTGTGTCTGGGTGTGGGTCACTTTTTGAACCACTGGGTACATACATTGATCGATTCTTGCAACCTATAGTGTGCTCTTGGAAATCTTACATACGCGACACCACGGATTTTCTATCACGTCTACAAAATTTGGATCTTACTAACATAGAAGAATGGTTTTTGTGTACAATAGACGTCACATCACTTTATACTTCAATTCCCTTGCAAGAAGGGCTTGACTCCATCGAATTGGCTCTCTTAAATCAGCCTCAAATTCGTGCCCACAAAGTTTTCTTAATGGAATTACTGCAATTTTGCTTGCAACACTGCTACTTTCGCTGGGAGGAAGAATTTTTTCTACAAATAAGTGGCACCTCCATGGGTTTTGGGGGGGCTCCCACATACGCAAATATCTTTATGGCTGCGTTTGAGCAGGAGCTCATTTTTGAAAATTCCTCATGGTGTGAACATCTCATTTTGTACTGTCGATACATCGACGATATATTTTTAATTTGGTCACACACGGAAACATCTTTGAAGAATCAAATTGAACTGCTAAACACCAGAAACAATAGAATTCAATTCACTTACAACACGCAGTTACCTTTCTTGGACGTCCTAGTGGAGAAAAACAATCAAGCCATAAATACCAGTGTATTTGTCAAGCCTATTGACCGTAATAACACCCTGTTATTTCGAAGCTTCCATTCACCACATCTAGTGCAGAATTTACCGTATTCTCAAATGTTACGCTCCAAAAGAATTTCATCTACCACAGAAAAATATGAACAGGACATTTCTCGGATTACCCGAGATCCAAGACCTTTCAGGAACCATTTGCCGTACCTCACCTGAAATTGCACGGGCTTTTGCGGGTTTTTACTCTCATCTATACTCGGCACGCAAGCCGGAAGATACTCTCGCAGACTTCCTAAGTCCCCTGCAAATCCACATTCCCTGCTTGTCACAGTTGGCAGCCGCTAGCCTGGACCTCCCCTTTTCCCCAGAGGAGATAGGTGCGGCAATCTCCCAGCTGGCGTCTCGGAAGACTCCAGGTCCTGATGGGTTCCCCCAAGAGTACTACGCTTCCTATCGTGACCAGTTGATCCCCCATCTCTCAGCTTTGTTCCACCATGTGGCGGAAGTTGGGGCTTTCCCCCCAGAGACGGATACGGCCACCATTGTGGTAATCCCTAAAATCCAACCACCTTCGTCATCTTGTGCGGATTTTCGGCAGATCTCCCTGATCAACACCGAAATTAAAGTCTACGCCACAGTTTTGGCTCAACGCCTGCGCCCACTCCTTACCAAACTGATCCACCCTGATCAGTGTGGCTTCATGCCAGCTCGAGCCACCGGGCATTGCCTACGACGCCTCCATTTGGCGCTCGCTAACCACCAGGCAATCACCCCCTATTTAACGCTTCTTCTCGTAGATTTCGAAAAGGCCTTTGATACGGTGGACTGGCATTACCTCGACGAAGTACTTAGAATGATGGGCATGGGTCAGCAGTTCCGACGTTTCGTCCAAGTGCTCTATTCCAACCCTCGGGCCAGAGTATTGGTCAACGGATCTCTCTCCAAGATATTCCCAATCCGGAGGGGCACGAGGCAGGGCTGCCCCCTGTCCCCACTCCTCTTCGCTCTGGCGATGGAGCCCCTGGTGTGCCTCATCCGCGCGGATGACTTGATTCAGGGCTGGGCATGGGGAAGCCACCACGTGGATAAAATCGCACTATATGCGGACGACGTCTTGCTTTTCCTCGATGATCCGGCCCGCTCTGGCCCCAGATGTCTCCAATCCCTTCAGAGCTTTGGGAGGGTCTCGGGCCTTCGGCTGAACCCGGCCAAATCAACTATCGTGCCTCTCCATCCCTTTAGGGAATGTTTCGACTGGCAAACTAATATACCTTTTAGACGACAGTCGTTTAAATACCTAGGTATATGGGTGGCCCTACTCCCTGAATTAGAATGGGCGCTGAATGTCACCCCACTTGTCAAAAAGACCAGGAAGGATCTCAGTCGCTGGCAAGCCTTACCACTCAACCCACTGGGAAGGGTGGCACTATTTAAAATGATGATCCTCCCCCGATTCTTATATATTATTCAAAATACTCTCTTCCACTACCCCGAAGCTGGTTCCGAGATATCGATACAATGATCGTACGATTCTTGTGGGGAGCGGGAAGACCGCAGATGTCTTTCGATCGCTGTCCCATTCCATCCTTCGATGGAGGCATGGGCATGACAGACCTGTACCTATACTACCTGGCCACAAGGCTGCTTGTCCTCCATAATTGGTTCACAGGGGGATGGTCTGACCCAGCTTACCAAACTGAACTCCGAAGCATGGACTTCCCTCGAATCCAAGCCCTCTTGTACGGCTCCCCCATCCCTAAGACTCTCCCAACGGTGACTCGATCGATCTTCCTGGCCTGGCGTTCAGCCTTGCATCATACGCGATGGGAAGCCAAGCTGACCCAACAAACGCCACTCTGGCAAGGCACGTGGCTCGGCGAGGTGGCGGGGCTGTGAGGGTTTACGCATTGGGACCACATTGGAGTCTCCCAATTGGGCGACGTGTGGACAGGAGACCATATACGAGCTTTTCAAGACCTACAGAGTTGCTTCTCCCTACATGCCTCACAATTCTACAGATACTTGCAAATTCTGCACGCCCTAAATGCACATATCTCAGCGGGCACCACGCTCCCTGAATTCAGCCCACCAGAAGCACAGGTCATGATGGGGAATCTCGGGAACGGAGGCATATCACGCATATATCGCACCCTCACGAACAACAGCCCCATATCCCTAGACCCGCTCAGAGCTAGTTGGGAGGGTTGGCTGGGTCCCCTTGAGGAGGAAGACTGGTGAGATGCCCTAATGGCCCCCAAAATGATCACTACCTCAGCCAGACTCCGTCTCGTCCAGATCTATTACCTCCACACTGCATATCTCACTCCAGAACGACTACACAGAGCGGGGCTGCATGCCTCGCCTGAATGCGCGCGATGCAGACACCACCCAACAGACTTCTTCCATGTGGTCTGGTCTTGCCCCCGCCTCACAAACTACTGGGATAAAATAGAATCAGAGCTTACACACATCTTGGGCTGTCATGTACCCCCACGATCCTATGCGCCTTCTCCTGGGCGTTACAGATGGTCTAGATGGGTCCAGCGCGGACAAACTATTCCTGGGGACAGCCATCATGGTGGATAAACGAGATATCGCCATGGCCTGGGCGCGACCTGACCCCCCCACGATTGCCAGATGGCGCCGGGGGGTGGACTGGTGCGCTGCCCAGGAGAAACCCTTATATGAGGCTAGGGGCTGCCCAACCAAGTACCAAAGGGTATGGGGCAAGTGGACAGACCAAATGGGTTAACGGGGCTGAGAGGAGGGACGCTTGTTCTCGTCATACTACCCCCCACCCCCTGTTCGCCATGTAAAATGCTTGACCATTGTACTCACCAAATTATTTCACATCTGGCGCTTTATATTGTCATGCGTGCAAACTGGCATACTGTGCTGTCAATGTTAATTTTTCTTTGTTTCTCTAAAAACAATAAAGTTGATTGTCAAAAAGATAAAAAATATTGTTTTTACTTTATAATATTTAGATGCTTTGACTTCAAAGGTAACTGCACTGGCACGCGTTTACACATCCTTTCACCATGTTTGTTTCACAATGGAGAGATTTTATTTAATCTAGCCTGCATGCTGTGTTGATTCCTAGATGTATGAAGTTTGTTCTTTAAAGATATATATTTCAGCCTTTGCCCGCCTAAAAGGGGCACTTCAGGGGGGCAAACAAAAATATGGGGTGGGCTGGCCTTACCAGGACCACCTCCACCCCCACTGTATCTAGGGCCCGCTTATGAGCATTATGGAGCAATCCTCTGAAACATTCCAAATATCCATCATAATTTTGTTAAAACAAACTCCGATTTTGCAGAGAACTTTCCATTGAATAAATTCTTTGGACTTCTCATAACTGATGGAGACTGCAAGATGGGTTTTGAAGGCATCACTTTTGCACTTGCTGGCAAGCTAATGTTATGACCAAACTCGCAGAGAAGTTTTCACTTTGATCCCTCACAAAATGGTACAAAAGGAATTGTATTATGCAAACATTATTCTTTTTTACTGCCTCCATACGAAAGGTGTTTTCTCGTAGATTTCCTGTTATGTTGCTTTAATGCTGACTGTTACTTTAATCTAATAAGTTCCAAACTGAAGTATTTTTAAATTTATTTTTAACTTTTAAATCCACAGCTCTCCTTATGAAAAACGTGTGACTGATCTCCTCTCAAAAACTATTCAGTTTCAGCCACTGCGTGGACTAATAAAGGTTGCCTTAAGTGCGCATCTGATTTAAGGATATTTTTTGTGTCTTTCAGCCCTCTAGTAAGAGGAAAATCCCACACTAAGGGTATGACCGTGGCCTTTTGCACATAATTGTGGATTGACCGTATTTCACATAGTTCATTATGTGCAGCAGAATTTCCAGATGTTAACAAAAAAAGATTCGAACTCATATGGAGCACAAGTTACTAAACATGTGGCTACACTTGTTGCTTCGAAGTGGAAGACCCTTCATGAAGGCTGACTGGTCACCTTTCAATATGCTTCCGGTCTGGATACCGCGGGCCACATTCAAAGACCTCAACTCATTCATAGTTGTCTTTATATGGGGAACGGGCCGCAGACGAATAGCCTTGGCAACAATGCAGCGCTCAAAGACAGCTGGCAGTACCCGACTTTGAGACGTATTACATTGCAGCGCAATTACAATGGCTGCCACAATGGATGAAGAGCAGGAGGGACCCGGCCAAGCCCCAGAGCCCCCGCGCACCCCCCTTGCTGACCTCATTAAGGTGTTCCTTAGGGTGCGGCGCAATGCAGTGGGAGATACCCAGGAATTCCAGGTGATTGCCTGATGCTGGGCCCGCTGCCTGCAAAAAATGCATAGTAAGGTACCATTCTCCCCAGATATACCCCTTACCGTGATAAGAGAGCTACCTCACGGTGGAGAATGGGGAGGACTGGACCAGTGAGTGGAGGCTGGGGCGACAAAGGCGGGCGACCTATTCAGAGACTCGGAGATGCTTCCATTCGAGGAGTTTTGGACGGAAGTTGATTTCCTCCACAGGGCGGTTACAGTGGCACTTAGGAGGCACTGGGGCACTGGCTCCTCTGAGCCGAGCACACACTAGAGCTGCCATTATCTGGCCCTTTCTGCAGGTACCATAAAGGCGAACAAGTGCTTATATAGGGCGGTGCGAGAGGATCTTCAGCGCCCGCTAGATCACCTGCGCTTGTGATGGGAAGAAGACCTGGGAGACTCTATTGAGGCTAAACACTGGGACAACATCCTTGAGAGAACCCTGAAGGTTTCCAGGAATGCGTGCTTCAAGCTTATCAATTATTAAGTCCTCCACAGATCGTACTTAACTCTAGAGTGCATTACGAGATACTTTCATGCGGCTGACACAGCTTGCCCTAGATGTGGGGAGCTGGGAGCACCCTTCTTGCATATGTCCTGGACGTGCCCCTTCCTTGGAGCTTTTTGGGAGGAAGTTATGACCAACATTGCAACGGTCAGAGACAAGGGAGATCTCGAATTCCCCAGGCCACTGCCTACTGGGTTGGCTCCCGCACACTACCAGCGCTAATTTCAAGACCTGGCCTTTATATTGGCCAAGAGAGAAATTGCGAGACACTGGAAGACGTCGAGGGGACCCCGAATAGTAGCATGGAGAAGAGAGATGGAGAAGTGGGCGGGCTGTGAGGTGAGGCTACTTTTACAGGAAGCCAGGCGTGGGGTGGGCACTATTGATGCAGCCCGAGCATGGGACTCCCTAGTGGATAGCTTCACTAATCCTGACTCTGACACTCCCAATACATCACCCAGGAGGTCCTCCCCGCCAGCCTCCCAGAGAGATCCCTCGTACAGCTAGGCCCATCCCAGGACGCTACAGCCAACGGGAGAGAAACGGCCCCTATTGAGACGCTCCATGCCCCACCTGTCTCTTCACACCCTATAACAGAGCATTAGATCAGGGCACAAGTATGCTATAGACGAGCAAAAGTACGGACTCAAAGAGGGAGGGGAGCGGGATTGTTTCATTAAAGGGGGGAGACTGCAAATGAATCTCAATGGTTGTTGAACCTGAACGATCGTTGATTATGAGTCACACAAATGAGAATGTGTTGTATGCTGTGCAAAAACCCCAATAAAAATGTGTTTAAAAAAAATTCGACTAGTCACCTTTCTGTTGCCTATTGCTGTATTCAGGCATTAAACTGCTACTAATCAGGTGAAATCCCGTCCATTGTTAGCATGTGTAGAAATGATAAAATAATAAATGAATACTATCACAAAAAAGTGTTACATTATTCACCACATTATATAATTTGCCTTTGCTTGCCGCATAATTTGATCATCCGCTGCCGCATAATTCCAGTGGCCCGAGTCAAGGGCCTTATTTTGACTTTGGTGGTCGGAGGCTCCTTCACAAATGTGACGATATCCCACATGCCATATTACAAGTTAATTATATCCTATGGCATGTGTAATACAGCAGATGGGATATCCGTTACCATTGTGGCTTAGCATCCTGTTAGCTCTAAATCAGGCCCAAAAATAGGTTTAATGTGAGCATTGGTAATAAAATCATTGGGTTGATTTGCAAAAATATTTGGAAATTATGACATTCATGGTCATGTATTGTCCTTATGTACCAGTATTTGTCAGACTGGAGATCATTCCTGATTTACATGTGAGTAAATTAGACATGTTGTTAATTTACCAGGTATGTGCTTAGTATTAAATGAAAATTCTGACTTATGACTGTATCCCTAACTCTCTGTTTGAATGGATGTGCAAGTGTGTGTGCACGTGCACATTAGTGTGTGTATGTTGTCTACATTTCATACAGTACACATGCCTAAAATTGTAAAATTTCACTTTTTTTAGATTTACCATTTCTTATTCAGCAATGTTTTCCTTTATGTGTTTTCCTTTTTAACAACATACTTGCGATTTCCCTACTAATTTATGCACGTTCCCATAGCACTTACACTGTAAGCACAGACACCTGGGCCTTTCAGGTGTCAGACAGATGTTCAGCTAAATGTAGTCAATGTTATGCAAAACGTGTGATGTTGAGCACATTTGCACTGTATTTCTCAACCCGGTCCCCAGACACTCCCCATCTGTATTAGGTTGATAGGTGCCTGTGTAGTATACCCATGGGTATGTCTCACACTTGTTAGTCTCACTTACATGCAAGCTCTAGCAAGTGTGCCATCCTCTGCCAATGATGTGTAACCCTGCCTAAATTATCACTATTTACAGCCATACATCTGACTTTGTTGCTGGAAAATGTCTTGTAAATCTGCCCAAATATGTGTTGATAAAAACATTTCTTTACAATACAAGCGTAGTAAAATAAATGATGAGTACCTTTAATGTGCCTTTTGCTCACTATATTGTCAGCATAAATTACAATGCAAGTAAAACACATGCTTTTTATGATGTTTTAGCTGGTTCTGGCGCCATTTCCGATATGATTGATGCGCCCTATTAAATGGAATACCTGATGTAAATGTGCTGCATTTACCGTAAATATACTGAAATTGAGAGGGCGTTTAACATTAAACACACGTACTGTGCACATAGTGGTTTCTGTAATATGACACAATTCCTCATTTGTGATAACATGTTCAAGGTAATAAGGAAGAGTATATGGTATATTAGCATAGAAACTCGCTCATTTTAATGGTTTAATTAGTGCCAACTAGGCCCCAAAGCATGTCAGGGCACTGCACAGGCAGAAGTAGTAACAATAGAGATATGACCAGCATTTAATTTGTTAAAAGTATAAGTATAGGGGCCCAAAGTTTTTCTTATGGATTCCCACTTGAGCTGCCAAATGCCAGGTTGGCAGCATACTATGCCCACCTAGTCTTGATACCACCTCGCCCATTTTTCTTCCACTGCCCTTCACTTCCTGTCTATTTATCTCACTCTTGCTGGGGTTTTTTAATCAATGTTTTCTTCCTTTCTCAGTGTTTTCTTTCTTTCTCTTCATCATTCTCTCTCCCTTTTCTGCCTTTTCCTCTCTTCCTCTGGGTCAAAGTCTGATGGTGAAAAGTAAGTCCCAGCCATCAAAAATAAGTGCACGTGCCCACCAACTGTACTTAACGCACAAAACTAAGTATCATGCCAGTAAGCACAATTTGGTGTATTTTTTAGAATGACACCGAATTTTGTAAGCCAAAAAGCACAGAAGCTACCAATCCCATTTCTCAAGATTTTTGTGACAAACTGGCTAACCATTACACATCTAACATGAAGGGTGGCTACTTAAACAACAGAAAGAAATAACAGCCCCAACCCATTTCCAACAATACCTTCCATCCAAAGGCAAACCCAAAAACTATGCTACTTCAAAGAACTACCACCAACTGAATTTCTGGATCTTGTCAAAGCAAGCAAGCCAGACAGCTGCACCTCTGACCCTTGCCCACCACAAATCTTCAAAGACATCCTACTATCAACTTCGGAGGCCATCCCAGTAAGTAAGAACACTCACTAAACAACTCCTTAGTGACAAGAGTTTTCCCAGAAGATCTAGAAATACCACACTCATACACCCTCTTTGAAAAAAATCCCTAACCTGGACAATAAAGACCTAACAATTACAGACCAATAGCAAATGAACCATTCCTGGGCAAACGTATAGAAAAAGCAGCTTTTCCTCAAATGTCACAATTCATTGAAGACAGTAAATTACTTTCTGACTTCCAATCTGGATTCTATCCAGGAAGAGGCAATAAATCGGCCCTAATCTGTATCTGGTATGACCTTAAAAACACAGTGGACCAGAACAGAGTTTTTGCCCTTTTTCTCTCTGACCTTTTAGTGACCATGGTCGTCAAATTGTCAATGAATCCAAAAGTGGATAAGGTAGCCAAATCAAGCTTTCTCACAATGAAAACACTGCATCACATCCTCCCAAGCAAGGTTCAAGCTACCATCTCTCTTGTCCACTCAAAAACTGGACTAAGCTAATGGTCTGTAGGATGGCTCAACTTTGTCAATTATGAAAAGACTAACAAGAATTCAGAATTCTGCCGCTAAACTCCTCCTACATATAAAGCCACAAGCTCACATCTCCGCTGCCTTGAGATGCTACACTGATTACCAGTTGCAAGAATATCCTCATTCAGACTGCTTTGTATCACATACAAAGCAATACATGGCGAGGGACCACTCTTCATCAGGAAGAAAATCAACAAATACATACAAGAAAGGATCCTACACTTAACAATGACTCCACTCCTCATAATTTCTAAAAAAAACATGGGTTGAACATCTTTCTCTGTTGAAGCAGCCAGACTATGGAATTCACTACCCTCACTACAAAACACAAAACACAAACCAGGCGGCTGTTGGCAGGGGAGTGGTAGGATCAGAGCGGGCATTTCTCCTTTACAAATGTGTGACAACAGGAGGTGCCACCCCACAACAGACCATGAGGCAAAACGCCACCAATAATTAGGCATCAAATTACAGTTGTTTCTTCTCAGAGAGGTAGGCCTCTCTATTTTTATTAATAAACCCCTTACCCTCACAAGGTGTTAGGGAAAAAGGGAATCTGTGACTAACCGTAACAAATGCCCAAGAACATTTTAGGCTAGATAGTAAGAGCAGGAACATGTTGATTAGACCCAAGAACATAGGATCCACATCCATACCCCAAAATTATCTAGCAGTATTTTTAATCGTACTCAGAATACCACAGCAAAAAAAGGATACGTGGATGTAATTTGTAGAGTACTACTACACAGATTTGACTCCCAATTAATAAAACAGAAACCTCATATACTTTTAGCAGAACAACAAGCATCTCTGTCTTTACATGCTAAAATGCATACAGTCATTTCACAAAAGTGAAAATGAAAATTTAGCAAGCAGTGAGAGAGGTGATGATTTTGGGAACCTCCCTAACCTAGGGAGAGAACCAAGCAGATGCCTTGAAAACAAAGAGCACATCTTGCTGAACGATTCGGTAGTGGTCTCATCCTCTTAGGACCACCCCAAGCACAGTTATGAGCAAAGATACAATCCCAACCAAAGGCCCTGCAAAGCATTATGGGATGAGATTAGCAGTGGGCAGTGAATATTATAGTATCCAATATCAAAATAATTCTACAGAGAGCTGCAGTTCCACTAGTCGTTACTAGGTGTCCCTCACGAGTCAAATGCAAAAGCATTGAAACCATTTCATGAAGCTGCAGTTCCACTAGTCGTTACTAGGTGTCCCTCATGAGTCAAATGCAAAAGCACTGCCCACTGCTAATCTTGTCCCATAATGCTTTGCAGGGCCTTTGATTGGGATTGCATTTTTGCCCATAACTGTGCTTGGGGTGGTCCTAAGAGGATGGGACCACCACTGAATCGTTCAGCATGATATGCTTTTTGTGTTCATGGCATCTGCTTGGTCCTCCCCCTAGGTTAGGGGGGACCCCAAAATCATCACCTCTCTCATTGCCTGCTATTTTTCATGTTCAAAGTTCACTTTTGTGAATTGGTTATATGCTTTTTTAGCATGTAAAGTTGCTTTATCAAAGCATTTGTGAGTGCAATTTAGTAGCTGTTTCAGGATAGGAGTTCATTGCCCAGCCTGAGGTTGAGTCCGCTTTGGTAGTCTTGAAGCAAATCACACTCTTTTTCTCTGTTTGTGTTATACAGCATTCCATTACACAGCCATAAGATACGTGTGTAATCAGAGCGTGTCAAAATTGTTGTTTCTATAGGTGCATATATAGAGGGTTATGCTGGCTACTAATAACTACAATACGTGGCATGTGTATATTTATGTATATATAAGTTAATTACAGTTATTTAAAACCATAAAAAATGTACCACTATCAAGCAAACATAACTTTATCAAGCACATGTGTATTTATATATATATATATATATATATATATATATATATATATATATATATATATATATATCGATCGACCACAACTCCGTCATCCACCATGGAATCCTCACCAACAAGCGGAGCACGGACCACAGAATAGTGCAAAACAGTTTATTGTTGCTCTCCGACCTCTACAGCCATGACGCGTTTCAGCCCGTCAAGGGCCTTGATCACATGACATGCTCTGTCAGGTGGGTAGTACTTTTATAACATTTTTTGCTCATAACATTTTTTTCTTTTGCTTAACCGGTGTTGTCTTAAAGTGCCAAGTGCCTATAGGTTAAAATACATGAAGTGAACATCAGACTTTAATTATATATTATGGGCTTTGAGACGCAATCTCGCAATTTTATCTTCATAGATATTTTACATCAAGGTATAATACCTTGACGTGTTGCATCATCAAAATAGCCTTTAAATATATTTAAAAAACTGTCTTAAAACTGTACCGAAAATTTGTAAAAGCACTTAAAACTGATAGTAAAATATAGGGAAATAATAGGCCAATATAAACTTTTTACATTTAAAGCATCCTGGTCTAAATCCCTTAACGCTAGTATATATAGTTGATGACTAATCAGAAAAGTGCAAAATACGCAAAAACAGTACATTTGATGTAAACATTTCATGTAAACCTGTTACTTTTAAAGTGCTTGGTACTAGTGCAACACCATAGTTGGTATTTAAAAAAACCTTAAAAATGCCTGTGTAGAAAAGAGAAAACTACCTAACCTTGTGTATTAAATTTTTTTTTGTGATTTCCGGTGGCAATAAAAATTGAATAAAAAAGTTGTTGACATAATGCCAGTTGTGCATTTGGGTACTGATATTGTTTAAGCAAGAATGTCTTGACTGTGACTCTTTGGTTATTCATGAAATTACAGACAGGTGTACAGTTCTTCAGTGGCATTAAGACCGTTAGGCTGTTTGGTATCAAGATTAATTATGTAATTTGACTCCAAATGTCTGAGCATTTTTTCTCTGTCCTCCCCTCTCTTGTTGAGAGGAACAGAGTCTATTAGATAATAGCTCAAGCCTTTTGGGTCTGCATCATGTGTCTCACTGAAGTGTCTGGCAACAGGATAGGCCTGGTCTCTGTTCTTTATAGCTCTGATGTGCTGGAGTACCCTTTTGTGTCCTTGTAGTATAGTACTGCCAATATAACGTAACCCGCAAGGGCACTCCAGCACATAGACGACATAATCAGACTTGCAGCTGAGGAATTTGTTAATAGGTATTTCCTTATCATTGAAAGGGGTTCTGTATGCCGTTCTATTACAGCCATATTGGCAGGCCTTACATATTTTACATTTGAAAAACCCCTTTCTTTGTGTCAGCCACGTATTTTTGTTTGGGCCCACCGGGTCATTTTGGACCACGATGTCTCTCATAGATGTGGCCCTACTGTAAGTGATGGCTGGCTTGTTAGTAAAAAGATGACCAATTGTAGGGTCACTGAGAACCAGGGGCCAATTTTTGGTTATGATCTTTCTAACCTGTTTTTCCTGTTTGTTGTATTGGAGGATGAATCTGAAGGTATCACCTTCCCTGGATCTGCCTGTGTCTAATGTTAGATCAGGGCCTCCCTCTATATCTTTTACTTTTTCTTTTTCTTTTTCTTTTCTGTGCAATGTCTCCCTGGTTTTAAGCCTACTTTTTTGTATTGCTGCGTCAATGCATTTTGCTGTGTATCCCCTTTCTAGGAATCTTAATTTGCTGTTTTTTTTAGCCATATTGAGATCTTCCTGGCAGCTGCAAATCCGTCTTAGTCTAAGCATCTCCCCATAGGGGATACTGTGGATGAGATGCTTAGGGTGTGCACTGCCAGCATGCAAAACTGCATTTCCGGCTGTAGGTTTTCTATGTAGTTTTGTCTCCAGTTTACCATCTTTTATATAAACCTCTACGTCTAAGAAATTGACACTTCTGTTGCTTATGGAGGCTGTGAAATGCAGGTTTAGTTGATTGCTGTTAAGCCCCTCAATAAAATGCTCTGCTTCAGTAGCTGACCCATCCCAAATTACAAAGAGGTCATCAATGTACCTCCACCAGACCTTTACATTATTCCTTACAAAGGGTATATGATCTCGTTGGAGGACCAGCTCCTCCCACCATCCCATGTGTAAACACGCATAGCTGGGGGAGAAGCTGGCCCCCATGGCTACCCCTCGCAATTGCTGGTACACATTGTTTTGGAATAAAAACAAATTGTTGCACAAACAGAATTCAACCATTTTTAAAAGCATTGTACTGTGCAGTGCATATTCGGGTCCTCTTTTAGCAAGATAGTATTCGAGCGCTCTTAGACCATCTTTGTGGATTATAGAAGTGTAAAGGGATGTCACGTCCAAAGGTATTACCAGATAATCTGTTTGCCAGGTGAAATTCATCAATTTCTCTAGAAAGTCACTAGTGTCTTTAATGTAGGGAGTCAACTTGTGAACATGTTCCTGTAAGTAATAGTCTATATATCTCGAGGTGTTTTCCAGTAAACTTTTGCGGGCAGAGATTATAGGCCTCCCTGGTGGAACTAGGGCATTCTTATGAATTTTGGGTATAAAATACAGAATTGGTACTACTGGCTTATCATTTTTCATATACTGGAATTCATCCTGGGTTAACAATCCTGAATTCTTCCATCCAATTAGCTTCATGTTGAAATCGTAAGTTATTTTTCGAAGAGCTGGATGGTCACTGCGGCGGTAGCAATCTGTGTCTTTAAGTTGCTTCATAGCCTCATTGATGTAGTCAGTCTTCTTCCATAGAACTACATTCCCGCCTTTGTCTGCGTTGCGGATGACAATCTCTGAATTCTTTGTTAGTTTATTCATAAGTAAATGAAATTGCATTTCTCGTTTGTTAATTTTGTGTTCAGTAGAATTCTGTACTTTATAGTTCAATTTTTTAATACCGTTCACCACATTCTCATGAAAGATATCGATCGAGTCTTTAATCATGATCGGATTAAAAGTGGAACGGGGTTTGAATGGTGTTTTCAATTTTAATTTTATTTGCTGGTCTGTATTACTCCGCCTTACATCTTTTGCAGGAATAACATTGAACATACTGTTCTCATTCGCTAACTCTTGTATGTCTTCAAGTAAAGGCAAATCCGACGGTGTCAGGTTGAAAGGAAGTTCTTCCAGGGCAATTGGTTCATTTGGTGAGACCTGAGTTGTTGCAGCTTCCAATCTGTGACTGCCTCGCTCTAGATTGTGTTGAAAAAAGTGTTTCTTTAATTTTATTTTTCTTACGCTTTTGTAGATATCAAATCTAGTTTTAGCATAATTGAATGAACTTTCCGGGCAATAGGAGAGACCCAAAGACAGGAGTTGTTGTTCTGCCTTATTGAGGACGACGTCTGTAAGGTTTACTACCGTTGGGTTGACATTACGATTTTGTTGCCTTAACGTCTCCAATTTCTCCTCTTTTGTTTCCTCTGCTGCGTTCCGCTGTTTGTACATTCGCTTAATGGCACGCCGTCTTTCCCGGCATTTAGTTGTTCCACTCTTGCTTTGGTTTGCTGATGTCTCGGGCGCAGGGTTTGCCTGCGCTCTAATACTAAGAAATCAACTTCCTCGGCCAGTGAAATTTGAGATGGAATCTGATGGAGCGCCTGTTTGCGAGCATCGGCTTCAGTTTCGCTCTCAGGAGCTGAGCTAAGCTCTGAATTTGATGATATTTCCGCTACATTCGCTCTGGCCCCTGGTGCTCGTTTATCTGACTGCCCTCCTCTGTATTTAGAGACCTTCAATGAATCATATTTTTTTGCGAAAGTGAATATACGTCCACTTTCGTAATCATTGCGGTCCCTATGAAATTTGAACGCTTTTCTTTCTCTTATGACCTCTTCCTCCTTCTTGAGTCTCTTCGTCATGTCATCTTTTAGTTTTTTGGTTCCTTCTAATTGCCCCAAGTTGCGTATTTCTTCATTAAGTTCATCAACCTTTTCAAGCAGTTTGGCATGGTCTTTTACAGCATATTTCACCAGGATTAGCAGTAACCTACGTGAAGAGTCCAGGTCGGTTTCTGCCCATTCTTTCATCATCTCCCTGTCAGGGTCCTCATAACTCGGCGCTATCAGTATTCTTAGCCCTCTTGGCACTCTGCCGACATCCACATAACGTTGGAGAGACGTGGCCTCCCACCACTTTTTCTGCTCTGCCCTCATAAGTTTTTCCAATTGTCTGATTTTGTCTTTGAGACTTGTGTTACTAGGCCCAACTGTTGCATTCTGGGGTAGTGAGGCCAGTGCTGGCCTTTTACTTTCATCAAACATATCAGCTGCCGCCGCTTCACGTTCTCGGAGCGCGTCGGCTGTCATAGTCTTATGAGCAATACTTGATGTTTGTATAAACTTTTCGGATACTGGTAACGGAGCACATGCGAATGCTGGCCTCGAGGTAGTATCACTGCACAACCTCACTACCCGACATATGCTATTTACAGAGCAGACTAACCCCGCACCATCAACTCACCGCCGATCAAGCGCCTCCCGCGTCTTTCGACCCGTGGTCGCCTACCTGGCAGCGGCTTCGTGGTTGCTTGGTATCTCCGCTGTCTGTTTGCCGCCAGTCGGGGGTAGCGCCGCCGATAATCCTTCCGGATTCTGAAATGAAGCTTGGAGTCCAAGCAATGGCTCCTTTGATGGCGGCTGCACACAAAATCGCGAGGGGGTCCGTGTTAAGCCGGAGGAGTCTGAACCGGCTTTTTTAATCGACCACAACTCCGTCATCCACCATGGAATCCTCACCAACAAACGGAGCACGGACCACAGAATAGTGCAAAACTGTTTATTGTTGCTCTCCGACCTCTACAGCCATGACGCGTTTCAGCCCGTCAAGGGCCTTGATCACATGACACGCTCTGTCAGGTGGGTAGTACTTTTATAACATTTTTTGCTCATAACATTTTTTTCTTTTGCTTAACCGGTGTTGTCTTAAAGTGCCAAGTGCCTATAGGTTAGAATACATGAAGTGAACATCAGACTTTAATTATATATTATGGGCTTTGAGACGCAATCTCGCAATTTTATCTTCATAGATATTTTACATCCAGGTATAATACCTTGACGTGTTGCATCATCAAAATAGCCTTTAAATATATTTTAAAAACTGTCTTAAAACTGTACCGAAAATTTGTAAAAGCACTTAAAACTGATAGTAAAATATAGGGAAATAATAGACCAATATAAACTTTTTACATTTAAAGCATCCTGGTCTAAATCCCTTAACGCTAGTATACATAGTTGATGACTAATCAGAAAATACAGTACATTTGATGTAAACATTTCATGTAAACCTGTTACTTTTAAAGTGCTTGGTACTAGTGCAATACCATAGTTGGTATTTAAAAAAACCTTAAAAATGCCTGTGTAGAAAAGGGAAAACTACCTAACCTTGTGTATTAAAAAATTATTTACATTTTGCTATTAAAAATATATAAATTAAAAGTTAAAAAATCCATCCGTCCTTCCCACTCCTCCCTTTGTCTCCTCCCAAACCTTTCTGACTACTATAAACCCCCAAACATCCTTCTCAAACTTTCACCCCTCCTTTTTAACCATGCTACCCAACTAACATGCTCACACAACCACTACTTACAAAAAAAGTACTACATCCCCTTTTTCAATTTCATTCCTATCATTCTATCCCTTCTCCAAACTCCACCTTTTCAAATCCATTCCTATATCTATCCCTACTCCTGACTCTACTAAACACACATGAAATCTGAAATCAAGTGCACACACCTAACACAACTAATGCGGAAGAAAAACTAAAACAATTATAGTAACCTACTAACTACTAATCTTGGGTTCTGGAGTAGCGTGCCTCATCAGGGGTTGTAAGCGCTATCTAAATAAATTTACAAATACAATTTCAAAAAATATTTGCCGCATCGCCACTCTGTGCTATTCTGATATTCACTTGCGTAGCAACCCTGAGAAATCAAATTATCTGCATGTACCCCAACCTTCCCGACCCCACCACACGTGAGTGATTGGCACTTCAGTCAAAAACATTGGGCAAATGTTCCTGACCACATCCCTGCATCTACAATGAAGGTTTGAGGATGCTGTAGTTCCGACATATCGAATGGCCCAGTCATCATCTGGAGTGATCTCTATCAGGTAAGGTTATTTATTTATCTGCAGTTGCTCTCATGCTGCAGTTTTGCCAACAAAAATCATCTCTCTCTATTGTAACGTGGGTCAAAATCCTATGTACAGCTTTTGTTTCCCATGTCCTCCAGCAAGTCATATTTTGGGTTGGACTCAATGATGGTTTCCACAGGTATGCAGTGGACATTCTGGCAACTAATAACAGATGATAAATTAAATTTCAGGTTCTGAAAATGACCACTTCTCAAACGGTGGGGCACAGCCCTAAAAGTGTGATTGCCTGTCCTTAATGAAGCATCAAACTACTTTTCAATAGATCCTCTGAAGTGGGCAAGTCTACGAAATATGCAGCGGTGTACCCACACCTCCAAGTCCTCTCCAGAGTCTTTCTGATGCCATTGGAAGCATTTACAGTTAATTTACAGTTCCTATGTTGTACGGTCTTCAGGCCCTAATAGGGGTGTCAGAAGCGGGGGGTTTCTCCCAAAGAATGGTAGTTGCTCCCCAAAGCAGCAGAAAAAATCCTCCTGTGCCTCTGCTGACAGGGGCAATTACCATTCTTTGGCAGGTCGCCCCCCTGGATTCCCTGCTAGAGTTGGTTCTAAAATGATTCTTGTACATATCTCCATTCACTTTGCAGTATCTGACTTCCCAAATCTCTTCCAAATGTAGTCGATGAAAGCCTGTCTTAATTAGTTAACATGGGGGTGTATCCCAGCCTTTTCTACCTTACTGTGCCATCAGTGGTTTCTCATTCTGCATCAACTTTCTAGTGGCTGCTGAACTAACGACTGACTGTAGCACCCAAAGGCATATTTGTCGATGTCCATAGCTCCAGGATTCAGACAGGCCAAGAGACAGTTAGCAAATTTCAGAGGACCTAATGTGGTCCTCTGGAAACTTATCAGGGATCAGTCAGAACCCCCCTATTTCTGTTACTGAAATGATGAGCCCACCCTTGCTGATTCAAATACAGAGCTGTTACTTATAGGAGTAAGATAAGGTAGTAAGGATGTGAGTTTGCGCTGCTGTATTTTATACTAGGTATCAAATAAAGTGCCTACAATATGACAACAGTAAGCCTTGTGAGGCATGTTTTTTCTTGGCCACCATATCCAGTCCAGCAACGACCATCCAATCATCACCTGGTCCAATTAGACCCAGTGTTTATTAGCTTCTCTCATAGACAATTCACTGACCATAGACAATAAGTTGCTCTCTTAGTGCCTTTCAAAGTTTGCTGGACACTCTTGGTGGCTCTCCTGCTTGTGGAGCTCATCTAGGACTCTCTTCCCTATTTTAGTTGGAAGGGCCTGAAAGAAATATATCAGCCTAGAGTGGACATTACTCTTGAGAGGCACTATTCTGCCTAACAAAATATATGCAGCTCTTTCAATTTCCTTATATTGTCTCATATTTCCTTAGAAATGACAGGAGTGTTTGTTGTGAACAGGCAACTCATGGACGATGTTGCCACTAGGCCAGAGTATCTAATTGCCCCACTAATGATCTTGAACGACACTATAAAGTACAGAGAAGCACCTTCTTCATTTGAAAAGCTGATAGGCAGCAACTCAGATGTATATTTATTTATCTTACAACCTGAAGCCCTCCTATATTCCCCTAACAATGAGAGCAATGGTGGCAATAAATCGTCAAGGTTTTGTGAGAAAAAAGATTGATTTGTTCATGAACACTGAGAGTTTGTGTTCTGTGCCGCCAAATATTATGCCACTGATGGTCATGTCTGCATATGCTCATATAGTCAAGGCCTTAGTACAAGCAGAAACAGCAGGGGAGATGGAGGACCTGACTCTCTAGTGCCTTTTAACGGGTTTAGCGGCTGGAAGAACATGACGCCTACTAACACCCTAGCTATGGACCTCCAATAGCTTGCCTGTGCCATATCAACAAAGGACTATCCCAGTCAAACTCTCCCAACTATTTCATTGTTAAACAACTGGCTCACCCTGTCAAAGACTTTTTGGCACCTAGTGCAACGAAATAGCAATTCTTTTTTTTTGTCTTGTGCTACAATGTGAACTTGCCTACAGATGTTATGGAGTGTCTGCCTCTTGAAGACGAAGCCTGCTTTACCTTCCTGGATCTTGGAGTCCAACAGCAATGACAACCCATTTGCCAAGACCTTCATGTAGACTTTATCATCCAAATTCAATTATGTGATGGGTCTATAAGCCAAAGACCTTATTTAATATTTCCCAGGTTTAGGGATACCCACTTTAGTTGCCTTTTCCACAGACACCCTTTGGGTTTCTGAGAATGACTAGAACACTTTCTTCATTATTGGGGATATCTTGATGGAAAAGGTTCTGTAGAAATTTCCATTTAAGCTGTCTGGGCCTGTGAACTTGTTTGGCTTCAGGCCTTTAATGGCTGATAGGATCTTACTCTCATCTATCAGAGAGACCAATTCTTCTGACTCTAGAAGTGTCAGATGGAGAAATACCAACTCATCTTGGAATGCCTTTTATGTTTCACATCTTCGTGGTCGCCAGCACATAGTATTGTATAGTATCATTGAACCTTGTCTACTCTTGTTCTGTTTTCCCTTGAAAAACTAGTTCCCCCTTACTATTTCTAATGCTTAATGGCCTCACTCCATTATGTTTAGCTTCCATTCTGCTCGACGCAAGCTAATTTGCCATGTCTCCGGTTTAGTATACTTTCTTCTGAAGGATTAGTAGTGCCATTTAAGATGTATTATCTGGCAATTCTATCAGTTGACCATTTATTGAGTTCAATACTCTCATGTCAGCTCTGGATTAGAAGCTTTTGTGCCTGCCTCAAGACAAAGCATTCCCTCTGGGCTGCAGGTGCCAGTGCCATCAGCTTCCCTCTAATTAGCATGTTTAATGTGTCCCACAACCTGACTTAGGGTTATCTAGTGCGCAATTGGCTACTGTATAATAATTAATAGCCTTAGACATTTATGATTGGTCTACGGCATCTTGCAGCAACTACCTATCCAGCCTACACTGTTTTCCGTGATGGGGTGCGATCCAAAACGATGATCGTTTCTATGTCTGCATCTTTATTTCCTCCTATTACATGGCTGGATATTACGATCATGTTGATCCTGGAGTAGATGTGATGTACTGATGAATAAAACAAATAGTCCCTGACCTTACGGTGTTTCACTCTCAATGGGCATAATATAAAAAGCTTTTTGAAGTCGCAAACAGGCTGATTCGCAGAATCCATATTATGAGAGAGGCACAGCATTTTAAGCGATTAGCATCTGTCTATTGTCACACAAATTTGCTTGTCTTCCTTTTCACACTACCACCGGCCTCACAAGCCCATGTTAAGGCAAATGAGTAAAATAATATAATTGTGAAAATACTTTAAAAAACAGAAACTAGGCCTGTATCAGCCTCAGCTTCCACAGTTCTATTAGTGGATCATTCAATCTTCAGCATCGGATTGGACCAGCCCCAGCCGGTCTCACATGGCAAAGAGAAGATGACTCTCTTTTTAAAACTTAGTGGAGAATACAGAGGGGGCCAACTTGTCATGACTGCTGCACAGCCTCAAGGTTTGTCTCCACAATCCAGCAGGCTGTGTTGATTCTCATATAATGCAAGTCTATCAATAGCCATGCAGCAGGTGTATAAGGGAGGCATGAACTCCCACATAATCTTCAATTATGTTCCCATTATGGAACTTCGCATCTTCATTTTTTCTGCCCCTGGTGGACCAGTTGGCCCCTTCTGCTGAAGCTCTGTTTGGCCATTGGTCTTTTGTGTGGGTCCCCTAATTACAGTATCAGATCATGTTCTCTGCTTATTAGTATCAAATACAGTTTGCACTGGTACATCTAGCACCTTACTTCATTCTTGTGCAATATTTATGTTGTTGTTATTATCACCAAGCTAAAATTGCATTCCACCTAGAAAGGTGTACCAAAATCATATTATGTTTTTGTTAAGGATGTCTGCCAGTGGTTTTAAGTGGCTTCCTCTTCTCTAGCATGGCCTGGGCCAGGTATTGGAGCAGTATTAGTTTAGCTTCTGTAAACAGCACTGAGGATATAATTTTAGACTCCTTCAAGACTGTTTCCTACTGGGTGGATCATGACAATTTCACCAAGAGGTCTCTGGGACATCCGGTGTGAGTTTCTTCTTCCTAGGGCCCACTCTGTCTGCTATTTTAATGTCCACTGTCTCACCTTCTTTAAGTTGTAGTATGTGGCCAAATCAAAATTGCACGTAGTCATGGATATCGCTGCCTTTGTCTCCTTGGAATGCACTCTGGATCTCTATGCTGTCTCTCTTTGCGCTGCTTTCCAGGTCTTCACACTGCAGTCTGGGTTTCCAGTTCTTTAAAGTCTGACCATATCTTCATTAAGACTATGAAGGATGCCTTTTGTAACATGATGGCATTGAATAGTGCAGAAGGAACCATGTGAACATAGTGTGGAGCATCCTTGTTCTTGTGTGCACTTTCAAGACCAACCTTACCTGCAATCACAAGCAACGCATAGGCTGAACAGACCAAGCTGCTAATTCCTTATGATGATAAAGTTCTGAAGATTTTGCATTGAGGCAAAGTCTTAAATGTTCCCATAGGAAGAAGTATCTTAAAAGTAGATGTCTAACATTCCTATGCTAGTTCTTGCTGTGTAACTAGCAAGAATGTGTACAATGCACGTACAGAAGTGCTATGCAGCATGCAGGGAAAATGCCTTGTCTGAACTTGCGGATTCAAGATAATATGTGATATGGAAGATGTGCATTTTCAAACCTCTGCTCAAGTTTACAATGTCTTTTTTCAACCTCATGAGAAGTAGGGAGTTTCACAGTGTGGAGTCTTGCATGTGGTGATATGTTCCCCCAAAAGTTGTGGTGTACTGGCCGGTAGATTTGCAGATGCCAACTCCAGATGCCATGATGGTAGGGCAGGAAGAGTCTGGCCAAATAGTGTAGAACATGGCTGTGGACAGCTGTGTGTACAATGCGTGGTGTTTTGAAGTTAGATCTCTATTTAAACTGGAAACAGTGATATTAGAGCAAGGTGGATATGTTCATTGTGTCTAAGGTTACAATAAGCAGTAAAACATAATTTTGGTAAATTTAGTACTTGTTTAAAGATTTTTTGAAAGCTCCATAATGATGTTGCAGCAGTGGTCTCAGTGAGACAACACCATAGTGAGGACCAAAGCAATCTTTTGTGGCAAAAGGACGAAGGAGAAAATGTTGAGAGTTCGATATAAAATATAAAAAGGAAACGGGTGGTTAGGTTCACATGGGTGTAAAGTTTTGATCGTTGTTGATGATAACACAAAGGGGTCGATTCCGATGTCGCCAAAAGTGCCTTCCCAATGCCATTCGTAGGCTTACCTTACGTCCGACCCGTATCCGGAGCTTTTTCCTACAAACCAGCAAGTACGATGCGTATAACAGGCAAATCTCCGACCGAATCGTCCGCTCCAATTCGTGCACTATGTCAGTAGCGAACAGGCTCAGGAAACACGGAAAGCGAGTCGTACGGAGGCGCAACCTAACCAATTTCCGGATACGCAAGTACGATGCGTCCCCAATACGCGTCGCACAGGGCGCCGGCTCCAGCACATCACAGCATCCGGACGAGGCATATGAATGAAAGCTCCGAGTCGCGCCAGAACACGATCAACGGGGACGAGACGGAGCAGCCATGTATCCAATCGCGCATGTCTTCCCTATACTGTACGCCCATCGTTACCGACGCGCACGACGCAGAAGGTAAGTTAGACACCTACCACACACCAAAATGTCACGAGTACACGAAAGGAAACACCACCATAGGGGGGTGGATGATTATCCCAAATAGCATATCCCACCCATAGGGGGGTGGATGCCTATCACTCACAGTATTGTCCACCCCATAGGGGGGTAGATGCCTATCACTCACAGTATTGTCCTCCCCATAGGGGGGTGGATGCCTATCACTCACAGTATTGTCCACCCCATAGGGGGGGATGCCTATCACTCACAGTATTGTCTACCCCATAGGGGGGTGGATGCCTATCACTCACAGTATTGTCCACCCCATAGGGGGGTAGATGTCTATCACTCACAGTATTGTCCACCCCATATGGGGGTAGATGCCTATCACTCACAGTATTGTCCTCCCCATAGGGGGGTGGATGCCTATCAGAATGACCATCCCCACTCATAGGGGGCAGGATGCCCATCAACACTAGGATACACACACATAGGGAGACTAAGCAAACCACCCCCTCTACCATCTTTGCAACATTGCATGTTTGTATGTGAAAAATGCTCACAACACAGATCATGGCAGTGGACATACAATGTGACTCACAACACATGTGTGCCCAAAATGTTAATGTGTGTCACTAATATCCTGCAGCAACTGATCACTGTGGTAATGGGGTCTAAACCCCCCATCACCACAGTGACCAAAAGCTGATTGTGTGCATCAGAATTCCTGCATCTACTGATCATTGTGGTAATGGGGTCTAAACCCCCCATCACTACAGTGACCAAAAGGTGATTGTGGTGTTCAAAATTCCTGCATCTACTGTTCATTGTGGTAATGGGGTCTAAACCCCCCAACACTACAGTGACCAAAAGGTGATTGTGGAGTTCAAAATTCCTGCATCTACTGTTCATTGTGGTAATGGGGTCTAAACCCCCATCACTACAGTGACCAAAAGCTGATTGTGGGGTTCAAAATTCCTGCATCAAATGATCATTGTGGTAATGGGACATAAACCCCCCATCACCACAGTGACCAAAAGGTCATTATGTACATGAAAATACCAGCATCTTCAAAACAGCATGCATGAGTCCGTGTCCAAATTGCACAAGCAATGTTGTGGCAATGTAGTGGTTGTGTCACATACAAACATAGAATTGGTTTGGCAAATATTGCCGTGTATCACAAGAACACCCTCTGCCATGTGCAGACAAGCAATGCCCATGACCCTTGACAATGGCTCCAGTGAACAGTCAGACAATGTGCAAAGTGAGCACTATGAGGAATACACACATATCTACACCAACAGACACACACACTAAGGAATCCTGTGGAGACTGTAGATGTTATGTGAACAAGTCCCATACCATGTCAGCAATGGGGGATACCAAACATGATGAATGTGCAGGCCGATGAGCCTGGAGACACAGGGACACTAGGGTAAAACCTCTCAAAAACATACTGCCAATGGCCTGGAAAAGACATAACAGTGCAGTGGTGCCATAGCACAAACACAGACACCATTACAATAGCAAGTTCATGATACACATCATCAACATCATGTACATAATATGCAACACCACTGGATAACAAAAATGGCTTTATTCAGCAATAAAATATATATGAATGTTCATGCCACGATGCAAAAAGGCCAGTGGCCAGTCCATCAAAGAGTCCAACCAGGGTAACAGGTGAAAACTTGTCATCCATTTATTGCCTGCACTGCTATGGACCAGGGACATCTCACCCCTTGGAGGGGCATACATAGTGGCAGGCCAGGCACCGCAGGGACATGATCAGGGGACAGGAGAATGGGGCAGGGGAGGTGTGGTGGGTGCAGGAGTGACGCCAGCAACTGCAGTAGAGGGGTCTGACACAGTGGGCACCGTCACCACTGCTGGGCACAAGTCAGATGTGGGGTTTACCTGCACCACTGCAGTATGCGGGACAGATGTGGTGGACGGGCTCTCAACTGCAGTGCCCAAATCAGACGGGTGGGATGTCCCTCCTACTGCAGCGCCAACATCAAGAGGAGTGAAATGGGGTTCAGATGAGGTGGGCAGGACAGAGGGGGGAGACACGGTTTCCACACCAGTGGCAGGAACAGGCTGAGCATGTGAGGCGGGGGTGGCAGTGCATGTGGAAGGGGGGGAGGGCCTAAGCATACTGGGTATGCGGTATGGGTGTGTGGGTGAACCTGGTGCAGGGAATGGCCATAGGACCTGTGTATTTGCGTCCAGGGTGCTGCAGAGTGTGAGGTGGAAGCCTGTGCCTTTGGTGGTGTCTTACCCTTCCTGGTCCGGGGAGACTTGCGGGTGGGGGCCTCAGTGTCCATGCGCCTGGGGGAGGGTGTCCGTTTTGCAGGGGAACTCCCCTCTGTGCGTGCTGACTTCCTCTTCCCCCTGTAAGTTGGAGCAGATGGTTCTGTGGGGAAGAGGCCAAGGTCACAGAGGAAGAGCTGCTTGGAAGTGGGGGCAGTAGGTGAGGCAAGGGAAGGTGTTTTGGAGGGAGAGGCATCTGAGGAATGCGGAGTGCTTGTGGATGCCTGTATGTGTGTCTGTGACCCATCCCCCGTGTGTGTGCCATCAGTCCCCGGAGTGTGCGTGCTTGTGGATCGAGACTTTGGCTTGCATGTCTGTGTGGTGCCATTGCCTGATGTGGTGCGTGCATGTGAGGGTGTGTGTGTCTGTTGGACAGGCAGGGGAGTGGTGACTGGATGTGGCAGAGGTAGCAGGGGTGAGGGCCTGTTGGAGGAGGGACACTGCTGCCGTCTGTGTGGAGGCCATGGCCTGAATTGTCCGATGTAGGGCAGACATGCTTGATGAGATGCCCTCCATGAAGGACACCAGTTGTGTCAACAGACTGGTGCGGGAATGGAGGACACTCAGCATCGCTGTCTGACCTACATGGAGCTGCTTCAGTAAGTCCACAGACTCCACACTCAGGGCAGCAGGGGAGACAGGGGCAGGTGGTGCGGTGCCTGGCACGAAGGAGACATGCTCCCTTACACGGGAGCCTCCACGGACATCTGGAATGGGAGCAGAAGGGAGGGTGGAGATGGTGGTGGTGGCGAGGCCAGACCTGCTAGGTGTTGTCTTGGGGCTGCTGGCACCCGCCTCCACAAGGGAGTCATCACTGAAGCTGGCGTGTTCCTCAGCCGAGGTGGACGTAGCCGAGGTCTCCTCAGTGTGGCCCCCCTCACCCTCCGTTCCACTGGGTCCCTCAGAATCCTCCGCAGCGGACCCTGTTTGGCGCTCTGGCTCCTCATGGTCCATGGAGCTGTCTCCTCCAGTGTCCGTAGATGTAACTGCAAATCAACATGGTAAACAGAGAAACATCAGTCACCTGTATAGACATCACACATCACAGTCAGAACAGCACATGACAGCGCACGTTTGTGCATCATTTGCAGTAAATACTCTTAAGTGCAGACACATATTTGCAAAACACACGTCAGTCTGCCAGCAAACCATGCCCCTCATATCCTACATGTCCATGGAGACATCAGTCTGGTGCATGTAGCCAGACACGACTCATTTGTGCACACATGCACCACATAGACAGTTGCCTGAACGGCAGGATTTGTGATGGAAATGTGTCAGTACACACATATACCATCTCCTGCCACTGAGTTTGTACATGTGTCAGGTAAAGGGATGGCCAAAGTAATAGTCAGTAATATGTATATGCTTCATTCACCACACACCATGATGTGCTCATGTTTTGCTGGACGATGCCACAATTGAGTGCATGCAGGACAACTTCCAGCACTGCAGGATACACTAGAGCAAATTAAACAACATGCTACAGGGCAGTCTGGGTAATCAGTCATTGCTGCCTTCTGTCACTGGGGCAGTGCATCACAAAACAAACAGTCTGCACTGTATTTCAATCATGTAGTTGTGGGGAATATAAGCCCTGCATCTGTCAAGTGCACATGTTGCCCCACTGCTACCCACATGTTAAGGCAAATGATGATCCCACTTCCAACATATGCCACAGTACAGTGACAGCAAGCACAAGTCTGGCAACATGAGCACATCACAGTCTGATGACAATGAAGTATAGGTGCCCGCACTTAAATTTTGGAAACACCATCAGGCACAGTCAAGTGATTACACACTGATGTTTGACCCCATCGTGAAGATCCAACAGCCACATGTCAGCTGTCTGACCACCAAAAAATAATTGACACCCCAGGAGTCTAAAAAGCTAGCCCACTCCACAATGAGACAGAGGCTGACACCTGATTACACATTGCACAATGCATTCAATTAACTTTGACACACATGATTCGGAAAACTGAGTGTACACCATGTCCAGAGTAGACATACCTGACCTGGTCCATGTGCAACATGGGATTAGCCCGAACAGTAGGCATGTGTCCATGCATGTGTGACACACATGATGGACATACTTCAGAGATCACAACATTGTCACACATGCTGCATGTGTGTGTGGGTAACACCCCAGACACATATGGCGAGGCAGAGCATCAACTAGGACACGTATGTATGGCCCACACAGAGTGCATGTCACATATTTGTCAATGTGCAGATACATGTCAATAAATTCCACACTCATGAAGGCCAATACATACTGCCAGTAGCAGATGCGGTCCCCCACATCAACCTTGGACAACAGCAGGCCCCCCGTGAGACATGTCACTGACTGAAAGGGACACACCTGTGTATCAGATGAGGAAGGGCCATTACAGAAATAATGGACATGATTCTAGTTCAAGCAGACAGACAAACTGTGGTAGCGTAACCAGGCTGAAGGAATGCAAAGATCATGTTAGACACAGTTCACAGACAAGGCATGCACTTACCCCCTCCTTGCTGCTGTCTGGCCTTTAACAGCCCATCCAGGTCAGGGAAGACCACTGGCAGAATCCGGCGCATGTGGGGGTCAGGGTCCGGTGTCCGCCCCTACTGCGAGGAGGCGACAGCTTCAGCAGGACTCTAGCAATGCGTCTGATCCAGCCACGTAGGTCCTGCCACCTCTTCTGGCAGCTGCGGATGCGACGCCTGTGGACCCCCACAGATCGAACTGCCCTGGCAATGGTCAGCCAGATCTCCTGTTTCTGATGGGCATCAACCTGTGAGGATGACAAAGTTAAAGGGCCATTAACACACATACAACATGTTTGCGCATCACACAGTTTGATAAACATGTGCTGTTCACAAGGGCATCTGATGTACACAGGTAGTGCAACTATGTGGATGGACACTTGTCCTGCATCACCAACATGGAAAGATTGCCTGGGTAGTATGACCGTCTCTAAATGCACTCTCACAGCACAGTACCTGTTCAGTGCAGGTACCTGCACACTTTGCGTGTGACAACTACTGAGTGAACATGCTAGCCAATGCTTCACACAATGCCATTAGTGCTAGTCAGACAAGATGCACAATGAGAGAGGATGTGGACTGCGCACTCACCTGCTCCCCTGGTTTCCCATACAGCTTGCTGTACTGTGGTAGGAGGCTGTCCTGCAGGGCCTGGTTTTCCTCCTCTGTGAAGGCTGGGGCCCTCTCCACAGTACGTGCCATCTTTGGAGCCAGAGGATACAGAGACAGCAGCAGTGGTAGCAGAGATGTCTATATGGAGCATTCAGTGCAGGCAAGTGAGCTCTCAGGGCAAGACACAGCCTTATATTTGTGCTGCAGAGGCAGAATCGGTCCCATGCGTACAAAGCGATAGGTCCGACTCGTTCGCATCCTATGAATTAGTCCAATACATGAGATGGGACGCATCGGACACGCCTACCGCAACTTTCAAAATACCTGCATCATGACAGTTTAGATTTTGATACATTTATACTAAAAGTTAACCGAATCGTACCCTACGCGAATCGTGCACGATGCAAAATGCGCGTCTGTCACCATGATGACCAACAGGCAACCAGTGCGTCCGGCTCGGTCAGGATGTGTCAGACGCGTGTATTGAAAACTCACACGCGTCGAACAGTATTGAATCTAGCATGCAATTGGTCAGTCCGGCTCGGTCAGGAGCTGTCAGACGCGTGTATTGAAAACTCACACGCGTCGAACAGCATTGAATCAAGCATGCAATCGGTCAGTCCGGCTCGGTCAGGAGGTGTCAGACGCGTGTATTGAAAACTCACACGCGTCGAACAGCATTGAATCAAACATGCAATCGGTCAGTCCGGCTCGGTCAGGAGGTGTCAGACGCGTGTATTGAAAACTCACACGCGTTGACCAGCATTGAATCAAGCATGCAATCGGTCAGTCCGGCTCGGTCAGGAGGTGTCAGACGCGTGTATTGAAAACTCACACGCGTCGAACAGCATTGAATCAAGCATGCAATCTGTCAGTCCTGCTCGGTCAGGAGGTGGCAGACGTGTGCATGCAATGCCCACTCATCAACTCAGACAATGTATGTATGAATAATGGCATGCTGTATGCCCTGTGTGGATGGAGTTCTGCACATGTCAAATGGGACAGACACAATAGACAAGACTACTCATTTTATGATCCTAGCTTACAGTGCAACTATAGCAGTGTTTGTGAGGGACATGACTAGTGTGAGTGACCACTTCACAGATTATCCTCCTATGCTTGGCCACTGTCCCAGGGGATCATTGTGTTGTGTAGGTCATACATCACATCATGACAATGTCCAGACCATGACAGTGTTGTGCATGGTGACAAGCTGTCTGTATGTAGTGTTGTTGCTCGGTCGTAAACCTTGTCCATGTCTGTGTACATTCAATGCATGTGCTATTTGACCTAAGAATCTATGGCTGATACTTAATTGTGTGTGTGTTGTGCATGTTACAATTGATCACATGGAGAGTGTCAGAGAACAGTGAGTAGTCACAGTACTACACAGGAGTATTTGGTAATACATGAAATAATTGTGTGTATGTTCATGCTCACATTGCTGTAATTTCTGGATTAGGTCAACCTCAGGCATCTAACTTCACTGTGTCATCATTGTAAGTGCCACGCAATCTGTTGATACTGTATTACTTGAAGTTTAAATCATATAGTAATATGTGTACATACTTTGTCATGTGTTCCTCAGGGCACCAAATGTCCACAGACCCTTCCCGGATCTTGAAACCATGGTGGAGCGTGAGTGCATGAGGAAATACAGGTTCACAAGGGCATTCATTTTGGAATTGACAGACCAGATGTCACCACACTTGCTACCTGGACGCACATATCCCTTTGCCCTGACCCCCAAGGTGAAGGTGATGGCGGCACTACATTTTTTTGCCACCGGTTCGTTCCAGTTTACTGTGTCTGATGCTGGTGGGATGTCCCAGACGATGTTCAGTCGAGTGCTCCGGGATGTGTGTGAGGCCATGTTGAGGTTCCTCGACCTGTACATACATTTCCCCACACCACCACAGTTCCGTGCCATTAAGGATGACTTTTATGCCCTGGTACACATGCCACATGTGATTGGATCGATTGATGGGACACATATGGGTTTGGTTGCACCACGAGCCCATGAACAGGTTTACAGGAATCGTAAACACTTTCATTCAATCAATGCCCTTGTGGTATGTCTGGCGGACCAGATCATCTCCCATGTATGTGTGCGTTTCCCGGGATCTGCACACGACGCATACATAATGAGGATGAGTCGGATCCCCCAGCTGATGTCCCAGTTCATGAATGAGCGTGCCTGGCTTGTTGGTGAGTCAAGTTGTCAGTGTCAGTTGTGTGATCATTGTTTGTCAGGTTGTACCCTGTTGTTGCTCAACTGATCCTTCATATTTGATAATTTTAGGAGACTCTGGATACCCAAACATGCCCTGGTTGCTGACACCACTCAGGAACCCGGTCACACCTGCTGATGTCTGTTACAACGGGGCACATGGGCAGACCAGGCGTGTGATTGAGCGCACATTTGGGCTGCTGAAGACCAGATTCCGCTGCCTTGACCGGACAGGAGGTGCCCTTCAATATTCCCCAGAGAAGGTGTGCAAAATCATTATAGTGTGCTGCATGCTTCACAACAAGACTGTGAGGAATAAGCTACCGCTCATTCAGGATGACAGGGACCAACGTCCTCCCTCATGGGAGGATCCAGGCCTGGGGAACGTTGCCAGTGAGGAGGAGGAGGAAGAGAAGGTGGGTGTCAGGAGACAGCTCATTGACAACTTCTTTGCTTGAGTGTAAGTATGCATATATGTCTGATGATGCCTTTCCTAAGCGTGATGTGTGTATGTAGGACAATATGTTGTGATATGTGTGTGGCTCAGCTAATTTACAGGCTCATTGCCGTTGTACAGTGTATGTTAAGTTATGATGGTCTCCACTACATTGTTGTATTCACTCCTAGCAATTGGTCAGAATTTACAATGGACAATAGTGAGTCAATGATTGGATATGTCCTCATGGCAAGTTGTATTTAAGACTGTACCATGTCTCTCCTTCACAGGCTCTTTTGGCTGTTGTGTGGGTACACACAACGCTGTTCCATAATGGATTTTCAATTTGGACCACTACTCTCTGACAGCCAATCTATTTGGTGAGATTTGTCTTTTCTTTGTTTTATTTGGATACTTGGAACTGTCATCAGTTTGCTTTTGTGTTGAGCAGAGCTTCTGCCTGTGTAATAAACCTGTTACACACATTGATGTTTGCCTTCTCCGTAGCAAAAACATGCTACAACCGTTCATATCATGTTTTTCTGCCATGGTGTTCATTTCATTAGACAATGGTCTTTGTTTGTGCGGTTCAATGGTTGTTATTTGACAACAGTGTGTGCAATGTTTAATGTTGCATGTGCTATGTGTGTTGTGCTGACCTTGCGTGGCTATATCTGGTATGTGTCATGTGACATTTCTTCATGAGGCGGTAGATGAATTGTAAGCTGGTCCCTAGGATCATGCTGTATTATGCTAAAGTTACCAGAGCCAAGCTGACATAATAGCTTTGTGTGTGACATTTTAGCACACATTCTTTCTGTGATTGTAGTGCAAGATGCCTTTGAGTCCACACGAGATCATTTTGGTACTGTTGAAGCGCTGCGCCACAAGGTTGAAAAACAGGACTCTCTGTAATGGTAGAACTAGTCAGCACGGATAGTTTCGCTATGAACTGCTACACTTTGTTACACATAAGTGGAATACTTGCATTACTTTGACACACAGGGCAATAATCTACACAGATGGAAGATCTACGTATACGCACCAGCGCTTTGCTGTGCATATGCTGTGACCAGTACTCCTACTGTCTGAGGTGAGCGGTTGACCCGTATTGCCACAGATTTCTTCAATGGTTTGTAGAATCTGTCACCATCACAGGGAGGGTGGTGCTTTCCACACTGAGGTTGTAAACACATTTCACCTGTACTATTATGTTTGAATATGGAATTGTAGGTTGTTCGAGAATCATGTTTACTGCTGCTGGGGCTAGCTCGTATGCTGCATTGCAGGACAACAGCCAGAGATTGTTTTTTCTCACACGTGAATTATTGAACATTACACACACTCTGATTCCTGATTTGGTTGACAAGCACGGGTGAGTGAGCGTGAATGTGTGCATTGCTACCTTGCTTCGGAGATGTTGTTGGTGCTGGCTACTGGGTGGTAGAATCATTGGGTGTCTTCTGCATATATTTTGTAGAGATGATGAGACACCAGAGGTAGTAGGTCATTGGATTGTGTGTTCTGATGTGCAACTTATGTCCAGCCATCCTTCGACAACGGCCTATTTTGCCGTGCATACTTCTGTATGAGAAGAATCACTACCACAGAACTCATGCACCTCAGTGTGAGACAGTGCCAGGTGATACAGATCATGAGCTAATAAGTGGATACAGTGTACAATTCACAGATGACACAGGGATTGTGTGAATATGAATTTATTAATGTGCATGTGACAAAATCTAACAGGTAAAGGTGATTGCAGTCCCAAATTTATTATCCACAGTTCATAGAGGAGTTGGAAGTGTTGTCAGATGAAAATCCTTCTGAGCGAAATCCACAGTACAGTTGGCATTTAGTCCAACTTACATGCTCTATCCCATGTGGGAGAGTCCAGGGACTGTCAACAAAGTGAATGTTTTGCACACAATGGAGGATATCCAGAGCATTTCTTTGGTTCCGGGGGGGATGCATGTCCATCAGTCTCTCACTTGCCATCCTTCCTTGGACGGCCCCTCCTCTTCTTTGTTGTGGGTGGACCCTCAGTATCAGGCTGCAGCAGCGGAGGGGACTCTACGCCAGACTCCTCATCCCTCCCTGTGGCAGTTGCCGATGTAGAGGCAACAGGTGTGGAGTGCACACGGGGAGGTGGGGTAATGTTGGTGGTTATCTGGCGTAGGCATGTAAGTATGTCCCTATGCACCGCCGTGAGATTGTCTATTTTTGACCAGTTGGACTCCATACGGTCCATGTGTTGGTCCATACGGTCCATGTGTTGGTCCACACGGTCCATATGGTTGTCCATCCGGTCGAAATGTGCAGCCTGCTGATGTTTTATGTCCCTGAGGATCCCAACAACCTGGCCAAAGTCTCCGGTGCATTCGCGATATACTTCGAAAATGCGTTGTAACTCGGGGTCAGCTTGTTGTCCGACACCAGCTGTGGGACGTGTCCTCCCACCACGCACCCTCACACCACTCCTTTCCCTACCCGCACGGACATTGCCTGGTGTAGCACGCACTGACAGCTCCTGTCCTCCTTCATTGTTGACAGGGCTGGTATTTCCTGCCAAATCCAGATTGGGCTGTCTTGCTGTGCTCCCAGGGTTTTGTTGTCTGGGTGTGTCCGTGGGGATACGGGGCATCTGGATGTTAATGGACGTTGCAGGAGTGGTCGCTGGGGCTGCTGATTGTACTGGTGCCGCATGCTGACCCACGCCGGAGGTGCCAGGTTGGTTGCCATCGTCCGAGGAGGTGTGAGAGTCATCCACACTGGAGGTCTCAGTGTCCGACGTTGTGCTGGAGCTGCTGGTGGACTCTGAATCTTCTCCAGATGATGCCCTCTGTTCTGGAGTGCCTGTGGGTAGTAGAGAGACACAATGTTAGTTGTGTATTTTCAGATGTTATGTTGTCATGCACATCCTAATGTGAGGATGTTGTGGATAATGTTGCGTTGCCTTCTTATTTTTACTCATCAATCGTCACAGACACTGAGATATTTTGTAATCGGACATTGTTATTTTGGAGACATGTGGTTTGCTGAGCATGTCCAGCTCTGTGCATCAATGTACATGTATTGTTATCCTTGACTGTTCGTATTCATTTTTTGGCAAGTGTCACACTGTGCATGAGCCAGGTGTGGTGTTATTTCACACATCAGTGTTTTCACTATGACATACATACTGTAACTAATCTTATGTTTGGCATGAATTGTGCATCTGTGCTTGCCTTTGTGGAGTTTCTCACAGTTACATTGCTGGGGTGACATGCAAACTCACTCTCCTGAATATGTGTCAACATTAGATGATTTTGCTTGGATGTATGTGTTGATGGGAACAATAAATGACATCACATGTGTAACCTCGTATGCAATAGCAACGCGTTTCTTATGACAAATGCATTGTTACATGGCAGTCCTTGTAACACAGCTCATTACATTGGCATGCAGTAGGGGAGTAACTGACATGAGTAGTTGTATTATGCGATAATGGTATGATCTGACATTCCCTAATGTTGCCCACACTGGACTTGTAATGGTGAATAGTATAAGTTTGTACTCCTGCGCAGAGCCTACAGCAAGTTTGTGTGATGTTTCGCATTGTGCTGTTCTGCTATGTCCCAACATGGTTGTTGTTATGCGTGTGTATTTTTAGCATTGTTTGTGAACGTATGCAATGTGAGTAGTCATATTTATGTTGATATTTTTCATCACTTTGCACACATGTGTATATCTTGATGTGGTGCATTTTGTAGCTGCATACTTTTGCACATGATCACTTCATGTACATTCTACTTGTTCTCCATGGACAGAGAGATCTTTCCCAGGGATGGTCTTTTGCCTTTTCATGGTCAGAGCTGTGAGGTACAGTGTGTTTAGTGCTTGAGTTAGGCTGTGTTGACTTCTACCCCACTTTCCAATGGCTAACAGACCAGCTTACTCATCATTGTCAGAGGAGCAATGACAGTGAGGTTGGTATTTTTGAAGGATGCTGAGACCGCTGACTGATGTTGAATTATAATGCTACACACCACAATGCATTGTGCACATGACACAACGCAAGAGTGTCAGCCGTCTTGCATTACACCTCACATCTACTGTCCGTGGGCATTGTCCCGGATGTGTGTTTATCTGTGTGTGTTTTGTGTTATGTGGTGTGACAGCTACTTAGAGTGTGTCCTGTCCTCCACCCACATTTGTAGCATGCACATTGAGGGCACATGTGACTGATCTATACCTGTCAGTGTGTGTAATGTGCAGTTAAGGTTATGGTCTGTAGTTGTGTGAGTAGGCCAAGAACTGGCAGTAGATATTTCCAGATTTCGTACAGGATGGCCCTGTGTAGCCATCTTGACAGGGCATTTGCATTCACTCTCAGGGACAGCATAGTGACAGATGTGTTTTTGTGGGACTGGGGGGGACTAGTGTGTGCTGGTAGCAGTAGTCATTGCTTCCACTCCTCCTCCCACCCAGGACAAATGGGCCAGCATGTTCCAGGGTTCCATGGCAGTGTGTACAAAGTTACATTCAAGATGTCTGACAGTGGTGCCTGCAGTCATGCTGTACAGGACTGCCTACAGGGCCTTGTGTTCCCCACACCGTGGCCAGTGTCAGCCATCTTGACAGGGCATTTGCATTCACTCTCAGGGACAGCATAGTGACAGATGTGTTCTTGTGGGACTGGGGGGGGACTAGTGTGTGTTGGTGGCAGTAGTCATTGCTTCCACTCCTCCTCCCACCCAGGACAAATGGGCCAGCATGTTCCAGGGTTCCATCACAGTGTGTACATAGTTACATTAAAGATGTGTTGCTGTGGTGTCTGTGGCTGTGTATTTGGGGTGAATTTAGACAATTTGTACATGTACTCACCAGGTTCAGGGATTCCAGCTAGTCCAGTTATGGCCTCCTGTGGAAGGAGGTCCCGCACCTTCACCTCCCAGGTGGTGAAATGCACCGGTTTATGACATCCACCGCCAGTCTTGGTGCTCAGGGCATGTTCTCTGGCAATGAGCCTCTTTACCCTCCTGCGAACGTCATAATACCGGTTCCGGATATCCTCCTTTGTGCACAGGGAAGGTGAATGGGCATTCACCTTGTTAACAATCCTCTCCCACAACTTGGTTCTCTGGGACTGGGAGGTCTGTTGGGCCAAGCTGCCAAATAACTGTGGCTCAACTCGGATGATTTCATCTATCATCACTTCCAACTCAGCAGCTAAGAACTGTGGATTCTTCTTTGGGGGCATGGTGATGGGTGTTGGTGGAGATGTGTGTGTGTGTGTGAAGGTGAGGGTGAGTGTAGGTGTGTTTCTTTGGTGCTAGTTGTGTGGATGTTGTTTGGTGGATGGGATGTGTGTGTTTGTGGTAGCTAGATGAGTTGTCTGTCTAGTGGTGTGGTGTGCTTGCATGTCTGTCGAAGTTGCAAATGGTGTTGGGAACTTTTGGCTCCCTTTATATTGGTTGTGTTGTGGGTGTGTCTTGTTATTTGAAAATGTGTTTTTTTTTGGAGATGACAATGCGCTTTTTGGCAGTCTTCTTTCTGTTTCCATGGGTTTTTTTTCTTTTCATTTTGTAAGTCGTTTTCACAGCACTTGATGCTTGTTCTTGTGTAAATTGTTTTGGACGAGTCTGTTCCATTCATACTGGGCTATGTGGCATCGTTGGCGTCCGAGTCTGTCGTGTCGTGTTGATGCTTGCCTATGTGGCATCGTTGGCGTCCGAGTCTGTCGTGTCGTGTTGATGCTTGCCTATGTGGCATCGTTGGCGTCCGAGTCTGTCGTGTCGTGTTGATGCTTGCCTATGTGGCATCGTTGGCGTCCGAGTCTGTCGTGTCGTGTTGATGCTTGCCTATGTGGCATCGTTGGCGTCCGAGTCTGTCGTGTCGTGTTGATGCTTGTCTATGTGGCATCGTTGGCGTCCGAGTCTGTCGTGTCGTGTTGATGCTTGCCTATGTGGCATCGTTGGCGTCCGAGTCTGTCGTGTCGTGTTGATGCTTGCCTATGTGTGGCACCGTTGGCGTCCGAGTCTGTCGGGTCGTGTTGATGCTTGGCTACATGGAGTCGTTCGCGTACGTGTCTGTGGGTTGACGCTTGGCTATCTCGAATTTTGCGCGTACGAGTCTATCGCATCAGGCTCCTTTCCTGCTGACTCGGACGTATAATATATTTTCCGGCCGAGTCGGTCGTAACTTTCAAGCTTCGCATCGTACTCAGCTATTTGTAAGGCGTGTGTACGGTTCGGTCGGAAAAATTGACGGATCCGTGTCGGGTAGTACGTTTTCCGGCCGAAATCGGAATCGACACCTAAGAATCCACACCTTCTGAACTGGCATACTAGCAGACCTGCAAATTATGAAAAAAAGTCACAGTGTGAGACAAAAAGGAGGGGGTGTGGCAGTAGAGTGGGTAGAGCTTTATGTCAAACAGTGACTCCAAACCCTCCAAACCTCCCCCAAAACAGAAACAAAAGCTTCTGAGTCTGGCACTGAGGTCGAAGGAAGTTTTGCAAAACTCTTTATGGAGATCTGCTACTAATACCCTCCAAACACAAGCTGGAAGACAACTTTTTGAAAGGGTTTCTAGCCCACCTTCTGTTGTGCCATGTGACATCATCTCTTCACAGGAAGACCCGTGAAAAGAGACAATATTGTGTTATCCACTGAGGCACCATGTAAGTTGGCAGGTCTGTAGTAGGTGAACCCATGCAGTCTGCCCAGGGAAAAGACAAGTTGAAGGGCCATCCCGCCCCATAAGCAAGACTTTAGAAATATGACTTGTCAAGAAAAGCTCATTTTGAATTATCCAATTCTGATTTGAGTCAATACTGTGTCAAGAAGTAGGTATGAAGCGCTACATTATTTAAATATAAGTTACTGTCAGCATCAACAGCATGTATGTCCTTATTCCCTTGCAGAGTGTTTGTACTGCCCCCTACCAGTCGTTTACATTTTAGAATAGAACCCCTTCTTTTAAATGATGCATTCACAATACATTGCATTGGGCAACATGATGATGGATCTGGCATAGCGGGCACCCAGTACATGTGCCAGTAGAGCTCAGAAAACATTGTAGAAATAGAAACGAGTATAGAAAACTTGGAGGACTCCACACAAAATGGTGATTGGCATTGAAGGCAAATCACCTATCTTGACTTGGTGGATAGTGCTTTCTCTGCTTGTAACACCAATTAGTTATGGAGAGTGTTAGGATCAATGGTGTCATAAATAGCACAGAGATTTAGAGATATCAAGGTGCATGTTGCCCTTTATCCCATGAGGTTAGGGCTCGAATACGATGGCGGTCCCACCGCCATTGGTGACTGAATCACCGCCCACCAAATTACGATGGTGGGTGGTGTGCTGGCAGTCGGAAAGACCGACCGCCGGTGCGGTGGAGGGCCTTGCATTCCCTACAATAGTGGTGGTGCCTACCAGTCACCGCCGTAGGTATTACAATGTCCCTTTCCGCCTGCCTGTTTATGGCGGTTAACCCGCCATGAACAGGCAGGCGGAAAGGGACTTTGGGGGCCCATAGCAGGCCCCACTTCCACCCTGGCCCTAAGCTGTGGGCACTGGGGGGCACCTTTGGTACCCACCCATACAGATCCCTGCACCATGTGGCAGGTAATGCATGGTGCCTGCCACGTAGTGCAGGGATATGTGAAGTATCCCATTTTTGCATTGCGGCAGGTGCTGCAGCCAGCAGCACCCACCGCAATGCAAAAAATAGGCATTGCGACCGCCGTGGTGGCGGTTCCATCCTAATGCCTACTGCGGGACCGCCGACAGCCTGTCGGACGGTCACATCTGTGACTTTTGTCTGCCTGCCATCCTAATCGGGCCCTTAGAATTGACCAAAAGTTACTCTGCAATTTATTGATGTGAATAAATTAACAAAATGTTTGGAGGACAAAATGGTGACATCAGTGAGTCATCTTGATTCTATAAAGCTGACAGCAGGACCTCTGACAGCGGGTGGATGATTGTGATGTGTCTACAGATTTCAGGGCCATTGCATTGCATGGAAGTTCAGAAATGGGCCAATTGCTGGACATAATCTTAGGAATTAGTTTGTGTTATGCAAAGAAGACTAAGGAAAGCAAGTTTAAGTTCTGTAGTTAGTAGTGAGCATCTGCACCCTACATACATTTAAAAGACAGTGGGGGCATATCAAATAATGCTTTTCCTACCTTTTGCCAATGCCAGAACTCAAATAAGGTGTGAGATGGTGATTGTTAATGAACCTAACAATTTGGGAGTTAAGAATAAAAAAGAGCAGTAACAAATCTCGACTTTTAATAACTTGGTCTGGCTGTGATAATTTGTTTTCTGACAGCAACGTTTCTTTCCAAATGTACAATTCTGGCCTGTATTTAATTAAGTGGAAGGAGTTATCACAGGTAGCCAGATATGCAAGTGTTAAAGCCTTGTAATACATTCGGAGGTTGAAGGGCAACCAGTGGAGTCTCTTTAATATCAGAGTGAAATGATAGACTGTGTTTTAGACCACTAAGAGATTAAATAGGCTCGTGCAGAAATACATTTAAGTTTTCACAGCTCTATATGGTTCTGAGGTTCTGCCACAAGAGGATCAATATGGCAATTCCTATTCTATTTCAATTTCCATTGCAAGATCCAAGATTACTCCTAAGATGTTTACTAATATTAGTGGATCACAATTGTATGTCCTGATGACCAGCATAACCTTGAATGCTATTAAAAGGAACTCTGATTTACCTCTTTTGATAGGTTCATTGACACAATATCGGCCCCCATAATATTGACCCACACAAATATCGACGCACTAATATTGTATACAGAAATATCGAGTAGCTATACTCAAAATTTAAAATGACATAAATATCTAGAAAAAAAGATTGTCTAAAATAAAATCGAAACTAAAAACATCGAGTACAAAATTATCGTACACAAAAAAATAGGCAAACTTAAATTAACATAATTCAACAAAAATATCGACAAACACGATATCGACAACATAAACATCGCTAAAATACATTTTACCTCAACATAATAAAACATTTAAACATTATAAACATATATATTTAACCTTTAAAAATAAAGCAATAAAAAGACACATTTCAAACAACAAAATATGTACTTAAAAAATATTAACTATAAAATTCACATTATTTACAAATAAATAAACAAAAATAATATTCAACTAAATAAACAAAATTGAAAGTATGAAATAATAATTATCACCATCAAAAATAAACAAACATACATTAAATATATTTAATAACAAAATAACATATATAAACACACTTAATCAAACTTTAATTTAATATAAAACAAAAGACACTTTTAAATAAATACATACAACATTAAACAAATTAAATTATAACTGCCAAAACAATTAAACAGACGCTATTCTAACCAATAAAAATAAACTACAACAAACACCAACAGAAAACTGCAACTAATTAAACTAACACTTTAAAACTAACCAATTAATAAACTTAAAATTATCTTACAACCTTCAAACATTGGCGAAGGACGAAACTCTGACGGATCGGCGTGCCAAGAAACAGCCTTTGAAAATTACTACATCAGAAAACTTTCATTCAAAGTAAGTACAAAAACTAAAAAAATAACTAAATTACCCTAACTAAACTAAAAAATATTTAAACATTTAAAACTAATAAACAAATGCATTTCTTTTTACTATTCCTATTTATAGATCAAACAGATTCACAAACTTAACCAAAAATCAACACTACAAAGACATATCAGGTGCAGCATTGGTTCCCAAAAAGATTACAAATAAAACAGCATTAATCAAAGATATAAAACCAAGTAAGTATATGCATTAATTATATCTAAAGCTTAAATAAATGTACTTAAAATCAAACATAACTAACAAAATAAAACTAATAAACATTTTCATTTTTTTTTCTACATACTACAAAATTTCCAATCCCAAAACAACATTAAAGAATCCAACTAAATCTACCATAAATAGTAAGGGCCTCATTACGATGTAGGTCGGAAAGCATTCCAACCGACTTCTTGTCGTGATCGGTTCCGATTACGATGCCTCCAAACACCGTTCGGTCGGACTCCCATTGACTTCAATGGGAGCCTGTGTTCCGACCGACAACAGAGGCTCCCATTGAAAAAAGGGGTTGTTCCAAAAAAAAACATGGTGCCTGCCTCACTGTGCATGGTTGTAAAGAGGGGTCCCATGGGTACCCCCAGAGGCCCCAACCGGAGGCCTCAGGGTGAAGGGCTGCCTGCTACGGGCTCCCAAAGTCAGTTTCCTACAACCTTGTAATACGTCAGTCGGAAACGCGGTCCAGAGACCTGTACGATTCGGCTAAGACCGACTCATAGGGGTCGATTCCGATCTCGGCCGGAAGCGCACCTAACAGTATTTGTCCGGAAAAAATACAAGCCGAACGCGTGTTTCCCGACCGATTCGAACACTCGTCCGAACGAACAAGTACGATGCGCACAACAGCCCAGATTCCGAGCGAGCCGTACTTACCCATTTCAGCTCCTGTTCCCCGCCCGAGCCGGATCCGTAAACGCTGATTCGAATTGCACGGAAGCAAATACACAGCACCTTCCGGCCGGACTAGTACGATGTGCCTTCCATACGCGCCGAACCCGTCGCTATGTCCGGCACGTTTGACCATCCGGGAGAGCTGTACATAAGCTCCGATTCACGCCACAAGACGATCCACGGCGACGAGACGGACAAGCCAGCGACGAGTACGAGTCGAAGCCACGAGAAACCCGAACGAGACGACCCAACCATGAATCCCATCGCGCAGGTCCTACCAATACTCTACATCTATTACCGGGACCGGTACGGACGCGTACGGCGCAGACGGTAAGTCAAACACCCACAACACAAACAAACGACACGTACCCGAAATATGTCACACACACATAGGGATGCACAAATGACGTACACTAGCAACAGCAGAACCATAGGGGCGGGATGGCTATCACCAATGCCATACACACCCATAGGGGGATGGATGCCTACCACTATCACCACCCCTTCTCAGGGGGGCCTGGATGCCTGTCACTACTACCCTCCCCACCCATAGGGGGATGGATGCCTGCCACTACTACCATCCCCACTCATAGGGGGATGGATGCCTACCACTACCACCACCCCTACTCAAGGGGGCCTGGATGCCTGTCACTACTACCATCCCCACTCATAGGGGAATGGATGCCTACCACTACCACCACCCCTACTCATGGGGGCCTGGATGCGTGTCACTACTACCATCCCCACTCATAGGGGGATGGATGCCTACCACTACCACCACCCCTACTCATGGGGGCCTGGATGCCTGTCACTACTACCATCCCCACTCATAGGGGGATGGATGCCTACCACTAACACCACCCCTACTCATGGGGCCTGGATGGCTGTCACTACTACCATCCCCACTCATAGGGGATGGATGCCTACCACTACCACCACCCCTACTCAGGGGGCCTGGATGCCTGTCACTACTACCCTCCCCACTCATAGGGGATGGATGCCTGCCACTACTACCATCCCCACTCATATGGGGATGGATGCCTACCACTACCACCACCCCTACTCATGGGGGCCTGGATGCCTGTCACTACTACCATCCCCACTCATAGGGGGATGGATGCCTACCACTTACACCACCCCTACTCATGGGGGCCTGGATGCCTGTCACTACTACCATCCCCACTCATAGGGGGATGGATGCCTACCACTACCACCACCCCTACTCATGGGGGCCTGGATGCCTGTCACTACTACCATCCCCACTCATAGGGGGATGGATGCCTACCACTACCACCACCCCTACTCATGGGGGCCCGGATGCCTGTCACTACTACCATCCCCACTCATAGGGGGATGGATGCCTACCTCTACCACCACCCCTACTCAGGGGGTCCATGATGCCTGTCACTACTACCATCCCCACTCATAGGGGGATGGATGCCTACCACTACCACCACCCCTACTCAGGGGGGCCTGGATGCCTGTCACTACTACCCTCCCCACTCATAGGGGGATGGATGCCTGCCACTACTACCATCCCCACTCATAGGGGGATGGATGCCTACCACCACCGCCACCCCTACTCATGGGGGCCTGGATGCCTGTCACTACTACCCTCCCCACTCATAGGGGGATGGATGCCTACCACTACCACCACCCCTACTCATGGGGGCCTGGATGCCTGTCACTACTACCATCCCCACTCATAGGGGGATGGATGCCTACCACTACCACCACCCCTACTCATGGGGGCCTGGATGCCTGTCACTACTACCATCCCCACTCATAGGGGGATGGATGCCTACCACTACCACCACCCCTACTCATGGGGGCCTGGATGCCTGTCACTACTACCATCCCCACTCATAGGGGGATGGATGTCTACCACTACCACCACCCCTACTCAGGGGGCCTGGATGCCTGTCACTACTACCATCCCCACTCATAGGGGGATGGATGCCTACCACTACCACCACCCCTACTCAGGGGGCCTGGATGCCTGTCACTACTACCCTCCCCACTCATAGGGGGATGGATGCCTGCCACTACTACCATCCCCACTCATAGGGGGATGGATGCCTACCACCACCACCACCCCTACTCATGGGGGCCTGGATGCCTACCACCCACACAACCCCTACTCATAGGACGGGTAATGTATGACACAACCAGCATACTCCAACATAAGGAATGTCTGAAAAATACATCCCCCCCAACACCAAGACAAGCGTGTGTAGTCTGTGTCAAATGCCTACAACACTGAACATGACATTGAACATACAATGTGACCCCCTATCACATGTGTCACACATAATTGTGTGTGGCCTCCACAATGCAAGCAGACCATGACCACTGTGGCAATGGGTTCTAAAGCCCCATCACCACAGTGACCAAAAGGTAAGTGTGGGGTCCATAGCTGAAGCACATTTTGAACATTGTGGCAATGGGGTCTATAGCCCCATCACCACAGTGACGAAAATGTAAGTGTGGGGTCCATAGCTGAAGCACATTTAGAACAGTGTGGCAATGGGGTCTAAAGCCCCATCATCACAGTGACCAAAAGGTAAGTGTGGGGTCCATAGCTGAAGCACATTTTGAACATTGTGGCAATGGGGTCTAAAGCCCCATCACCACAGTGACCAAAAGGTAAGTGTGGGGTCCATAGCTGAAGCACATTTTGAACATTGTGGCAATGGGGTCTAACACCCCATCACCACAGTGACCAAAATGTAAGTGTGGGGTCCATAGCTGAAGCACATTTTGAACATTGTGGCAATGGGGTCTAAAGCCCCATCACCACAGTGACCAAACTGTAAGTGTGGGGTCCATAGCTGAAGCACATTTTGAACAGTGTGGCAATGGGGTCTAACGCCCCATCATCACAGTGACCAAAAGGTAAGTGTGGGGTCCATAGCTGAAGCACATTTTGAACATTGTGGCAATGGGGTCTAACGCCCCATCATCACAGTGACCAAAAGGTAAGTGTGGGGTCCATAGCTGAAGCACATTTTGAACATTGTGGCAATGGGGTCTAAAGCCCCATCACCACAGTGACCAAAAGGTAAGTGAAGGGTCCATAGCTTAAGCACATTTTGAACACTGTGGCAATGGGGTCTAACACCCCATCACCACAGTGACCAAAATGTAAGTGTGGGGTCCATAGCTGAAGCACATTTTGAACATTGTGGCAATGGGGTCTAAAGCCCCATCACCACAGTGACCAAACTGTAAGTGTGGGGTCCATAGCTGAAGCACATTTTGAACAGTGTGGCAATGGGGTCTAACGCCCCATCATCACAGTGACCAAAAGGTAAGTGTGGGGTCCATAGCTGAAGCACATTTTGAACATTGTGGCAATGGGGTCTAACGCCCCATCATCACAGTGACCAAAAGGTAAGTGTGGGGTCCATAGCTGAAGCACATTTTGAACATTGTGGCAATGGGGTCTAAAGCCCCATCACCACAGTGACCAAAAGGTAAGTGTGGGGTCCATAGCTTAAGCACATTTTGAACATTGTGGCAATGGGGTCTAACACCCCATCACCACAGTGACCAAAATGTAAGTGTGGGGTCCATAGCTGAAGCACATTTTGAACATTGTGGCAATGGGGTCTAAAGCCCCATCACCACAGTGACCAAAATGTAAGTGTGGGGTCCATAGCTGAAGCACATTTTGAACAGTGTGGCAATGGGGGTCTAACACCCCATCATCACAGTGACCAAAAGGTAAGTGTGGGGTCCATAGCTGAAGCACATTTTGAACATTGTGGCAATGGGGTCTAACACCCCATCATCACAGTGACCAAAAGGTAAGTGTGGGGTCCATAGCTGAAGCACATTTTGAACATTGTGGCAATGGGGTCTAACACCCCATCACCACAGTGACCAAAATGTAAGTGTGGGGTCCATAGCTGAAGCACATTTTGAACATTGTGGCAATGGGGTCTAAAGCCCCATCACCACAGTGACCAAAATGTAAGTGTTGTCATGTGAAAAGCTGCAAATGCCAAACTGCATGGATGATTCCTGGTCACACAACAACAAACACATCAGTGGCATAGTAGTGCTTGTGTCCCATAGCAACATAGATTGGGTGAGGCAAACAGTGCAGTGCCAATGAAACATCACTTTGGCCATGTGCAGACAAACATCATCCATGGGGGCTCACATTGTCAACATTCACGAATAACACAATGACAGAAGTGACCATCATAATGCAGACCCACACATCAGCACCAATGGACACACAAATGTAGATATCCTGTGGAGACTGTAGATGTCAGGTGAACAAATACCATTCCATGGCAGCAATAGGACATACAAACCATGATCATTGTGCTGACTGATGACCTAGGAGTCCCAGGGACAGCAGGGGAAAACCACCAAACAACATACAGCCAATGGCACACTAAAGAAATGCCAATGCAGTGGTGTAAATGCACAAACACAAACAGGCAGACTCACACTGCATATCAAACACAACAGGTGATGGGGGGGTGTGCCAGTGTCCCCAGGTAACCACACAACACATGAGGAGGCCTGAATCCCTATTACACAGATGTCAATACAGTGCCACACAAAAGTAACTCATGGATCGGATTCCCCTATGTGGGCAATCAGGCATTGTTAGATGAGAGGGAGCCCAAATTACAAATGTCACACAAGCTTGTAGGAACAGCAACTAACACAGCAAGAGACAGACCCACCACATCACTACCCCCAGGGACCCCACATTGTGGTGACACTGGCCTGCATGATAATCCCACTGTGATGACAAAGGTAGATGTCGTACACACTGTGAACCACAGTCATGTGTCCTGAGCAACTAACTACCATCACACATACACAAGCACAAATCAATCAGAACGGCCTGTCAGCCAAGGCCAACATGGAGGTAGGGGTCTAGCCGTGCAACAACTCTCATTTGCACTCACTCAACACCACACACCTTGACCTCCACCAATGTGCAGCAGTGAAGCTCACATGGACTGGTGACATTGCACATGCACCCTAGGACAATCCCAGGGGTGGTTGTGGGAACTAAGCTGGAGATACCCATCACACATGGCCAGTCAACAAGACTTGTGAATGTCTGACACACTGCACAGTACGCTGTACATGGGCATGACGTCAAATCCACGCCAACCAATGGGATCCCGGCCACAGTCACACACCAATGAAGAAGCCAAGGTCACCCACCAAGAACACACATAGACAACTTCCAACATTGCAGCTCTGACCCTGAGGAGTGGCAGCAGTCACACACACAACATGTCACAATCACTGAAAGCTAACACAAAATGTAAATTACATGACTTGTGTAACCAACAAGTGCCAAGGGGAATCCTGACTGTCTCATCTGCGTTTGCCCACAAACTCAGCCCTGACAGCAAACACACCTATGGATGACACCCTGATCACCAGTAATGTGCCATGCACCCACATCACAGAGAACCCAGGGCGAAGATTTGGGGGAACATTGCTCAACTCAGCAAGCATCACAAACAGGAACATCACTAGGGACCCCAGCCTGTGTAGCAAAATGGAAGTGAACACACACAGACATGCTCACACAAAACACACCTTGGGCTCAGGCAATGTCACGGAATTACACACTGCCATGAGGGGACTCCACTCCTGTGTAAGGAAAGCTGTGCCATACGTTGTCTCTGCAGGGCTCAATCATGTCAGCAGAACACTTGGTCACTCAGTCAACAATTAGCACAAAATGAAGGCTCTCGTCACATCAGCCTGGTCATGGCAGTGTCACCAAAATCATCTGCACCGATCAAATACACATGTATAGCAAGTTGCACTGATACCACAGATGAGTCCTTCCCCATTGATGCCCAAACTTGCATGTTCAGTGGAGATGGTCACACGGTCAGGGAAATAGACAAATTGAAAAATGGCAAGCACATCTGATGTGCAGGGGTATAAGCCATAGATGTGATATTGCAAAAACATGTTGGGAATCCCATTGGCAAATATGAAAAACATGACACCCTCATATTGCTGCAAAGGATGACATGGCTACACCCCAGGATAGGACACATTCACCCTGGACCACATGGGGTCCTGCACAGTAACACTTCATTTACCTGATAGCAAAAATCACCATCACTGCAGCAAGGGCATGTTTAGCATCCTCAACATCATGTACATCTGAAGCAAAACCACTGGAGAACTGAAAGGAGCTTTATTCAGCATATGTCATATTAAAAAAGAAAGTCCAGACAAAACCCAAAGGCCAATGCGATACCAAAGGGGATGATGGACGGAGCGCTAGAGCAAATCAAACACTCACCCCCAGTCAACTGATCTGGGTTTAATCCATCATCATTCTTTAGCTCACTCCACCACCCCAGTTCAGACATGGCCATATGCAAATCAGTCTGACCCTGTGCCTCATGGGAACAGTCCAGCCCGAACTGCCAAGCCATGTCTTCCCTGGACCGGAAACAAGCATCCTGGGACCGGTTTCGGGTTCAAAACCCTCGTCAGCCAGGCTATCTTGAATCCAGTGGCAAAGTGAGCAAGGGACCCACGTCTGGGCATACCCTGCCAACTTAGGGTGAACAAAGCGATACCAAAGGGGATGATGGACGGAGCGCTAGAGCAAATCAAACACTCACCCCCAGTCAACTGATCTGGGTTTAATCCATCATCATTCTTTAGCTCACTCCACCACCCCAGTTCAGACATGGCCATATGCAAATCAGTCTGACCCTGTGCCTCATGGGAACAGTCCAGCCCGAACTGCCAAGCCATGTCTTCACTGGACCGGAAACAAGCATCCTGGGACCGGTTTCGGGTTCAAAACCCTCATCAGCCAGGCTATCTTGAATCCAGTGGCAAAGTGAGCAAGGGACCCACGTCTGGGCATACCCTGCCAACTTAGGGCGAACAAAGTGATACCAAAGGGGATGATGGACGGAGCGCTAGAGCAAATCAAACACTCACCCCCAGTCAACTGATCTGCGTTTAATCCATCATCATTCTTTAGCTCACTCCACCACCCCAGTTCAGACATGGCCATATGCAAATCAGTCTGACCCTGTGCCTCATGGGAACAGTCCAGCCCGAACTGCCAAGCCATGTCTTCCCTGGACCAGAAACAAGCATCCTGGGACCGGTTTCGGGTTCAAAACGGCCAGTCCATGACTGAAGTCCAAACAGGGTGACAGTGGGAGATGTCACTCTTTGCTTTCCTGCACTGCTAATAACCAGGGACACTCCCCTCGGAGGGGCATACGGGGGGTCAGGCCAGGCACCGCAGGGACAGGATCAGGGCTCACCAGAAGGAGGCAGGGAAGGGGTGGCTGGTGGTGGAGAGTCACTGACAACTACAGTGGAGGTGTCTGACATGGTGTGTGCTGGCACAACTGGGGGGCATGAGTCAGATGGTGTGGGTGCCGGCACAACTCCAGTGGGCTGGCCAGATGGAGTGGACAGGTTCCCCACTGCAGTGCCCAAGTCAGACGGGGTGGTAGTGGACTCCACTGCAGTGCCCATCTCCGGGGGAGTAGAATGGGGTTCAGGTAAGGTGGGCAGGACAGAGGGGAGGACACGGTCTCCACACCAGTGGCACAAACATGTGTAGTGGGGGTGTGGGGCTGGAAGAGCAAGTGGTAGGTGGAGAAGGCCGCATCATTTTGGGGATGGTGTATCTGTGGGTGGGGGAACCTGGGACAGGGTGTGGTGGGGGAACCTGTGTTGTGGGTGACTGAGGGATGGAGGAAGGAGACTGTGTGGTTGACCTGCAGGGCGGTGGCGGGATCTTGCTCTTCCGGGACCGGGGAGACTTGCGGGTGGGGACCTCAGGCTGTCTGCGCCTGGGGGAGGGTGTCCGGGGGCGAGGGGCACTCCCTCTGTGTGGGTGGACTTCCTCTTCCCCCTGTATGCTGGATCAGCGGGATCGGAGGGGAAGAGGCCGAGGTCACAGAGGAAGAGCTGCTTTGTAGGTGGGGTTGCAGGTGAGGCAAGGGAAGGGGTCTTGGAGGGAGAGGATTTTGAGGACTGCGGAGTGACTGTGGATGCCTGTGTGTGTGTCTGTTCCCCATCCCCTGTGGGTGTGGTATCAGTCCCCTGAGGATGCTTGTGTGCACGTTTTGCCCTTGTTTTGTGTGTTTCTGTGCTGCTCGTGTCTGTGTGTTTGGGTGATTGTGCAGGTGTGCATGTGCTTGGGACAGGTAGGGTGCCAGGAAGTGTGGATGGGGCAGAGGTAGGAGGGGTGATGGACTGTTGGAGGAGGGACACTGCTGCCGTCAGGGAGGAGTCCATGGACCTATTGCTCCTCTGTAGGGCAGACATGCCCGTCGAGATGCCCTCCATGAAAGACACCAGCTGTGTCAACAGAGTGGTGTGTGCATGGAGGACACTCAACATTGCTGTCTGCCCTACATGGAGCTGCCGAAGTAGGTACACAGACTCCTCACTCAGGGGAGCAGGGGACACAGGGGGTGCGGTGCCTGGCACGAAGGAGACACGCTCCCGGACATGGGAGCCTCCACGGACCTCTGGAATGGGAGCCAATGGGAGGGCGGTGGTGGTGGTGGTGGCGGGGCCAGACATACTAGCTGGGGTGTGGTGGCTGCTGACACCCGCCTCCACAAGGGAGTCATCCTCCGAGCTGCTGTGGTCCTCAGCTGAGGTGGATGGTGCTGAGCACTCCTCGGTGTGGCTCCCCTCGCCCTCCGTGCCACTGGGTGCCTCCGACCACTCATCGCCTGCTGACCCAGTCTGGCTCTGCAGCTCCTCCTGGTCCGTGGAGCTGTCCCCTCCTGTGGCCGTGGATGTATCTGCAAACAATTAGGGAAACAGACAAACATCAGTCACCTGCACTGACCGCACACACCACAGTAAGTACAGCACATTACAGAGCAAGCCCTGGCATCCTCAGTTGAACATTGCCAAAAGTCCTCACACAGATTAGGAGAAGCCAATTGTCAGTCTGATGGTCAACCATGGCACTCACACCCCTCCTGCCCTTGCACCCATCTGTCTGGTGCCTGTTGGATGTTAATACCCCAGTGTGGACACATGCACCACGTACACAGTTGTTGGACATTGCAGAGAACACGGTGAAGTATGTGAACATGAACACATCACATCTCTTGCCACTGAGTTAGTACAGGTGTCCGGGTAAAGGGATGGCCAGAGTCTAATTAGAAATGCATGTGATGCATACCAGCACCAGACACCATGATGCACCCATGTCCGGATAGTCAATGCCACAATGGGGTGCATGTTGCACATGTCACTCCCCTGCAGGATCACTCTTAGGAAGTTAAATGCCATGGCACAGGCATGCCTGCAAAGTCATACATCACTGTCTCCAGTCACATGGGCTTGGCATCCAGTCAACAACAGTCTGCACTGTGTCACAATCCTAGGAAATGGGGAATGCAAGTTATGTAGCTGACAAGTGCACATGTCCATCCCCCACAAACCACATCATCTGAACTCTTATTTGGCCACGTCATGCCAATTGGACATATGGGAGACATGAAACACAACTCTATGAACCTGAGCACCTCACAGTCTGCTGTGAATGTAAAACAGCTGCTTGAAGTTCACAGTCGCATACACCTGTGTGCACAGTCAAGTGATCAAACACCTATGAGTCACAGAAGTATCGTCTCTCATGGTCACATCTCAGATGGCATGCTGAGCCCTAAACGATAAACATCCCAGTAGTCCTGACAACGAAGCCACAGCACAATGACACAGAGGCAGACACCTGAGGGAACATTTCACTGATCACAACATGTCAGCTGATACACGGGAGTGGGAGTACAGAGTGTATTGTATGCCCTGGAGTAGGCATGACTGTCCTGCTCCACCTGAAAGAGGGATGAGCCCTGGACAGTAGGCAGGTGGCTAAGCATGTGTTACACACTTGATATACATACTCCTGAGGCCCAAACATTGTTCCCACCCGCAGCATGGGTGTGTGCCAAATACCCCAGGGACATGTGGTGATTCAGATCAGCAAGTGGACCACATATCAAAGTTACACCCAGATTACATGTCAGAACTTAGGCATTGTGTAAGCAATTGACCCACCCATGAATCCCACAACATAGTCACGGGAACAAATGCTGTCCCCCACCTTGAGCGAAGCAAAATGCAAGGACACAGTACCCAAGTGACACAATTTCCTGACTGTAAGGGCCACACATATGCGTATCAGATGAGGAGTGGGCATGTCACAATTGAGGGACATGGGTCCTGGACTACAAGACTGATGTACTGTGGAAGTTTAACCAGGCCAGAGGAGGGCACATAGCATGTCAGACAAAGTGCACAGTGCAGTCATGGACTCACCCCCTCCTTGCTGCTGTCTTGCCTTCAGCTGCCCATCCAGGTCAGGGAAGACCACCGCCAGGATCCTGAGCATGTGGGGGTCAGGGTCCAGTGTCCACCCCTCCTGCGAGGAGGCGACAGCTTCAGCTGGACCCTTGCGATCCTCCGGGTCCAGCCCCGAAGGTCCTGCCACCTCTTCTGGCAGTTGCGGATCCGGCGCTTGTAGACCCCCACGGATCTTACTGCCCGGGCGATGGTCAGCCAGATTTCCTGCTTCTGGTGGGCATCAACCTGTGAGGATGACAAAGTGAAAATGCCATTACTACACATGCAACATATATGTGCATCACACAGTTGGATATACATGTCTCAATCACAGGGGCATATGATGTACACAGGCAGTGCAACGATAGCTATGAACAGTTTGCCAGCAGTTACTACATGGTATCATTGCATGGGAAGTAAACCTTGTTGGAATGCACTGTTACTGCACTGTACCTGTTCAGTGCATGTAACTACACACTTTGGGGGTGAGAACTACTCAGTGAGCATGCTAGCCAGTGGTGTGCACACTGTAAGTCTTGCTAGTCAGACAACATGCACAATTAGTAAGGCAGTGGACATCACACTCACCTGCTCCCCTGGTTTCCCATACAGCTTGCTGTACTGTGGAAGGAGGCTGTCCAGCAGGGCCTGGTTCTCCTCAAGGCTGAAGGCTGGGGCTCTCTCCACAGTACGTGCCATTGCAGTAGCCAGAGGATGCAGAGACAGCAGCAGTGTTGGTGGCAGATGTCGTCCTGGAGCATGTAGTGCAGGCAAGTGAGCTCTCAGGGGAACAGCCAGCATTATATGTGTGCTGCAGAGGCAGATACTGTCCCATGTGTCCAAAGTGATAGGTCCAAGTCGTTTGCATCTTCTGAATCTGGCCAATCCATGGAATAGCACCACTTATACACGCCCACAGCATCCTTCAAAAGTTAAACTTCATGACACCCATGTATTTGCAACATTGTTGTGGCTGGCCAACTGAATTCACTGCATCAGACTCGTTCCAGCTTCGAAACGCGTCCGTTGCCAGGCCAGGCCCTAGGCAATGCATGCGCACCGTCCGGACCATTGCTGTACAACGCGTATTTCAAAAAACAACGCGTACACGCTCACATCAAATGCAATGTCCAATGCGTGCGCACCGATCGGTCCATTGCTGTACAACGCGTACCCGCTCACAACAGATGCAATGGCCAGTGCATGCACACCGATCGGTCCATTGCTGTACAACGCGTATTCCGGGAAACAGCGCGTACCTGCTCACAACAGATGCAATGGCCAGTGCGTGCACACCGATCGGTCCATTGCTGTACAACGCGTATTCCGGGAAACAACGCATACCCGCTCACAACAGATTCAATGGCCAGTGCGTGCACACCGATCGGTCCATTGCTGTACAACGCGTACCCGCTCACAACAGATTCAATGGCCAGTGCGTGCACACCAATCGGTCCATTGCTGTACAACGCGTACCCGCTCACAACAGATTCAATGGCCAGTGCGTGCACACCGATCGGTCCATTGCTGTACAACGCGTACCCGCTCACAACAGATGCAATGGCCAATGTGTGCACACCGATCGGTCCATTGCTGTACAACGCGTATTCCGGGAAACAGCGCGTACCTGCTCACAACAGATGCAATGGCCAGTGCGTGCACACCGATCGGTCCATTGCTGTACAACGCGTATTCCGGGAAACAACACGTACCCGCTCACAACAGATTCAATGGCCAGTGCGTGCACACCGATCGGTCCATTGCTGTACAACGCGTACCCGCTCACAACAGATTCAATGGCCAGTGCGTGCACACCGATCGGTCCATTGCTGTACAACGCTGTACCCGCTCACAACAGATTCAATGGCCAGTGCGTGCACACCGATCGGTCCATTGCTGTACAACGCGTATTCTGGGAAACAACGCGTACCTGCTCACAACAGATGCAATGGCCAGTGCGTGCACACCGATCGGTCCATTGCTGTACAACGCGTACCCGCTCACAACAGATTCAATGGCCAGTGCGTGCACACCGATCGGTCCATTGCTGTACAACGCGTATTCTGAGAAACAACGCGTACCCACTCACAACAGATGCAATGGCCAGTGCGTGCACACCGATCGGTCCATTGCTGTACAACGCGTACCCGCTCACAACAGATTCAATGGCCATTGCGTGCACACCGATCGGTCCATTGCTGTACAACGCGTATTCCGGGAAACAACGCGTACCCGCTCACAACAGATGCAGTGGCCAGTGCGTGCACACTGATCGGTCCATTGCTGTACAATGCGTACCCGCTCACAACAGATTCAATGGCCAGTGCGTGCACACTGATCGGTCCATTGCTGTACAACGCGTATTCCGGGAAACAACGCGTACCTGCTCACAACAGATGCAATGGCCAGTGCGTGCACACCGATCGGTCCATTGCTGTACAACGCGTATTCCGGGAAACAACGCGTACCCGCTCACAACAGATGCAATGGCCAGTGCGTGCACACCGATCGGTCCATTGCTGTACAACGCGTCCCTGTACAGGTCACTCGCATATGTCACCATGCTTGTCACTGGTGAACGTATGCCAGCCACATATACTTGCCAGGGACTCAGGGGCACACCTACAACACCACACCCAGTCCACACTGTATCCTAAGGCATGTAAGGCTGCATTACCTTTTCTGTGTATGGGGGTAAACATGTGGTTTTTGGGGTGGCACTTGGGGGCAGCCACTCCCAGGCTGTGCACGTGTTCATGGGGACAGGATCCTTTGTGTGTTGTGCACATGACCACTGTGATGTGCAACTGTTCATTTCAGAGCATGTGGCATGGTCACATTTCCAGGTTGTGTATGTGTATGACATGTCACATACCCCCAGAGTCCCATGTGGGAAGGCATGTATGTCACAGGGTGACCCATTGCCACAATAGTGATGGCCCTCCACAGTCTGTGTGCATGTTGTGTTTCCGATGTCTCTGATTCCATGTGCACAATGGGAGACAGTCTCCACATCCACGTTGTTTGTGCATGGACTTTGATGTTGTGCGTGTGTGTGTCACAGACGTCCATGTCTGTCCTGCAGAGGCAACAGGGGCCACTACCTGTGGGAGTCATGTTTGTTTTTCTGACGTATACATGATACGCCATGTCATGCCAGTGTCCATGTGGCAAGACAGGGTCCCTGGGAATCTACCTGTCAATGAGCTGTGATGCCTGTGGCGCATCTGTCCAGACATGTCACTGTGGTGTGTGTGTGGAACGTGACAGCAGTAAATGGGTACTGTGACACAGCCTAATGGTTTCCCATAGCACAACCTGGAACCTGTTGTCAACACATGTTGAACTGAGATGTTAGATGATGTCCATGTAGGTGCCATATATGTCCATACAGAACGGCACACACATCAAGTACTTGTGTCTCGTAATGATGTATCATGTGATATTGAGTATGGTGAATGGCACATATGTGGGGTGACTGACAATCTTTCTTTCTTCACCTATGCACTGCAGGGCACCAGCTGTCCATAGACCATTCCCTGACCTAGCAACGATGGTGGAACGTGACAGCATCCGACGGTACCGCTTCACCAGGCAGCTGATTGAGGATAAGGCAGTGCGCTTGGCCCCACATTTGCAACCTGGCCGGCCGTACCCTACAGCGCTGACCCCCAAGGTGAAGGTGATGGCAGCCCTACACTTCTTTGCCACCGGTACCTTGCAACACACTGTGGCGACTGCTGGTGGGATGTCACAGACTATGTTCAGCCGTGTGCTACGCAATGTTTTGGAGGCAATGTTGAGATGCCTGAACCAGTACATCTATTTCCCTACACGTCAACAACTCACTGACGTCAAGAGTGACTTCTATGCCCTGGGGAGGATGCCACATGTCATTGGCTCCATTGATGGGACACATGTGGCTTTGGTACCACCACAGGCACATGAGCAGGCATACAGGAACAGGAAACATTATCATTCGATCAATGCTCTGGTGGTATGTCTTGCAGATATGAGCATCTCACATGTGTGTGCCCGTTTCCCTGGTTCGGCACACAATGCCTACGTGATGAGGAGTAGTCGCATCCTGAGGATGATGTCACAGATGCAGAACCAGCGTGCCTGGCTTGTCGGTGTGTACTGACTTTGTACCATTGTGTGTGTTCTGCTATGTTGTATTCCGCCCTCTTTTCCAACTCTGCTAATGTGCAATTGTCTGTCTGTAGGTGACTCCGGATACCCCAACATGCCGTGGTTGCTGACACCCCTCAGGAACCCTGTGACACCAGCCCAGATGCGCTACAATGAGGCACATGGTCGGTTCAGGAGAGTGATCGAGCAGACATTTGGTCTCCTGGAGAGCCGCTTCCGCTGCCTGGACAAGACAGGAGGGGCCCTCCCATATGCCCCAGCAAAGGTGTGCAAGATCGTCATTGTCTGCTGCATGCTACACAACCTGGCAGTGCGGAAGGAGTTGCCTCTCATCCTGGATGACGATGACCAACATCCGCCACCTGTGGAGGATCCTGGTCTGGGCCGCGATGCCAGTGATGATGATGATGATGATGGTGTCCGCACACAGCTCATCACCAACTTCTTCAGCTGAATGTGAGTATCCAGAGATGTCATGTCAATGATGTGAGTTTGCATGATATTTGTTGGTGGTGCTCTGGTGCTGTTTGAGTGTGGCCATGTGCTACTTGACTGGAAGCGTGCAGCGATGTGTCCTTACAGGTAGTCTGTACTCCCCAACAGTGTTGACATGCTAACTTGGTTTTCTGTGAGTATCTTGTGACATGTATTGGCCATGAGTGTTGCAGTTCTGTCCTGTTCTTCAGTGCTTTTGACTGTGTGTCATGTCTGTCCTTCACAGGGTACTTTCAGAGTTGTTTGGTGAACTGTGATCCCCCGACACCATGATTCAACTTCCAGGGTGGAAACAGTTGTTTCCCTACACGTGATGTGCCACACACCCCTGGACTTTATTTCTTCTACACTTGTTGACTGTGTGGCCACTGCCAAGTAGGATTACCTTGCATCTGTAGTGGAAACAACATGTTGCAAATGTGTAATAAACCTGTGCTTCACTTTGGGATGTGCGTTGACTGTGGTCACACATCTGACTGACATGTGCTTACTGCACCTGTGGGCTAGTTAACACAGACTGTGAATAGGTGTGGTGTCTGTGCATTCCACTGTATTTCCTGGCAACATCAGTGTAGGCGATGAGTCTGATGGCCCTGGTGTGTATGTGTTGTGTAGCCCTAGTGGTGTGTCTCCCTCATATGTGTCACGTCGCCATGACTCACATGACGGTGTTGAACTTGCTGTAGCAGTTAGCATGCACAGTGTCATTTAGCAGATCACCATCTACATGACAGAAACCACGTTGGAATCACAACAGAGGCAAGTATGGTGTATTAGTGAGTTTATTTCCATACATGTGTGAGGATAGTGCACAGAATGGTGGGTGCTGTACATTGGGATTGGAATCCAAAGTTCCCAGATGAGTTGGAAGTCTTGGTAGCAGAAATGTCCTGAGTAAAGTCCACAGTCATCTGATACATTGGGCCAACTTAAGCTCCCCATGTCATGTGGGAGAGTTGTGTTGCATTCGACAGGGTGAACAGTTTGCACACAAAGGAGAATTTCCAGAACAGGTGTTGGGTTCCTGGGGGATGTACATGGCCATCGGCCTCTCAGTTTTCCTTCCTCGGACGACCCCTCTTCTTCCGGGGGACCCTCACGTGCAGGCTGCTGCGGTGCAGAGGACTCTCCGCCAGAGTCATCCTCGGTCCCTGTGGCAGTTGCAGTTGTTGCAGCACCAGATGTTGTGGGCACACAGGGTGGTGTGGCCATGTTGGTGCTAATCTGGCGGAGGCATGTCAATATGTCCCTATGCACCGCTGTCAGTTCTTCCAATGTGTCCCACTTGGACTCCATGCCAGACATGTGTGTCTCCACACGGGACATGTGTGTCTCCACACGGGACATGTGTGAGTCCAAGCGGGCATGATGGGCAGCCTGCTGCTGTTGAATGTCCTCTAGGATCCCCACTACCTGGCTGACCTCTCCGGTGCTATTCTGGTACGCCTCAGCAATGCGTGCCAGTTGTGGGTCATCATGAGGCCAGGCCACTCTGCAAACAGCGACCTATGTCTACCACCACTCCCACCACCCCTGGCGACACGTGCGGGACCTGTGGTGGCACGCACAGGTGATCGTAGGCCCACTTGGGGGTTGTTACTGGGGTCGTTGTCCGTTGCTCTACGTTGGGCCGGGGTCCCTGTGCTTTTGTCATCGGTGGTCCTTGGTCTGTCCGTGTTGGCAGGGGTGGTCTGTGTGTTGGCAGTTGTTGGAGGGGTGGGTGCAGGGGGTGCAGATGTTGGTCCTGCTGGTGCTGCATGATGACTCGCACCGGAGGGGCCAGGTAGGTCTTCGCCATCCGAGGAGTGCAGAGGCTGTTCCACACCAGTGAGCTCAGTGTCCCCCAGAGCCTGGGACAGGGACTCCTCATCGTCTGCTGCTATGTCCCCATCATCACCTGTTTTTGGAAGAGACACACAATGTATGTTATGTTTCTACGGGCATCAATGGTTCACACACCTGACAGTTGTGACTGTACCTCTGGATGCGGGCCATCAGAGGTTGATATTGGTGTAGCACATTGTCCTGCCAACCTGAAGCTTTTCAATGTGAATGTTGAGGTGTGTGCATGGCCAGCATTGGTGGTATTTGTTGGACATCCGGCCCTCCTTCTCCCCCCAGCCCAGTTATCCCACCATGAAGCATGCCACCCTTGCAGTGTGTGCAGGTTGACTCTCAGGAAGTCAGTCAGTGGTGTCCTGCTATTGGTTGTTGCACAGTTCCCAGCGGGCCTTGTGCTCCCCACAGCTGAGGCCAGCGTCAGACATCTTTGAAGTGGCTTTTCGCTGGCTGTGAGGTGTGCATGCTTCAGTGTGAGCTTGCTGGGCCATGTGGGTGGGGGATGTTGAGCTGTGACTACCACTCCCATCATGCTATTGCCTACACCCCCCCTTCACAGCATGCCCATTCTTCCTTCCTTTTGATTCTGCTTCCCTGTGGGGTAGTGTGCCTGTGCTGACAGAATGGCTGACAGTGTTGTCCTGGCGTTTGTTTGGCTACAAGTCCCAAGAGTGTCCCTGTGCTTCACACAGCATAACCCAGGGTGGTTGTTCTTTGTGGGATATTTAATTAGAGTGTGAGGCAATGCATTCTCCCAGGTGAGTTGTGTGGAGTTTGTGTTAAGGGGGTGTGTGAGTAAAGCTGCTGGTAACTATGGTCAGAGCTGTCAGTCCTCCTTCCCACCCAGCCAGATATCCCACCATGGAACATGCTTCCATTGCAGGGAGTGCAAGTTGGCTTTCAGGATGTCAGTCAGTGGTGTCCTGCTGTTGGTTGGTGCCCAGTTCCCAGCAGGGGCTTATGCTCCCCACAGCAGTACCCAGTGTCAGCCATCTTGTCAGTTGTTTTCCACTCCCTGTGATGTGAGCATGGTTCAGAGTGGTGTTGATGGGCCAATTGTGAGGGTGACCAATATCTGTGACTACAACTCCCATCATGCTATTGCCTACACCCCCTTCCCAGCATGCCCATACTTCCTTCCTTTTGAGTGGACTTCACTGTGTGTGAGTGTGACAGCAATGGCAAGATGGCTGACAGTGGTGTCCTGCTGTTGGTTGGTGCCCAGGTCCTAGCAGGGCCTTGTGCTCCCCACAGCTGAGGCCAGTGTCAGACATCTTTGAAGTGGCTTTTCACTGGCTGTGAGGTGTGCATGCTTCAGTGTGAGCTTGCTGGGCCATGTGGGTGGGGGATGTTGAGCTTTGACTACCACTCCGATCATGCTATTGCCTACACCCCCCTTTCCCAGCATGCCCATACTTCCTTCCTTTTGACTCTGCTTCCCTGTGGGGTAGTGTGCCTGTGCTGACAGGATGGCTGACAGTGTTGTCCTGGCGTTTGTTTGGCTACAAGTCCCAAGAGTGTCCCTGTGCTTCACACAGCATAACCCAGTGTGGTTGTTCTTTGTGGGATATTTAATTAGAGTGTGAGGCAATGCATTCTCCCATGTGAGTTGTGTGGAGTTTGTGTTAAGGGGGTGTGTGAGAAAAGCTGCTGGTAACTATGGTCAGAGCTGTCAGTCCTCCTTCCCACCCAGCCAGATATCCCACCATGGAACTTGCTTCCATTGCAGGGAGTGCAAGTTGGCTTTCAGGATGTCAGTCAGAGGTGTCCTGCTGTTGGTTGGTGCCCAGTTCCCAGCAGGGGCTTGTGCTCCCCACAGCAGTACCCAGTGTCAGCCATCTTGTCAGTTGTTTTCCACTCCCTGTGATGTGAGCATGGTTCAGAGTGGTGTTGATGGGCCAATTGTGAGGGTGACCAATATCTGTGACTACAACTCCCATCATGCTATCGGCTACACTGACTTCACCAGCATACACAGAATTCCTTCCTTTGAGTGAGCTTCCCTGTGAGGTGGTGTTCTAGTGGTGGCAAAATGTCTAACTGTGTTTGTTGGTTACATTTGTGCCACTGCCTTGCTGTATTTGTAGTTATGTTTGTACATATCATGACACAGTTACATATCACTATGAGATGGCATGTATTGTGTTTATCTGGCTGACAGACAAATCTTGGGGTGATTATCTTTTGATTGCTGTGGATTTGCTACGGGTGCATGGTTTGACTATCCCCTTGACAGTGATGTGTGTGTATTGTCACACAATATTGTGTATATTTGTTGTGTACTCACCAGGCTCTGGGATGTTTGATAGTCCATATACGCTCACTGGTGGTAGGATGGCCCGCACCTTCTCCTCCCAGGGCCTGAGGTATAGTGGTTTGGCAGGAGGGCCACTGCCGGTGCGCTGACTCACGATGTAATCCTTCTTTAGTAGGTCCCTGACCCTCCTGCGCACATCATACCACCTGTTCTGGATGTCTTCCTTTGTGCGCAAACATGGTGATTGTGTGTTAACCCTGTCGACGATCCTCTGCCACATCTTGGTTTTCTGCGACATGGGGGTCTGTTGTACCAATGTACCAAACAACTGTGGCTCTACCCTGAGGATCTCATCTACCAGGACTTCCAATTCACTGTCTAGGAACTTTCTATTCTTCTTTAGGGGCATGGTGATGGGTGGTGGTGGGGATTGATGTGTGTGTGTGTGCAGGTGAGGGTGTGTGAGTGTAGGTTTTGCTGGGTGTATGTGAGGGTGCTATTTGTTGAGGTGCTAATGGTGTGTGGCTTGTGTGATGGATGAGCTGTGAGTGTGTCTGTGGTTGCTGTGTGATGGTGTTCTGTGCTGGCAGGTCAGTTGAATTTGTAAAGGATCATGGTAGGGATTTGTGGCCTTTATATAGGTGGAGTTGGGGGTGTGTCCTTGTTCCATGTTTTTTTTCCCTGTATTTATTGACTTTGTCATTGCTTGTTTGGCCTTTTTTTTGTATTTTTTCCTTAGTATTTTTTGTGCATGTAGGAGACGTTTTTCTGACCGAGTAGGACGCTGCAGTTGTCTCGTGCAAGCTTCTCCAAGTCGTTCACGCTGTGTTTCTGCTAGGTTTCTTGTGCGGCGTACGCGTCGGTCGCCGAGTATTGGCTTCCTTCGGCTGGCTTTTGTATGCGTGTCGGTCGTTCGGCTTGAGCTCCGTGCGACTCGGTCTGGTTTTCCACGCATTGCATCGTACTGCGCGGGTTGGAGTTCGCGGGTACGTTTCGTTCGGGTTGATTCCTGGTGCGTGTCGGTCGGTTCTATTCGCGTGGTTTCCCGGCCGGATAGCTTGTTTCCGTCCGGTTCGGTCGTTCGGCTTGTGTTCCATACGAGTCGGTCGTGATTCACATGCATTTCATCGTACTACCCAGGTCGGGCAACACCGGTACGTGTCGGTTGGACTATATTCCCGTACCGAGTCGGTCTGTGAGATTTCCGGCCCGAATCGGAATCGGCCCCATAGTCTTTGAATGCCAGTCGGAACCAAGTTGGAAAGATCGAACAGTTACCTTCTATCATAATCGGTCGGTCGGAAATGTTTCCGAGTCGGTCGGAAACATGAGTACCGACACAGGTTAGGAAATTACGAATGCCGTTCGGAGCCTTTCCGACCAACATCGCAATCAGTCCCTATGTATTTTTCCAATCATAAAAAAAATTCAAAAAACAAATAGACCCTAAATAAACAAAAGGCACTAACATTTATAAAACTTCAATTATACTAATAAATTATTTTTTAACTCAAGAGAAACAAAACATTACAGCAGGAGAAACCACTCAAAAACTTCGAAAAAACATCAGAAAAGAAACAACAATCAACATATATGTAAGTATTAATAAAAATGTAATATATGTGCAAAAACGTTTACATTACACTTATTGAAATTAATTATTTACATATATATATTCACAGAAAAACCAAGAAAATGACAAAAGGGGCTAAATTCATTTCCTCACAAAAAGGAAAACTATTACTATATTATATGGGTTACACTAAGACACAAGAAAAAATATCAACCAATAATATACATTGTAAATGTACTAAATACTACTCCAATTCTTGTTATGGGAGGGTAAGAACCAGGGAAACTACAGTAATTCATGTAAAAGAACACAATCACCCCACCCCCCCAAAGTTACAGAAATTGAGGTTAGAGATGTTTTAGAAAACATCAAAGAGGCAAGCACCAGCTCACAACAACCTATCACAGAAATCTTTCAAAATGTCCTAACCAATGTCCCAGACAGGCCACTTACCTGCCATCCCAACCCTAAAATGCCTCATAGCTAGAATCAAAAATCAACCAGCCAAACACCACCAGCCCCCAAATATTTTTCTGAAATAGAAATCCTACTAGAATATACAGTCACACACAAAGATAAAAAATTCATTCTTTATGACAATAATAGTCATGAAAAAAGAATTCTCATCTTTGCCACCAATGCTAATGTCCACAAATTAAAACAATGTGAAACATTGATGATGGATGGGACATTCAAAATATGTCCCAAGCCATTCTATCAATTATATACTATCCATGGCGAATACCAAGAAATCAACATCCCTTTCATATATGCCCTACTACCCAATAAACAATCTACAACCTATAAAGAACTACTAACAGAAATTAAACATCAATACAGAAAATTACTTCGTCCCAAAAATAATAATAGATTTCAAGCAATGATCCAAGCAATTTAAAAAATATACCCACATACAGCAATACAAGGATGCTACTATCATTTTAACCAAAGTATATGGAAGCATTTTCAAAAATCTACACTAACGGCCATAATACGATCTTGGTCGGAATTGAAACCGGCCGGTCATTCCGGTTGGATTCCGACGGGCTCAAGGAGCACTTTGGCCAGTCGCAGACCGGCCGTAATCCCAATGGACGGAGTTTCCGCTGTTGGGATTACGATGCTCGGTTTCCCACAGGCTTTCCATGCTGGGTTTCTGACATGGAAAGCCTGTCGAAAAGCGAGTTTGGGGGCCCCCTCTCCTTGCGGCCTCCGGTTAGGGGGTCAAGGGGGCACCTGTGGTGCCCCCTGTTGATCCCTGCACCGTGTGACATTCACGTTGAGGTGACTGCCATGGGGTTCAGTGATAAACACAATCTCCCATTTCTCAATGAGAGCTTGTGCTACTGCCGGTTTATGGCCATAGCCCAAGCTCCCATTGAGAAATAGGAGTATGCAACTGCACCATGTGCGGTCACATCATAATTCAGCAGTCAGGACCGCCGACCAGAGGTCGGTCGGACCCGTACTCGCGACCGTGTCCCACGACGCATGTCTGTCCAACAACATATTAAGGTCCCTAAGTGTAGAATATGCAACAAACAGTAACTTTACATATCAAATCAAAAAATGTATATCCCTAGCCTATGTGCCCACAACAGAAGTGGCAAACTACTACAATTTACTTATAAAAAGTCTCTTCTACCAAGCCAATGAAACAAAACTAACACCCTTGCTAGACTATTTTGAAGACACATGGGTAGGGAGACTACATAGATCAAAGACAACCTAAATTGCACATCCCCCTGGTGGAATGTGTACGAAAGCACCCTAGCACAAAAAGCTTAAACCAATAATGCAGTGGAAGGATGGCATAATGCCTGCCAATCCACCTTAAGAACAACACAACCAAATCTACACAATCTAATCAAATCTGTCAAAAAAGAGCAAAGCTACCAAGAATTAAGGTTAGAACAATCCTTAACTAAAATAGGTCCTAAACTAAGTAAACAAACCAAAACAATGTACGAACACCTAAAGTACAAAACAAGATTATACCCAAACAGGCAAGGCCTAGAATATTTAGATACAATAGCAAAATCAATACTATAAAAATAACAACAATCGAAACACCATAAACTATTAAAAGCAAATAACACCAGTAAAAAACGTACTACTTGCTTTTTAAATTTAAAATAAATAATTATGTCATTTATTCCGTAACTATTTGTATAAAAACAAATGACATAACACAAATATTAAATTAAAAAAGCAAACAGCAGAACAAATGATAAACATAAACATTTCCCACCCAAACTAATTAAAAATAACTTACAGTTTTGTTGCAGTAGATCGCTCTCCAAAAAGTAGAAATCCCAAACGAATTTGATCCAAGTCCCATCCATCAAAATAGTGAAGCCCAAAAAAAATGAAAAATTACAGCTGTAGAAAAAGGGATCTAACGATGCAATCCTCTCTATAACGAAACCGTCAAAAAAGAAACTCCAGGAAAACCGACAAATAAAAGGAAATAAAAAAAGTAAATCGTTTTAATAAAACTAAATACAATTTCCTTTTAAAAAAAAAAAATGTCTTCACCTCTACCGCAACTCGGAAACGGAAACCAGCAAGAAATAGAAAAACAACAGACTCCCGCAAAAACACATACAACCCCACATACATCAAATATTACAATCAATATTAAACAACACATTACAAATAACATTTAACCAACACTCTATTATCTACTCTTCCAATCAACGAGAAAAACACGTAACACTAAACTACCAAAACAACACCATACTACATAATAAACCAACATTTAATATGCTACGTACCCTAACTACACAACTACTAACTTCCCCATACCCTAAAAATACCTTAAAAGTAATATAAAACAAACTTACCTTAAGTGAAGAAACGCAGCTCCCAACCACGAGCTTCCTCTTCCAAAATGACCAAAAACTAAACAGATAGAATACAAAATAAAGAAAGTGAAAATAAAAATGGCCGCGTAATAAAACTGGAAAAATACTATTTCCCCATAGACAACAATAGGGAATCACAGAAAATAATCCTAAAAACTTAAATATATATTTCTATATTACTAAACATTTATATAAAAATATATAAAATATTTAACAATTTAAAACCAAAATTGTAAAATATATATTAAATATTACAACATCATAAAACATAATATTTAATATATATAAAATATTTGGAATTTAAAAATACAATTAACAAAATGTTAAAATACCAATTTGATATTGTAAACATGTAAGTAATATAATAAAATATAACAATTGTCAAATGCTTCAAAATGTTGTTTGTTAAAAAATTGTAACATTACTATAAATGTGAAAAATATTAAACATATTAAATAATATTATTCCAAAATAATATTATTAATATGCTTAAAAATACCAAGAGCCGATTACGATGGCGGTGAGGCCGCCACCAACAGCCTCGTCGGTGGCGGTCTCACCGCCATTGTAGACAGGTTTCCGCCCGCCATATTACAATGGCAGGCAGTGAGATGGCAGTCGGAAACACCGACCGCTACGCATCCGACGGGCTCCTTGAGCCCACCAGTGTGGCAGAGGGCCTCACAATAACTGCAATGGTGGCGATGCCTACCAGGCACCGCCCTAGGGATTACGATGTCCCTCCCCGCTAGCCGTTTCATGGCGGTTCACCCGCCATGGAAAAGCTGGAAGAAGGGGACATTGAAGGCCCGTAGCGGGCCCCTCTTCTGCCCTAGGCCTTTAATTTGGGTTTAGAGGCCACCTATGGTGCCCCCCTACATAGTCCTGCACCATGAGGCAGGTACCGCATGGTGCCTGCCACGTAACGCAGGGATATGTTCCCTGTCTAATTCTTGTACTGCGGCGTGTGCTGCAGCTCGCTGCACCAGCCGCAATACAAGGGATAGGCAGTGCGACCGCCTTGGAGGTGGTCACATTGTAATAAGGTTGATAGGACCGCCGACAGCAAGTCAGGTGGTCTCCTTGTCCGATAGGGTGGCGGGTGGACGCAATCCTAATCACCCCCTAAGTTATGACTGTGAAAAAATATATAGCATTGTAAAATGCATATTAAATAATGTTATGATTCCAATAAAAGTATCTAACATGTATTATACATTTAATATATATGTATTAAAATATATTTCTTTTGTTAAAAAATAAATGCAAAGTATAGAGCATGAAAATATATATTTATACATATATATATTTTAAAAATGTAACTGTAATTCTGTTAAAATGAACATCATTTTCATCAATTTATAAAAGCTTTAAAAGTTAAAAAAATACAAATATATTAAAAATTAAAACATAAACATTATAACATTGACAAAAAACATACATGTACAAATGTGTAATATTTTATTGTGTACTATTATATGAAATACAAATTGTAAACACTCATTTTTGTTATGTACAATAAACTGAAAATAAAACTACCAAAACTTTAAAATGTTGAACACCGCTTCTTGTTCAAATACAATGTTTACTTAATAAAAATCATTTAAAATAAAAAGTTTATTTCTCTTAATTTTTATAAATACTTTATCAATCAGCTTCCTTTAAGTAACTACAATATAACACTATAAAAATATTCACACCTAACAAAAAATAATTAAATATAAGTATAAACCCAAAAACAAAAAAAGTAAATTAAACCTTTCGAACAACATAATAAAACTTACAAATATCAAAATATTAACTTTAATAAATAGCAAACCCTAAAAATATAAGTATCCCAAATCCAAACTAACTATTTAAAAAAAACACATTACACTAACCAATTTAAAATTACTATTCCAACCTTAGCTTAAAAAACATCAAAGAAAGTGCTGGTCAATAAGACAAAAACAAATTCCAACTCCAAACCTAACTAAGGGGCTCATTATGATGGTGGAAGGACCGCCACCGCCGGGCCGGCGGTGGCGGTCCTTCTGCCATCACAATGAAAATTCCCCCCGCCAAATTAGGATGGCGGTGGGTATCATGAAGGTACCGCGGCAGACGGAGTCCACTCGCCATGGTCCCGCAAGGCGGTCCTTTTCCGCCCGCCTTGCGGAACCCAGAACCAGGGCAACATTGCGGCGGTGCCGTGCAGGCACCGCCGTAATGATTATGATGTGCCCTTCCGCCTGTCTTTTGGTGGCGGATATCCCGCTCTGTGTGTGTGGGGGGGTGCACTGGGGGGGTACCCATGGTACCCCCCTGCATTCCCATGCACAAGGTGGCAGGCACCGCGTGGTGCCTGCCACGTTGTGCATGGGAAAGCACATCGTGGCATTTTGGCATTGCGAACGGCACCGCCCGCAATGTTAAAAGGCCTGGATGCGCCCGCCATACTGGCGGGCGCATCCTAATTGGGCTGGTGGGACCGCCGCACGTCTGGCAGGCGGTCCCATCACCGTTATGATGGCGGGTGGACTGATGTCCACCCGCCATCATAATGAGCCCCTAAGGGCCTCATTACGATGTCGGGCGGAAACTTTCCGCCCGACACCATCTCGGATTCGTGGACCAACCGACTTGCGGTCGGCGTCTCCGCCCAACTGATTACATGTGACCGAACACTGTTTGGTGGGAGTCCCATTGTTCCCTATGGGAGCCTGTGTTCCAACTGACAACACAGGCTTCTATGGGGAAATTGGGGTGTGTGTGGAAAACCCTGCACCTTGTCATGGGTTTTCGTGCCTGCCACACAGTGTAGGGTTTTACAGGGGGGTACCTTAGGTACCCCCTCGGCAACCAACCGGAGGCCGCAGGGCCTAGGGGGCCCTGCCAGTGGCCCCCAAAGTCACTTTCCGATAGCCTTTTCATGTCAGACAGACCAACTCGGAAAGACTATTGGAAATCGGCATCGTAAGTCCTCAGTCGGAAGCAATGCGGTTCCGACTGACAGAAATACTCTGAGGCCCTGTCAGAACCGATTCGGAACAACTGTGCTGTTTGCATTCTGACCGCGAACATCATAATCAGATATTTAAAGTTCTCCCCACCCTTGTTCCCATTAAACCCAACATCTCGCTCCTAACAAATATAAATCAATATTAAATAAAATTATATTATTTTTAAAAAACTAACAAAATTAGCAAAAAATCTACAAATAACATCAACAACATCAAAATAAATACTTAGGGCCCGATTAGGATGGCGGGCGGACATGCATACACCTGCCACCCAGTCGGAAACAGGACCACCCTACAGGCTGTCAGCGGTCCCACAGTAGGCATTAGGATGCAACCGCCACCACGGCAGGCACCATGCAGTGCCTGCCACATGGTACAGGGATATATAGGGGGGCACCATAGATACCCCCTAGTGCCCATGTACCAGCTCCATGAAGTAAGGGGGGCCCGCCGCAGAACGACCGGCGGAAAGGGCTATTGTAATTCCCATGGCGGTGCCTGACAGGCACCGCAGACATTCTGGGGATGGAGAGCGGTCCGCCAGGCAATCAGAATCATTCCGACTGTCGGACATGTGGCGGTCGGTCATTCTGACCGCCACACATCCGCCCGCCATTGTAATATGGCAGGCGGTAAACTTGGTTACGATGGCGGGGAGACCGCCACCATCAGCCTGTTGTTGGCGGTCTCCCGCCATCGTAATCAGGCCATTAAACTTCAAAATCAAATTACAAAAAAACAATATTATTAACAACTTTATTTTTAACATCAATTTTTTAAAGTTGATATTTCATACTTACACAATTTTCGATATTTTTTACATCGATATTACCTACCTTGATATTCTGCTATCACAATATGTCATTCGAAATTTCGAACTCAATATTCTGTCTCTACACCTTTTGACACCCATCCAATCCAGTTTCATTCATGTCTAAATGATATAAAGATCTGGCTCATAAAATGCAGCTCACCAGAACCTTTAGGTTTTTCCTGGCAGAAACTTCCCACAGCAGCCTTACATTCCTTTTAGCCACATATGACCTGACAACAACTTTGCAATTCTCATCATAATTTTAACCACAACCTCCACATGGTACAAATACTCACTGGCCACTCAAGTATGCTCTGTCAAACCCAAGTCAAGTACTTTGCATGTCATAGGGAAGAGAGGGTCAACAGTAAAATACCCCTAAGACATTTAGGGGCTGATTACGATGGCGGACGGACTGGAGTCCGTCCACCATCGTGGTGGTAACCGGTACGGTCCGCAATACATGCGGCGGTTCCGCACACCAAATTATGATGCGACCGCCACGGTGGCGGACGCATTTTGTATTTTAACATTGCGGTGGTTGCTGCTGATAGCAGCACTCGCCGCAATGCTGAAAATGCATGTTGTGCATTTCACTGCACTACGTGGCAGGCACCACACGGTGCCTACCGCTTGGTGCAGTGAAATGTTGGGAGGTACCCCCCCAGTGCACAAACACCCCCCCAACACAAGGGGGGCCCACTACGGGCCCCCGAAACCAATCTCCGCCAGCCTTTCAATGGTGGTTTAACCGCTGCGGAAAGGCTGGCTTCCGCCAGCATCGTAATTCGGCGGACGGAGCCTGCTAGGCTCCACCGCCATTTTAAGCATGCTGACCGCTCCTCCAGGCAATCGTAACGATTGCCTGTGGCGGTTCCGTGGCAGACGGTCTTTGCGACCGCTGCGGTCCGAAAGTGATTCCCACCGCCATCGTAATTCGGCGGTGGGAAAATAGCTGAAATTGACGGAAGGATCGCCACTGCCGGGCTGGCGGTGACGATCCTTCCGCCATCGTAATCGGCCCCTAAGAGAAGAAGTGATAGTATACCATGCTATGGACCAAATGATCCTAAAAGACATCTGTGCTACCTACAGGCAGCTCATCACAGAGGCCAAAGCCACCTACTACAAGACCACCATCATTGAGGCCTTCAATAGAAGCACTGCACTCTTCAAGGTGCAAAGATGCTGCTTAACTTCCCTAGATTCTCATCCACAGGTTCTGCCCTCAGAAAACTACACTGGCTTCCAGTGAAGGAAATGATCTCTTTTAAGGCTCTATGCTTCTGTCATAGAATTTTGAACTCAAGGGGTCCCTGTTATTTTTTCTCCTTGGTTCAACCATACCAGCCCAATCGCTGCCTGAGGTCCTCTGATGCCGCCTTGATGGCAGTTGCCAGGATAGCTAGAGCGCGTTTAGAAGGGCACTCTTTCAGCTATCTTGTCGCTAAACTGTGGAACACATTGCTGGTAGATCTTAGGCAGGAACAGTCTGGAAATGTTTTCAGGAAGTTAGAAACCTGGCTCTTTACGCAACATTAATACGTTAACCTTTCTTTGTTAGAGTCCGCTGTAGCCACCGTTCTGTGTGGAATCCTAGTGCGGAGACACTCTGTTTGGAGTAACCATTGTGCTCTACAAATTGCTGTAATTATAAAAAATTAAACACGCACTGTGTAAACTAGGCCTGGGAGAAATATAAATTACTCTGACGTAATTTCGTGTTCCCTTTTTACGTGAAATTACCCAAATAGTTCCATTATGATACTTAGCATAATTATGTGTCAATTGTGGAACAAATTTACCGCGAACGGAGCATAACGTACAGGACCAACAAAATGTGAGCAGCAAAACGTCCGTATGTAAAAATTTGATGTGAAGATGTATTTTGCGCTAAAATATAGCAAAAAATGGCAGGTTTGTAATTATAGTAATTACACATAATCTAGCATATCTATTTTATCAAAATGTTGCATAATTACACAAATGCAAATTACGTGAACTTTGCACACACCTCCACTAAGGCACTGCAACAAAAAGTGCACAGTAATTAAGAAGATCAACAGCACATTGATAATATACCCACACCTGATATCACCACCACTGTCTCAAGCCAAGGCATATTTGAGTGGGTCAGCTTCAACCTACATCCAGCTGACAACATGACAAGACTCTGAAGGCTAATTCATATGAAGATGATATAATTTCATTACTTATGGAGAAGGAATTCATCAGTAATGCTTGATGCTTCACCTTGATATCAGCACTGCGTTTCTCTCCCAAAGTTACTGCCTAGATCCTTCTTGACCTGTCGGCGGCATTCGACACGGTGGATCATGGCCTCCTACTACTTCACCTTCAAGAAACAGGCATCACCGGCACCGCCCTACAACTATTTAACTCCTTCCTTTCGAATCGGGAACAACATGTGGAGATGGAGGGCCTGAGCTCACAGAGTTTCATTCTTCCGTGTGGGGTTCCACAGGGCCTCGCCTCTCAGCCCGACTCTTTTAATCTGTATGTGGTTCCCCGGGCTAGGCTTATTAAATCCTTTGGATTCGCGAAGGTGTCATACGCCGATGACACGCAGATTATAGTGTCCATCTCAGAGGACCCCCGCAGTACCATCCACAACTTTCAGGCCTGTATGAGACATGTGAGCAAATGGATGTCGGAAAATTGCCTTAAACTGAACGCCAACAAAACGGAGGTTCTCCTCTTTGGCAAGGATGTCTCCCATTGGTCTTCGGACTGGTGGCCTAGCGAACTTGGCCCTCTCTCCACGCCAGTCTCAAAGGCCAGGAACCTGGGAGTCATCGTTGATACCACTCTCTCATTCTCCCATCACGTTAATGCATTGACATCAGCCATCTGGTTCATCCTAAAAATTTAAAGAAAAATCTTCTGTTTTATACCATCCGACCTACAGAAAACAGTAATCTCAGCATTAGTGTTGTATAGGCTGGACTACTGCAATGGTCTCTTGATTGATATGAATAAAGCCCTTCTCTACAAGTTGCAAGTCCTGCAGAATTCAGCCGCCCGCCTACTTTACAAACTACCAAAATTTGCATCTGCAAAGGCGGCCCTTAATTCTCTTCACTGGCTTCCAGTGGAAAAGAGGATACAATTTAAGGCCCTTTGCATTGCCTTTAGGGCGCTGCACAAACAGGGTTCTGTCTATCTAATGGACCATTTTTGCTGGTACTCTCCTCCAAGAATGCTGGGTCTGCCTCCCATCAGGTGGTGGAAGTTCCCAAGGCACGACTTTCCAACTGGGTAGGGAAAGGCTTTTTTTACATTACTACCAGACTATGGAATCAACTGCCACTTTCACTGAAAAACTCACCAGACCTAATATCGTTTAGGAAAAGCTTAAAGACCTGGCTTTTCCAGGCCTAAAGCTATGCAGTTATTATGTCGTTTCTCTCGATTCCCCGTGGCCGGCTGGAGCTTGTGATGTCAGCGCCTAGACGCCTCCGGGTAGTAGTGCGCTATATAAATATATAAATAAATAAATAAATAAATAGATGATCTTTAGGCAGAAGAGATCCTCCCCCTCCTGAAGGAACTCAAGCTGGACCCAAATGACCTCACAAATTTCCATTCAATAACCCATTTTATTTTCGTGAGAGTGATTGTTGAGAAAGCTGCTGCCACAATAGAATCAAAAGCAACATCCTCCTTCAAATCTCACAGTCAAACAGGTGCTTCCTGGTGTAGGGCTCTAGGGCTGCGCCCCTCTGAGATTCTTAAATATTTTTTGCAAAAAATATTAAATACATTGATTTATTAGAGATACGATCTTAGTTTGTTTCTCGATGTATTTAAGTCTGGGCTTGGCTGTTTGTCCTGTCTTAGGATGCCTGCCCCTCCTCGCTCTGAGTAAGGAGCCGTAAACCAGGCAGTAAATCAACTTTCGGCAATGCGAGAGATGACGCAGGGCTTGCCTTCCTAAAGCCCTTCAATGGGATGGGAGTCTTTGGTGATATCCACTGTAGGCCAGTGATGATGCGAGCGCCACAGTTTCAGACATTGCAGGCTGCATCCTTGAATGAGGTCAGATGTCATTCACAGGTATAGATCCTACCTTTTCCCATTCATCATAGGGTAGGTTTGGATGCGAGCACGGTAAGTGAGATTTGGAGTCTTGTCCTAAGTAATGGTAAGTGTTAATGCTAAACTTGTTTTAAGTATATTGTGCTGAGACACCTGGTCACGCTGATATTCGCCATTGTGACAGCTCAGGCCAAGGCCTTACGTCACTGGCCGCTTTATAATTGGAGCTGCTCTACTTGTTCCCCAGAGAAGTTGATCCAAAAGTTATGCAGGGATTTTGCTCACTGATGAAGTTAATCCAAATATCCTCACCTTTTGAGGGAGTCAAGCGCAAAGGCAGAAATATGGGCATATAGTGCCTGATTTGTGGAATACCAGAAAAATGTAAAAAAAAATCATGAAATACCATGAGTATGTATGCTTAGAAAATGGCACACATACTTTTTGCTTTTTACGATCCTGACTTATTTAGATTGATCGGTGCAATGGTTCAAGAATGTTTTAACCCCACTCAAACGTGTTTTGATTTAAGACAGATAGACACTGCTGCATGCTAGATGTTTGTGGTTGCGTTTTTCTGGGGACCTGGCTCTGTCATATAGCATTAACACAGATTTTGAAACTGGTCCCTGTCGGGTCCTATATTCATGCCCTTAACATTAATACCAAAAACACTGATTGATTTTCGAACTATAAATGTTAAAAACGATAAGATCCAGAGGAAAGACCGCCCCAACCACCCAGGAGGGGGCCTCGCCATCGCCCACAAGATCACCCTCCGCCTCACCACCTCCAGCAAAACCTTCCCTTCCGCCGAACACCTGCACTTCAAGATCCAGACCACCCCAAAGCCACACTCCGAGGAACCCTCGTCTACAGACCCCCCGGCCCCCGAACACCCTTCGCCACCACCATCACCGACTTCATCGCACCCCACGCGATCGCCTCAACAAACTACATACTGATTGGAGACCTGAACTTCCACCTCGACAACCCCAGCGACCCCAACTCCACTATCCTTCGTTACAACCTCGCCAGCATCGGACTTAAACAACTCGTCAACACACCGGCCCACAGAGCAGGACACACCCTCGACCCCATCTTCGCGGCAGGAAACAGCGTCCATTTCAGCCACACAACGCAGCCGCCATGGACCGACCACCACTGTGTACACTTCGCCATCAACAAACCCAAGGCACCCAAACCAGCCCCACGCCCACATCGAAGGAACTGGAGCAAGGTTACCGACGAGCAACTTAACTCCACCCTCACCCGAGACAACCACACCTGGGCACCCGACGCAAACAGCACAAATGACGCAGCCAGAGAACTCCACACCTGGATCTCCAACTGCGCAGATGAGCTCGCAACCCCGACAGACAACGCCCCAGGAAAGCCGCCTGGTTCACAACCGCTCTCCAAGAAGCCAGACGCACCTGCAGACGCCTGGAGAAGAACTGGAGAAACACCAAGACAACCGAAAACCACACCACGTACAAGGACGCCATGACGGACTACCACAACCAGATCAGAGCCACCAAAAGGAACTTCATCCACAACAAAATCCTGGCCAACTCCACCAACTCCAAGGAACTTTTCAGTGTCATTCAAGAATTCACCAACCCACGCAGCAAAGCCACAGACATCACCCCATCCCAAGACCTCTGCGACAAGCTTGGAACCTATTTCCACCTCAAGATCAAAAACCTCTACGACAACTTAATCGACCATCCACCAGGCGCCACAGATGGCCCTCCGCCCCCCAGAAACACCAGCCAGCCCACCATCTCCAACTGGACACCGATCACGGCCGAAGACACCGCCTCGACCATGAAAAGCATCCACTCGGGGGCCCCCACCGACCCCTGCCCCCTCACATCTACCACAGAGCCGTGGTCGCCATCGCACCCAAACTACAACGCACCATCAACACCACCTTCAAAACAGGCACCTTCCCAGATGACTGGAAGCGCGCAGAAGTCAGACCCCTGCTCAAGAAGCCCACAGCTGACCCCACCGACCTCAAGAACTATCGGCCCATCTCGCTCCTCCCCTTCGCAGCCAAAGTTGCAGAGAAAACAGTCAACAGGAAACTGACACGATTCATTGAAGAGAACGCCGTCCTCAACTCGTCCCAACCCGGATTCCGAAGCAACCACAGCACAGAGACCGCCCTACTCGCCGCCACCGACGACATCCGCACTAGGGGTGGGCGGAATTTGCGTAGTCGCGCTACGCAAAGCTCCGCGAAACGGTAAAAAATCTCAGCGAGCACGCAAAAGTTCCGCGAACACGCGGAATTGCTTGTTCCGCCCGCTCGCGATGCTTTTTTCCTGTTCACGAACGCTGTTTGCGTGCTCGGGGAGAAATATCTTGCGAACACGCATTTTGAAAGCGCGAACAAGCAAACAATTCCGCGAAGCTGCGGATCGTGGAATTTTTGGCAATTTCGCGTTCTCCGCGGAACGCGAAATTACCCAAATTCCACGAGCGGAACGGAATTTACCGCCCAGGCCTAATCCGCACCCTCCTGGACCAAGGCCACTCCGTAGCCCTCATCCTACTCGACCTATCAGCGGCCTTTGATACCGTCTCCCATCGCACACTAGTCGTCAGACTACACGACGCAGGCATACAAGGAACAGCCCTGGACTGGATCCGATCATTCCTCACCGGAAGAAGCCAAAGGATCAGACTCCCACCCTTCCTCTCCGACCCCACGAAAATCACCTGCGGAGTCCCACAGGGTTCATCACTGAGCCCCACTCTCTTCAACATTTACATGGCCCCCCTTGCAGCCATCGTCCGACAACACTGCCTCAACATCGTATCCTACGCCGACGACACCCAGCTCATCCTCTCCCTCACCAAAGACCCCACCACTGCCAAACTCAACTTCCAGAAAGGAATGCAAGACGTCGCAGTCTGGATGACCAACAGCTGCCTGAAGCTCAACGCTGAGAAGACAGAAGTCCTCGTCACCACCCCTTCTGCATGGGACAGCACCTGGTGGCCGACCGCCCTCGGAAGCCCACCTACCCTCAGACCACGCCAAGAACCTTGGCATCGTACTCGACTCATCACTCTCCATGAACCGACAGGTCAACGCCGTCACCTCCAGCTGCTTCAACACCCTCCGCATCCTCCGCAAGACCTTCAAGTGGATCCCCCTGAGTCAAGGAAGACAGTCACCCACGCACTCATCACCAGCAGACTGGACTATGGAAACGCACTCTACGCCGGCATCAACAAGTCCCTACTCCGCAAACTCCAGACAGTACAAAACACCGCCGCCAGACTCGTCCTCGGCATCCCCCGACACGAACACATCAGCCAACACCTACGAAGTCTCCACTGGCTCCCCGTGGAGAAAAGAGTCACTTTCAAAATCCTCACTCATGCCTACAAATGCCTACACAACAACGGACCCAAATACCTCAACGACAGAATCAACTTCCACGTACCCAAAGAAACCTCCGATCTTCCAACCTCGCACTGGCCGAAAACCCACGCATCCACAGAGCCAGAGCAGGCGGAAGATCCTTCTCTCACATTGCAGCCAAGACCTGGAACGAGCTACCGGCAGACATCAGACGCGCCCCCTCCCTGAACACCTTCAGGAAGACCCTCAAGACCTGGCTCTTCGGCTAAACAGATCTGCGGACCCCCTCCTCAGTGCCTTGAGACCCTCACGGGTGAGTAGCGCGCTTACAATTCCCTGATTGATTGATTATGTCAGCAATTTAATTCCTGTTCCTACTTCTCATGTTTCACTTAATCTTGCATTCCCTAAGAGTGTTATTTATTTCCATCATGTTGTGTTTCTGTGTTTTTTGTGCATCTTATTATTCTTGTATAGTACATACTTTGAACTAGGTCACGCCAGCTGTTTATGAGGGGCCACAATTGAGAGCTCTGGTGCTGACCATGAAGGCAGTGAGAGTTTCTAACAGTGCCTGTCAGTAAGTTGGCCTCTCTGCAGAGCACACAGAACAATGGTCATTTATTCCAGTTGCAATTGAAATTCTGTGTAAATGTGTGTGAAGAGGGTACAATTTTATCAATATATTGACAAGGCGAAAGAAAAAGAATATAAAATGCTTACAGGTGAGTGGGTGCAGTGTAAGATTGGGGGTGGTAAGTGAAGGTTTTCCGAGGAAGTGAATACAGAAGAGAGTGAAAAGAGGGTGCTGAAGAGGAAAGAGATGAGGTTTAACATATGCAGATGGACGAGTTGCACTTAACTGAAGATCAATACTGCCTCCACAGGCTTCAATAATATTTTAATTAAGTCTCACAATTTCAGAATTTAAACATTTTCAATATTTATTATTAACTACAAAATCATTATTATTACTCATTTATCGTAAACAGCTAACAACCATTGACAAAGCCAATAGTCCTGACAGGTTTTAGGAATATTTCAGTTGTTTTATTATATAGCCTTATAGCCCGCCATAGCGGGCTATAACGGCTATTAAAGGCCCGCTCCCGCGTTAAAGGCCCGAGCCAAAGGCGAGGGACTTTAACAAGGGACCGGGACTTTAATAGCCGGTATAGCCCTGCTACGAAGGGCTATAAGGCTATTAGAACATTCTGCCACTAGAGGGCAGAATGTTCTAACAAATAAAACAAAGGCTTCTCGAAGCTCAGAGAGGCCTTTGTAAAACATTGGAATGTTGCTCTGCGGGCCTTTACCGGCCCGTAGAAGCATGGAGCACTCCATTGTCTTCAATGGAGCTCCCAACATTCCAATGTTCTAATATATCTTAATGCAATAGCAGAAAGCTCAGAGAGAAAGCAAAATACCACTCATGTGGCACATTCTGGGATTCATAGAAATGTAGTTTATATGTTTAAGTTGCGCCCTTTTAGAGACCCCCATGTTTTTCATCCCACCTAATTCCCTGTTGCACATATTTCGGTATGACTGATTACAGCCAGTAGCTATAGGTGCTTCCCCAAGCCTGGTTAGAGCATTTTCTTCCAAAGTCGATGGCGCACACTGTCCAAGATTCTGGGCAATCACACAAAAGGGCCTGAAATTGTTGCACTGTATAACTTACACACTACAGTAACTGTTGAACATATTAATGCAGTAGGATATGGAGTATGGAGCAATTTTTAATGTGTTTAAATATTTTACGATTACACATTCACAATTGCTTCATAAACCTTCTTGCTTTCTCACTAAATTCTTTATTAAAATATGTCTTAAAATGCACCATTTGCAATATTTTTCAAATTTGTCTCGAGCACCACCCACCTCCTCGAACCCTACGTTTGTCCATTGAGCTTGCTTACTTTGCTCACTACATAAAACGCAAGCACAACTTTTACGCCCCACCACTTATGAATGCCATACGAAGCAAGAGAACATCCATGTAGTTAGTGTTGTCACACAAATGTACAGCAACAGTGATACCTGCCTCCTCTTCCTGATTGACCTCTCATCAACCTTCTATACCAATCACCATTAAGTCTGACAATACTCCAACAACTTCCACATGGGCTGTCATGGAATTGTCTTGCAATGGTTCAAGTCAGACCTGGAGAATAGAGCCAGGTTTGTCCAGATGAGTTCTACCAGATCCAAGTCCCCACCCCATCTCTTGTTGCATTCCCAAAGTGCAATCCTTTCACCAGTGACCATTATTCTGCAAATGGAACCCAAGGGATTCATGCTGCCTCTAGGACATATGAATCTATTAATGCATGATTGACACAGAGCTCGATCTGAAAATTTCAACAAGTTATTAAATAGATTGCCCGAAGGACTGCCATACTTCAATCAAACCCTAGACCAAGACATATATTGAATTGAACCCGGCCAAATCTAAATTTGTGCTTATCTGCTTATCACCAGCAACTAAAAGCAACAGCAGGCGAAAGGCGCGCTGCCTTCCCTATCTAGCTCGTCAACAGCATCATATCCTTGGGTTTCTACATTTACCCTGGCTTTAGCATTGGGGCACACGTAGCTCACAAGACGGAGATTGCCTGGCATCAGGTAGCTCTTCGGCATGCGGGAAAGTCCTTACTCTCAGAAACATACTTCCAAATTACTGCCCAGGCTGCTGTCCTTTTATTTCATGATGGAAGAAAGGGCCTGCTGTCTGTGTGCCTAAGGTCTACCTGACTCCAACTGAATACACACTTCCATGCAGCGGTATACCTCATCAAAGGTCTTATTTTGACAGCATGATCAAACTTTCCCTCAGGTAATTGTGGTGGCTCCCATGTCCTGTTGAATCACATTGAACACCTGCTGCAAAATGTACATATCAGTCACCTTTGGCATCCCACTGTGCGTACCAAACAAGAATTTAAAAAAATAAAACCATACAAGTACAGCATCTCCAGATTGAAACTCAGGAAATGCAAGGGCAAGGGGAAGATGAGGCACGAGTTTCCCTATTATGGTCTCTGTAGTGACCTGGGGAAGGGCACTAGGACCCTGCTATGGACAGAGGAGTCAGGAGGGAACCGGACACCACATCCGGTCAAGGGTGTGGGGATGGGCACAAAGGGGAACGGGGATGAGGAGCGGACGTGTGCACAGCCAGCTCGTGATGCAGAGGTAACAATAAAGAAACCTGATATCCTACCAGTGTCCTGTGTACTTTGTGGGTCCGTGGACGTGACAACTGGCGACGAGGGTAGGATCCTCATCTGGCGATCACCGCTGCGTGAGGGACCGACGTGTGCAGGAGAGGCTGAACGACGGAGCCAGGAGCCCACCCTGGTCCGTGACGCGGGAACACATCCGACCGCCAGAGAAAGCGGTAAGAAACTGAGGCCAAAGAGAGCAGCAGCAAAGAAAGCGCCAAACAGGGACAAGCGCAAATGAGCGCCTGTAAGAGATCGTGCCTGCAGCCCAAATAGCAGAGAGACGCGCGAAGTTCAAAGGAACTATCGCGAGAGCTGGGCGACCATCTTAGAAACAGGCAGGTTGGACCAATCAGGAGCGAGGAACAAGTGGCGGCCATTTTGGAAGGTCAGGAAAAGCTCAAAAGAGAGAAACCTCGTGAGACTACGGCGGCCATTTTGAAGTCAGGCAAAATAGGCCAATAGGAGCAAAGAACAGCGCAGCGGCCATTTTGAAGTCAGGCAGCAACTGAAACCAATAGGAAAACACAGAAAAGAGGAAAACAGACAGAAAGGAAAGGAAAAACAGCTAAATCAAAGCAGAATACAGTGGAACCAAAGGGGAAATAAAGAATTAAAGAAAAGGAAAAGAACAGGGCAAGAAGAAAAAAAAGAAAAGAAAAAAAAAGACCAGGGGAGGAAAATGAGCGACAATGAGGAGAAGCAGAGCATGCAAGCAATATTCCGCAGGCCTCTACCATTTAGCCTATCGGAGCCGCAAGCAGGCATCAGGTGGGAAAGATGGATCAGAAAATTTGAGCGCTACATGAGCGCCACGGACGTCCCGGACAGCAAACAACTGCACCTACTTCTGAATCTCGCAGGGGACGAAATAGAAGATCTACTGTTAACTTTCCCTGACTATCAAACAGCGAATTACAAGGGAGTGATAAAGTGCCTCACACAGAAATTTGACCCTCAACGAAATGTTGATTTTGAGAGGTACACATTTAACACTGCATGCCAGCAAGGGGAAGAGAGCTTAGACGATTTCGCAACAAGACTGAGAAAACTGGTCGCATATTGCGAATTTGACAAATTCGACAATGAGCAAGCAATAAGATTGCGTATTATCGAAGGTTGTCAATCAGTGGAGTTCCGAACACGCATCCTGAAGGAACCAACGACGCTGGAAAAGATATTGACAATGGCTCGCACGGAGGCACGGGCCACAGCGCAGGCCAAACAGATGGAGACGGGAAAGGAGAAGAGAGTGGCGTTAGCACATCGCGTCACTGGGAATTTAAAAAAGAAAGAGTTCCAGGCGCCAGTCCCACCAAAGAAGTGCGACCAAACATGCTACCGATGTGGCCTCGAGTTCCCACATGTCGGTGCCTGCCCAGCAATGGGCCAGAAGTGCAGGAAATGTAACAGGGACAATCACTTTTCAAGCACGTGCATGACCAGACAATTCAGAAGCGAGAGAGGCAGAACAATAAGACCACGGATGACCAGCAACAGGTATGCACGATACATGGAAACGGCAAATCGCAGTTCCTCTGACGAGTCCGAAGAGACAGCAGCACCTGTGAGAGTAGAGAGACTATATCTAATGTCAGACGCACCCAAGGAAGAGAAAATAACAGAGCACATTCATCTCGTGGAGAAGCAGCAAATAAAGAAAACCGCCACTGTAAACATTGATGTGGGGAGCCACCAAGCAAAGTTCGTGCTTGACAGTGGAGCCACATGCAACATCATGTGCAGTTCAGAATACGAGAAAATGAAAGTGAAACCACAGCTATCACCGTCGACCGTGGATGTGTTCACGTGGGGCTCCAGAAGACCAGTAGAAAACATGGGAAAATTCATGGAAACCTTAACATACAAAGGAAAGTCCTACCAGGAAGAAATACACGTGCTTAAGGGTGATATCCCAGCACCATGCCTGCTAAGCAACGTGACGGCGCAGGTGATGGGGCTACTAGCAATGACATACCACATGTCAGAAACGGAGAACATTCTACAAGAATACCCAGCCATACTGAAGGGTCTCGGCAAGCTAAGAGGAAAACAGATAACTTTACATATCAATGAGTCAATTAAGCCGGTGGCCCAACATCATCGACGAGTACCGATCCACCTACAACCACAAGTTGAGGAAGAGATAACAAGCTTACTGGCACAAGACATCATTGAACATGCTGAAGGGCCAACGCTGTGGGTATCTCCGATTGTGGCAGTTCCAAAGAAGGACACCTCAAAGATCCGCATCTGTGTAGACATGAGGATCCCAAACACCGCAATCGCAAGGGAGCGTCACCCGGGGCCACACCTCAACGACATGATCAGCTGTCTCACTGGGGCCTGCCGATTCTCGAAGCTGGACCTGTGCAAAGGGTACCATCAATTAGAACTAGATCACCAGTCCCGGTACATCACGACATTCTCCACACACCTGGGTATGTTCAGATACAAGCGACTGAGCTTCGGAATATCATCGGCAGCGGAGATATTCCAAGAGACAATAAAGCAGGTGGTAAGGCCGGTACAGAACAGCCTCAACTATAGTGATGACATTTTGGTATTTGGCAAAACAGATAAAGAACATGACACCGCTTTGCGTCAAGGGTGTTCACAGCTGGAGCAAGCGGGCCTGACGTTGAATGGAGACAAATGCGAGCTGGGGAGAGGGGAATTGGTGTTCTTCGGACACATCTTCTCCAAGCACGGGATGAGGCCAGACCCCAGCAAAGTAGAAACGCTGAAGAACGCAAATCCTCCAACGGATGTTGCAGAAGTGAGATCGTTTCTAGGACTTGCCAGCTACTGTGCTCGATATATACAGGATTTTGCCACGGTGAGCACACCGCTAAGAGAACTGACCAGACAAGGACAGAAGTTCGTCTGGTCCCAGGAACGTGACAAGGCATTCGAGGACATCAGAAAAGCGGTGATGACTGTGGAACATCTCGCTTACTCTGACCCACACCTGTGCACTGAACTGACTGTAGATGCCAGCCCGGTAGGACTAGGGGCAATACTAGCGCAACACCTGCCAGGGAGAGACTCACCAAGAAAAATCATCACGTATGCCAGTAAAAGCTTAACAGACATTGAGAAGGCATACTCGCAACCAGAAAAGGAAAGCCTATCAATGGTCTGGGCGTGTGAACACTATCACATGTTCATCTACGGGAAGTCATTCACCATCATAACTGACCACCAGGCACTGGTAACGATCTATGGCAGCCCGGCCGCCAAAATGCCACCCAGGATTGAGCGCTGGGGCATAAGGCTGATGGACTACGACTTCACGATTGTACAAGAGCCAGGGAAGGAACACAACCCGGCAGACTACATGTCGAGACACCCGCTGCCGCAAGCACAGGAGAGGACATCAATGGCAGAAGAGTACCTAAATTTCATACTAAAGCAAAACACCCCGGCACCTATAACAGTAGCGGAGCTAGCAAAGGAGACTAAGGACGATGCAACGCTGCAACTGGCCATGGAGACAATGAGAAGGCAGAGATGGAGGCACGTCAACAATAACTGCACATGGGGAGAAGGAGTATGCAAGGAGGAAGTATTGGCTCTAAAGAAGATACATGAAGAGCTGTCTGAGACAGACACAGGAATAATGATGCGAGGGACAAGAATAGTGATCCCGAGTTCACTCAGGCGGCAACTGGTCAATCTGGCTCATGAATCACACCGAGGCATGGTAGCAACGAAGAAACTGCTAAGAGAGAAAGTAGGGTTCCCTGGCCTGGATCGCATGGTGGAAAACACCATCATGACATGTCACCTCTGTCAAGTGACGGGATCACCAGCCAAGCATGAACCACTACAGATGTCCGAACTGCCAAGAGCGGTGTGGACAACACTAGCAGCTGATTTCTTTGGGCCGCTGGACACAGGCCATTATCTGTTGGTAGTCATGGATGAGTACTCGCGATTTCCCATAGTGCGACAGGTGTCAACAACATCAGCAACAGCAACGCTACCAATATTGGATGACATCTTTGCAGCCTGGGGCTCACCAGAAACACTGAAAACAGACAATGGTCCTCCGTTCTTAGGAGAAGAATTCTGCAGATTCATGTCCTACCTAGGAGTAAACCACAGGAAGATAACTCTGCTATGGCCGCAGGCGAATGGAATGGTGGAGAGGTTCATGGGGAGCATCAAAAAGGTAGTTCAAAGAGCGAAGCTGGCGCAGATATCGCTCGGCCAAGCTCTGTGTCAGATGCTACGTGACTACAGAAACACGCCCCACAGCACCACAGGAAGATGCCCGGCAGAGCTAGTATTGGGAAGGACATGCAGGACGAGACTACCGCAAGTAGAAGCAACTATGGCACCAGAAAACAGCAGCATTGCAGCTAAGGACAGAGAGGCGAAAGGGAAGATGAAAGACTACGCAGATGCCAGGCGACAAGCCATCCCGTCACACCTGAAGGAAGGGGACACAGTGATAGTGCGTCAACGACAGCAGAGGAAATCTGACAGCATGTTCTCCAAAGACCCGCTGACAGTAACGAAAGTGAAGGGCCCAATGATCACGGCAGAGTCAGAACCCCAGAGGATCACAAGGAACAGCTCACACTTCAAAGGACTGAAAGAGAAGCATGAAGAGGACCAAGATGAGGAAACAGCAGAACAAAAAGGGTCGGAGAGCAACGGACAGGAGACACATCATAGTGAAGGACCAGCGGAAGAGCAACAAATGGAGACCGGCCCAAGAAGAGCATGCAGGCGGCCCAAAAGACTAATAGAGGAAATGTAACGGGCGAAAGCACACCGGCACGTCCCCTGACAGACTTGCATCTATGTCCATCTACCCATCTATGGGTTTGACTTGCTCGTCATTTCTTTGTGACAAAAGGGGGAGATGTAGTGACCTGGGGAAGGGCACTAGGACCCTGCTATGGACAGAGGGGTCAGGAGGGAACCGGACACCACATCCGGTCAAGGGTGTGGGGATGGGCACAAAGGGGAACGGGGATGAGGAGCGGACGTGTGCACAGCCAGCTCGTGATGCAGAGGTAACAATAAAGAAACCTGATATCCTACCAGTGTCCTGTGTACTTTGTGGGTCCGTGGACGTGACAGTCTCAGGATCTGGAACACAATCACAGTGCAGATTCACCACGCTCATCTCTTCTACGCTTCCTCGAAGAGCTAAAAACCCGTCTCTTCAACCAGCACCTTGGTATAAGGTAGTGCTCATGAAATGTTCCCACTCACCACAGAAAATGGACATTGTGTTTAGCTGAAGATTCCCAACTTCACCAAAGGTGATATTTAGCTTCGACTGCCCCCCATTCTCTGTAACTGGATGTCCCACTCAAAACAGATGGGTTTTCACGCTAAAAGGAAGTGTTTCCCTGATATTACTCAGGGTTGCTCATATTCATAAGTGCCAACAGCAACACACCATCGCTGCAGCTCTGCAGCTGCCTAATTACCATTTCCTGACACTGGAGGACTCTCTTTGGGACGTCAGACAACAAAGGTGGAGGCCCATAGTTGAGTCCCTGAGGAATGGAGAGTGGCTGCTCAACAGTGCTCCCGCTGCCCGGAGCTGCAGTAGGAATGTACAGTACAGGGCACTTTTTTTAGGTGTGGCAAAGAACAGCTCTAGCTTTCTGCCAGATTTCATCTCAGCGCAACATACAATATACAACATGCAACATAGAATATACAACATGCGACATACAATATACAACATGCAACATACAATATGCAGAGAGGGGTTTTGAGTCAGATCGCTTCCGGCTTTGGCTTTCTTTGTCTTGTTGGTGTTGACTCAATGAGGTGTCACATAGTCAGTCACTCCATCCATCCATTCATCCATACATCTATATTTTATTTCCATTAATTAAAACCATTTCACCAAATACATTCAATTATAAAAGAATTACAACAAATTAAAATCATTTTTCAAAATAAAGTGCAGAACAGGCTTAACAATTTGAAGTTTTAAGACCAGTATTAATGGTCCTTAGCCCCTTTCAAGTGGGTTTCAGACAACGTACATCTACTATAGACCAAGTTTTCATGTTGCAACTTTTATATTGGAAAACTGTAATTCTTTAAGGTGGAAATCTCTATCTGATATTTGTAGACATAAAGTCAGCATTTGACTTAATTCCAAGGGATTCACTTTGGTCAGTATTGGCTGATATGGGGGTTCCTCCTTTCAAGTGCTATGTAATTAAGAGGTTGCATGAGAATAATTTTGCACAGGTGCATTGCGACAAATTGAGAGAACTCTCCAAACCCTCTGTTCTTGGTAGAGGTGTACGACAAGGATGCGTGTTGGCCCAATGCTATTTTGTTTGTATATTACTGGTCTTATAGATTTTTTGAACACCGCCAACAACAATGATGCACCTAGGCTTGGCTCTTGTAAAGTACCTGCATTGATGTTTGCCGACGATACCCTTCTTTTATCAAAAACCCCAATGGGTATCCAAAGGACACTAGATAGCTTCAATGAATTTTGTAGGGCGAGGGGTTTAGAAATCAATGTTACTAAAACCAAATTCATGGTTTTCAATCTATCACACTCTACACGTTCAAATCCCAGCCTGAATGGCATTCTCCTTGAGAGGGTTCCTATCTTCGATTACTTAGGACTGACTCTTGTTGAGCACATGGATTGGTCATTCCATATTGCCAAAGAAAGGCTCAAATTGGTACAATATACGGATGGGCTTGTGAGGGTGTATAGGGGATATTTTTATAAACCTGTTAGCCTCAATATTGAGATTTACAAAACGCAAGCCCTAGTTGCCAACTTGTACGGCGCCGAGCTATGGGGACACAAACCTGTTAAAGATATTGTGCAGGTGGAGAACAACATTTAAGAGAACTAGTGAGCCTCCCTGTTAGCACCCAGCTAATCCCCCTTCGACTTGACCTAGGTGTTAGATCAATTGCGGAGGGGGCTGGGCTTAGGCCACTTTTATTTTGGAGAAGAATATGGACCACTCCAGAGATGATCTCTTATAGATTGGCTCTGGAGGAGATCCTAGGGCTTCAAGGGGCGGGCAGGTTACCATTGTTCCATTCCATTAGGGAAATTTTTTAAAGTATTGGCAAAGTAAGCCTGTGGGATGATCCTGCAGAGGCCTGCTCTGCGATGTCCAAAGGGGAGCTGATGAAATGCTACAAGGGGTTTAAATTAACTTCCATCCTGATGAGTGCTTCCTTAGGAACTCTACCTACAAGATTTATAGGGACCAAAGAAACCTATTGATTTGAGGATTTTTTGGATGAGGTTCAACCAGCCCTAGCGAGGAAGCTGTATATCTAGTTTAGGCACGGAACACTTACTTTGTGCACATTCCCCAATCATTGGAGGGGGTGAGAGATAGGATTCATTACTAAAAATGCCCTTCTTGTGGCATGGACGAGGAAACAGAAGCTAATGCCTTATTCTTCTGCCCAGCCTAGAAGAAATTTAAATCCAAATGGCTAATTCAACTTTGCAGAAATCTAGGGACATCACATTGCCAAGAGGCCTTTAAGATTTTGAAAATGGACACTCACTGGCCTATTGATTTTGCTATTTCTAAATATCTGTTTTTAATCTGGTGTGTGCAGAAAATGTTTTTGTGATGTCCTGTATACCTTGATGGGGATGAATTTGGGCCCCAGTGCTTGGCATCTGATAGTCAGTTCTGAGAACTATAGGAGGATGTAAGGTCCATTTTAAATGCATAATTCCCCTTTCCCTCTCCCATGCCCAACTTGCCACATTTGAGTAAATGCATGCAAAATATTTGCATCAAGGCTCTAGTGATTTTAATATATTTTTATTGCAGCACTGTGCACTTTGGACAAAGTAACACAACTTCGCTTGAATGTTCCATGAATTAATGCCCTTCCCTAGACAATATGGTGGAGATAGCGGACCCCTTTAGATTTAGTTATAGGTTCTCTTAGAGGTTTTTGTCCTATAGAAATTTGTTGTAAAGGAGGTGGTACTCAAAAAGCATTTTATTTTCATTAGAGGTGATAGTTTTAAATTGGTTTATAGTATTTATTGTAATATATTTCATACACTTCTACCTGAACTGTTCTATGGTGGCGAGGCACTGTGCTTTACTGGATAATGTGTTTTACAAGTCGTGCGCTTTTACAATATTACTGAGATGTATTTTATGATGATTGCGCATCTTTTTTTATGTATTTTATTTATTAGTGACTGACTGTGTACTTTTATGGTTCCTTGAACCGAAATAAAGTTATTGAACTGTATCTGATAAACCTAGTGACTACGAAAGGATACTCTCCCCGTAAACAAAAGATTGTGCGAACCGAATGTGTCTGTATTTTTATTGGTCTTGTGAAATGATGAGCAACGTGAGAAATACAACTCTGAGATCTCGTCAGAGCAGCAAAGTCTCAGCAGCCATTTTATAACCTCTCATGGTGTAAATGCCATATCTGCTACCTCTATTATCATGCCAGGCAACGAGTAACCAAGGGAGGAGGTTCACTAAGGCTGATCTTGGCCCCAAATGTAGAAAGATTTACACTCACCTGAATCTGCTACACTGAGTTTTCCACTCGACCCACAGACAACTTCATTCCAGGAACCTGTGAAAATAAAAAGAACATTCTACTCAAGATGTGCAATAATGCAGGGCAGAGCAGCATCTCAAATCCACAGCTGCAAGGCCCTGAACTCTCTGATCTGCAGTCTGGGTAGATGAGCACACTCACCCTGGTCACCAACCACAGACTCTGATCTTTCGAGGGGCTTGTGGTTTTCTATAGCAGACCTAGAGTTAACTCCTGTCCATTCAACACACAAAGACACCATTTGGATTAACCTTTGCAGTACGGCATCAGACTGCATACTTATCATTTGACATAAATATTTAGTCCTAAATAGTCCTAAATGTTGTTTACTAAATACAGTACCACATTGTCCCAAAAGTAGGGACCACCAAGGACTCCTGCAGCATGGAGACTCGGATAATGCCTGCAGGTGTGATAGACAAAAGGGGAAGTGGGGGCAGGGAAATGGAAAACTCAGTGAGGGCATCTTTTTAAAGCTCTGCAAAGGCACGTGTCCGATGCCAACACAACGTGGGTGCTAGTGATGTTTGCTGTTGGTTCTAGGTGAGAGAGCACCAACGAAGGCTCGTGCCCGCCTCAGCCCAGAGGTCTTGGCCCACCTCTGGCTCAGCCCTTCCTCCTATTGGTCTACTGAGCCGGCAGCCCTAGCAGCATCACATTTGCCTCCCTCCTGAATTTATCGTTCAAAACTAAGAAAATCAGCAGCCTCCGAGGTCAGCTGATCTAATGCAGTGCTAAGCCTCGTCACAAACAGAAAAATGTGTTTCTGTCTGAGCTTTTCCCACTGAAATAGTAGCTTCAACACAGCCAAGTGAAAGCGTATCTACACACTACAAAAATAGAAGTGGGTAGTGATGGGGATTCGATCGCACCTCTTTCGTTGTGTGCAGCTACATAGATATTGTCCAACAAACTTATTTCATTTTAAGGGTGCCGTTTGGTACATATGCATCTTACTGCCCAAATGCAATTACACACTTCAGCCGCGGCTTCCTGTTATTCATAAAAGACAGATACCATCGCACCCCTGCCAACAATCTATGAGCAGTTATTTTCAAATTTTACTATAGTCATTAAGTGTACACCAAAAATATTCCACAACACAAAATCAAATGTTTTTCAATGATGTTTGTATTTTCAGTTGGTACAGAAAACAGCCAGTCCGGAAAGTACAGTCGACACGTGTTTCGTCACGCCATTGACACTTCACAGGGGGCTTATCAAGGCTCACACGCAGGACGTCCCCTGATACGCTTGATATTTCTACACAGTACTTCACCACAATAGGACAATACAGATGTCCTTTGCTATTCATGGACCTCATGGTGACCACCATTTAAGTTCCACATCTTTTATAATCATTAGGTTTTTTTCGCTCTTCAACATTGATTCCGCCACTGCTTTATCTCGACGACTTAACCAGACGCGCGATTTGGATCATCGGCATTTATTACCGCTGCCTTAGCCTTGAAAAAGTCACTCACGTGACGAAACACGTGTCGGCTGTACTTTCCGGACTGGCTGTTTTCTGTACCAACTTAAAATACAAACATCATTGAAAAACATTTGATTTTGTGTTGTGGAATATTTTTGGTGTACACTTAATGACTATAGTAAAATTTGAAAATAACTGCTCATAGATTGTTGGCAGGAGTGCGATGGTATCTGTCTTTTATGTATCTACACACTGCAGCCCTATGGCATTTGGCTGGTGCCTTACATTGAAATCCTGGATAGTTCACTTCCTTACAATTAACTTTTCAAAAAGCTAATCAGCCACATGCTGTTTTCATCCTCATTGTAAGCTAAACTGACCTACATTCCTGTCCTAAAAGTTAACTCTCTTTTGTACCATTTCACCCTTTGAGATTTACTCCCAATTTTTATGTTTAACTTGTTTTTAGAACGATTACTGGCATTGCAGTAGACTGATTTAACATAGTATTCGTGTACTTTACAAGCCTGCATAAATGAATGCTGTCTTTGCTTGTTTGTTTGCAAGAGTACTGTGTAGGAGAGATTAATCTTTGATGTTAAACTGGACACTGCAGACTCCAATCCCTGCTACCCTGCAAGACCGAATTGTGTGATCATACGCAAACCACTGCACCTTGTGTGATAGACTATAACATGCCTGTGTGTATATATGCTTTTCACCATTTATATTGCACATCACACACTAAATTGAGTGTTGGTATTCTGCAGATTTTTGTTTTTAATTCTTAGTTTAAATATTACTACATTTTGATAGTAGATTTTGTGCAACTGAAGCTGCAGTGAGCATTAAAAAAGTGATTCATGTGTGATGAATCTGATCTGATTTAGATTCTGAGTGTTTGTATCCCATCAGCGTTTGATCTTTTGGTCTTTTTTGGATTGATAAACATTGCCAATACTGCTGGGTGGAAACACGTCTTCGCCTGCTCTTGTCAGTGCTTAATTTGTAAAAAAATTAAATGCCAGGGCCCTTCTCGGAATGTCACTGCAGTCTGCACCACCCCTACCCTGCCAGCAATGCCACTGGCAGCACCAACATAACACCTAACCATCGCACTCCCACATGTGAGACAATTCAGACTATTACAGGCCACACAAAGCCATTTCCAATGCCATTTGGCTTAATAAACACGGTTGTTGTGCACATCTCAGACAGCGCTACCATGTGGTGCCTGTCACTAGCGCCGGTGCAGAACACCGGAAACCACCAGCTCAAATTAAGCACTAGCTTAAGCCAGCGTGGACAGGGCTCCCGAAAATAAGTGCTGCACCCCCTTGAGGTGGTGTGTGACTGAGCAATGACCTGCACTTGATTCATTTTCTCTGTTGATGTCGATGACACGTGTGCAGTGCTTAATTTGTAAAAGAATAAGAGCTGAGGCCTATAGCTTTGTTCAGAAACCCTATTGAGGTCGGTGAGCTGAATACTAATACTTTCTAGTCTTGATTCCATCTCACGGCACTGTAATCCACCACCAGGCACTCCCTTCCTCTTTATCTTACTCCTACAGGTTCTTTTTTCATCCCTGCTATCGCCTTTGTCACTTCTATTTCTATCTTTCCCTTCCTCTTTTCTGTTTTAGGTTTTTCTCTCTCTTGCTCTGTATAAAATTCTGATGATGGAACTTGTATTGGTCATTACAAGTGGGGTGGTAACCTCACGGGCATATCAATGCATGGATCTGATCTGCCTATGTGTAAATGTATAGAAGTCCGACGGACAGGGGCTCCTGGGGTGGGGGTCAGTAAATCTCTCTTAAGAGATGGCAAACAAGGTTGCCCGCTGCACTACGATTCTACCTATAGGAGTTGGTAAATGTTGACAAAATGAGGAAGACAAGTCTTGGGCTGGTGAGCAGCCCTCCTCCACAGTTAGATGAATCAAAGTTTTCATTGGCCGACAGGCACTGTGAAAGTTGGGGGGATGGGCATGTTGTAGCTCATTAAGCAGGGTGGCAGGGAGGAGGCGGGGGTGACACTTTGAGGGGAGTTGTTCGATTAAGTTTTATGTTCAGACTATCAATATCAATATAAAGCAGTGCAACGAGCTCAAGTACTGGCTCTTATAGGGGGAAAAAGGAAGGAGGAGAAACAAGAAATTGAGGACCTTGAAAGGGACATCCTAGACCTAGAGAAACGGGTAGGACAGGAAGCATGGAGTGCATTGTCTCATCAATTGAGCATAAAACAAGATGCGCTCCGCGCCTTAGCGGAGAATAGAGCGTGGGTATATGCCCGGGAAACACAGTATTGGATATATAATGTGGGGGAGAAAGCTGTCAAACTCCTGGCCTGGCTGGAGCACCGCGACAGGGAGAAAGCATGGGTTTTAGAAATTAAAGACAAAAACGGAATAACCCGCACAGCGAACCCGGAAATAGCAGAGGATTTTGCCTCCTATTATGAAACGCTATACACCCGAGACCCAGAATCAGCGTTAGACAGCACTGAGATTTTAGAGTCTTTAGACTTACAAATATTAACACAGGGAAACAGGGAGGAACTCTACTCTGACTTGATGGAAGAAGAAGTGGTGGGGCAATAAAGGGACTACAATCTGGGAAAGCAACTGGACCGAATGGACTTCCCCCTGAGCTGTTCAAAACAAGTGCAACAGGAGTCGCAAAACTGATGCTGCCTATGTTCTTGGGGACCCAGGAGGAGGGGAAACTACCAAGGGATCAAAGATGCCACAATTGTTACCATCCACAAAAAGGGAAAACCCCCCTCCCAGTGTAGTTCCTATCGCCCGATATCACTCCTGAACGTGGAACCAAAAGTACTTGTTACAAAAATAATTCACCCGGACCAATCGGGGTTTATGCCACATCGTAGCACACCCGACTAAATCTTAGACGACTATATGGAGTCCTGAGCCAAACCGACTCTCTATGTACAGACAGAGCAGTGATGATGGTGCTGGACGCCACCATGGCGTTTGACAGTATCCAATGGAAATATGTCTTTACTGTATTCCCAAGGATGGGCTTTGGGCCGAATTTCTGTAAATGGGTTCAGATAATATACCAGGAGCCATTAGTCCAGGTACAAGTGAATGCTACCACTTTCCGAACATTCCAGCTGGGTAGGAGGACACGTCAGGGCTGTCCTTTCTCCCCACTAATATTTGCACTTGCACTTGCACTAGAGTCGCTAGCGGCGTGGGTACGAGGAGACCAATTGATCAGGGGAATCCCAATGCCAGGTGGTTGGGAAGAGCGTATATCACTATACGCAGACGACATCCTGTTATATGTCACCCATCCATACCGCTCCGTGAGCAGACTGTTACAAATCTTCGGGAAATTTGGAAATCACTCAGGTTATAGGATAAACTAGATCAAAGTCGCTGGTTTTTCCACTAACGAGGAGACCCCCCGGCTCCCATCAGACTGCGAGGCCCCGATTGTGGAGGCTGGATTCCAATATCTGGGGATCCGTATCACTAGGGGCCCACAGAAATTCCTCAGACTAAACCTCAACCCAAAGTTAGAGAGATTACACTATGACGTGACTCACTGGCGTACGCTGCCGCTCACCTTGGCAGGAAGAGCCGCACTTTTCAAGATGATGTCCGTCCCACGCCTGATCTACGTGTTGGAGAACACACCGTTCAGGGTGCCCCCGGAGGCATTCCAAAAGCTAGACCAAGAGGTACAGACGCTATTGTGGCAGGGAGAGGCTCCCAGAATAGCCCTACGTAAACTGCAGAGGGGATTCCGGACGCTCGACTATATTATTGGGTGACACAGCTAATAGTGATTAATGACTGGGTGTATGAAGACCAACAGGAGCCCGCCTGTGGAATGGACAGGCATGGGATGGGCTCGGGAAATTATGAATTGATCCTCTAACAGAAGAAGAGGAAAAACAATCTCCCTGAGCATACGCAGACAGTGGTGAGGGTATGTGGGAGGCAAACCGCTACCTTGGGTGGGGTGGTAAGCTGACAGGGAGGACTCCCCTATGGTGCAATCAATCAATCAATCAATCATGTCACTTATAAAGCGCACTACATACCCGCGAGGGTCTCAAGGCGCTGGGGGAAGAGGGGGGTGGTGCTGCTACTGATCGAAGAGCCAGGTCTTGAGGAGTCTTCTGAAGGCCAGTAGGTCTTGGGTCTGTCGGAGGTTGGTGGGGAGGGTGTTCCAGGTCTTGGCGGCGAGGTGGGAGAAGGATCTGCCGCCGGCGGTCGTTTTCCGGATGCGGGGGACTGTGGCGAGGGCGAGGCTGGTCGAGCGGAGCTGGCGGGTGGGGGTGTAGAAGCTGAGTTGTCTGTTGAGGTAGGCTGGTCCGGAGTTGTGGAGTGCTTTGTGTGCGTGGGTGAGGAGCTTGAAGGTTATCCTCTTGTTGACAGGGAGCCAGTGCAGGTCTCTCAGGTGGGGTGTGATGTGGCTGCGTCGGGGGATGTCGAGGATAAGACGTGCAGAGGCGTTCTGGATGCGTTGCAGCCGTCTCAGGAGCTTAGCCGTCGTTCCTGCGTAGAGGGCGTTTCCGTAGTCCAGCCTGCTGGTGACGAGGGCCTGGGTGACTGTTTTTCTTGTTTCGGTGGGGATCCACTTGAAGATCCTGCGGAGCATTCGGAGGATGTTGAAGCAGGATGAGGAAACGGCGTTGACCTGCTTAGTCATGGAGAGGGTGGGGTCGAGGATGACCCCTAGGTTGCGTACGTGGTCGGTGGGTGGCGGGGCTGTTCCCAGTGATGTTGGCCACCAGGAGTCGTCCCAGGCTGAAGGGTTGGAACCAAGGTTGAGGACCTCCGTCTTGTCCCGAGTTCAGCTTCAGGCGGCTGGTCCTCATCCATTCGGCGACGGCCTTCATTCCTTCGTGGAGGTGGGCTTTGGCGGTGTGAGGGTCTTTGGTGAGGGAGAGGATCAGCTGGGTGTCGTCGGCGTAGGAGATGATGTTGAGGTTGTGCTGTCGGGCGACGTGGGCGAGGGGTGCCATGTAGATGTTGAACAGCGTTGGGCTGAGGGAGGAGCCTTGGGGTACGCCGCAGATGATCTTGGTGGCCTTGGATCGGAAGGGGGCGAGGCGGACGCTTTGTGTTCTGCCGGAAAGGAAGGATGTGGTCAGTCCAGGGCCTTCTCTTGGATCCCGGCGTCGTGAAGGCGTGTTCGTAGTGTGTGGTGGCAGACCGTGTCGAAGGCGGCTGATAGGTCCAGGAGGATGAGGGCTGCTGTTTCTCCGTTGTCTAGCAGGGTCCTGATGTCATCGGTGGCGGCGATGAGGGCGGTTTCGGTGCTGTGGTTGCTGCGGAAGCCGGACTGGGAAGGGTCCAGGATGTTGTTCTCCTCGAGGTAGCGGGTCAGTTGTTTGTTGACAATTTTCTCGGTGACCTTCGCGGGGAACGGGAGCAGAGAGATGGGTCGGAAGTTCTTGAGGTCCTTGGGTCTGCCTTGGGTTTCTTGAGTAAGGCGGTGATCTCGGCGTGCTTCCAGCTTTCCGGGAAGGTTGCTGTCTCGAAGGAGATGTTGATTATTTTCCGGAGATGGGGCGCGATGGCTGTACTGGCTTTGTTGAAGATGTGGTGAGGGCACGGGTCTAGCGGTGAACCGGAGTGGATGGTGTTCATGATCTCGCTGGTGTCCTCGTCGTTGATGTTGGTCCAGGAGAGCAGGCGGTTGGTGGTTGTGGGGGCAGTGGTCTCGGTGGTTGCCGGGGCGGTCGTGGTGTTGAAGCTGTCGTGGATGTCGGCGATTTTGCAGTGGAAGGAGGTGGCCAGTGAGTCGCACTAGGTCTTGCGACGGCTGGATGTCGTTGGTGTTGGAGCTGGGGTTGGAGAGTTCCTTCACGATGTTGAAGAGCTCTTTGCTGTTGTGTGCGTTGTTGTCTAGGCGGTCTTTGAGTGAGGCCCTTTTGGCGGATCTGATGAGGTGATGGTGATTGCGGGTGGCGCTCTTGTGGGCGGCGTAGCTGTCCGCTGTCCGTTCGTGGAGCCAGATCTTCTCCAGTTTTCGGCATGTTCGTTTGGAGGCCTGGAGGTCTTCGGTGAACCAGGTGGCTTTCTTGCTGGTGTGGCTGTTGGGCGGATTCTTGAGCGGGGCGAGGGTGTTGGCGCAGTCATCGATCCACTGTCTGAGGTTGCGGGCGGTGGTGTCGGGGTCGGAGGGTTCGGCGGGTGGGCTCAGGGCGAGGGTTGTGGTTAGCTGGTCTTCCGTGACTCTGCTCCAGCAGCGGCGAGGCATTTGTTTGGTGCGGTGGTGCGTGGTGGGCTTCCTGTAGGTGAAGTGGATGCAGTGGTGGTCAGTCCAGTGGGGTTCGGAGGTGTGGTTGAAGGAGACGTGTGGGCTTGCAGAAAAGATGGAGTCTAGCGTGTGGCCGGCGGCGTGGGTGGGTGTAGTCACGAGCTGTCTGAGTCCGAGGGTGGCGAGGTTGTCGATCAGGGTGGTGGAGTTGGTGTCCTTGTTGTTCTCGAGGTGGAAGTTCAGGTCCCCGAGGAGGATGTAGTCCGTGGAGGCGATGGCGTGTGTGCTGACGAAGTCAGCGATGGAATCGCTGAACTGTGGTCGGGGTCCGGGGGTCTGTAGATGAGGGTTCCTCTGAGGGTGGTGTTGGGATCGGTGTGGATCTGGAAGTGCATGTGTTCGGCGGTGCTGAGGGTGTCGTCGGTGTTGGTTGAGACTCTGAGGGTGTTCCTGTGGACGATGGCGATGCCTCCTCCGACTCCGTTGGTGCGGTCCCTGCGGGTGATCTTGTATCCGTCCGGGATGGCAATGGCGATGTCGGGGGCTGAAGCGGGATTCAGCCAGGTCTCCGTCCAGGAATGCGACGTCTGGGGAGGTTGAGTCGAGAAGGTCCCAGAGTTCGATGGCGTGTTTGCGGGCGGAGCGGGTGTTGAGGAGGATGCATCTGAGGTAGTTGGGTTCTTTCCTGGGCGGTGGTTTGGCGGGCGGGTGCTGGCGAAGCTGCAGTTCCGGCAGGTGAAGGGCCCTTGGGTGCGCTTCGGGGTGGCCTGGTAGCAGGCGTGATCTTTTCCGGGGTTGAGTGCGTGGAGGGTGCTGGCGTCGTATCGGCGTCTGTTGATGTGGCGGGCGCGGGGGATGCCCGGACCAGGGGGTCTGGCGCTAGGCGCGGACGGGCGCAGACGGGCTTGCCTTAGGCGCGCCAGCGGCGCAGCCGCCATAAATGGGGAGGTGGGAGGGAGGAGCAGGGAATGGGGCAGCGAATGGGCAGTGAGGGGCGGGGCCGCAGGGCGCAGCGGCGGGAAACAGGCACAGAAAGGAAAAACGATCACAATCAGGGGCAGCAAGGGGGCACAGAAAGGAAAAACGATCACAATCAGGGGCAGCAAGGGGGCACAGAAAGGAAAAAACTATCACAATCAGGGGCAGCAAGGGGGCACAGAAAGGAAAAAACGATCACAATCAGGGGCAGCAAGGGGGCACAGAAAGGAAAAACGATCACAATCAGGGGCAGCAAGGGGGCACAGAAAGGAAAAACGAGCACAATCAGGGGCAGCAAGGGGGCACAGAAAGGAAAAACGAGCACAATCAGGGGCAGCAAGGGGGCACAGAAAGGAAAAAACGATCACAATCAGGGGCAGCAAGGGGGCACAGAAAGGAAAAAACGATCACAATCAGTGACACACTGAAGGACGTCCGAGGACTGAGGGGCTTTCAACAATGGGCAACACTAGGAATAGAGGACCTAGGAGACATCTGGCGAGGACAGGCGATTATAGCCTTCACTGACCTCGCAAGGGAATATGAACTATCAGAGGCAGAACAGTATAAGTATTTACAACTAGGACGCGCACTACGGCGACATATAAGAGAAAGGGAAGCAGTGATGGATCTCTCTCCCTTAGAAGACAGACTGATAGCAGACTGCATGACTCATAGAGGTATTTCCATGACATATAGGAAACTACTGCATAACTCTCCAGAGGTATTGCCATCCCTACTCCAAAAATGGGCAGAAATTCTAGGTAATATCGAAGATGGAGAATGGACGGAAGCATACAGGGACCGCGAGAAATAGCCATTAGGACCAGGTTTAGGCTGATCCAGCTACGTATCCTTCACCGATCCTACTATCCCGGACCCTTCTCTTTAGAATAGGAAAAGCATCTACACTACTGTGTCTCCGGGGTTGCGGCCAAGAGGCCACCTTCTATCACATGCTATGGGATTGCCCCATCATCCAAACCTTCTGGAAGAGAGTTACTGACGTCATTACCCAAGTTACAGCACACACCACTCAAATTTGATCCAAAAGAAATATTATTGAATATATAAGGGAATGCCCCCCGACTGAAATACAATAAAATATGGGTGACCCTTGCCCTGGGGGTAGCAAAAAGAAACATAGCCAGTGCATGGGAAGCGAGGCACCCCTGCCATACGGCAATGGTTGTCAGACTTAGATTGGTGCCAAAATGCAGAACAGGTGATATACAAAAGCCGGGATGCCCCCAGAAGTGGGGAACGGTGTGGGGACCATGGAAAACTTTTAGGGGCACCCGAGACCTTTAATTCGAGGTAGGGGTAGGAGTGGGGGTTGGGATGAGAAATAGTTAAGATTCCATAGTCCTTCCTCAGTTACAGATTGCCAATCGAATTATATGACCAATAAGAACTGCTGTATGTATACAACCACTTTCTTAAACCTGTAAAGTATGTAAAACCGAATAAGATGCAAATGTCCTCCATTTTGCCTCTTTAAATGTAATGATGCAAATGTTAATAAAAAGAGTTTATAAAAAATTCTGATGATGGAAAATAACTGCCGGTCCCTAAAAATGATTGTCAGTGGACCCTACCTGCACCCACCGGCACAAATTAAGCACTGCACATGTGCCTCTCAGCCTGGAGAAACACCAGGATATTACGTACTGAGGCAAGGGGGCTCTGGCTATGATATGGGCCCGGAGTGCTGCCTTTTCCCAAACAGCCTCTGAATAACAGACCTGGCAGCCTCATAAATGTAAGACTTTTCCATATAAATCAGAGACATGGGGCAGGCAACTCTCCATTTCTCACGCCATTATGATTGGGCTTCACTTATGGTAATTTGTGCTGCAATTGCCCATAATCTTTAAAATGCTTGTTGTAAATCCAGCAGCAGAGCACTAAAAACATTTGTGGGGAAGCACTCAGAGCTCTGCTGCTTGGAATCAAATCGTATATTTGAGAGGCAATTGCACAGGCATGCTCACCTTTAACAAACTTCATTTGTGCTGGTCCCCTCCTCTCTCAAGGGGCAGGTTTCCTCCTTGTGGTTCCACTTCTTTTCTCTTAAAAGTTACCCAGTGGCCCCTTAATTGAACCTCTGGTTGGAAAATGAAAATGAGCTATCATACTCCCATGTTTGGGTAAGAAAAGACAGCCATATTTGAGGGGATAGAGCCCCCACACACCCCTGGGTCCACTACAGTAATTGTGGTTACATCTCTTAAGTCCACCTTTTTAATTATCCTACTGTATATCTTTTACAACCCTAAAAACTGTCTGCCCTCTCTCCCTCTCCTCCTTTTGATCTCCCTGTCTTACCCTACTTTCTGGTTATTTGTATCCCCTGATAAAGAGCCGCACTTCCAGGATTTAGGTCTTGGAGATACTGGGGTTTGGATTACCAGTGCTGGTCTGTATCGCCTGAACTAGATCTGAAATTCATATGTTCTTCACCCAAGAATGGGGAATACCCACACAGACCTGGGAATTTCTAGCTCCCTTTGACATGGCTATTCTCGACTCTGGTTTCAAATCTGAACAGGGGTCCGAGGAGAGGTGTGTGGTGGGGGATTGGAGAGGTGTTCCTTCTGGGATACCACTCCAGTAGACTCTTAACGAAGCCCAAAGTCTTTGTAATTACAGTTACTCTTGAACCATTGTATTGTATTGTAATTGCATTTGTATAGCGCTTACTACCCCTGACGAGGCGTCGAAGCGCTTTTTCGGCGAGTAGCACGCTACTCCGGGACCCATAGAGGATTAGTGTTGAATTAGTATAGTGAAACATGCAAGTAAATTTTAAGTGGTGGATATGTTAGTCAGTTATTTGGATTCAGAAGGATAGCGGAGGGATAGAAGAGGGAAAAAAGGTTTGCATATATATAGCGCTTCTAACCCCTGATGGGGTGTTGAATTGCTTTTTTTTGGGGCGAGTAGCACGCTACTCCGGAAACCCATAAAGGATTAGTGGTGAATTAGTATGGTGAAATATGAAAGTAATTTGAGTGGTGGATATTAGTCAGTTATTTGGAGTGAGAAGGATAGTGGAGGGATAGAAGGGAAAGAAAGGTTTGCATTCATATAGCGCCTGTTACCCCTGGTGGGTGTTGAAGCGCTTTGTTGGCGAGTAGCACGCTACTCTGGAACCCATAAAGGATTAGTGGTGAATTAGTATAGTGGAATATGGAATTAGTGAAGTGAACATGCTAGTCTGTTATTTTGATTGAAAAGGATAGTTGTGGGATAAAAGAGTGAAGGATTTCTTTTTGTAGGTCATAGCAGTAGGAGGAGGCTTTTTGATGAGTAAAAAGGGTTTTTGGAGGGGAAGAGTCAGAGGGAAGAGTTTAGAGAGGTTTGTCTTGGGCATTGGTACAGTAAAGGAGGTGTCAGAAGATACAAGGAGGGGTAGAGTAGGAGAGAGTCAAGAAAGGGTTATTTTGGGGAACATAGTAGTGGTATGGCGTTTGCGATAAATGAGAGAGTGGGTGTAGAGGATATAGTGATAGATGTATAGGGTGAGATAGGGTAGTGAATTGGAAAAAGTAGTAGAAAGAAGTTTGAGATGAGTCAAAAAGTTGGGCTAGAAGATATATTAAGGGAAGTATAGGCTGAGAAATAGGGTAGTGCATTGGAAATGCTAAATTAGAAGAAAGTGATAAATATATAGATCCATAAGTACATTGAGAGTATATAGATGCATAAAGGAGGTAAGTATATGCAGATTAAAAATATTGATAGAGGTAGCGGATGTGAAATAGGGTAGTGCATTAGATATGCTTTTTCAGGAGAAAAGTAATAGACACATTAATTAATGGGAAGATGGGCAGCATTCCTGGCCCTGGCCCGTCTCGAACAGGCTCAAACAGGCACTCACCCTTGTCCTCTCTGCCCTTAACAGGCTCAAACAGGCACTCACCCTTGTCCTCTCTGCCCTTAACAGGCTCAAACAGGCACTCACCCTTGTCCTCTCTGCCCTTAGCCTCGACGCCCGGGCTGAGACGCCCTAACCCTGGCCTTTGATACCCCTAGTAATCAGGTGACCCCGTCAGCCAATGGGAACCCTAGCCCTAATACTATCCAATCACAACACTAGCCCTAAAAGCTAGAACCAATAGGAGATCAGGACCTTACAGCCAATCTTAGCCCTACTCCAAGCATCCAATCAGTTCAAAAACCCTGATCTCTATGTCCAATAGAGGCCCTAGCCCTACCAGTAGTCCCAACCCTAGTCCAAGCAACCAATGGGACGGGAAGCCCTAGTCACTACTTCCAATAGAAAGCCTAACCCTACTCTTAGTCCCACACCTAGTCCAGCAACCAATAACACCAGAAGCCCTAATCGCTACTTCCAATTAAAGGCCTAACCCTAGTCCTAGTTCCACCTTAGTCCCAACAACCAATAAAACAGGAAGCCCTAGTCCCTGCTTCCAATAGAAATCATAACCCTAGCCCTAGTCCCAACCCTACATTGATTGAATCACAGATCCAGAAACCAATCAGAACCCTCAAATACCCAACCAATGAGGACACTAACTCAAACCAATAGAAACATCAGATACAACCACCAATCAGTGTATACATGTAGCAGCCACTAGCAGACTATATAAGGTCCCAGCAACCTCAGACAAGGTTTGCTGCCCAGGGAGTTGGAAGCTGCTTCTCCTGTCCAGAATCTCCTAGGAGACAGACAGGCTCAATCCACACTTTGGATTTCTGCAGGTAAAGGCCTCACAAACTTGAAATCTAACAATACTGTTTGAATACAACTTTACTCCCTCTCCTGGCCAAAAACGAAGTGCACAGTCCCTATTAAACACAGTTTAAACAGCTCACAGAAGCACCCTCTGATGTAGAAAATCCCTGTTGCTGGAGGGGAGGCAGGGTGGGGCTGGTTTCACTGGCTTGATAACACAAAATGGTGGCTGGGGGTGCACTGTTTAACATACAGGTCTTAGCACAGAGCAAAGGAGAAATTTGGAGGGAAAACTGAATAGTCACCAGGAATGAGAGCGACAAACTACAGAGTTTGGACTGCAAATCCCACAATTCAACACGTTAAATGGAAGCAATCATGGGCAGGAAAACCACAAGTTTAACACACAAAACAGGTGATAAAATATACAATCACAGGCAGGTTAAAACTACATTTTTAAACTGTAACAACCACAGGCAAAGACAGTAATCACAGAAAGGGAAAATCGTTTTTTTAAAAACTTTTTGGAGGAGGGAAGAGACAGCACTAGTCTGCCTCCTTACCACTTGCTGGACTCTGCTCACTGCAATCTGGGGCACAGGTAGGCTGCAACTCACAAGATGGAGGAGAATAATTTGGGGTGCACCCAGCAAAGACTTAAGGGACCTGGGCAGGTGTGAGGGGAGGGCTCAGAGTTGCCATGATGAAGGTCTTCTCTCTTTCTGTTACCTCTCACACCTTTTCGCCCTCTCTCTCTCTCTCTCTCTCTCTCTCTCTCATTCTTGCCCTCCTTTTCTGAGCTTTTGTCTGTCTCCCCATACCCTGGACCACTTCTCTTGTCTGTTCAATTCTCTTCCAGATCTAGATTCCTCTGTGCGCATGTTTGTCTCTCTGTAACACGGTGTTTCACACACACGCACCCTTCAGTGCTTCTCTTTCTCTCCATGATAACACTCTCCTCCTCTCGCATCTATTTGCTATCTCCTTCAATCTCGATTTCTCCCTCTGACATTGACTGTAACTTCTCTCTTCCCTACTTTCAATTTTCTCCATGGCTGCCATCTAAGCTGGTGTTACTCTGCCTAGTTGAACTCCCTTCCTCTCTACATCTTACTCTTCTAGTTTATTGTCCCTCCTCAATGGCCATCACTCTTGTCAGGATTCCCTCTCTCTCTTTTCTCTTCAGCTCTCTCTTTATTTCCCTCTTCAGCTCTCATCCATTCCTCCTCCACTTCTCCCTCTTCTTAGCCAGCAGTGGTGCACTTGAAGTTCTAGCGCTGTGAGGCCCTTGCTTTCTGCTTTGCACAGTTTTTCTCTCTTCCGCATGGTGAGCACCTGCACTTCTTTTTCCCTATTTAAAGCAGTGACCCCTTTTTCAGTAAATGTAAATATGCTAATTCAGAATGATTAATTATGTGTGCAATTGACACGTTTCACAATTTTGGTTTAATTCCCCTTAGTGCGGTGGGTAGGATTACACACTGTGATTTTGCATTTTCTGCTGGAGGGCTAGGCATAGTAGAGAGGCGGCTGGCGTGCAGTGTCTGGAGATTTGGCGTCAGCACCTCTGATATGTAGGGTTGCATTCATTTAATCTCTTTTATGGAAATCTCTAGCCAGTTTAACAATGTCATTTTCTGTGACATCATGGGATGGGAATAATGGGGGCAATATACATGTTTGCCAAGAGTGGCTAAAATGCTTACCCACCCCTTACAGTTTTGACTTCATATGTGCATATGTTCCTGACACATGGTGTAATTTAGTATGGTAAGGTCCCGTATGTGACCCTCAGCCTGTGATAGTCTCTGTGAGCCAAGTCAATAGCCTCTCATCCACTTCTCTTCTGAGAACATATAATTTCCATTTTTATTGATTTAACTACTCCCCCCTCCCCCCTCCTCTGTTTGTGTGTGTGTCGGTGTGTGTCGGTTCCTGTATTAGTATGTACCTGAAACAGAAAGAGCTTTTTTTGAGAAACAACTGTGTCTGCAATGTGGTGGTATGAAATGTGAACAAGTGTGTGCAGGTGAGAGTAAGTCTGTGTACAAGTATTAGTGACTGTCGTTGTGAGCATGAGCGAGGGTTTGTGTCATTGTGAATAAATGTGTGTGGGACAATATATGCGTGGAGTGCGTCAGAGAGTAAGTGAGAGATAGGCTTTTGAGACCAAAAGACATGTTGCTAGATACATGAAAACTGCATCACACCTTACTTTGCAGGTGTTAACTTTATAATATGTGGAACACATAAAGTTATCTTTCAACCATGTCAGGTCTTGGCCCGTGTGAATAATCCATAGTTCTTGCCAATGCTTTTTGCTGCATAATTCCGTAAACCGTCATTGAATAACACAGCTAAACCTCCCCTGTCCAATGATACTTAAGTGTTATCAGGTGTGGGTTATGACTACTGGCTCAATGATCTGTAACATAAACTAAACTGTCACATGCTTACCCCTAAGGCAAACAGCAGGGGTGCGCCTAAACCTCCTCGGAAATGCTTTTAAAATCTTGTCAAGTTGTAAATGACATTGCTTGACCTAAGTATTTTTATAAATGTATCTTAGCATAAATGTATCTCTGCATAGTCCACAGAGTACAACACTTTAAACGTCACTGCCCACTAAGGGGCTTATTTACAAGCCCCTTGCGCCGCCGGTGCCTCCCTTTTAACATGGGAAAAAGTGACGACGGGCGGCGCAAGGGGCTTGTAAAGAAGCCCCTTAGGGTTTTGGGAGTATTTTTCAGAAGGAATAGAAAATAGGAAGCACATTAATATTGAACATTTACAATGTGAAAGAACTTCACGAGTTTATCGCTGTTTCCTCCAAGGTGGCCCTTCATTATATGCTTCACCACTGCTAGCAGCACACCAGAGAGTGAGAATAGGACAAAAACAAGCATTTGCAATGCAATAGGTCTCGCTTTTACGCAAGTTTGAGCTATTGGCATTGTAAATGACAATGCCTTTTAATTATGTTTTGGTTTTTAAAACATAAATAAAAGGCATTGTCATTTACAATGCCAATAGCTTAAACTCGTGTAAATGCGAGACCTATTGCATTGCAAATGCTTGTTGGTTTTGTCACGGCCCACGATACTAAAAACCCGCTTAAACACATGCCCATTCAAGCAGTGCCAGACTGCCCGAAGTTCCAGTCCAACACTGTGGCCAGCATTCATACTGACGCATATACAAGGACCCACCACTTTAGCGAGAGCTACGTTTACTAGATCTCTTTGAGCTCTTAGAAGTGGAAATGCCAACACACTGGTTGGGCACGTGCCCCCAGTGAGCCTATTACCTCAAGCAGGACAAGAGTGGGCTTTGCGAATGAGACGGAATGCTGGTCTGGTCTCATGAATAATTATCACCATTTGGTTGTGCTCTGAGATTCTGGAAGGGTCAGCAGCCAGTACTTTAACACGATTTTGTCTAAAATTATCTGTATTTTTTGCAAATAAGGCAATATCTTGATAGCTGTAAAAAACAAAACATCTAGGAATAGTTTGGATAGATTTAAAATACATTTGAAGCGATTTCCTAATTAAGTTGTTATTTCAATTTAGGTTTCAATTTAGAAAATACCGACTTTTGATGGATTTCCCCAATATGTGTTACTTATCTAGGCTGGAAAAATACTGTTCATGCAGGTAAAGTACAGCTAGATGCCACTTAGTTTTGGAGAATGTCGACAAATGTCACCTACCTACACGACAAACTGGAAGATTTGCTGGAGTAAAAAACTTACTGCACATAATGAGCACAAGAGTTTCGAATGTTCTCTGTCTTTGTTGGTGCGCTACTTAAAACAAAACTTTTATAACGGTTTCCATGGGGGGGAACGGGTTAACAACAGCGTACAGGCGTCTCTTCAGAGCCATCTCCTACTCTCACCAAATTAATATGTAATCCCTAACACCTGCTGTTCAATGGTCTTTGCTAAACCTCTGCAAGTATGCAACATTCCAGGTCCCATGGCAGGTTTTCACATATCTAACCCTGCAGAGCTACACCAGCTCCCGAGAAAACGTGAAGGTGTTCGAGCGGACGCAGCAGTCAAACGAAAACTGCACCCACGCCGCTGGCACTTAGCACAATGCGGCGTAATGAGTTCTGGGAAAGTACATGTCAGGAAACCAGAAGCTGTCGAACTCTGGTGAACGTTAGCTTACTCTGGAGCAACATCACTTTCACCTACCATTTTAGTGTACAAACACCGGATATTACATACAGGAACCCGAAATTCTTCATTGCTCCTCACAGCAGAACAAAAGAGTGTTTGGATGGCGCGGTAGCACACACCCAGTATTATTACCCCTATCAGGACTGGAGACCAATTAAATTCCTAGATTTGCTAAGCTGTGAACACCTGACACCAGCTGACGCTCTGAGCGGGGCTGGGATCCTGAAACTTCCTGAAGAATGTTTTCTTCCAAAATAATGTTCATGCGCTGTGAGAAAAGTCCTCGACTCTGGGCACAGCAGTCACCAAATTAATAAAGATCCCTCTTTTCCACACAAAAAAGTAAAGATGTGTCACCCAAAGTCAACTAAACCTTCGGAATGCTGAAATTAAGGCGAAAAACCAGAGGAAGGAAGAAACTGAGCCGTATTTTAAATAACATAAAGAAAATAGAAAAATAAAGAAAAGAAGACATTAATGATAAAAATTGACTCTTTGATCAAAATGGAAATATTGACCGTTTAATTGCTTTTAGAAAAGCGCATAATAATTTTAGATATTTTTTTGTAAAATGGAGTGGGTAATGAACAAAAAGCAATAGTATAACTGATTTTTCAAACTTCACTTTCATGAGAATGGTAACTATAAAACTACATCCTCCAGAATGCAAAGGGGCACTTATATCACCAAACAGGAAATGATGTAATAACTGTTTGAATACTTGTATGGGGTGGTGACAAGTGGTCGGTTGATCGTGAGCAAGGTATCTGTGAATACCGAAACGCGTAGATCGTTTTTTCGCCCATATCCCTGCAAATGAAGGATCAAAAAAGAAAATAAACTAAAAATTACAAAGTACTACGGGAGTGCGACATGTTTTTCCTCCTGACCGGGAGGATTGTGTGAAAATATTGAGCGGCGTGGTTCTGCCGCAGGGAATCGCACCCACACTGAGCGCTGCACAACCCGGTGAAGGGGAACCGCGCTGGAGAGATATATATATATATATATATATAATAGATAAGCCATTTACATAGCGCATATATATATGTGCGTATATATATATATATATATATATATATATATAAATATCTCACATCACGCACATAAGTTTCTACATTTGCGTGTATCCATGCTCGTGTCTGTGTATTGCATTGTCTAGAAGACAAGAAATGGGGTGACTGCCCCCGGTGTAGGGTGAGGTAAGACGATGGAGCTTGAAACTGAAGAGGGAAGGCGGCCTTGTGGGAGGCGGGATAGACGAGAGCTCAGGGGAAGGAATGAAGGAGCGAGTGGGGGAGAAGGGACGAAGCAGTGGACAGTAAGAGAGGAAGGGTGGAGGTCAGACCGGAAGAAGAAGCAAAAGGCAGAGGAGAGAAAGTGAATGAGGCCGAGAAGGAAAGGAGGGAATGTCAGCAATTGGACAAAAGGAAGAAAGCTTCCTTCAGACTCTAAAGGAAAAAGAAAGTAAATGATAAATGGAAGAGGCAAAGTAATTAAAGACAATGACACTGATGGGAAAACAGGTTAAAAGAAGGAAGAAAAATAATTCGGGTGAGAAATTAAGAAAAAACACAATCGAAAAGATGGAGCGATGAAATCGTGCACGAATGTTAAAAATCGAAAGCGTGAGCAGGAGCTAAAGGAGATGGTATCTCCTGGCTGGACTCTAGCAGTCATTCATTTTCATTTCAAAACCTTTATTCAAATACAGATTGTATGCATTAAAGTGCAATGCAAAGCAGTTAATACATACAATATAAAATATTAAAAGCGCTATACATAAGTAAAAACATACAGATAATTAAGATCACACTCCCCCGACAAACGTGCGTAAGGTGCGGAATCCAAAATTTAAACTATAACAACAGACCTATATAGTATTCATAGTGCGACAGTCAGGGCGAGTACCATGAAAGTGCCCGGGGCTGCCCTTCGGAGCCCTGTTCTACCAAGATGTGTGCTTCAGAATGATTATTCAATAATCACTTTCGTATCCGAGAGCTGTTATTTGTGGTAGAAACATATACTTGGCAGGAGTAAACAACAATCACGGAGACGTGGCCAGCGGCTCTCTCCGCATTGATACAGCAGCAATGGGATGCCTGACCCCAGCGGGCAAGGCTTACGAATACTCCCCGAAAGCAGGCATTGACGCGAGCCTCTCCGTGGCCGCGTCTCCGCAGGTATTTGCGGATTGCTCCCTGATTGCCAGCTCTCCGCTCTCTTAATTGGGCCCCTCAGAAGGGAAAGGGATATATTTAGTGCTTCTAGAATACATTAGGGCCCTCTTTGCCCCAGCCCGATAGATAGAAGCATTAACAGTTGTCTTGCGCGCGCATATATCTTAGATAAAATTGATCATCTGTCCTCTTTAGCCCAATCAACGAGGGGAAAGTGTGATGTTTAAATCTGAGCTAGGGACGGCAGGGCGGAAAGAGTTAATAAAGGCAGACTGATTCATATTTTGCATAGGGCTTTTAATTAAAGCCCGGCCCGGATCGATGGTTCCTAAAGTGCATCGATACATGCAGAACCGGCCGGGGATGATGGAGGAGGTGGGAATCGCATGTGGAAAGGCCGTCGGAGATTCCCCGCGCAGCCTTTCAGGGCCGAGCGCAATGTGCGATATTTATGGTCGAGGAAGCACTGCCTGCCGGAAGCCGCCTCCTCCCCTGCCCTGCTTTACTGAGCTGTAGGGACGGGAGCATGCGTGCAAACTGTGTTAACTGTGTTAATACCTGACGCATGGCAGCCATTGGGTGCAATAACCAGTATTGTGTAATTGAATACATATGGGCTAAAAAGATAATCCTGTCCCCTAGGACTGCAAGACTGAATCTGTATTACCTGGAAAGTCAAAAAAGACAGGGCATAATACATGCCCACGCACGAAAACAATCTCGCGTTACTAGGATGAACACAGGGTTAGGTGATCGTGCAAGCGGATTTATTTGGCACAGTTAATATAGCTGTAACATCACAACGTTTTCAGCCAGGTTCTTTCTCCCTGTGCCGCCACAGGTTCTCTTACACATAGCAGATGGAATGAAATTGGCAGGTTTGACTACAATGTGCGAGAAGAGAAGGAAAATTCTGCATGAGATGATGATTATGAGGCAAGTGTGGCAAATGTATAATTATGCGGGAAACGCCGCCTCCACCGTAGGAAACCATGTGTCGTGGGACGTGGTGTTGGGCCTGTCGCTCTGGTTATGAGTGCTTGTGACTCGCTGACGAAATGTCCTTGTACTGTTGCTTGGCTTTGCACTAGCGAGCGGATGCTTTCCCTTCACATACTTCGCGTACTTGTGAGTTGCTGGATTCGCGGCACTTGAGATGCTGGCTTCGCGACACTTGTGAGTTGCTAGCTTCGGGGCACATGTGAGTTGCTAGCTTCGGGGCACTTGTGAGATGCTGGCTTCGGGCACTTATGAGATGCTAGCTTTTTGGCACTTGTGAGATGCTAGCTTGGTGGCACTTATGAGATGCTAGCTTTTTGGCACTTGTGAGATGCTAGCTTGGTGGCACTTATGAGATGCTAGCTTGGTGGCACTTGTGAGATGCTAGCTTGGTGGCACTTGTGAGATGCTAGCTTGGTGGCACTTGTGAGTTGCTAGCTTCCCGGCACTTGTGAGATGCTGGCTTCGCTGCACTTGTGAGTCGCTAGCTTCGCGGCACTTCTGAGATGCGAGCTTCGCGGCACATGTAAGATGCTGGCTTCGAGGCACTTGTAAGACGCTGGCTTCGCGGCACTTGTGGGATGCTCTCTAGCTCTGCACCTGCTGCAACTGTGAGATGAGGGGTGTCCTTGCATCCCTGAATCTCGGCTTTCCATCGACTTGTGAGAAGAGGGCTGTGTCTGCACTCCTGACATGCCAGCTGTCTCTGCACCCGTGACATGCTGTCTCCGCACACGTGACATGCTAGATGTGCGTGTGACATGTTTGACTGTCCCTATAAAATGCTGTCTCTGCACCCGTGACATGCTGCCTGTGCGTGTGACATGTTGACTGTCCCTATAAAATGCTGTCTCTGCACCCGTGACATGCTGGCTTTGCGTGTGACATGTTGACTGTCCCTATAAAATGCTGTCTCTGCACCCGTGACATGCTGGCTGTGCGTGTGACATGTTGACTGTCCCTATAAAATACTGTCTCTGCACCCGTGACATGCTGGCTGTGCGTGTGACATGTTGACTGTCCCTATAAAATGCTGTCTCTGCACCCGTGACATGCTGTCTCCGCACACGTGACATGCTAGATGTGCGTGTGACATCTCTGCACCCGTGACATGCTGGCTGTGCGTGTGACATGTTGACTGTCCCTATAAAATGCTGTCTTCACCCGTGACATGCTGGCTGTGCGTGTGACATGTTGACTGTCCCTTTGAGATGCTGGTGGCTGTGGATAGTGTACCGGGGAAGGTGTGCAAGGACAGGCCTGAAATCACGCGTCACGTGACATATTTCATTTCCAGGGTGTGGCGCCGCAGAAGAGGGGTGCCGAGGCAGGCCCTCGAGTTCCCACAGACTCGTGAAAGACATCGTGCTAATGACCGCATCATGGACTCGGCATACATGTGCAGGAGCGTGGAAACACGTAGCGCACAAGCATCTCCAAGCCACATCCTGATCCTGCGTCGGTGTGAGCACATACCTGCGAACATGTGCAGACGTGCGCAATTACAAAGCCGTGTAATGCTGTCAGGCTTTCGAGGGGTTAAAATTCATGTTTTCTCTTATTTAAAATATATCACATACAAAGACTAGGTCACGGCCATGCAGCCACAGTAAAAAGGGCCTTTATGTGTTAAGTTTGATAAGCGAGCAATACGTGCAGCTCCAAATTGAAACATTATTTTGTACACACACAGCGACCCAATGTCACCCAAAAATGAAATGTGCCCCATGTATTACCATAACTAAACACACTAGGAACCTCTTAAAATTAAGGGCAATGACGTCTACGTAGCCAATACCCAGTCTGAAACACGATACTGTTAGGCTTTCTGAAATCTCATAATTTAATTAAGAGGAGCATTGACATACAAAAAGAAACCAGCGGATTCCGGCTTTGCACAAAGCCTTACTGCACTCCCGGGATCCCGCCGGAGATAAATTATTGGTCTCTTTCTGCACCCGGAGGTTGTTCACATGGCGGAGCCTTCTGACAACAAGCAAGCAAGTGGTGCGCTCGCACGCGCCACAGCGAGACATCTGTTTTACATTATCGGGCACGAATGGAAGTGAGGTTTCCTCTGATACAACGAAACAGGAGGCTGCAAAAACAAGCGGCCGCGTGGAACGAGGGAGAGGAGGGGGCCATGCCCCCAACCAGATGGCAGACTGCACGCAATTAAGTGCGAGCGGAGCGAAACTGTAGTTAGGCGCCGCTGCCTCGGGACTACACGGAAGCTACCATAGGGCCAACAGCCAACAGAAATCAAGAAAACAACAGCAATGTTTCTGAATAATAATTTTAGCTTGTTCTTCAGTCACTTTGACCAAGGCATTTCTATTCCACCATCCTCTATTTTGTAATAAAACAGCCATCCTAGTTATTTTCAATACTTTCACTGGTTCTGAAAACTTTGATTGTCCTTTACTGACCTTTATGGGTTTTCTGATTAAAACCCAATCACCAACAGATAAAATACCTTCTTTCACATGCATTCGTTTGTCATAATTACGTTTGTACATGTCTTGTTTCTGTTTGACATGTGCCCACACACTCTGTAAGTCAAGATTGTGAGATAGCTCAACTTTATCTAACAACCACGTCGGACTAAGCACAGAAATAGGTTTTCTCCCTCTCAACAAAACAAAAGGAGCAACATTGGTAGTACTTTGTGGAGTAATGTTATAGTTCCACACTTTGAAATGTAAATATTCAGCTACATCTAACTTATTGGCCACAGCTGTTTGCACACCTTCTTTTATCAAACGATTGGCCCTTTCCACCAAACCATTGGAAGCTGGGCTATACAATGGTGCAAGAATATGTTTGACATCATGTTTATCCAAAAACTGGTCATCTATTCAGAAATAAAATGAGTTCCATTGTCTGTAACAATTTCTTTCACCCTTGCTTCAATACAAAACAAATGCTTAAAAAAATAAAATAACAGAAGCTGTATCAGCACTTTTGACAAAAGAAAAGTACAACCATTTTGAAAAATAGTCAATAGCAACTATAAGAAATCTCTTGTCACCCTTAAGAACATTGAAAGGACCAGTAAAATCAAGACCTATTTTTTCCCATGCACCATTTGGCCACATCACAGGACACAAAGGAGCGGTAGCCGTCTTCCAATGTTTGTCAGAACATAAACACTCTGCACATGTTTCTGCAAATCTTTAAACTTGACCATCTATACCTGGCCACCAATAGATTTGTTTAATCTTTTTAATAGTTGCAGTAATACCCAAATGTCCCTCATGAGCCAATGAAATGATCTTACTTCTCAAACTCACAGGTGGAACAAACAAATCTTGCCTAACTACAATATCATTGACAACAGATAATTCGGAAGCTACTTGGGAAAAAATTCTTACATCAGTTGACATACTCCTGTCACACGGCCAACCTTCAATAAGAAATTTCTTTACCTGAATCAAACAATCATCTTTCTCTCAACTTTCAACCCATTCTTTCTCTGAGTTTTTAAATTGTTCATTTATATCATCCACTGTAAAAACATATTCAAAATCAGTTTTCTCACTGCTGCTTACACAGTCACCTTCCACTGGTAACCGTGACAAGCAATCTGCTCTGACATTTTTACCTCCTGGTATGTACTTAATATCAAAATTGAATTCTTGTAGTCTTGCTAGTAATCTAATAAGCCTAGAAGAAGCCTTATTAGAGCAACTGTCTCCCAACATATATATCAAAGGTTTATGATCAGTATACAGTTGAAATTTAGTTCCCCAAATGTACATCTTAAATTTCTCAGAAGCCCACGAACATGCAAGTGCTTCACGCTCAATGGTACTATAATTCTTTTCCGCTTCATTGAGAGTGCGTGAAGCAAACGCTACGGTGCACTCTTGACCATTCACCATTTGGCCTAATACAGCACCCAGACCTTTGGCACTTGCATCAACCGTTATGATACATTTCTCTCCACGAGTAAAAGGTTTAATAGCAGAAGCAGTTATTATTAGCTATTTAACCGAAACAATAGCATTTTGACATTCCTCAGACCAAACATACTTGGTATTTTTCTTCAAAAGATTCCTTAATGGTTGAGCAATAATAGCATAGCCCTGAACAAATCTGGCGTAATATTCACTTAAGCCAAGAAAGGCTCTAAGTGAATCTTTGTCAGTAGGAATAGGTGCATCATTGATTCCTTTCAATAAAGACACTTTAGGTTTAATACCTTCTTTGGAAATATTATGACCCAAATAATTAACTTCTTGAGTAATAAACTTACATTTGTCAGCATTAGCAGTTATTCCTTGTGTACCCAATTTACTCAAGACCTTCTCTAATAAAATTATATGCTGATCTAAACTCTCGGTATGAATTAAAATGTCATCTTGGAAAGCTTGTATACCCTTCTCTTCTCCAAACATTTGATCCATCAATCTTTGAAATACGCTGGCAGCGGATGCCAGACCAAATGGCATACGATTGTACATATATACACCAAAAGTTGTTAGAGGTTGGGAATCTTCAGATAAGGGAATTTGATGGTACATGGAACGTAAGTCTATAGTAGAAAAATATTTACTCCCTCCTAATCTGGCTAACATTTCATGAATTCTGGGAAGGGGATGACAGTCCACAAGAATATTTCGATTGAGGACTCTCAAATCCGCACACAAGCGTATATCGCCAGAACTCTTACGTGCAACAACAGCAGCCGAAACCCACTCTGAAGATTCTACTTGCTTAATTATACCTTGGGAACACAAATCATCTAATAACTTTTTAAGATCATCCCTGGCAGAGAGAGGAACAGGTCTTACTTTCTGTATAACAGGAGTGACATTGCTCTTCAATTTGATGGTATGTTGAAATCCTTTAACAACTCCAATCTTATTAAAAAACACATCGGCAAATTTAGAACGTAGGTTTTGTATAATCCCTTCATGCACATTAGTTTCTTGAACAGATAAAATTGACATATCGCCCAGTATAACTGGTTCAGAGTGCCCAGGTCTGAGTATAATCCCAAGTTTAGCTTGATCTTGCCAACCAAGAATGTCACACCCATTAACTGCTACATATATTTTGGTAAAAATATCTCGACTTTTGAATTTAATATTGTCATCAAAATAACCCTTCATGATTATGTCATACTCACCAAATGCTTTGGGATTTACACTCGAAGGCTTCAATAACTTATTGGACCAAAACTTGTTGAACGTGTTTTCTGCCAAAATGGTAATGGGAGACCCTGAATCAGCCATTATTCCAATATTAATCAAACCAATTTGTACTTCACAAATAGGCCCTTTGCACCTTTTTTTCGAATCACTTAATGAACTAACCTCTACAGATAATGAAACATTGCTAATCGCATCACATACAGAGTGATTCTCAACATCAAGTTGACTAACTTTATACTTTTCCTTATTAGAGTTACATACAGTGTAAAAATGCCCAATTTATTTACAATTGTTGCACCTTTTATCCTGAGCAGGACAATTAGGATAATTGCCCATATGAAATATTTATCCACACCTGTAACATGCTCCACCTATCCGCCTTTCACCTGTTTTCTTTGGTTGGTTCTTATGTGAAATCAAATTAACATCAGAATCACAAGCATTTGTTAAGGAAGCTACATGTACAACCTTTGCATTATCTGAAGATATTCCAGTGGATGACTCTGTTAAGATTTTAGAGGAGACAACAGAGCGCTCAATACTCCTAGCTATATCCATAACTTCTTCAAGAGATGGATTTTTACATGTTAAAATGCGTTCTTGAATCTTCTTATTGAAATAATTAAATACTAATTGATCACGTAAAGAAGTGTCTAAATAATTTCCAAATTCACATTTTGAAGCTAACACTCGCAAAACTGCCACATAATCTTCAATAGATTCCTCCGACATCTGTTTGCTTTTAAAAAACCTATGTCTCTCAACCATAACTGATGGTTCATCGACGTAATGTTTACCAAGCTTCAGAGAAAACATTCCAAGTCTCATCACCAGCAGGTGCAGGAATAACTGGCAAATTATCAAAAACTTCTTGGCCAGCAGTGCCTAAATGATTAAATAACAAAGCTCTTTTCCTTGAAGGTGTAAACTTGCTGGCATCTATAGCTTCAAGATAGTTTTCAAAAACTCTAAACTATTTACGCCAAAGTGTCAATGGTTTACCAGGATTTTGAAGAAATGGAGGTGGTTGCATGACATTATTCGAAGAAGCCATGACAAACAGTCAATGTGTGCCTGTCACAGAGTGTACCAACAAGCACAATGTTAACAAATGAAAAAGAATAAAATAAATAATATATTACTTGTGAACGTTGAAATGAAGCGGAACTGTAAACTGGTCCAGTAACAATTTCAAAATGATCAAGTTTCAGTTGAAAACCCTCGAGATTAATTGCTCCGGTGCTTGGTTTATAATAGAACGACGTGTTGACGCACACAATAATGAAATTCTTCCTAATAGATAAAGATGGCCGCCAAGAAACGTGCTCGACGTGCTTTCCAAAGCAAATTGAAGTAGTTCTAGAAACGTTCAATAACGTAGTGACGTGAAGACTTCAATCAAACTCGCGCACAAACAAAGCGTGGAATGAAGATCACGCAAACACTCGAGTGCAGCAGCTGATAAAGAACATACTCTCATGCGCTGGCAGACATTCGGTAAGCGCAAGAATTATGTTTAAATCAAAGCATTCGCTAGTAAACACTCGGTGAGCGCAAGCAATGCATTTGAATGATAGCAAGATGGCAGTTGACCAAGCAGGTAACTGCATATAAGAAAAATGTACTTTACCAAAAGCGCATTTTTTCCGTTTTGCTTCTGTTCTTCGTTTTCCCTTCTTTGTTTAGTAAAGTTGAAAAATACTCCAAATACTTGGAATAGGACGTCGGTGGGTCCAAATAGTAGAAAAAATCATCGCCATAAATTGTAGTAAGGAATAATGAATAAAAATCCAGACGAAGTAAATGAATGTGCAGTTTAAGTTTATTCCATGAACAGGACCCACGACCGCCAGGCACAGCAGCAGAGCAATCAATGAATCAAAGTTCCATAACTCCAGAACACTTACACAACTACATTCTAAATATGACATATAAAGATTTAAAGACACAATACTTACATTTTAAGTTTAACCCACACTACAAGCACACATAGAAAGAGGAAAAAACAAGGAGAAATAAAATTATTTTTCCTGGGTGCGCTTCTCTTAGGCCTCTTGTGGGGAGGCGTAGGATTCTGACGCATTCCCAGCTTTACAAAACTTTGCAAATCTGGGAATGTGTCAGGTTCCATGGATGTTGCCGGGAACACCCACAGGAACACCCATGGAAACCCCCTTTTCATGCAGAGTAGTGCGTGAAAGGGGCCCATATTTACAAGGCCATGAAAAGTCACACAGGGTGACTTTACGTGGCCTTGTAAATATGGGATGCCCATTGCGCTGCCGGTGCGTCAAAACAAGTGACGCTCCGGTGGCGCAATGGGCTTGTAAATGAGGCTCAAAGTGTTTATGAATCAGACGTCATGGTATTAGGGATCAGCATTCTATAGGAGAGTGCAGCTGTGAAGCACAGAATAGCACACAAAGATGAGAAACAGGGATCACTGAAGGAGCAATGCAGATCAAACACAATAGTAGTCATCAGTTTGAAGAGCAAAAGGCATAACCTGATGGTCTGAAACTGTTTTTTATTAGGTCGAGGCTAGCGCAGTGCGCATGCGCTGCTCTAGGAGAGGGCCTCTTGGAATCACTCCAGACTTTCGGTAAACTCGTGCGTGTGACTGTTTATTTTCCACACATTCTATTGGCCTTTGCGTGTGGCTTTCAAAAATGAAAGCACGCAATTGGCCATAAGCGGGAGCATGTCCCACCTCTTCTTAAAATGTTTACTCCCATGGCCTTTTGCTCTCAGGAGCGAGCAGCAGCGGGCAGGCTGGCAGCTGCATTCCTCCTGGGTCACATGCTTTCGCTTTTGCTTGTCCTTATAGCGCGCATGCACACCACTCGCGGGCTAGCAGATGACCATGCAGAGACCTCCGATGCAAGTAATTTTCATGTTTCTCTTTCCTTCAGCATGCAGTAAGTGTGCACTGCACCACGATCACAACGGGTGTGTTAAACTTGTCTCTCTGTTGAGTAGGTTCTCTCCTCACTTCTCTGTCGAGCTCTCTGCTTGTTGCCTAGTTTCTCCCTCCACTCCTTTTCTCTCTCTCCGGCAGTGCTTCATTTCATGTTCTTCCTTCTCTTCCCTCTCTCGGGTACTACTTCCCTTCACTCCTCTATGTCCATCTTTCGATCGGTCTTTCTTTTCGCTCGACTGTCTCTTAAGCTGCCCGCTACCCCCACTCTCCCCCGCTCAAGTATTAGATAGCGCTGGTTGTGTAGTATTAGATAGTACTCCACATACATTTCTGTAAGCCACACTGACCAGTTCTAGACACAGCACACAATGTCCGTGTGTGGTAAACATCTTTCAAACTTTTTTGTCTATACCAAATACCACATTTGGAGTGGACAGCCCTTTAAAAGGCGTCATTGTGCCTGTGTTTAGCCTTCTGAAGAGCAGACCGTGTGCGACTGGGATCTGGCTGCTTCTTCTAGCGCCTCGAAGCGGGGGGGCTCCCTGAACAGCGCAGTGTAAGAGAAGTGTGCATTTCCCACCTAATGTGAGTGTAATATTGAATAACTGATGTCTGCTCGTGTGCTGCATGCACAGCGCTGTCTGCACAGCCCTAACAAGACCCTCGGCACCGCCACAAACAAGAGAGGCTGAGCAGTACACCCAGGCCGTGCCGGGCAGACATACAGCGAGCGGTCTGCACCGGAGGGCCAGGGAGGGGGCAGGGCCCCGCCGTGATTGAATCTGTGCGCAGGAAACACTTTGATGTCATTCCTCGTGTCCCCTCCCCTCCCCCCCGGATTCCTGGCAGCAAAGTGACCCACACGTATCCAACCTGACCCCCTCGACCAGGTGCGGTGTGGAGGCGGGGCCTGCGAGGAGTGGACAAGCCGCTCCTACCTCACGTGATATCTTGAGTCCTGTACACGTGCTTATGGTCCAAGAAGTTTCAGCTAGCACCCCATACCCCACCATGGCCCATGGCCGCATCCTGGTCAGGTGCAACCCACTAAGGGCAGTTATTGGCCTCCGTCTCCGGCAGTGCTTCATTTCATGTTCTTCCTTCTCTTCCCTCTCTCGGGTAGTACTTCCCTTCACTCCTCTCTGTCAATCTTTTGATCGGTCTTTCTTTTCGCTCAACTGTCTCTTAAGCTGCCCGCTCCCCCGCCCCACCTCTCCCCCGCTCAGCCCCTCCACTCTCTTGCCATCCTTGGCCACCTTTTCATTTCCTTTCCCCCTTGTTGTTTCTTTTCTCCCATCCCTCGCTCCCTTCAATTACTCCGCCTCTTCCACTGTTTGCTGCCTCTCCCCCTCCCTCCTCCACAGTCACATCATGTTTCTTCACACACTTCACGTCCTACATTGTGTCTCATGTGACGTCATGCACCCACACACAGCAACAAGAGGACATGTTACACAGACTTTTCACATCGACCCAACGCAGTGCAGGAACGACGCTTACACCACCCACTAGCCCCAGTCAATGCACCCACTTACCACCATGCTGGGCACCCTGCAAGCCAGACATCCCAGATACCCCCTATGCACATCTGGAGTCCCCACGCCACACCCAGAAAAAAAAACTATATTATAGCTCATTGAGCGGTGGATGATGAAGCGCAGTGGGCTGAAATCATGGCACTATGTGAAGGAACAGGGCTTTTCTACCATCAGAGTTTGGCCCAGAGTAAAAAAGACAAGCATTGGCATAGCCAATAGGTCTCGCTTTTGGGACCTTGTAAGTATTTAGTTATGCAGCACAATATCCTTGGTGCAACAACCTCAACTGTTGCATGACTAAACACTTATCAGGTCCCAAAGGCGAGACCTATTGGCTATGCCAATGCTTGTTTTACAAGTTGTGACCAGCCTTACAGCAGGTACACTTGCACTGATATGCTTTCAATGTCGGTGTAATTTTGGAGAAAGCAAAGGTTTTATGAATCAATCATGAATTAAAAGTAGTGCCACTGAACACATAAGATAAAAACATTACCACTAAATGGAAGTACTTTTTTTAATATGAGACAACTACTCTAGAAGTTAAGGTATGAAAATAAGGACGCTAGGGCTCAGGAACGTGCACAGAAGGGTTGGCATAGAGCCAGACATCATTATCAAAAAGAAAATGGCCATATCTTAGTAATGTACTATTAGGGGGCACTCGAGTGCTCCAAGGTGGCCGCGCTGCAGTGAGGCTCCTTAAGGCTGGGAAAATTATCCATTGTTATCCAGAGTTTATGGGTGTCATTGCAATCATTATAAAAGCAATCAATGAAGTACCAGAACTTCATGAGCATCTTTATTAGGCCTGGGCATAATTCAAATTAGCCGCGGTTCACTGAGTTGGCACATCCATACTTGTCCATTGGCTGCATCGGACTTGAGAATGAAACGTCTCTCGTGACGCTTTTGCCAACAAAATGGCAACAAGCAAGCTGCTGGACTTCTTGAAACCTGGCAAACCCTTGCAAGTGGAGAATCACCCTGCTCCTGGACAGACCCTTCTGGCTGGCACCACTCGCCTGCGGGGACCGGACCTCCGTGGCAAAAGCCATGGCTTCACCTACATTTCACAAGGGATTATGAAAGCTGTTCAGCCCACACATGCCCCAGAGTCCTCCTTGGTCTGAAATCACCCTGGTCAAGGTAGAGAAAGTGACCCTGCCCAGTGCCTGGAGTCCTAGTGTGCTAGGACCAGGTCTCCCATGTGAAAGCCATGCTTCACCAACCCCTCATTGGGAATTACTGGAACTGTTCAGCCTGCGGGTCCCTACGCAGCTCAGTTCTACCCTGCTTAATCAGACTTCCCCGTTGATCTTTTGGAGCCTGGCTCCCCTGCATTTTGAGGTGCTCCTTCTTGTATACTGGCCTGTCATCTGGACACTGGCCTTTGTTCAGGTACCCCAGGTGCCCTACTTCGCCTTTTCATCTCCACCTCTGCAGCCTGAAGAAGGTGTGACCCATCCTGGGTCGGTCACCGAAACGTGCGTCGGCGCGGCTGTGCACTGACTTATACGTCTCCATCTCTTACCACCTGGTATATGCACACCCCCGTGGCTAACATGTAGCCCCCAGAGTATTATTCAACCATTGACTATCCATGTCCATTCCGTGACTGCAGCACATTGAGCAACTACTATAAAGCACTGCATACTGAGATGTACATTAAATACCATCCATTACCCTCAGGAGATTTGCTATGGAGTCAGTGGAAGGCCATTGCACCACCTGTTGTGTGAATGAGTTAGCATGAATCTGTGGTATGTATGGTAGGATTCAGTGTGTGTCTGTTTTGCGCCTGGGTACTGTTTTCACTTATAGCATCTTTTGATGCATAGGATGTGGTTTTTTTATTCGTAATATTTATTTCATGTTCTTCTAATGAAACTTTTGACATTTTTGATATATGAAAATGTTGAATAAATGTAATACTATTGTCATATAATCCTGTTTTCGCACCTATTATGTTTAGCAGATTGTTTGTCTCCACGTAGCTTCCCGGTTTCTTTGCTCCCAGGGGACTGAATTGACAGTTTCCCTTGTGTTTTTTTTTATCTCCGACACATTGCAGATTTACTAAATAATTCAGGCAGTGGGTTTTTGTTTTGTTTTGACTTATCACTTTCCCCTGTTCCCCTGCCTAGGCAGCTTTTACAGGGGCCCCCTCCTGTGTGATTGTTCTGGCAGACCTGTTGACCAGAGTGCCTAAGCACAGTCAATCACGAGGCCAGCGCTTAGGAGGATCCAGCCACTGGCTTCTTGTCTCCAGGCAACTCTGCTGGTGCCCACTCTAGACATCTGGTCATCCTGTTGACCTGTAAGATATCATGCCCCCATCCCTGTACTCGGTGCTGCAGGGCGGGGAGAGGAAGCCTCCATGCTGCACTGCACATGGTGTAGGCAGCCTCCCACGGGTCCATACCCCATCCCTCCAACAGTGTAGCAGTAGAGAGACCCCAGGGGGTTATGAGCACTCACTGTCAGGGACAAAAGCTTGGCTGAGAGGATGACTTTCAATAGATCACAGTGAGGTAGCTGCTTTGCTACTTATGAAACCCTAATTCAGAATCAGGTCATCTACAAACATTTGATCGTCTTCTTGGCGCTCTGAGGACCTCACTAAACCATCCAATCCGTAGTAGCGATGGGCGGTGTGTACAAAGGACACAAACTTAATGAAGGCTAGGTCATGAACCGCACTTCCTGGGAATATCCAGTTCATGAAAAATAATTGCATTCTCAAATCCCTATCACAAATGGGGCTCAGAGGGATACCCACACCTGTCAACGAAGGGTAGACACACGCTCATCTGATCACTAAAGTAAGTAAAGTCAATAAACATTATATACACTGAGCGAATCCCGAGGCATCTGCATGCAGCCCTGGACATCTAAGGGAATCACAGACCTCTTATTGCTAAATGTCACATGATCTCTAAAAAGTTATACGCTGACCACTGGTGCAAAGAATAAAAACAGGAAAGCATTGACCAATCACATCAAAAAGCACTATCTGGCCAATTCTGTTCAACAGACCTGCATCGAGACTAAGGTGCCTCTGGAGTTGATCAATGCATCCTCTCCCTACCCTGGAGGAATACCCCAAGAAGATTACAGCCACTTGAAACCTATAATCCCATTCCTTGGGTTGATGAGACTGTGGTGTCTCCAGCTTTACACCAAGTACCAATTGCAACAAGTGAACCTGATGCGGAAATTTCCAAAATTGCAACCTCTACATCTGTGGTTTATTAAGAACCACCAACAGAATCCTCATCAATTGAAATGATATTTCTGTAAGAAATTGTGCTATATGAAAATGATTCTGATTCAGATTTTGAAGCAAAAGAAACAATCATCCCTCCAGTCAGTTGATGAGTCAGATGAAGTAGCCATGTTGTCAAAAGATCCTGATGTGTGTATACACACGTTTCTATCAAAAGCTTTTGGTCCATCACCAAACAGAGCAGATCTCCGATATGACATTTTCTTCTATGACTGTAACTATATATGGTGATGCCAAATTGATTTAGCAGATTTTCTTCTTGGGCCACACTCCGTAAACAATAAAAGACTTAAATATGCCCTGATATATGCTGCTATAAAAGAGGAGCAAGAATTACTCTGAAGGACAGTTGCAGAGAGAATTAGAGAAAATGATAAAGAAATATTGCCAAGCACATTTAAAATTATTTACAAGGGATTTCAAATAAATATATACTATCTCAACAAACATTTCTTCCACTCTAAATCTTTTACAAAAAGATTTGAATCTCTTCAAACAACAACGGGCTCTAATGAAGGCAATAAAACAATTAAACTGGGTATTACAAAGTTTAAAAAAATGAATAAAGTGTCATACCAGCTCATTTACAAGTCAGTTGTGTTTCTCCACAATAATTTAACCTTCAGACAGAAAAGGATCTCAAAGGAGGCATTACACAATCTTCTATCAAGAGAACAGATAGAGAGCGCTCCATTTTCTGAAACCGAAAACCAACATCTCATGTGGATTCAGCATGGAGTATTCTCCTTGCCAATTGCTACTTTGCATTTCTATATTTGTCAAATAAACACATCCATGGATTGGTATGAAAATATACACAATACTTTTCTTCAACAACTCTGAAAATTCCTTCTTGAATTCAGGTGTTGGACAAAGGACAGTTCTGCATTCATTAGTACATCGGCATGCACTAGTCCACTTGGACACTTTCCACTTTGTGATTTTATCACCTTGCACAGCGCTTGTAACCTTTGAAGTCAAGCCTTGCTTGTAAACTCCTTCTATTGAAGTATACAAAAAAGTATACAGTTTGGGCCGAATCTCAAATACACTTTTGATAGTTGGTTGTGCATTTCTCATTTTTTTCCCCAACTCATCCAGAGCATGTTCCATTCTCCCCACACAAAACTCAACCAGAGCATGCTCCATTCTCCCCACACCAAACTCAACCGGAGCATGCTCCATTCTCCCCACACCAAACTCAACCAGAGCATGTTCCGTTCTCCCCACACCAAATTTAACTAGAGCATGTGCCATTCTCCCCACACCAAACCCAACCAGAGCATGTTCCATTCTCCAAGCCATATATTCCAACTGCACACTGCCAGTGACTTGATTTCACAACCATGTGGTCCAGTGGTGCCCCGATGCTGCCTCAACAGCAGAAATCTGTGAACTCTCCATGCAGAGCAGATACACAGCACCTGGGCTGTGACTAGAGAATCCCGAACACATGGGCGTTCCTTGTGCCAACGTCCTACATTTTAGTAGAAATTGTTGAACTGTAACTCAGTTCTATTATTACTAAATTATTTAAACGAATAGTTGTTGCAAATTATTTTTATATATCAAATATATATGATGGTTTGTCCAGTTCTCTCTGAGTTCCTTGGGACTCAGAGAACTGACCTGGCAAACGTTTCTATAACTATATTCAAAGTTAGTTTCCAAATGTATATGCCTGTACATTAACAATAGTTCTCTGCAAAGTACAACCATAAGAAGGGGGCACAGTTCGAGACTTGAGTGCAAAGTTTTGTTAGAATGATGAATGACAATTAGAAAAGAAACAACTAGACATTTAAATAAGTGAGTATGCAAAGAACTTTTAAGCCTGGATGCATAGAATATACAACTCTAAATCCTGACTCAAATTAAGCAATTTGTCTGTTTTGCATAGAGTTTCCTGGGTCGGCACATTTTGATAGTAAAGAAGAATAGAAGATACAGACACTGTGGTTGAGTCGTCCCCATTCAGATCATGAATTTGCCTAGCTCCAAGTTTCTCAGGTCCGTACTTGACTAGGTAGGCCAGTCCTTGTTTTGTTTCTTAGAATTCTGGGACTTGTAGTCCTGATTTTATACTGGGTTAAAGAAAACTACAAGTCCCAGAATTCTAAGAAAAAAACTGGACTGATTTAACTAGTCATGGTTGGTCCTGGGAATAGCTCCTTTTAGTTCTGTATTATAATTATGCTCCCTTCTTCAAAGCCAACAGTCTTGAGCTTATCATCTTTTCCATCACAGCTTGTCTGTTGGCCATAACATCTTTTTCCTTATTGAAATATAAAAAAAACATTTAGCTGCTGCACTCTCACTCTATTTTCTGAGACCTTTATTGGCAATAATATTTCATAAGTAACGTGGTTTGTGGCAAACTGAATTCTGACTTAAATTCTTTGGTGTGTGCCAACTTGTATAGTGTGTACCAGCTTCTATGGTGTGTTAGAAATTAGGTTTCTGGCTGCACAAATACTCTACACATTGCCTCTTAAGTTAAGCCTGGCTGCTCAGTGCCAAGCTACCAGCGGGTGAGCACAGGATAATTTAGGGTGTGTTGTGACTTACCCTGACTAAGTTGCAGTTCCTGCTTAAACAGGGTGCACACCTATGCCAACTAGAAACCCTATTTCTAAAATTAGTGATCAGTGGTGAGGATAGGACTTGTTTTTGTGGAGTGCCATACAGTAACTTGGTGTACACTACCCAACCTCATCCAAGACCATTTCAAATGTTAAATTCTCTCTGATTGGCTTTTGAAAATCATGTCTCTGGCTGCTGGTTCTACAACTGGAATCATGGAATTTGAGCTGGCCAATTTGGAAACCTACACAGTGGCTTAGTCAAAGACTTTTGCAAGTAGATGGGGGTTCCTGCCAAGGGTGCCAACAAGAAGGTAGAATTTCAAAAGCCATGTAGGGACTGGGCAGAAACCCACTACAAGGAGAGTGATGGATTGGGGGAGCCTGAAAATGGCTCATCTGTGGAACCACCTGCAGTGGCTGAGGGTAAAATCCCTGAATTTGAGCTCCTTGTGAGAGCAGGAAGCAGTGTCTCCTCCTGTGGCTTATCCCCACAGGAGCTGGAGAGGAGGGGGGAGGAGAGAGAATTCAAGCTGTGGATGGCCAAATTAAAGAGGGGGGCTGAAAAGAAAAAGGCTGAAAGGGAGGCCAAAAAGGTTGAGGCAGAGAGAGCTTTAGCAGAGAAAAAACCTTTACTGAGTCTAAAAGAACTGGATACCAAGGCCAGGCAGGCATACTCCAGCAGTGATGGTGGCAGCAGACATGCAGTACCTGATGGAGAAAAATCGGGTTTATATACCCAAGTATTAAGTGCCCAGTTCTCTGGCGGAAGATGACATTGATAAATGGTTTTCTGCTTATGAACTTGCACTAAAGGTTCACAGTGTTCCTGAAGAACACTGGGAGGGAGGTGGGGGGTCTGTGAAAACACATGCCAACACTTGGGAAGGAATCACTTTTGACATTGGAAGTTGGGGACCAAGCAAAGTATACCCCTATGAAGACCATTTTAATTGCCAGATTTGGGCTGACTCCCAAAAAAGTATCGCCAAAGATTCAGTGACAGCCAGAAGCTCCGCAACCAATCCTGGGAAGATTTTGTTGATTACTCCAGTAAGACACTGAATGGCTGGGTAAGGGGCAGCAAGGTTAGTGATTTTAATGGGTTGTATCATTTAATCTTAACAGAGCACATGCTCAGTATCTGTTTTCCTGAGTTGCTCCTGCACCTAGTTGACAGTAAGCTGACTGACCCCAGGAACCTTGCTGAGGAGGCGAACCTCTGGGCTCGCACCAGAGTGTGCAAAAAGGTATCTGAGGGGGACTCCCACAAAGGTTGTCAGGGTTCCCAATACAAGAAAGAGGGGGGAGAAAAACTTAAAAACAAGGAGTTCTCAAAAGTAGGGGTGGGTGGTAAAGTCCACTCCACCAGTGGAGATCGCAGAGTTTTGCGCACTCTGCACTGCACCTGGGGGACGGAGCTCCAGAAAAACTCTGCAAACTGCTGTGAGGCAGAGTTTTTTTCATGTGTGGCTCGCTAACGTTAAGTTGGCGATAGAGAAAATTGAGCACTGGGACGTGTCCCGAAGCGATTTCTCAATGGAGGCAGTGGTGGCAGGTTGCTGCCGTTCGCGTTGATAAAGCTGCAGCTTGGGCAGAAAATCTACTCGAGCTGCAGAAAGAAGAAGCACCCTCTGGCATGGCATGTGGTGCCATTCACGCTGATTTTACAGCGCGGAACAAGCTCCCAGTGCTAAAAATCAGCCCCAGGAGCACGATTTGCTGAAATTCCGCCGCTCGCAGAACTCCGCAGAATCTTGGTGATTTTTTATTTAACTGCGGAATTCCACAGAGTACAACTCTGCGAGTTCCACCCACCCCTACTCAATAGGCCCCCAGAATAATTCCCAAGGGGGTAGTGGTAACAAGTCCCAGTCTGATCCTAAAAAGAAGTGGTCCTTTGATAAAAAAAACAGGGAGGTGTTTAGCCCAATGTACAGAGTGCTACAAATATGGGCGCAACAAGGGTGACTCTAAATGTCCCAAGAGGGTACAGCCCCCCCACTGGTGAGCAGATACCTGGGTTGATGAGTGTATCGCTTCGGGTAGGAGGCAGTCCCAGTTAGCTTGGGGGGGACAGACAGACAGTTTCCCAGGAGGATAGAGAAATTGTGCCAAAAGCCCACATACCTGAAAATGCTTCAAGGTATAGGCAGTGGGTCACAATTAATGGGCAATGGGTGGAGGCTCTACGAGACACAGCAGTCAGCATGCCTACTGCTAAGTGTCTGGTGAGCAGGTCCTAGTAAACACATTCCACCAAGTCATAGTCACCGGCAATCGCAACAGCCATCTACCAGTGTCTCTCGTTCCCTTAGAGTGGGGGGGTCTCAGCTTCTCTGAAAGTTGCTGTGAGCCCTCCCATGCCTGTTGATTGTTTGCCAGGAAACGACCTGAAGCACACTGCCTGGAGGGAGGTGGAGCTCAGGTCTCACTTGGAGATGATGGCATTGCCTGAATGGGTCAGTATGACCACACAGTCCATGGCTGCCCGGAAAAGGGAGTCATGGGCATCTGGAGCCTGAAACAAAGGCCCAGAAAACTGCCATGGAAAGGGGCAATGGAAGTGAAAAAGCAGCCCCTAAAGTTCCTACGGTAGAGGTCGAAGGGGTCCCTGAGGGGAAGGCCCCCGAGCCAACCAAGGAGGACATTACCGCCTTAAGTGATATACATGAGCTTGCTAGCTGGCAAGCTGAGGGTAGGCCCACCAGGGAGGAATTCTGCCAAGCGCAGAAGGAGTGTCCCACTCTTGAGGGCTTTAGGTGACAGGCATCAGCCCATGGGCAGGTGAAGCCTCCGGGGATCACTTGATCTACTGGAAGAATAATCTCTCTTATATCAAGCCTAAGGTTCCTGGTGCTGGGACAGCCCATGTGCTGGTGGTCCCCCAGTGTTACAGGGCATTCCTACTGGGTTTGGCTCATGACATCCCCCTGGCATGACATTTGGGACTAGACAAGACCTTCGCCAGGCTTGTCTCCCACTTATTGGTCCAGAATGAAAACAGCCTCAGATGCATTCTGCAGGTACTGTCCTACCTACCAGCCCAATGGGAAATCAGAGAAAAAGCAAAAAGCTCCCCCTGGTCCCACTACCTGTCATTGGCACCCCCTTTGAAAGGATGGGCATCAACAAAATTGGACCCTTGGACCCCAAGGCAGCCCTCTGGAACAGGTTTGTCTTGGTCTTGGTGTACCATTCCACCCTCTACCCAGAGGCCATCCCTTTGAGGTCAGTGACTGCACCTGGGGTGGCTAGAGCTCTGATGGGGATCTTTACCCATGTTGGGTTCCCCAAGGAGGTAGTGTCTAACAGAGGCACTAACTTCATATCTGAGTACATGAAGTCCATGTGGGATGAGTGTGGTGTAATGTACAAGTTCACTACACCCTATCACCCCAAAACAAATGGTCATGTAGAGACATTCAACAAGACCTTAAAAGGCATGATTAGGGGCCTTCCTGAGCCCATGAGGCATAAGTGGGATGTCCTCTTGCCATGCCTCCTCTTCACCTAAAGGGAGGTGCCACAGAAAGGAGTAGGGTTCAGCCCCTTTGAAGCCCTCCATGGGCCTTGTTAGGGGACCTCTTAGCCTTGTCAAGGAGGGGTAAAAGAAAGCTCCCAATAAATCCCCCCAGGATGGGGTCAGCTACATGCTGGCCCTCCGCAACCAGATGCACCGCTTCTGGAAGAAGGCAAAAAGCAATCTAGAGAGGCGTGGCCAGCCAAGATGGCCGTGTGGATGTGATCCACGACGGCTCCGCTGCTGGAACACTAAGAAGACGAGAAAATGTGAAAATCGACTCTGGAAAATAAGTGATTCTTACCGGGGATCGTGTCACGACCAACTACGACGCGTTGATGAGTCCAGGAGCAGCGGTGAACGTCTGGATGGCGGCTGATTGGAGAGGGATGGAGGTGGCCTGATCCCAGCGTGGAGGGAGACGCACGCCAGTAACGGACGGGCTCACGCAGATTCCCTGTGCAGAGAGACACTTTGTGTGAGCGGGAGCACCGCGCTCCCGGGAGAGCTCCAGGATCCATCAAGCAGCTCCCCCCACCCGGTGAAGGAGGTGAGTGTACAACACACACCGCGAGCCGGGAGAGTGCGCCTTCACGAGGGACATTGGAGAGCCTGGAAAAGCGGCATGCGGTAGCTGGGAGGAGGCGAAAAAGAGTCAACAGAGCGGCACACACAGGGAGCGAGCAAACACCCGGTGGGGGGGCTCCTGCACGGAGGTCCGACACGGTGAAGCCAATTGCCTGACTTCAACATGGCGGCCGGTCGAGACACTCCATAGGCAACTATAGGCTAAGAGTCTGCCAGCCAAAAATACAATGGCGCCGAAGTAAACTAGGCCACAACACTGCCCATGAGCACTCTCCCACGGCTTCATCCCAGGATATTAATGCAGAGCCACACAACAGCTGGAACCCCTGAGGGCCGAGGAGGCCGCGATGAGTAGAAGGAGGCCTGGCAAGACAAGGGGATACCATAAGCAAGAAACGACATCCAGCTAGATAGCGGGGGCACTGGATGAGCATCCTGCAGGGTCCGTGCTGACAGAGAGACCCTCTCAACACAAAGAGGCACAGTGGGAGTGAGAGAGCCTGCCAACTGTGTGCCTGGTGGGACTTTGAATACCCGCGAAGCCGGCGAGGAGGAATCCTCTATGCCTCCCAAAAAACAGCAACCCCGCGACTGCCAAGGACCTACCAGTACCCGCAGGAGGAGGGAAAACCATGGCGCTATCTAAAGAAGACCTGCTTACCTCCTTAAGAGAATTTAAACAAGAACTACGGGAGGAACTAAAAGCCGACATGGCGCAGTCTCTGGATTTGCTAAGGGCGGATTTTAGTGGCAGACTTTCCATACTCCAACAAGACGTAGACTCAGTGGGCACCAGGGTGATGGACATAGAAAACAAAACTGAGACTCTTGAACGACGAACAAAAAGCCTATCGCTGTACGCAAGGGAACTCCAAACTCTGTTACACACTATGATACTGAAAAACGAGGACCTGGAGAACAGGTCACGACAGGAAAACATCTGAATCTGAAATCTTGAAGAAGGAGCAGAAGGCCCAGACCTTGAAGCCTTTGTAAATGGCCTATTTACAGAAACCTTAGGCGGAACAGCACTTAAAAATCAAAATAGATCAAATCCACAGGGTAGGGAGACCGAGCCAAGTGGAGAAACGTCGTCCGCAAGACATCCTGGCAAAAATGCACTCTTTTAAGACTAAAGAGGCTATACTACAGGCCGCAAGGAAAATGGACACAGTGCGACTTCAAGGATTCTAGTGTGAACTCTATCAAAATGTAGCGCCGGCAACACTAGCACGCCGCCAACTACTTAGGCCTGTAATGGAGAAACTCAGGAAGGTCAACATCAGATACCGATGGATCTACCCTTTTGGCTTAGGTTTCGAATATCACAACAAGGCGCACCACATAACTGACGTCAAAGAGGCATTTGCACTGCTGGGCCTTCCCCTCCCGGAGAACAGCACAGAGGAGAATAACAGTGACCGTCAAGAGGGCTCACCGTCTAGAGCAGACAGGGGGAAACAGTGGCAAAGTCGTCGCCCTTCGAGAGGACAGAAGAAACAAGGCGCTCCTGAAGTAACATAAAGAGATCCGTTAACCAGAAACTGGCAACACACCCTTCAAAACCTCATGACAGGAAGGCAAATGTACAATTAGTCATCTCAACTTGGAATAATAAGATACTACTAACCAGGCACGTACTGACTCCTGACCACCACTGGCACTTAAACAAACTATGATCAACGCCCGGGTATCTACCAGCGACAATTGAAACTGATCTTACCCTTGAAAATCCAACTTATCTCGGAATTGAGCTGCAGTAAATAGACCACAGCAGCGGACAATGGTCCAACTTGCCTCAAATGCATAACAGACACCATGATGGTGATCGAATCCGGGGGCCTGTTGCCCCAACGTTAACGGTGTTAAAAATTGTTCATCTGCTTTCCATTTTTTACTTACATTTTTCTCCCTTCTGTTCTTTCTTTGTGGCAGGGACCTGGGTGACATGGGTAACATGGGTAAAACAATGATAGGCAACGCACACTGGAGAAGTGAGAGCGGGCAACAGGGAAGGTCTGATCAAGGGCAGGTTTCGCCGGGGGAGAAGAGAGGGACTGAGCGAACTCTAAGAGAAGAGACAGGGCTAGAGAACAGTCACACAGTCACGATGGTGATTACTACACTATCCTGGAATGTTAAAGGTATGAATGCCCCTGCCAAACGCCAAACGATTTGGAAATACCTCACTGACCAACACTACAATGTTGTGGCCCTTGAGGAGAACCATCTTAAGAGATCGGAAGACCACAGACTTAAACATAAGACATACCCTTTGATATATAAATCCTCTTCCACCTCAAAACACAACGGAGTCGCCCTTCTCTTCCATGCCTCTCTTAAGTTTCAACCCGAGGATTACAAAACAGACAAGGAGGGGAGGATAGTGCTGGTGAAGGGCCGGGCTAGGGGGAGGCTCTGTACATTTGCGGCAATTTATGTACCTAACCAAGCGGTCTTCGTACACAACACCCTGTCTCTCCTAGGGGGCTTTGCAGAGGGGGACATAATCCTGATGGGGGACTTCAACCTTACCTGGAACACAGGGATTGATAGTACACACCCTCACAGAGCCCACACAGGCAGCTTCCCAAAGAATCTGAAGCATAATATTCAAGAAATGGGACTCAGAGATACTTGGAGGGAAGCACACCCAGAAGAAAGGGACTACACCTTCTTCTCCCACTCTCACCGCACCTACTCGAGGCTCGATTACATCTTCATGAGCCACACTTTAAACACACAGGTGCAGAAAGCCAAATTACACCCTATCATTATATCGGATCAAGCACCAGTGCAGGTGTCCCTGAATTGGGCCCACCCGAACCGAAATTTAGGAGATGGTTCTTCCCCAATGCAATAGCAAGAGACGGCACACTGTGTGACGCACTGCGTGCAACAATCAAAGAATTCTTCCTCTTAAACGACCCCCAGGACACGACGCCGTCAAACAATTGGGATGCGTTTAACGCGGTAGTAAGAGGCCACTATGCGTGACACTAATGGCCGCTCTCAGTAAAGAGAGGACAGCGGAAAGATTACAACTGGAGGGGGAACTGAAAGCAATAGAACAGACACACAAGGCCAATCCCACACTCAAACTGCAAAGACAAGTCACTGTGCTGAAGGGGAAACTGCACGCGATCTACTCTAACAGAGCAGAACTGACCCGGCTGCGACTTACATGCAGGGCAACAAAGTGGGGGCACACCTAGCGCGACAGCTGCGTGTGAAAAGGGAAAAGGAATATATTGGGAGTATAAAGGATAATACCGACGTACAGTCACAGGATGAATCAGGAAAGGCACAAATCTTTAGAGACTTTTACAACTCGCTATACTCGGCCGAACCACCCAACCCACAAACACAAACGGAATAACACGGTAGAATTCCAGCAAGTCATGTCAACCAAGAACGAACACTTGAAGGAACCCATAACTGAGGAAGAGGTTTGGAGGGCACTGGGGGGGTCTGAAATTGCATAAGTTGCAGGGTTCCGACGGGCTGACAACTCAATTTTATAAAACCTTTAGCGCAGAACTAATTCCCCAATTGACATACCTGTTTAATCACATAGCAAACACTAGGCAGGTAACAAACACTATGAATGAAGCCCTTATTACGGTGATTCCCAAAGCGGGAAAAGACCCACAAACAATGCGGTTCTTACCGCCCCATAGCCCTGCTCAACCTTGACTCCAAGCTATATTGTAAGATCTTGGCTACTTGGTTGGAGAACCTTATGACAGGACTTTTACACCCGGACCAGTCGGGGTTTATAAAGGATAGGCCGACACACGATAATGTACGCAGAGTGATTCACCTGATAGAGAAAACCACTGGAAAACAAATTCCAGCAGTACTTCTGGGCTTGGACGCCGAGAAGGCGTTCGATCGTGTGGACTGGCACTTTCTCTTTGAGACCCTCCAACGGTTCGGCTTCTGCGAAACATTCATAAATATGATAGCGGCTAACTTTGCAGCCCCAAAGGCTAGAGTACTGGTTAATGGAGTAGCGTCCGATCCTTTTACGCTGGGTAGGGGAATACGACAGGGGTGCCCTTTGTCCCCGCTCCTATTTGCGCTAAGCATCGAACCGCTAGCCGCAAGACTTAGAGAGAGCCAAGGGATCACAGGGATTAAATTCGGACAAGACGAACACAAAATTTCATTGTTCACCGATGATATATTGCTAACATTGTCGGAACCGCAACAATCATTAACAATGGTACAAAAGGAGCTGGAGAGCTTTGAAGAGGTGGCGGGATTACGCGTCAACTTGACAAAATCCTTCCTGCTCAATTTGACGTTACCAGAAGTGGAAATGGAGGCCCTGGTAGCGTCCACACCCTTCCAGTGGGCTAAGAAAGAACTAACATATCTGGGAATAAAGTTGACCCCTAAAATTTCAGGGCTATTCGTAGCTAACTATCCTCCCTCTTGCACAAGCTCCGAGCTGACCTTAAGAGGTGTGCTCCACTTTATCTCTCCTGGATGGGCAGAATCCATGCGGTCAAGATGGTTGTTCTTCCAAACCTTTTACATTTATTTCAGAGCCTGCCTATTGAAATTGAAAGAGACTTCTTACAAGAAGCTTGCATACTGCTAAAGAAATTTGTATGGCAGAATAAAAGGCCAAGACTCCCGTTTGCCCTTCTCAGGAAACCCAATGATGAGGGAGGCCTAGCGCTCCCCGACTTGAGCCTATACTACAAAGCTGCACAACTTCGTGTTATAGTGGAATGGTCCCAACGCGAGTCGGACAAACACTGGCTGCACATGGATTGGGCGATGCTTCAAAAGGGCCCGGCTCTAACGCTGGTGGAAAGGCAGGGTTGTAGTGTATTGGGGTAAACGGTGAGGGGTACGACATCCATTCGGTTTGCTTCAGAATGTCGTCCCATGTTTCGAGCGCCGTTTTGGTGGGGGTGCTTATATAAGCATAAGCCGGGCGGTCTGACTTAGGTTTCCATAATAGGTCCCATATCACCCTGTCTGTGCAGTTTACACAGCAATTTCAACCTGGCAAGATAAACGTCTTGCCAGCCTGAACCTTCCCTTTTTATACATATAAGTTACCCCTACGGAAGGCACTGGGTAACCCAGAGGGCAAGGTGCAAGGTACCTAAAAGGCAGGACATGTACCTTTAAGTTTTACATGCCATAGTACTGAGAAACTCCTTAATTAATTTTTTACTACTGCAAGGACTATCTCTCCTATAGGATAACATTGGGATTATCTTATTACATCTTTTAAGTGTAATTCCCAATTGTGAAGCGATAGACTTTTCTAGTTTGGTGTCTATGGACCCACATTTTAAAATCATAACTTATGGTGAAGTCGGATTTTAAATTAAAGTTCTGAAAAAGCCATTTTTAGAAAGTTGGCATTTTCTTACTTTAGCCATTTGGTGCCTGCTGTATGTCTCTCCTCAGTCTAGGGTGGGTGGTAGCTGGGCTTTGTGTATACAGGCACACACAAAGGGAGCTAGGATGTGACTTGATGGGCCCTCCTGGGAAATGGGAGGGAGGGGCTGGGCCAGTCTCACACTTACACCTGAATAAGCTGTGTCCTGTCCACACACAAAGGGCTTTGTGTAGTTAGTCTGGAGCCAGGGCAAAAAGGAAGGACCTTTATGCACTTCAAAGACATTTCTTGGAAGTCTCCCCCACTTCAAAAGCACAACTGGACATAAGTACTAGACCTCTGACACCACCACTTCAGTACACTTCTGGACCTGTGAAGACCCTGCTTAGAAGAAGGACTGCTGTGCTGCTGAAGGATTGCCCCTCTGCTGGACTGCTACTTTGCTGGCCTCCCGCCTTGTTGTGCTGCTCTGCTGCCTGCTGTTCCCTTGCCTGGGAGAGAAGGACTGGACCTGCATCACATGAACCCAGATTGACCCCAAAGGGCTTGCTGGCTTGCTTCCTGATTTGAAGTCTCAGCTACATAGAATTTCCATCCATCATGCTGCTACACCTGGACTCTGCAATCTGTGAGTCTGCCCTGCCAGGTGGTGCCAACCGAGTCCTGGACCCTTGGAAGTGGGCCTAAGGTGTTTGCTCCAGCGGAACTGATGCATCCTCTACTGCGTGAGCAGAACCAATGCATCACCGCTGTTGTGGCCATAGGACCGGCGCACTGCTACATCGGGACCATTGCATCTTGCCACTGTGTGGAGAAGATCGACGCATCTCCTTTGGAACCCCTGCCTCCTAGAATGGGCGCATCACCTTTAGAACGGACACATTGCCGCCGTTACTTGGAGAAAATAGACGCATCACCCCACCGACGCATCGCTTGGCTGCACACCACATCTTCGTCGAAGCAACCAGGATCAAGGTACTTTTGTTCAGCTGGTCTAAGTGGGTCCCTGTAGCCGAACCGCGCTACATTGCACAGTTTGACTGTGCCCAGGTCCCGCGTGACCAGCTATCCCAGATAGGCGCTTATTGCTTCTAAGCACTATTTTACAGTTTATTCATTAAAAATTCATATCTCAAGTTCTACTTTTTGGATTTTTGCCATTAAGGTCTTGTTTGATTATAAAATGAAGCTCTATTTTTCTAACCTGGTGTGGAGACTTTTTGTGGTGTTGTCACTGTGTTACATTTTGAAGTGTTGTACAAATACTTTACATATTGCCTCTTAAGTTAAGCTTGATTGCCCTGTGCCAAACTACCAGAAGGTGAGCACATGATAATTTAGGGTGATGTTGTGACTTTCTCTGACTAGGATTGTGGTTCCTGCTTGGACAGGGTGCATACCTCTGCCAACCAGAAACCCAATTTCTTACATGGTGGATACCAGATTCCACACGATATTTGGTCTGAGCAGTGTGATATTTCAGCCTTGAATTATGTTCTATTTTGGTGTTATTCAGACCTCTTGTTAGATGACAGAGCATTGATAGCATACTCTGTAGAAACAAGTGCTATGTCTTGTACGTCGATCTTATAATATGACTAGTGCATAGTTCTTATAGTGTCATGATAGAATCATGATTATGGAATGAGGTAAATGGACAAGTGGGTGTGAAGAGAGGGGCATTCAATCTCTGCACTGCCATGGGTTGAATAAAGAAGTCTACTTACCCATTTCAAGACTGGTCGGAGTAATTAGTAGTGGCAAGGATCAACCAGTGGCTGGACCCATGTTCTTCGCTTCATTTTTTGGCAAAGGTCTGTTCATGGTAGAGGGGCGCTTTGTCGGGCGCAGCTCCATGAAAGTGTTTATTGACACGCTTACTCCCAGAATACAGTGGTACAGTTGAATGGAGCAGTAACTAGCCAGCTTAGATCAGTGAGTGTGGGAATGGAGAAATGAATCCAGATGAAGAGGAGCGACAACTGATCTACAGACCATGGTGCAGTTGACAAAGTTTGGTTGTCATTTTATAAAGGTCCATTGGGTCTGCGGCATAGTGATCAGTGTCATCAGGTTTGCTGGTTGTTTGGATCATGATGTAGAGATATAAGTAAGCCAGCTGGACCTTGGCATCATGACATCTGACATGCCATCATCTTTTAAATGATTTCTCCAATCTTTCACAACTTACCTCTCAAATGTCTCAGCTTTTTAGTGTTTGTTAAATTTTATTTATTGAATTTTCAAAAGACATACAGTATGTCATAACAAAGGATTCCAAAGAAAGGAAAAAGTAGAAAAAAGTAAAACCCCAGGAAAATGACAATCAGAGATCCACAAGTAGCAAAGCACAATGACTCAAACTTTTTAAAGAGTAAGATACTATATGAGCGGCACAATTCATTCATCGTTAGCTGCCTTTTTGAAGGGTGGGAGGTGATCAAACCAGTATGCCATTTTGTTGGTGTACCTACTGCATTTTTACATAATACATTATTTTTGGACTTAGATATTCTTACCACAATATTCATATATTTGAATGGGGAACTTATAGTTCTAGGTCAGTAATACTTTAGGTAGCCCTCAGTTCTCAACTTATGTTCTGCAAAATTTTTAAGGACTATTTGTCATTTTCTCGAGATTATGGAACCAGAGGCATCCCCCTACTTTCCTTCTTTCTCCTGTGGAACCATCGATTTGTTGGAAAGATTTGCCCCGTTAATTTAATTTGTATTTGGGGGGCCATAGACAGATTTCGATTTTGGTCAAGTAGTATAAGATGACTGCTGAAACATTGCTTGGGCTCAAAGGACAGAGGGCTTTTGAACATTTACCAGAGTTTGAATCTCCTTAAAGTGAAGAAATAGATGAGTCTGAGAAGGTAAGTGGACTAAGAGACTTGAAATACATTATAATTTTCAAAAGAGCATTGCAGTTAAATATTCACACAGATTCTGCTCGAGGAAGCAATATGATGGTGAAATAGTGTTGTCTTATGTTTACAAAGTAAGAAGCTTAGCTGCGTCATGTGAATCTGCAAATTTTACTTGGCAATTAATAGGAGACCAGCTATTGCGTAATATGCTATGACAAGAAAATTCAACAAAGTCTATGAACATAGCTCTGTTAGGAGAGGGTTGTTGCCTACAGTACAGAGATTTCTCAAATGGATTTGAGGACCTTGAGTAGGAGTGAATGAGAGAGTATGTTTCCACGACAAACTGAGAAAAGTGTGGTGAAAAGACAGGGGAAGAAGGTTACTAATTATTCTTTGTGTGCAGGGGATTCTGAATATAGGTGAAGCATGTTGTACATGGGGATATTTAGGACACGACTAGATCTAAATGTTGCCCTGCTGTGAGGAAAATATCGGACAATTGTGGTATTATGGTGCATTTTGCTAGGGTGTGTACAGGTCTTACTAAGAAAGCCTGTGTGAATATAATCTCTCTACCCACAAATCACTAAGAGCCTGATTCACAAACTGTACTTTGTAGTACGTTTTATAGTACCACTAAATGTACTACAAAATGCTATTCACAAACTGCAGTTTTGTAGTAACACACTTTTGAGTAAGTTTACCACTTTTCAGTATTCACAAAGTGCACTTTTGTTGTAATTTACATGCTTGTAGAAACACATTTTTAGTAATAAGTCCCTACCTCCATTATCTATATATACTTATCCCCCTGTCTCTCTAGCACATCTCTCTCTACCTCTCTGACAACATTTCTTAGATACTCTTCTTTTTAATCTACCACTCTTTACGTTTCCCGTGCAACCTCTCAACTCTCTAAATACCACTTTCTTTGTATTTCTCTGCATCTCTACTTTTCTAGCCCCTCTCTCTACCTCAACTATCTACTTTATCCCTTCTTGTTGCATCTCACTACTATGTATCCACCTTCCAGTATCCTGTATCTCGTCTCCATGCAATTCACCTCTTTCTCAACCTCATCTCTATTCACCTCACCTCTCTCTATCTTGCTATACTTCACCTCTCTCTCACTCTTTTCTGACTTATCACTCTTTAAGGGCTTAATTATGAGTCTGGCGGCACACGTTTCTCCAGACTCGCGGGGGCATGGCAGTGGCAGTCTCCCGACCGCCCTATTACAATTAGGGTGGTCGGATCGCCAATGCCCTGCAGCAGGCGACAAGGAACCGCTGTTCCCTGGTGGTGGTGCGGTGGTGTAGAGATAGTAATATGCTTGCCGGGACCGCCGCGGTCCCGCCAAGCATATTACAAGTTTCCTCTCCACCACAGTTTTCATGGCAGTTCCTCCTCCATGAAAACTGTGGTGGAGAGGAAACAAAGAGGGCCCTACAGGGCCCCTGGTGCCTCACGCCATGTGGATGCACACAAGGGGGTACACCATGTCCCCCCCTGTGTGCATGCACACCAGTTCCTGCACGGCATGAACTTTACAGTCCATGCCGTGCAGGAATACTTTTTGGGCATTCCCATTGCGGTGCTCATTTTATGAGGCACTGCTGTGGGAATGTCAAAGAAAAGCCCACCAGACACAAGAAACACTCGTAATCTGGTGGGCGGCCCAACCACAAGTTTGGCGGTGCGGCGGCATGGTGAACCTGGTGCCACAATCCCAAACACATAATCAGGCCCTTAATCATCTCTCTATCTTATTTCTCTCTCTACTACATATCTCACTCACTGCTTCATCTGTGTCAACCCACATCTCTGTCACTACCTAACGTCTCATTTTAACTCACCGCACTCTTTCAACCTCTGTATCAACCTCACATCTCTTTTTCTACCTCCTACCTACTTGCCCCTCGCTAATATACCTCTTTTTTGTCTACACCTCAACTCTCTTTCTACCCTTCACCACTTTTCTCTTTTTACTCACTACTCTCATTACTTCACCTCTTTCTCTACCCCACTTCCCATGTTGCCCCTCTCTCGACTTCATCACTCTCTCTAATCTTATTCACTCACTACCTCGTTCTCTACCTGTTCCTCTCTTTGCCCCTGCTGCACCTCTCTTTCTAGCTTACTTCTGTCTCCCTACCTCACCCCTATGTGTGGCCCACCCCACTCTGCACTTCATGCTCTCTTTAACATGTATCCCCCGGTACCTCACCTAGCTCTCCACCAACTATCTCTCTATCTTCCATCTCCTTTTTCTTCACCTCTCTTGTTATACCATTCCTTTACCTCTCTGTCCTACTGCCTGCTCCTGTCAAGTCCCATTTCTCTTACTCAGAGGAGCCTGGGGTCAATTATATAGCCAGAGAAATGTATACATAGAAGGTGGAGAGAAGGGACCAGGCAGATAAGAGAATAAAGGAAAGAATATCGGATTTCACAGTTGAATGGTGAAAATCCATACAGCTATGCTCTGATTTTTTTTCTCTTGCAGCAAGAATACCTATTGTGAAGGGGAGGATTTTGTAATTACGAATATCCGACAATTAAATCGCCAGTTTCAAGTTCTTGTGTGCATATATCTTGTTTTAAGATTGTGCAATTGTCCATTAAAAATCCAACAAGTCATGCATATTGTGTCTTTCCTACAATAGAAGAAACAGACTTTTTGCCACTGAATTCCACGTAAAATATTGTCTTTGTATGACAAAACAACCACAGAAAAAGAAATGGCTTTGTCAATGCCTGTTCATGCTTTCACCTGGCACTATGCCTTCATTACAAGAGTTGATGTAATACTGGAGGGGGCCAATACCACTGGAGGAACAGGAATACAGCGGGTTTCAGTTCTCTCCATTTTGAGTTTCACAGGCCAGAAAGATAATGCAATGATAAAGCACATTTACCCCCTTCCGAGATGCAAAACTCAGACTATTCCAGCTGTAATAGATCTAGCTTCAGCAGGGGGATTGGGGGGTCTAGGCCTCTCCCAACAACATGAGTCACTCCCAGTCCAGAGACAACAGTCAAATAGAAAGCACACTCAAGGTGCAATATCTGTGTATATGCATATATGTATATATATATATATATATATATATATATATATATATATATATATATTATCTACTGGCGGTCGCCAGTAGATAGTTATAGTTAGGACCTATTTTCCATAGGAAATCCGCGACATTCTATTTGAAATAACTCTCTTGCCGGTTGACGTATCTTCGCGAAATTTTCAAACTTTGTGGGGCGCTCCGCTCCGCTCTTAGCCTGAAAGTCTCGGGTTGATTCGTCAAGTGGGGGCTGAGAAAAAAGGGGGGTCCCAAAACGCGTTTTCCCCATTCATTTTTCCATAGGAAACTTTAGACACGGCTACAGCCCGAACTGCTGAACGGAATTACACCAAATTTGGCAAAGATGTAGTTCTTGGTTCAGAAAGAACCCTTTTTGTTAAATGGTGTAAATCCGTTCAGTAGTTGCTGAGAAAATCAAAAGTAAAAGTACATATATATCTATGGGCACGGAGGATTCGCGTACCCTCAGCGCACCCTGCGCGCACCGTCCCGATCACGAGCTGCATGCTAATTGGCTGTCAGCTGGCTGTCAACATTCCGATTCAGGAAGTGTTGGCAGCCATTTTGTCCCTCGGTAGAACCGAGGGACAGAAACAAGTGCGCAAAGCGCACAAAGGGAGCAGGGTAGAAACACCCTGACCCCTAGGTCTGCTCAGGGGTCCCACAAGGACCCCTGGGCAGAAAAAAGCATTTTTTAAAAAAAATCAGCAGGATGCGCTTAGGGTGCGCGGATCCTGCCGATAAAAAAAAAAAATGAAGCGCGGTCTCCCGCGCTTCGATTGTATTTTGCCCCCGGGTGGCCCAAGTCCCGGGGGCATGCGGGGTTTATTTATATAATGCTGGGGGACCTCAAAGGGCCCCCCAAGCCCCGGGGACCGCCACCCCCCAGGGCTTTCATTTTAAAATGGTGCGGGAGGGCACTCGGCCCTCCCGCAGCCCCGGGACCACCACCTCCCCGGGCTTCTTTTTTAAAAAAAAAAAATCCTGTGTGGGGGGCTCGAGCCCCCCCACACGCCCGGGGACCGCCACCTCCCTGGGGCACTAACAAATTTAAGATAGGGGTCCGTTTTGGACCCCCGAAGCCCTGGGGACCACCACCTCCCCGGGGCTTTGCTGATGTGGGGAGGGGGGCTGTGCGGCCCCCCTCCTGGAGCCTGTGGTGGCCCATGGGACCACCACCCCCCCAGGGCCGGCTCCTGTAGTGTCCCGGGGTGCCTACCCCCGGGACACTGCTGTTTGCAATGACAGGACGGGAGCCTCGCGGCTCCCGTCCTGTCATTGCAAACTGCTTTGGATATTGGAAGAGAGAGCAGGAAACCTGCTCTCGCTTCCAATATCCAAAGACAATTGCTTTTCCACACGGGGGGCAGCATGTTAGCTGCTCCCCATGTGGAAAAGCAATGCCGGCTCCCGTAGGACACGGGGAGCCGGCGGGACTGTGGGGGTTTGGGGACCCCCACAGTCCCCAACCAGAGGCCAGGCCCCGGGGGATGGGGTCCCCGGGGCAAGTAGTGGCTCGGGAGGGGGGCCACGCGGCCCCCTACCCAGAAATAATAAAAAAATTAAAAAAATTAAAAAAAGGCCTGCCCCGGGGGATGGGGTCCCCAGGGCAAAAGGAGGCCTGAGGAGGGGAGCCACGCAGCCCCCTCCTTAAAAATTAATTTAAAGTGTGGCCATGCCCCGGGGATGGGGTCCCGGGGCAGTATTCGGCCACGGGAGGGGGCCACGCGGCCCCCTTCCCGTTTAATTTAAAAAAAAAAAAAGGGGTAAGGCCCTGGGGGATGGGGTCCCCAGGGCCCAAAAATAGGAAAAGGAAGGGGGCCACACAGCCCCCCTTCAGGAAAAAAAAAAAAACGATCGGGCCGCAGGCCCCGCCCTTCCTTCACCACTCTGCAAACGCGCCCCTGGCGCGTTTGCAGATGGGGAAGTAATTCCCCTTCAATACTGGGGGTCCCTGGGGGCCAACTAGCCCACCAGGAACCTCCAGTATGCGCCAGGGGCTGCGTTGCAGAGAGGTGTACAGAGGCCACGCCCCTTTATACACCTCTCTGCAACGCAGCTCTGTGGCGCTTTTTGGAGGTACATGGTGGGCTAGTTGGACTCCAGGGACCCTCTGGATTCAAGGGGACTTAATCCCCCAACTTAAAACGCGCCACGGGCGCGTTTGCACAGTGGTGAAGGGAGGGCGGGGCTTCAGGTGACATGTGTGCAAACAGGCCCCGTGGCGCATTTTAAGATGGGGAATTAAATCCCCTTCAATCCTGAGGGTCCCTGGGGCCAACTAGCCCACCATGTACTTCTAAAAGCGCCACAGAGCTGCGTTGCAGAGAGGTGTAAAAAGGGCGTGGCCTCTGTACACGTCTCTGCAAAGCAGCCCCTGGCGCATACTGGAGGTTCCTGGTGGGCTAGTTGGCCCCCAGGGACCCTCATGATTCAAGGGAACTTAATCCCCCAACTTAAAACGCGCCACGGGGCGCGTTTGCACAGATGTCACCTCAGGCCCCGCCCCTCCCTTCACCATTGTGCAAATATTCCTCTAAAATCAGCCGAAATACGAATTCCGATTTACTCACCTGTTATCAGGAGAGACCTCAGTGCTGCATCTTTCAGCCCAGTACTGATCCTGAAAAGTAATTTTAACCGTACTTACCAGTAACTTGAATTTCCTTCCATAGGATATCATTGCCTGCTTTTTGCTGAAAAAGTTTCTAAGTGTCGATTTTTGAAACATACAAATATTCCTCTAAAATCGGCCGAAATACGAATTCCGATTTACTCACCTGTTATCAGGAGAGACCTCAGTGCTGCATCTTTCAGCCCAGTACTGATCCTGAAAAGTAATTTTAACCGTACTTACCAGCAACTTGAATTTCCTTCCGTAGGCTAACATTGACTGGTTTCACTTGGAAATTCTTCTAAGTGTGGAGTTTTGGAACTTTATAATATTCCTCTAAAATCAGCCGAACTACGAATTCCGATTTGCTCACCTGTTATCAGGAGAGAACCCAGTGCTGCATCTTTCATCCCAGTACTGATCCTGAAAAGTAATTTTAACCGTACTTACCAGTAACTTGAATTTCCTTCCATAGGATATCATTGACTGGTTTCACTTGGAAATTCTTCTAAGTGTGGAGTTTTGGAACTTTATAATATTCCTCTAAAATCAGCCGAACTACGAATTCCGATTTACTCACCTGTTATCAGGAGAGACCTCAGTGCTGCATCTTTCAGCCCAGTACTGATCCTGAAAAGTAATTTTAACCGTACTTACCAGTAACTTGAATTTCCTTCCATAGGCTAACATTGACTGTTTTCACTTGGAAATTCTTCTAAGTGTGGAGTTTTGGAACTTTATAATATTCCTCTAAAATCAACCGAACTCACGAATTCCGATTTACTCACCTGTTATCAGGAGAGAACCCAGTGCTGCATCTTTTAGCCCAGCACTGACCCTGAAAAGTAATTCTAATCGTACTTACCAGTAACTTATATTTCCTTCCATAGGAATCTTTTGTCTGGTTTTCAGCAGAAAAGTTTCAAAGTGTCGATTTTCACAAATTACAAATATTCCTTAAAAATCGCCTGTATGACTTAAACGCATTCTTTCAACTGTTTACAGGAGATGCACCAGTGCTGGATCCAGGATCCAACACTGAGTAAGAAAAAGTAACGATAACACTACTTACCTGCTAAGTGAATTTCCTCCCATAGGATAACATTGGTGATTCTATGTGAAAAAGTTTCTAAGTGTCAACTTTTAAAATACAATAATATTCCTTAAAAATCACTACTGTAACCAAAACGCTTTTACTCAACTGTTTACAGGAGATGTCCCAGGACTGAATCTAGGATCCAGTCCTGTGGTTAGAAAAAGTAATCCATAAAGTAACTAATTGCATTTAACTAGAAAATCACATTGAGCTCAATGTTGCATTGTGTTTGAAATTGTGTTGCCCATTGCAACAACTGTAACTACTGTACTTAAAACTCTATTGCCTATTTGCAAACTATTTAAACTAAAGTAATTCATTCTGAGAAAGTATATTTTGTAATGTAATGTATAATGTAATTACAATGTAATTTAATAAATAAAATATCTAAAAATAAATAGTTTTAAAAAATGTAGTAAATCAGTATCAAAAAAATAAATATAACAATTAATACATTTAAAAATTGTCATTTACAAAACCTTTGAAATTCACTGAAAAAACCATAGGTTTCAGGTACGTTATAGTTAGAAATTAGCATTTAAAAAACCTTTGAAATTCACTGAAAAAACCATAGGTTTCAGACACGTTATAGTTAGAAATTAGCATTTAAAAAACCTTTGAAATTCACTGAAAAAACCATAGGTTTTAGGGACAGTTTTAGTTAGTTGGACATTGCACTCGTACAAAACCCGTGAAATTCCCCCGTTATAGTTAGTTCAGCTAACTATAACTCGCGCCCGCAATGCACTGCTGATGACGTCACATATTACATCACTCATGACATGGTCAGTGACATCACTGATGACATCACTGATGACATCTCAAATGACATCACTGATGACATCATCCATGTGATAATTTCATGCATCCTCTCACACCCTAATATAACCTTTGATACACCCACTCTAAATTACAGACTGCCATTCTCAAAACCATAGACACTCCAACACCAATAACTACATACCCACTCACTGATTCTTAGGTCTACACACACATCCACTCACTCACCTGTACAGACACACATACTTACGGTCACTCAGTACAGGACTATCATATGCACTAATACACCTACATAGACACTCACACACCGCCACTCATCCATAGAGGTACTCACACACCTAGTCAGTCATGGAAATAATTAATCACACTGCCATTTACTCACCTATACAGTTATACACACACCAGCTCACTTACTCATACAAATACTAGCACATTCTTACGCTCTTATACAATCACTAATACAAGTACACACTCATCCATACAGCCACTCTCACAATCACACACTCTCACTTATACCCATTTATATACTCCAACACACATATATACTGCCTTTCACATATGTAGTTACTCACACATGTACCACTGAGATATACATTCACTCACTAACACACCCATACACACACTCACCCACCCATACAGTCCATCGCGGATGCACTCTTGAAACCATGCACCCAGTGAATCACCCACTGATACATCTATGTGCAGTCACACACACCCCATCCACACAAACACTCAGGCACCCATACAGATACTCAGACAACCAATCAATAACTCATATAGACACTCATGTAGCTATTTACAAACCCATGCAGCCACTAACACACCAACAGACAGACGGATAAAGACATTCACACAGTTTAGTAACTAACCCATGCATTTAGTAAGATACGTTTAATCACTCACTAATAGTCAGTCACGCACCTACTAAATCATCCATCCAGACACTTATACACCCACTCATTATTCAATACACCTTGGCATATATATTAAACATATTTAAACTTTATAGAAACACACAGTCCCTGCATGATGTCATCAGTGATGTCATTTGAGATGTCATCAGTGATGTCATCAGTGATGTCACTGACCATGTCATGAGTGATGTAATATGTGACGTCATCAGCAGTGCATTGCGGGGCGCGAGTTATAGTTAGCTGAACTAACTATAACGGGGAATTTCACGGGTTTTGTACGAGTGCAATGTCCAACTAACTATAACTGTCCCTAAAACCTATGGTTTTTTCAGTGAATATATATATATATATATATATATATATATATATATATATATATATATATATATATACCTACTGGTGGCTTACCAGTAGATAGTTACAGTTAGGATCATGTTTCCATAGGAAATGCATTTTTTGACTTAGCTATAACTTTGTTGTCGTTTGACCAATCTTCATGAAATTTCCTCAAAAAAGTGCCAAGGAGGGTTCTATTGTTATGGAAAGTTTGCGGGGGATCTGTGCAGTGGGGACCAAGAATTTGGGGCACAAAATAAGGTTGCATTTGTAATGTTATTTCTCACAGGAACCGTTAGCCACACCCACAGCCCGAACCGCTGAACGGACTTACACCAAAATTTGGCAGGGAGGTAGATGTCGGTTCAAGGAAGTGCCTTTTGCTTATTTGGTGTAAATCCGTTCAGTAGTTGTTGAGAAATTTAAATGTAAAATTATGATGATATCTCTGGCCTCAGTTATTTAACAGAGGTTTCGCGATGAATCGCGAATGCACGCGTCAACGATAATGCTCTGATTGACTGGACGCAACCTGAACAGAAAGTTGCGGCCGCCATTTCATCTATCAGGAACGGTTCCCGGGGCTGTAAATTTGTGTGAAAGCCCACATAAGGGGTCAGGGCGGAGATACTCTGACCCCATAGTTGAGAAATGGGGGTGTTAGTGACACAAGTTATGTGTCCAAAATCGATTTTTTTAATTGCGCACAATATTCGCGACGCCAACACGACCGCCTGCGTGGCCACCAGTGTACTGTCGCAGGGACATCGCGACTACCAACGTCATCGCGCATATTGGTGGAAATATAAAAAAATATATAAGTGAATCATTAATACGCATTGTAATAGAGATGTTGAGATTCTGAATTTTTTTTTATAGAGTTATTTAGATAGTGAGCTATCCACTGTGATGGTTGGAATTAATTATATAGTTATAATTTTTAAATGTGGTGGTGGCTATTGAATTCCTGCTTTTGTTTTCCGTTTTTGCGACGTGTCCGGGAGGATCGCGATTACCAACGTTATCGCAATCTCTGGAGTCACTGTGAAAATATAAAATAGGTTTTATAGATGGTTTTTATAGAAACTATCTAGAAAAACATGAGTTTAGAGAATACTGTAAGAAACTCCTAGTGTGTATAATGCTGCAGTCTGTGTGTATATATGTATTTTAGACTTTATGGAAAAGGCGCGATCGTCCTGGCTAAGAACATCACGGCGATGTCCCGAATAACCTCAAAAATGGAAAATAGTGCAATGTTCAGAATGGATTTTTTTACATATTATTTTTGGATGTGTTGGTGGCCATTGAATGTTTGCTTTTGTTTTACGCTTTCGCTGCGTGTCCGGGGGAATAGCGATTACCGACGTCATCGTGGTCTCTTGAGTCACAGCGAAAATGGAAAATAGGTTTTAGAGATGGTTGTTCTAGAAATACACTAGAAAAACATGAGTTTGAACTGTATAGTAATAAACCCCTAGTGTGTAAAATACTGTAATATGTGTGCAGATTTATGTTTTCACATTATGGTAACGGCACGATCATCGTGGTTAACGACGTCATCGCAACGTCTCGGATAACCGCGAAAATGAAAAATAGGTCTGAAAGATGGTTTTTAAAGAAACTTAGTAGAAAAATATGAGTTTAAACATTCTTTGAAAAAAGTATGTATCTAGTAATATGTGTAGGGCAATGTTCAGAATGGATTTTTTTACATATTATTTTTGGATGTGTTGGTGGTCATTGAATGTCTGCTTTTGTTTTCCATTTTCAAGACGTGTCCGCGGGGATCGCGACATCGTCGCAAATATAATAAAAAAAATTAAAAAAACACTTATTAATCCACAGAAGAACATACAAGCTTATAAAAATACCCCTTATAGAGCCATTTTAGATAGAAAATACAATTTAAAAACCTTAAAAATTCAATTAAATAATCGTAGGTTGCATGGACGTTATAGTTGGGAAATAGAATTTGAAAAACCTTAGAAATTCACTGAAAAAAACAAAGGTTACAGGTACGTTGTAGTGAGAATTAAGCATTTAGAAACCTTAGAAATTCACTGAAAAAACAAAGGTTACAGGGGCAATATAGTTAGGAAATAGAATTTAAAAAAACTTATAAATTCAGTGAAAAAATCAAAGGTTACAGGGACATTATAGTAAATTCAGCAGTTATAGTTAGCTGAGCTAACTATAACTCATGCCCCCGCAATGCACTGCTTATGACCTCACATATTACATCACTCATGATATGGTCGTGACATCACTAATGACATCACTGATGACATCTCAAATGACATCAATGATGATATCACTGATGGCATCATCCACAGAATCTCTGTCGCACCCACTCACACCACATATAACCTTTCATACACCCACTCCAACTTCTACACTACTATTCTCAAAACCATTGACACACCTATACCAGTACTTACACACCCACTCTCTGATTCATAGGTCTACACACATCCACACAATCACCCATACAGCCACTCATACACCAACTCACTCACTAATCCAGCCACTGATATGTCCACTCATACACCCATACAGCCACACACACACTGTCAGTCATTCATAGAGCTACTCACACACCTACTCACTTACCTAGAGAGTCACTCACACAGCCATGCACTCACCTTTAAAGTTATACACACTCACTCACTTATTCATACAGATACTAAAACATACTCACTCACCTATACAGTTACTGATGCAAGAACACACTCACCCATACAGCCACTATTACAATCCCTCACTCACACATACAGTCACTCATATACTCCAACACTCACCTATATTGCTTTTCACATATCCAGTTACTCACTCATATACCACTGACACATTAATTCACTCACTGACACACCCATACACACACTCAGTCACCTATACAGCCCCTCACTTATACACTCACTAACCCATACAGCCACTGACTCACCCACTGACTCATCCATGTAGGCAGTCACACACCCTCTCACCCTCTCACCCAGCCACACAGACACTCATACATCCATACAGGTACTCAGACACCCAATCACCCATACAGCCACTCACATACCCACTCACATACCCACTCACCAACCCTTACAGCCACTTAGACACCATCTGACAGACTCATACAGACATTCTCAAAACCTAGTCACTCACCCATACATTCACTGAGACATCTAATTGTTCACTTATATAGTCAGTCATGCACCCACTGAATAATCCATACAGACACTCATACAGCCACTGATTCATCAATACACCTTGTTATATATATTTAACGCTCATAAACATTTTTAAAACACTCACAGTCACTGGATGATGTCATCAGTGATGCCATCAGTGATGTCATTTGAGATGTCATGAGTGATGTCATGAGTGATGTCACTGACCATGTCATGAGTGATGTAATATATGAGGTTATAAGCAGTGCATTGCAGGGGTGCGAGTTATAGTTAGCTCAGCTAACTATAACTGCTGAATTTCTCTGGTTTGGTACGAGGAAAATATCAGCCAAACTATAATGTCCCTGCAACCTTTGTTTTTTTCACTGAATTTCTTAGTTTTTTTAAAATCTATTTCCTAACTATAACGCCCAATTAATGTCCACTGGCGTGCCCCCACTGTTTAGATAATTTCATCTCTCTCAAGTTGCTCTGTGTCAGGGATCAATAGCTCGTCCATTTCTAATTTGACGTTCTTCTTCTGAGATTTAACAAAACGGATTGAAATTTACCATAATCATGCAATTTTTTTTTTTGTGTGTAACCTGAGGTTACCCTTATTTTGCATACCTACTCACAGAAATTAATGTCAAATAGCTTTGTGAGTTTGTGGCAAGAGACTGTTACAAGCAGAAAATGAACCTCTCTCAGGCGAGAAAAAAATTACCCAAAAACCTCACATTTTAAAATTTCAAGACATTTTGTGAATTTCATGCAACACAGAATTCAGGAAACTTGTGAATTTTGCCAGAATATTTCAATTTCACCAGGTCTAGTCTACATGACCTACTCTTGCTTGACATCGTATGATTTGAGAGCTCTGTAATACAAGCACCTATGGGAGCACAAGAGTTGCATGGATCCCTCAAATCAGGAGTTAAAGATGGGCCGTGCACTTTAGGGAGACCACGAGCAGCAAGGACCTACCCACAAGGGCAGTAGGAGGTGCATCAGACCCAGGTAGTTTGAGTCGATGGTAGAGGAATGGAACCCTCAGCCCAATAGCTGTAAAGAGATCACAAGCTGCTGGACAGCCAGGATATGCAGTGGGAGCCTCAATATGGCGGGAGGCAATCAGTAGCTTTAGCTTTAGTTGCGTTACATAAGGGCACATTCATGTTTGTTAGGCACGGGGAGATTAAGTGATTTGCTCAGAATCACAGGATGTTGAGCGTCGTTGCCAAAACTCAAACCCGGTTCCCCAGATTTGAGGTCGACCGCCCTAACCGTTAGGCCACATCCTCTCCCCCTGCATCCTCTCCCCCTTATTGGCAGCAGTCCGAGTGCCTGTCAGCAAGGCCTGTTTTAAACCACACTGTACATAAGTCCCTGCATGGAAGCTTTCCAGGGGGCTTATTTCACCCACCCAGATGAGTGACAGACTGCCCTCTCCCGTCCCCATTACATACATGGTATCTGCTGATTCAAATTTTGTTCCATGGAAAACCTGCTGAAATTTGTGTGAGTAATATCCACCAGGCCAGTGTGAAATGTGCACACCACTTATAAGGATGCTCCTTATTGGACTGACGCTGTTGTAGAACACTGCAACCACAGTGATACTAGTGAGCTACATGGCCCAGACATCAACACACCAAGAAGTATCACAACAACTAAAACAATGTTTTTCTTGCATATGATATTATTGTCATTATTACTCTGCTCTCTGTAAATTTGTAAAGCGCTCTGATACCCGCCAGGGTCATGTTCGCGCTATAAAAAACTATCAAAATAAAAAAATCTAATACACTAAAACTAAAACAGTGATAACGCTTTACATGACTAGAATTAGTAGCTACTCAACACTATAAAGTGCTTGTAATAAGATCAGGCCCGGTGTTGTCCGTACAGTGCATTTCCAATTCATGCTACATCACAATAATTGTTTTGTATTATTCATGCCATCCTTTACTTTCATATTCCATCTGAGTGCTATTCCTATTAATGATTTATGCGTCTAATTTACCCAAAATTACAAAACTAATTCACCAATTCAGAAATGTATATTCCCATCGTTTGTCATCATAATCTAGCACTTAGCTATATTACAGTGTTTGCAGAGCAAATCAGAAATGTTTCCTCTCACCAGCACATTTGCTGTGTTCATAGCGACAATTTCTTTGTGATGTTCGTTTGAGCATGTGGTTGTTATTTCCCATTGCATCACTGCAATGTTTATCTTAATATGTAGACAATCCATTTAAACTGTTTCAGGGATATGAATCCATCCTCTGGTCTCCTTCATTTATTTCCCTCTGTTTACTTCCCATGTATTTGTATCCCCTTCGGCAAAGCCATATCCTCTTAAAGTCGATGGATCTCTCTTAGTTTCGGTATTTATAAACATTCTGCAGTATTATTTCTTTACAATGAGAGTAATAAATGAAATTAAAAACCTTTATATATAAATAACCATATTGCCCTTGATGTTCCCTGTGGAGGCTGCAGCAGGAGCATAAGAACACAAGACAAATCGAACAAAGAATAACCCCAAGGTTGGTCAGGACGAGCAGCATCATTCTAGTCAATCAATCAATCAATCAATCAGTGTTTCTGTAAAGCGCGATTAATTCTCCATAAGGGTCTCAAGGTGCTGGGGGTGAGGGGGTGGGGAGAGGTTCTGCAATTCAGTCGAAGAGTCAGGTCTTGAGATCCTTGCAGAATTGAGGCAGTTACAATTGATTGCCTGAGGTGCAGAGGCAGGGAGTTCTAGATCTTTGTGACAAGGTAGAGAAAGGATCTTCCTCCAGCCGAGGTCTTGTGGATCCGTGGGACAGTGGCCAGTGCCAGCTGGGCGGAGCGGAGTCAACCCAAGGGATCATTCATCTAAGAGTCACCTTGAGGGTTTCTTGGGATTTTCATCCTGATTTAATCTCTCATACTTCAATCAGATAACCAGTCATGTCTTAGTCATCAGGTTTCAATTGTTCCATGGTTCTGTGCAAAATTACTTAAGCACATCATAAACCAAAACCACCTCTGACATGCTCCTGCTGTTTATGGATATCCAGGGCTCTCCCATTGTTCATTGTGAAGGACTTGATCTTTGTTACAAAGAGAAGGAAAGAAGATCTATAATCTTGCTTACAGGTTATCAATTATACCGGAAGGGGATACAGTGCTGGTTGGAGTACAGATTTAGTTGTGTTTACCAGCTCATCAGTTCACCAGATAATTCGTTTTCTTGGAATAGAGATGCCCTTGTTAGGAAAGAGGTGGGATTTTTAAGTATGATGGTGACTCTGTACTTGGTGACCATTCCTGGCTAGATGTGGGATGTCAGGGTGGTGGCTGCAAACGACTGTGCAATCTTGTCTTGGTAAAATGGAGGGTACGCTAGAGTGCATGTTCTTTCATGTGGTACTGGGTCCTGTTGTACATTATAAAGGAAGGTCATCTGTTACATGTTGCCCTAGGTCCTATGCTACATAGAGTATAGGGCTAAGCCCACCTGTGTGATGATGTATGAGTAGTGAGTGTGGGAGGTTGGCTGTGCAAGAAAGTTTGTGATCTGAGAGCTAAAGTTACAAGTCCTTGCCTCTGGTGGGACGCCTTCTAGCCTAAAGCTTACATATCCGTTCCCCTTGGAATTCACTGCATGATTTGGAGCAGCCTTTCATACAGAACGTGGTTTGTAATTGAAGTTTATATCTGAGACTGCACTTTGGACGAGAAAGGAGATATACACATTTCAGGCAAGAAATGACTCAATACACTGAGGAATGGTTTCCAATCATTTGAGAAGTGTATGTCCAATCCTCTTGGTATGGGACAAGGATTCAGAAACATTATAGGGAGTACATATATATTGATTATTATCAGGGTAGTTATTTACGCTCATTTACCACCTTGCATGTATGATAAATAACAAAGCAGTGACTCACCACCTTTTGTTTATTTTAGCCTGTATGGCATTGGACACATCCAATCGTCAACCTTCTATGTACCGCCTCTGTCTCCAGAATTATTTAAAAAATTGATCACTGTCCTGGTCAGTTCTTGTTAATATCTTGTTAGTGTGGAAGTTTATTGCTGACATATCCAACAATGATGTGTACCTTAATGTCTTGAGTGCACCACCTGCTTATTTCTGTCCTATATGTCTCTTGAATGTCTTCTTATCTGTTTACACTTGATCCCACGGTGTGCTACAGCCATGCCAGTACCTGATTCTACAGGGCACTTATGAGGCCCCACCATGAAGGTTCCCATTAGGAATCATGAATTTCGCTTATCGTGTGCCATTTGTTTCACTATGAAGTTTCCAACCATAGGCATTTGGGCTTTTGTCTGCATTAGAGCTCCTTTTAGGTGTGGAGTGTGTTATTTTGCTTCCTCTTTTGTAGGGTTTCAACAGTTTCACTCCATCCTACATTTTTCCACCCTTTTCCATTGCATGCATTTGGAAACAACACAGATCCGATAGATCGCCTTTAATTATTTATTCAAATAGTGCTTTTGTGTAGCGCTGAGATGCCCTATGGTATCAGAAGACATTAACAAAAGTTATAAAGCTTCATATTTAGTCAACATGAAAGAAAGAAATATCATCAGCTGAAATAGGATACAACTGTACACATGTAACTGGTAAGCATGATATAGCGGAGGCAGAGAGCAAGAAGAGATAGCCAGTGGGTGTATTGTCACCATAAATACAACTTTTAGTCTGGACCAGGGGTATATCATTGATCAATCAATCAATCAGGGAATTGTAAGCGTGCTACTCACCCGTGAGGGTCTCAAGGCGCTGAGGGGGGGTCCGCAAATCTGTTTAGCCGAAGAGCCAGGTCTTGAGGGTCTTCCTGAAGGTGTCAGGGAGGGGGCGCGTCTGATGTCTGCCGGTAGCTCGTTCCAGGTCTTGGCTGCAATGTGAGAGAAGGATCTTCCGCCTGCTCTGGCTCTGTGGATGCGCGGGGTTTCGGCCAGTGCGAGGTTGGAAGATCGGAGGTTTCTTTTGGGTACGTGGAAGTTGATTCTGTTGTTGAGGTATTTGGGTCCGTTGTTGTGTAGGCATTTGTAGGCGTGAGTGAGGATTTTGAAAGTGACTCTTTTCTCCACTGGGAGCCAATGGAGACTTCGTAGGTGTTGGCTGATGTGTTCGTGTCGGGGGATGCCGAGGACGAGTCTGGCGGCAGTGTTCTGTATTGTTTGGAGTTTACGGAGTAGGGACTTGTTGATGCCGGCGTAGAGTGCATTTCCATAGTCCAGTCTGCTGGTGATAAGTGCATGGGTGACTGTCTTCCTTGACTCAGGGGGGATCCACTTGAAGGTCTTGCGGAGGATGCGGAGGGTGTTGAAGCAGCTGGAGGTGACGGCGTTGACCTGTCGGTTCATGGTGAGTGATGAGTCGAGTACGATGCCGAGGTTCTTGGCATGGTCTGAGGGGGTAGGTGGGCTTCCAAGGGCAGTCGGCCACCAGGTGCTGTCCCATGCAGAAGGGTTGGTACCGAGGACGAGGACTTCTGTCTTCTCGGCGTTGAGCTTCAGGCAGCTGTTGGTCATCCAGACTGCGACGTCTTGCATTCCTTTCTGGAAGTTGAGTTTGGCAGTGGTGGGGTCTTTGGTGAGGGAGAGGATGAGCTGGGTGTCGTCGGCGTAGGATACGATGTTGAGGCCGTGTTGTCGGACGATGGCTGCGAGGGGGGCCATGTAGATGTTGAAGAGGGTGGGGCTCAGTGATGAACCCTGTGGGACTCCGCAGGTGATTTTCGTGGGGTCGGAGAGGAAGGGTGGGAGTCTGATCCTTTGGCTTCTTCTGGTGAGGAATGATCGGATCCAGTCCAGGGTTGTTCCTTGTATGCCTGCGTCGAGTAGTCTGGCAACTAGTGTGCGGTGGGAGACGGTGTTGAAGGCTGCTGATAGGTCGTGTAGGATGAGGGCTGCGGAGTGGCCTTGGTCCAGGAGGGTGCGGATGTCATCTGTGGCAGCGAGTAGGGCGGTCTCTGTGCTGTGGTTGCTTCGGAATCCGGATTGGGACGGGTCGAGGACGGCGTTCTCTTCAATGAATCGTGTCAGTTTCCTGTTGACTGTTTTCTCTGCAACTTTGGCTGCGAAGGGGAGGAGCGAGATGGGCCGATAGTTCTTGAGGTCGGTAGGGTCAGCTGTGTGCTTCTTGAGCAGGGATCTGACTTCTGCGCGCTTCCAGTCGTCTGGGAAGGTGCCTGTTTTGAAGGTGGTGTTGATGGTGCGTTGTAATTCGGGTGCGATGGCGGCCACAGCTCTGTGGTAGATGTGAGGGGGGTAGGGGTCGGTGGGGGCCCCCCGAGTGGATGCTTTTCATGGTCGAGGCGGTGTCTTCAGCCGTGATCGGTGTCCAGTTGGAGATGGTTGGCTGGCTGGTGTTTCTGGGGGGCGGGGAGCCATCTGTGGCACCTGGTGGATGGTCGATGAAGTTGTCGTAGAGGTTTTTGATCTTGAGGTGGAAATAGGTTCCAAGCTTGTCGCAGAGGTCTTGGGATGGTGTGATGTCTGTGGCTTTGCTGCGTGGGTTGGTGAATTCCTGAATGACACTGAAAAGTTCCTTGGAGTTGGTGGAGTTGGCCAGGATTTTGTTGTGGATGAAGTTCCTCTTGGTGGCTCTGATCTGGTTATGGTAGTCCGTCATGGCGTCCTTGTAGGTGGTGTGGTTTTCGGTTGTCTTGGTGTTTCTCCAGTTCTTCTCCAGGTGTCTGCAGGTGCGTCTGGCTTCTTGGAGAGCGGTGGTGAACCGGGCGGCTTTCCTGGGGCGTTGTCTGTCTGGGTTGCGTAGCGGGGCGAGCTCGTCTGCACAGTTGAAGATCCAAGTGTGGAGTTCTCTGGCTGCGTTGTTTGTGTCATTTGCGTCGGGTGCCCAGGTGTGGTTGTCTCGGGTGAGGGTGGAGTTAAGTTGCTCGTCGGTAACCTTGCTCCAGTTCCTTTGAGGTGGGCGTAAGGCTGGTTTGGGTGCCTTGGGTTTGTTGATGGCGAAGTGTACGCAGTGGTGGTTGGTCCATGGCGGCTGCGTTGTGTGGCTGAATTGGACGCTGTTTCTTGCCGCGAAGATGGGGTCGAGGGTGTGTCCTGCTCTGTGGGTCAGTGTGTTGACGAGTTGTTTAAGTCCGATGCTGGCGAGGTTGTCACGAAGGATAGTGGAGTTGGGGTCGCTGGGGTTGTCGAGGTGGAAGTTCAGGTCTCCAATGAGTATGTAGTTGGCTGAGGCGATGGCGTGAGGTGCGATGAAGTCGGTGATGGTGGTGGCGAAGGGTGTTCGGGGGCCGGGGGGTCTGTAGATGAGGGTTCCTCGGAGTGTGGCTTTGGGGGTGGTCTGGATCTGGAAGTGCAGGTGTTTCGGTGGAGGGGAAGGTTTCGCTGGAGGTGGTGAGGCGGAGGGTGCTCTTGTGGGCGATGGCGAGGCCCCCTCCTGGGTGGTTGGGGCGGTCTTTCCTCTGGATTTTGTATCCATCTGAGATGGCGGTGCTGATGTCAGGGGCGGAGGATGCGTTGGTCCAGGTCTCTGTGAAGAAGGCGATGTCGGGCAAGAGAGAGTTGAGTAGGTTCCCGATTTCCATGGCGTTTGTGTACGGAGCGTACGTTGAGGAGGATGCATTTTAGGGTGTCCCCGGTGCTGGCGTCGGCGGTGTTGGAGGCCGGGGTGGCGGTGAGGGTCTGGCAGCAGTGGAGGCAGGAGAACTGGCCGATGGTCGTGTTCGGCGAGGCCTGTTGGCATTCTCTAAGTCTTCCAGGGTTGAGTGCGAGGAGGGTGGTGGTGTCGTAGCGATGGGTAGTGGGAGGTCCAGGGTTCCTGGTGCTGGCCGCGGTCGGGTCGCGGACGGGTGCAGACAGGCTTGCCTTTGGCGCACCGGCGGCGCGGCCGCACAGCGGCCGCCATTAAGTAGGGGAGGTGGGAGGGAGGAGAGGCTGGGAGGTGGGAGCGGGGGAATTCCAGGGGGGAGGGGCCGCAGGGGCAGCAGCGGCGAAAGGCAAAAGGAACAGGCAGGCACGAGAAAATAAAAACAGTGGTGGAATTAGAGGAAGACACAGATGGGCACAATAACAGTGGCACAACAGGGAAAAATTAAGAACAAAACGGCTGAGAAAGGTTACAGTGGTTGCAGGCAGTCTGGTCCCAGTTGGAGCAGGCAGCAGGCGCAGGAGCGGGCAGCAGCCTCGAACCTCCCAAGGAGGAGGTCGGGGTCTGTAGGCAAGAGACGGCACAGCGGAGCTGCGGAGAGAGAGTGGACCTAGACCGAGGGTTTTCAATCTTTTGACTTCTGGGGAGCCCCATTCAATCATTACTGGAACCTGGGGACCCCCACTGAATCATTTTTGGAATCCGAGGACCCCCCTCCCCACTGAGTAATTACCGGGACCCCGGCCTAAGCACTGTTGATTATTTGATCCGCAAAACAATTTAAAAAAATTGCAGAAAAAAGCATTCATCAAACAAATACACAAATGATGCCACATTTTATTTAATTCACAAACACATATAAATAAAAAGAAATAACACTTTACATTTTAAAAGAAAGGTTGGAGCTTTTATAAATTCAGTTGAGGTCACTAACCGTCCATACTATATACTAATTCATGCACCTGCACTGCTCCCACGAATCAATCTGAGGATACTAATTTAATTTTTAGCCTCCAAATTCAAATTCCTTCACATTTACAATAGATTTTAAATTTTCCAATTGCACATGTAGCATCTTTATTTATATACACTTTATTTATCTGTTAATATTATTTAATTTTCTAAGTAGTCGCAAACCCCTTGAGGAGACTTCGCGGACCCCCAGTGGTAACCAGACCACAGGTTGGGAACCACTGTCATAGATTGTATGACATACAACTTGCATACAAGTTTAAGTGTTATTCTTTGGGAACTCTGCTCTGTATTGTCCTATGTGCATATCCAGAGGTGGGCAAGAAGGACTGGCTTGTCACTTTATTGTTTTTATATTATTTTTAACATATATATATAGTGCACAGTTAACTCCAGCTGGCAGCAGGACACTCTGCACAGAACTAGGCATTATCTGCTATAATTTACAGACTTAATGAGTGAACATTTACTGAAGCAACAAGGGAGATTACATCAGAAAAACAAAAATGGGAAAAAGCACAATTGTGTAACAGGGAAGACAGTTCTCCATGAACAAGTGTGCACTATATACATTAGCGCATGCAGAAATATCTTTGAATTTCTTTGTGTCAGTCGTTGCAAACATTTTCCAGGAGCACGCCTGAAAACAGGCAACTGGCCCAGTTTCTAAGTATTATCTAAGAAACGCTTAAATTCTGAAAATGTTTACATCTGCACCCATGAGAAATCGTAAAACGTTTTGCACAAATTTCCAAGTTTTTTGTGAACCATAACCACAGTCTGGACGCTCTCCCACAAACCAGTATTAATGATTTTTTGCAAGTTTCTTGGTGTTCATATTCAAAACATTATCCAAAATTCAGGTCCTGTGAAACAGGATTTGGAAAATCCTACCACAAATGTACCAGTATGCAATGAACCCAGTGCTTAATTTGAGCCAGTGGTTTCCGGTGCTCAGAACCGGCACTTAATCATCAACACTGATGCTTATAGTGCAAGCTCAATCCAATGGGAGTGCTTTTCATGAGCACCATTTTGGGTAGGCAAGGGAGATTAAGTAACTTGCCCAGAATCTCAAAATGTTGAGCCAACGCCGAGATTCAAACCTTGTTCCCCAACTTCGAAGTTTGCAGCTCTGGCCATTATGCCACCTCCTCACTCCATTCATGGTTAGTAGTTGGTTCTGTTTTACCTGGCACTAATAGGAGAAATGAGCTGATGCAAGCTGCCTCCTGACGAGAGCCCAACACTTATTTTTTATTTTACAAATTAACCACTGAATTAACCACTTAACAAATGCAAATAAGGGCAGCGCTAGAAAAGCTGAATATTTTCGATATATTGAAAACAACACAATGACTTAAATTGTAAAGACACATCGTGTAATACAAGTAAAATATTCTTATGTTCTGAGCCCTCGCAGTCATGTGGTATGTCAATAGTTTTCTAATGAATAATGAATCAATATAAGTGATAGGTTATCCAATTCCAAACTAAACTGAAAACAACAAGAACATTACCCTTCAAGGTATTCTTAGTTAATTATGTATATTTTTATGTGAATAAGCTTGAGGTTATGAATAATAGATAGGCAAAACACTGAGTTTACACATCAAATCAAAACAGCAGGCAGTTTATTAAACTTACACAGGTATTTTACCACGCTTATAAGTCATTTTCTAGACAGTGGCTGGAACCCCAGTAAGTCACCCTGACACTAAGGGCACTTGACCATTAGACACAAGACTGTGCCCTACATCCTGAAATGTGTAGATATAGTTAGGTCAGAGTTTCCATAGGTAGAGATTTTTTTGTTTCGCTAATAACTTGGAGATATTTGACAATCTTCACAAAACTGTCCAAAATAAATTCATCCACCTCAGCTGTATCAAGTGGGGTCCACGGAAAAGAGTCCCAAAACGTTGTTTTTCTATGTTAATTCCCGTAGGAAACTTCAGTCACAATTACAGAAGAATCAGCTGAATGGAATGACACTAAATTTGGCAAGCAGTTAGAACTTTACTCAGAAATCAGGCTTTTTGTGATTTGGTGTAAATTTGTTCAGCCTTTTCAATGGAATCTACATTTAAAAAGGGTGCTTAGGGTGGGCTAGAAAGGGTTAAAAAAGGTATATCTGAAAGGCAACTTTAAAAATTGGTCTTTCTGATTGTCCCTGCGAGCTTTTTCTTCCTTGTACCTTTTCAGTTCCACGGGACTGAAACTGGCCCAGCGGTACTGAATAATCAGATTGGCTAGTCGCATCCAGAAGAAAATGCTGAATTGCTAATACAGGTCCTGAACTGTTTTTTCAAAAGCCCACAAGAGGGTGGGGTGGGCACACCGTAACCCCCAGAACCATGTGGAGGGTCCCATAGGGACCCCACCTTCTGTTAAAAGCCCCCAAAATATATTTCAGGCTGTCAGTATGCGGTATGAGCTCTTTGGAACCGCAGTAATGTAACTCCTTAAAAAAAACCTGTACGTACCCGGCAGGAAGGAGACAACAGAGAATGGGCAGGAGATGCTGATGGAGCTCACAGATAATGGAGGGTGGGTGGGACATGATGCGGCAGCATACTAACAACACAGGGCAACATACTGAAATATACAAAAAAGTGATGAATGCAGTGCTTGAATTATTTTTAGCCACTTGTAAAATAATGATGGATTGGGAATTACCAGTGGCTGAAATAGATTCAAGCATTCTATCCATCACTTTTTTGGATACTTCAATGCGACGTCCTGGGTGGGTCGGGTATGCCCCGATGTGGGTCACATGCACACTGTGCCACAGGAACTAAGCTACACCCAACAGATGAGCCCTAATAAGAGCGAAACCAGTCTTGGGGTACTTGTGTCCCCATTCAGAGAGGATCTGGCCTGGCATTTTGGGCTAGACTGTTTCGATTGGAGCAGAGTTTAGACTTACTTATGTACAGTTGACTCCAAACTGATGTGTCATTGTGTGTAAAATCACAATGGACAGGGATGCAACCTGAGTAATTATCAGAGGCTGAGACTGGTTCAAGTATTCCATCCATCACTTTTTTGTATACTTCAGTGCAACACCATAGGTGAGAAGAGTATGCCCAGATGTGGGTCAATGCTCACTATGCCACTGGAACTAAGCTACACCTGACTGATGAACCCTAATTAGGGTGAAACCATTCTTGGGTTGCTTGTGTTCTGGTTCGGGGTCAACCTGGGCTGGCAATTCAGGCCGGACTGTTCCTGTTGGAGCAGGGTCAAGACTTGCATATGGCTGGGCCCAAACTGTGGTATCATTGTTTGCAAAATAATGATGGACAGGGATGCCTCCCCAAGCAATTACCAGTAGCTGAAATTAATTCAAGCATTTCATCCATCGCTTTTTTATATACTTCAGTTTGAAGCCCTAGGTGTTACGGGTATGCACAGACATGGGCCAGTGCTCACTGTGCCACTGAAAGAAAGCTATAACCGACTGATGCCCCCTAGTAAGAGTGACACCGGCCTTGGTTTGCTTGTGTTGTGGTTCAGGGAAGACTTGGCCAGTTCCTATTGAATCAGGGTCAAGACACGATTTGCATATGACTGGGTCCAAACTGAGGTGGCATTGTGTGATGGACTGGCATGCGGCCCAGAATAATCGCCAGTGGCTGAGATTGATTCAAGCATTCCATCCATCACCTTTTGTATAATTCAAGACAACAGGGGGCAGGCGGTATGAACAGGGGCAGCAAGTTGGGTAAGGAGAGCAGATGGAGGGGCAGTAAACTGACCACAGAGGGCAAGTATGAGGGGCAGGGGTAGCAAATGGACAATGGGGACTGCCTCCCTCCTCCTGTGCACCCTCTGCCCCGCTTACCACCCCCTGCTTTACACCCTCCTCCATGGAACTCCTTAATAGCAGCTGCACTTAGACCACGCCTAGCTCCAGGAACCCTGGTCCTCCTCCAACGCACCGTGACCCCACCCTGTTTCTCTGATTGCTGCATCGTACCACAAAACACTGAAGGAGCCTTCACCTACGCCTCAGGCAAATTCACCTGCACTCCAGAGACTTCAAGAGTGCGGCTGCGGGGGCACGGTATTTCGGTGGTTCTCCTCCTTTTTGAAAGACCGCCAACAAACAGTCTGGGCTCCGCCCTTTGCAGCATCCATTCCCGTTCTAAAGGTGGGGGTCCCGCAGGGCTCAATTTTGAGCCTCACCCTCTTTAATCTTTATATGACCCCCCTGGCTTATCTAGCTGAAGCCCATGGAGCCAAGATAGTATCGTACACGGACGATACACAACTACTTTTTACCTGCGACAAGGAGGCAGTCTTTAGTGGAGAAGTGATCAACACCTGCCTCGCTGAGGTATTTTCCTGGCTCCAATCACATCAATTGAAATGTAACTCTGAGAAATCGGAGATTATGCTTTTTGGCTTCCCTATAGATAATATCTGGCGAAATTGGTGGCCCCAGGACATGTCTCCCCCTACCTCCTCAGTCAAATCGGTAAAAAACTTAGGTGTCAGGCTCGAGGATAACTTATCTATGAACTCCCAAATTCAATCTGTAGTGGGTGCCTACTTTGGAGTACTTAAGATGCTCAAGCAGTTCCTTACTCTTCTGTCAGTAGCACACAGAAAAATTGTGGTCCAGGCACTAGTTATTTTTAGGCTGGACTACGTCAATGTTCTGTACTTGGGTATCCCTGAATACCTGCTTAATCTACCACAGGTAGTACAGAACGCAGCGGCTAGGACAATACTCATGCTCGGCCCCAGAACTCGGATGTCCTCCCACCTGAATGCTATGCACTGGCTCCCGATCCTCAAGAGGATAACTTTTAAAGCAATGGTTTTGGCCTTCAAAGCACTCCATGGTTTGGGGGCCCCATATCTTAGGAATAGAGTCCAATTTTACCACCCACCTCGTGCTCTGAGATCCTCGGCGCTTCATCTCGCACGTATTCCTACATGCCATCGGGCACGAATAGGGGGTCGTTCCTTTCAGGTGCATGCAGCGCACCTCTGGAATAGTCTCCCTCCGGCACTTAGACTGACACAGGACCCTCTGACCTTTGGAAGTCATTAAAAACCTGGTTATTTCAGCAATAGTATTTCATCTCAGTGAGCCTAGTGCCTTTTTGTCAGCCACGACCAGGATTTTTAGCGCTTGGACACTCAATCGAGTAGCCGTGCGCTCTATAAATCCTGAATAACATAACATAACATAACATAACACCCTCCACCAATTCAAAACCCTCCACTCCTGCACCAAAAGCACCCCCCTAGTCCATGCACACCCAAACCAGCAATCACCCACACCACACTCCTCACTCTCATGCATGCTATTTAATGCCCGATCGCTCAGCAAACATGCCACAGAGATATGGGACCTACTGAACAACCAAAACCCGGTCCTGCTCTCCCGCACAGAAACGTGGCTAAATACAGCCTCAGCACCGGACACCGCCACAGTTATTCCCGCCAGAGACAAGATCCTCCAGCACAAGCCCAGAGCAGGAATAGCCATCATTTTTGTGGAGTCGATCAGTTGTACCAGATCCCCAGAAACCGTGACCAGCTTCAAAAGACACTTGTACTTCTTGCTACACATCATAGCAAGACTCACCTCGGGTGGAACCCGAATCTATTGACAGCCAGGACTCTGTGGCAACTTCGGCAGAGACATCACAGACTTTTTCGCACCCCTCGTCATTGACTCCAGCACCTTCATCCAGCTGGGAGACATGAACTTCCACCTGGATGACCACCCTGACCATAACTCCGTCACCTTCCTCGAAAGCCTTGAGAACCTCAGCCTCACCTAATATGTCACCGAACCCACCCATGCCACCCGGCACCTCCTGGATCTTATCTTCTCCTCTTTTAGCAACATCACAGTCAACAAACCTTCTCCCATCACCTGTACAGACCACGCCCTGGACAGTTTCACCCTTATCATCCTGTACCACAAAAGACCGACCACCCAAGGGCTTGCATGCCGCGGCTGGAACAACAGCTTAAAAGAAGACTGGGTTTCTGACTTCTCTGAGCACAATCCTCAGCATACCAGCAATTTAATGGAAGACACCTCGAGCTTCATTCGTGGATCACCAAATGAGCTGACACCCTGGTCCCCTTCAAGCAGAGCAAAACAATAAAAACGTGAAGAGAAACCAGCTAGTACACTGAAGAACTAAGGCTGATGAAGCGGCACTGCAAGCAACTGGAACACAACTAGAGGATGAGCCAGAACACTGCAGACAAGGACAACATCAAATCCGCACTGAGGTGATACCATCGGCAAATCCAGAACACCAAGTGAACAGCTCTTGCAGACGCATAAAAGGCAGCACCAATGGCAGCAAAGAAATGTTCACCATCATCAGAGACTTCACTGCATCCACAGCCACAGCCAGCAATATTACCCCCTAGCAGGAGCTCTGCAATGATCTCTCAAACTTCTTCAGCAACAAGACAACATCCATCTACAAAAGGACTCCATCTACTTTACAGCAAGCCTTCCGTTATCTACAGATGGACAAACCCTGACCACGTGGAACACCATCATCATAGAAGAAACCGCTGCCCCCATTATGTTTGTCCACTCCGGGGGCTCCTTCGGACTCATGCCCCACCATGCCTTTATTAAATTAGTCACCTCTCTAAGCAAAGTACTCATGCACATCTTCAGGGCCTCCATTGATGAAGCTACCTTCCTGGAAGCCTGGAAGCATGCAGTGGTCACCACACTACTGAAGAAACCCTCAGAGGACCAGGCCATGCTCACAAACTACTGACCTATCTCCCTCCTACCTTTAGCAGCAAAGATCCTAGAGAACAAAAATTAACAGTCATATCACCGAACACCTCGTCAGCCAGCGGTTCCTCGACCCCACACACTCCGATTCAGACCAAATCACAGCATGGAAACAGCTCTCATCACAGCAACTGATGAAATCCACAGGATCCTGGACAGAGGAGAAGCTGCGGCCTCATTCTACTGGACCTCTTAGCAGAGATTGACATGGTGTCATAACCCATCCTCATTAGACAAGTACACAAGATAGGCCCCCAAGGACCTGCCCTCCTCTGGATCTGTTCCGTCCTGACAGGAAGAACACAGACAGTCAATCTGGCTCAATACTCTTCAGAAGCAAGAGAATTCAAATGCAGAGTACCCAAGGCTCATCACTCAGCCCCACTCCCTTCGATGGCTACATAACTCCTCTGGCCAATCTCATCTGCACTTACTGACATTAAAATCCTATCCTGACAGCACCCAACTCATACTATCCCTCTCGGTCAAGACTGCCAACACAACAAGTTCACAGCATGCATGTCTGTAGTAGCCCCATGGATGAAGTCCAACTGCCTCAAACTTAACACCGACAAGACTGAGGTAGTGCTCTTCAGAAAGAGCCCCTCCCTGTGAGACTTCACCTGGTGGCCAACCAACCTTGGATCATTCTCACCCCCAACTCACAGGCCAGAAACCTCTGGATCATCATTGATAACAAGCTGGACATGTCCACCTAGATCAACGCCATCACCTCATCCTGCTTCCTCACCCAGAAGATACTAAAGAAAATCTTCAAGTGTTTCCCACACAACACCAGAAGAACCATCAACCACACACTCATCACCAGCAGGCTTGAGTATTGAAGCTTTCTCTATGTCAATATTGCCAAACACCTCGCTAGACAATTTTAAACCATTCAGAATACAGTGCACAGACTCATCCTCAACCTCCCATGCAGGACCCACATCACACCACTCCTGAAGGGCGCTGCGTTGGCTCCTGAGACACATGTGTGCACAGTTCAAACTCCTCACCCACACTTTCAAAGGACTATGCAGCAAGAGCCCAGCTCACTTGAATAGCTGCTTCTTCCACCGAGCACCCAAGAACCTACATTCAGCCAGACTCCTACTCACACATATCCCACAAATCACAAGAACAAAACAAGAGGTCCAGCCATCTTTTTCACCATAATCCAAAAGCGTGAAAGACTTTCCACTTCATATCAGAGCCTCATCCTCGCTTACTGAATTCAGCAAGAAGCTGAAGACCTGGCTCTTCGACTAGCCCTGCCCCGACCTCAGAGCCCGGCTCCCACACCTGCTGGGTGCCGTGATAAAAAATGCAGGGGACTAAGTAGTGTAGAGCCAAGTTTTAAGGTCTTTCCTGAAAGCAGGAACAATTAGGAGGTTGGAGTTAGCTGAGCGCATCACTCTTTGAGTTATGTTACTGGTTTTATTGTGAGCTGCAGTGGTTAATTTGCAACAAATAGTAAGTGCAGGGGCCACAAAGTTTTTCTTAGGTGCCTGCCAGCAGCCCTGCAAATGCTGGTGTTGCCAAATACCAAGGCTGTCTGCCCTTGGTTTAACCTCATGCCTCTTTCCTTCACCACCCCACACTTCCTGTATCTTTTTCTCACTCTTGTATATTCTTTTTCATCCCTGCCTTGTCTGATTTCGTCATTATTTTTGTCTTTCTTTGACAATGGGTCAAAGTCTGTTGATGAAAAGTAAGCCTCGGTTTTCCAAAAATGAGTGCATCTGTCCACCTCTAGCAGCCACCAGTAACAACTAAGCTCTTCTAAGCTGAAGCTGCTTGTGTGAGTGCAGCAGATCTGTATCAGAGTTATTTGCACTGGCGTTTCATTTATCTCAGGCTGAGTGAATTCTGAGTAAGGTCACTAGGGGCCAGATGTACATAGCCTTTTTACATTCGCAAACGGCCCGATTCGCAGCCATTTTTAAATGTACAAAGGGCAAATTGCAATTCGGTAACCTGTTACGGAATCACAATTTGGGTTTGTGGTTTGGTATTAGGAAGGGGCGTGTTTAGGGCATCCCTTCCTATTAACTAATCGCAAGGGTATGTATGAACGCTTTGCAACCAAAATGTGGTTGCAAAACATTCGCTATTTACCTCCAACTTTAAGTTGGGTGGTAACCCATTGCGCAAATGGGAGGGGGTCACCAAGGGACCCTTTCCCTTTTGTGAATGTTTGTAAAAAAACATTTTAGAAGCAGGAAGTGGTCCTACGGACCACTGCCTACTCTTACAGAATGTAAAGAACTTTTTTTTTTTTTTTTAAATGCATCCCATTTTCCTTTTCAGGAAAACCGGCTGCATTTAAAAAAAAAAAAACATTGCTTTATTTAAAAGCAATCACCGACATGGTGGTCTGCTGACCCCAGCAGGCCTCCATCTCTGTAATTTTTGCAATTCCTAATGGGCCGCAAACCGAGACCTACCTCATTAATATTCATGAGGTAGGTCTATTTGTGACCCATTCGGAATCCAGTAGTGGCTGATATAAGATAATGGTGGTGCGGCGGGGTGGGGTGGGCAGCGCGGGGGCACTAAGGGGGAGGAACGCGGGGGCTGGCACAAGGGGGCTAAAATAATTTTAAAAACCAAGAAAACGTACCTGCTGGTCTTCTGCTTGCCACGCTGCTCCCCGGGCTTCTCCTCTTGGCACAGGCTGAAGCTCCCAGCTTCCCGTCCGCCCAATCCCTATGCTGCTCTCACCATGAGAGCAGCATAGGGATTGGGCGGAGCTCACTGTTTTTGCGCTTCATCGGGAGCATCGAGCCCGTGCCTGCTGATCTCTCCACTCAGCAATACAGATTGATTGGAGAGATGTCAGTGTGCATGAGGGTTTGGCTGGCCTCAGACCCTCATGTGCACTGACAGCAGGGCCCACCACTCCTCCTCCCCTGATGCAGTGCTATGGCCCGACCCCCAAGACTCAGCCTCAGGACAGGAAATAAAATGATCTGTATTAAAATCATTTTATTTTTTGTTTGCCTCTGGGGGCAGTGGGGCGACGCCCCTCCCCGCTCCTGTGGGAATCGCCGAATGTGTCAAAGACGTATTTGTACATTGGAGTTTGCGATTACCGAATAGCAAATCCTCAAAATTCGCTATTTGGTAATCACAAACGATCACCTACGTACATCTGGCCCTAGATGACTGCTGAAGAACTAGCCTCTGTAACTGGTCTGATCCCTTCTGCCATAAAGTGCAACACTGCCCGAAGACAGAAATGACGTCTAGCGTGGGTGACAGTCTATACCTGCTTGTTTGAGGAGTTCTCTGAGGACTGGTGGAAAGCATTTACTGTGGCATGTCTAATTTGCCTCTTAGATTAGTTTTGACTTGTGTCACCTTGGGCACCGCTGTAACTCTTTCAAGAATTATTTTAAAAGATTGTTTAGGACTGTGGCAGATTGGGCTGGGAGTCTGCTACGATTTGTTATAATTTTTGCACGGTACTCAAAGGCATTTGTAATTTGTCACCCACCGGAAGTCAGGTCTATCCACTTCCGCCTCCCACCACTACTGAGGTTAGCAGTTCAGACTACCCTCACTATAAGACCCATGCCCAAACAGACGCGCAGCGGACGCGCGCAGCGGGCACGCCGCTGGCGCGCCGCTGGCGCGCCTAAGGCAAGCTTGTCTGCGCCCGTCCGCGGCGGACCGGGGCCAGGGGCCAAAACCCCTGCCCGCTTCTCTACTCATATCAGGAGCTATAGCCCCAACTCTCTTCTCAAACTAAGAGGAACAACCCCCGCTCTATGTCATTCCTCTTGGAATCTAGCAGACCCACATGTCACATGCTCCCACTGTGGTTTTCAGCTCTATTCCGCCCCACTAATAAAAAAAAAACAGCAAAATATGTACCTTCTCAACTGTAGGTCTCTCCCTAAACATTCCATGGAAATTTCCATGCTTTTAGAAGAGCTTAACCCAGATGTCATATTCCTGACAGAGACCTGGCTCAATACAGAGTCAGAACCCGATCTTATCCAGTCCCTCCCCCAAGGGTATCAAATACTACGTGAAGACCGCAAAGTGGGGAGAGGAGGTGGCCTAGCAGTCATTTACAAAGATTGTTATAAGTGCCGCAGCTCTCCCTACTTGATACCAGACTGCGAAAGTCCCTCCTTTGCTATAGACTTTTCCCCCACTAGCACCTTTTCTGGGATACTTATATATCGTCCACCCGGAACTTTGGGACAATTCCACAATATCCTTCCCCCTATTATAGCCAATCTAGCATGCAGCTCATCCAATTTTACACTATTAGGGGATTTTAACATCCATTTTGACAACATTTCTGACCCTACTGCCCTAGAATTGACCACTAGTCTCTCTGCACTACAACTGAAACAACTAGTGCTTAAGCCAACCCACTCCAAAGGTCACCTACTTGACCCTGTTTTTAGTAACTGCGCAGATCTTATAGTAGGAACTCCCTCCCCCCTTCCGTGGACGGACCACTTTCTGATTTCCCTTTCCTGGGTCATCCCAGATCCCCACCCTCCTTCTAATACAGTTACACGTAGGGAACGAAATTGGTCAAAACTCCCTCTAGAGGACTGGCTGGCTGCTCTTGAAACTTCCAGACCACCCAACAACCCTGACCCTATTTTAGCTAACGAGGACTACAACATATGGATTTCCAAATCGTTAGACTCCGTACTCCCCATGAAATGTACCAAACCTAAGCGCAGTACAAAGACCGCCCCCTGGTATTCCTCTGGATTACGGGAAATGAAGTGTCAATGTAAAAAATTAGAAAGGAAATGGCGATTGGACTATTCCCCTTCTAGAAAAATTGCTTATAGAGAAGCGATAAAGACCTACAAAAATGAAATTAAAACTGCACAATCGATCTTCTTCGAAGAAAAAATTAATGCAGCTGCTTCAAGGCCCAAAGAAATATATCGCATTGCGAGAACCCTCCTTAAGCTCCCAGAAAAACCCCCAAATCCCATCAATGCGCAAACCCGTTGCAACAACCTGGCAGAGTTCTTTTTCCAAAAAATACAAACCATTTATACCTCCTTTTCTTCCACTCCGACTGACCTTCCGTTTACCAAATCACTTGAATCCGGGACTCAGCCCCTGGTAACACTCGAATCTTTCCCCCTACTCAATCCTATCATGTTAGAATCTATTATGCATCAGGTGAAATCCGGCTCCCCCAATGACCCGGCACCACCGCGTACCTTGTGGTCAGCCACTGGCAATGTCCTTCCCACCATACTTGACTTGCTTAATGCCTCCCTGTCCGCAGGCACTGTCCCACTTCCATGGAAGCGGGCCATGGTTAAAGCCCTCCTTAAAAAACCTAATCTTGACCAAGATAACCCTAGTAATTATCGACCGATCTCCCTGTTGCCCTGGTTGAGCAAGATTTTGGAGAAACATACCAACATAGTGTTGGCGGAGTTCATCGAGACCAACCACCTGCTCGACCCCTCTCAGACGGGATTCCGTCCCATGCATGGGACCGAAACCGCTTTGGTTGCAGTGACGGAGGAGGCCAGGAAGATCTTGGATCAGGGAGGATCTGCAGCAATTATCCTCCTTGACCTAAGTGCCGCCTTCGACACTGTAAGCCACAATATTCTATTACATCGACTCACTAGTTTAGGAGTCTCAGGGAAAGCAATAACTTGGTTTGAATCCTTCCTTTCAGACCGCTCCTTCCAGGTTTTTGAGGGTGATAGCACCTCCTCCAGCAAGCCTCTTGGCTGCGGTGTGCCACAGGGCTCTTCTCTGAGCCCTACGCTATTCAATATTTACATGAGCCCACTAGCTGAGATAGTCCGTCCGTTTGGGATAAAAATCATCACCTATGCCGACGACACTCAGCTAGTGGTGGCTCTCAATCAGCTACACACCGCACATAATAGCCTGTGGGACTGCTTAGAGGAAGTGACCAAATGGATGACATCGTCATGTCTCAAATTGAACGGAGACAAAACTGAGCTGATGCTCTTGGGCAACCCCCCCATGCTCACAATCAATTCATTGTGGCCCACCTGCCTAGGCCCTGCTCCCACGCCAAAGAACACAATCAAGAGCCTGGGCATCTGGTTGGATAAGTCCCTTAACTTTAACTGCCAAGCAGCTAAACTATCGGCCACTTGCTTTGGTCTACTTAGGCTTTTGCGGAAGATTCTCCCCTTACTGCCTTTCCAAGCGAGACAGATTATGGTTCAGGGTCTCATTCTGTCTCGCCTGGATTATGGGATGCCCTCTACTTAGGGGCCCCCCTAACAACCTTGCGCAAGCTCCAGATCATACAACACTGCTCGAACACTGCTTCAGATCCCTCGCCGACTCCCAGTCAAACCCGGACTAAAGAGCCTTCACTGGCTCCCAGTCAGGGAAAGAATCGAATTTAAGACCCTGTGTATTGCCCATCGAGCTTTCTGGAAAACAGGTGCTGTTATCAACCATTCATTGATCACTCCCTACCACCCGAACAGACAGCTCAGATCAGCATCCTCTTTCCTCACGACAGTACCCAGGATTAAGAGAGCCAGATGTGGGGGCCGGTCGTTCTCCTATAACTCAGCTAAACTTTGGAACTCCCTTCCCTTCCATCTGCGATCAGAGTCCAACTTACTTCTGTTCCGTAAACACTTAAAAACCCTCCTTTTTAATAAACCTGAATAACCTTTCAATTGTTTTTCTATATGCGTTGTTCGTAGCGCTAGGATGCCTGAGGGTAGCTATCGCGCTTAATAAATGGTCTTTTCATCTCATTTCATTTCATTTCACTGCCATGTTCTCAATTTACCTGCTTCTTCTTGGCCTTATGCGCTACTCATTTTTTGGCACCAAAGGACTGTAATTGAAGCAAACATGTCTTCTTGTCCAACATGCATTATATACAAAGTGAATTTAAATGAAATTCCAAGAGATTCGCTGCTGCTTACAAGAACAGAAGAAATTGCCAGCTAATCAAGAAATGACGGGTACAGTCAGTTTTGAGTGGTGCATGTGGTTCTCCCCAGCAAAATGCAATCGAGGATGAACCACATAAGCTACAATACCTGCCTGGTTATTAAGTGGTTTGGGCAGTCCTATGGATGTTGTTTTACCAGAGAGGACCACTAGAAATGTCCTAACTGCAATTCTTTCAGCAGATTAATTAAATAACAGGTTTCTTTGACACGTTGTATAGTTCTGTAAAATATTTTCACACACCCCTGCCTATCATATTCACCTCCCAACCACAACGAAGTAACCAACCAACAAAACCAACCAGAGAACAATACTAGAAAACATAATTCCCACCAACTCCAATCCTTGAACACTCCAAGAGATGCACTGTGCTAGAGACAAGTGTGGTACCTGAATTAAATTGTGGGTCCGAACATCAAGGGTGAGTATATTGTTTTTTATTTTTGTAAATAGTATTAAAGTTAGAAATAGCTTTATTTGACTTTTCAATGTATATAGGACCGTTTTTATGAATTGTGTTATTTATGTATTAGTCAGACCTATATATAAATTTCTGTGAGTTACTTGTTATTTATCGTTATAAGTTGTTTATTTTTTGGGATCGCTGGATTTATTGGGGAATTTAATGGGTGGTGTTTTATTTTAGAAAAATTCTATTTTATATACACATTATTAATTAATTATATTATTACATTTTTATTTTATAAGCTATTGCATTTTTGCTTTAATGTGCGGGTTATCACACATGACGAGCCAAATGAGTCAAATGTTTGTGTCCTGGCTGGTAGACGCAACATTTTCGTTGCTTGCTTTCGCAGTAGACGGCCCCTGTAGCACCTCGCAGAGTATGTCAATTGAGCACAGATGATGTTCCACACTGTCCGCAGCCTGTGCTGAGGCAGACTGTGCGCCGTCCAAAGCCTGGGTGTCAGAGGAGGAGCCGGTGTCCATCCCAACAGGTCCTGTTACTACCTCAAGGAATGCCGCCATCAACATCGGAATACGCTGAGGACACTGCAGAACATGGGCCGTTATCGGGTCCAGTAAAGTATTCACGTCCGGTTGCGCACATGATGGGAGTGTCAAACAAAGGTCTAACACGCATTCTTCTCTGCAAAACAGGCATTGGAGGACAGGTAAGATGCAGTCCATCCAGACTGGTCAAAATGACAAGAACCAAGATGCACTTAGTTCTCTTAGGCGAGGCGTGCCTAGATGTTGTACCATGCGGTCACGGTATTTCCGCTCCAGGAGTGCTCTTTCCATCTCCTTGGTGACTGGGACGTCCATTGCGTAGAAAATATAAAACAATCAGGATACCTGCTACTAGAAACAGGAGAGCGGAAGTCCTCCAAAGACGCTTCCAAATACGGAGTGTATGAAGTTTGGTATAACTCCAAGTACCGTCTGAAAGGTGCTCAGAAGTTCATAACCTATGGTCTTAAATAGGTGGACAATGCCTGTCGTATCAGACATGTTAAAGATACGATTTACCATTTCTGCGAAATGGAAAGGGCAGTTTGTATGAATAAGCGCCTGTATCTCTGCCGAAGATCTTGCGATCTGGAGATCAAAAGTCTCTCGGGCGGAGGTTAAGGGCACAGACTTCTGTAAAAGCATGGCTTTCATTCTGCTTAGAGTATCAAACCGTATTAAGGAAATATTTAGTGAAGGCCATAACGGTGCCTCCTTGACTGTATGTGTCGGTGGATACAATACTTGCATACAACAAGTAACCCTGGAGCTCACGGTTACCAGATATGCGATGCCCGGGAGCATTCCGCAGCAACATTGACTGTTCAGCATCAAGTAACTCCCATTTGAAAGTAGCCTGAATGCTGGAGTAATCACTGCAGCTGGGGCACCCCTCAAATGACAGGACAGGTTCGCCACAGAACCATTACAAGCCCTGTGCAGCATTATATCCTGGCATATGAGTGATCCACTTAAAGCGTTCTCACAGTTTATACCGCTTAGAAACACTTCTCGATCCCCACTCCGGCATCGAAATCTGTATGGTAATACCCATGATTCCTTAATGTATTCCATACCAATTTCTTCATATCTGCCTGCTTTTGTTCAAGGCAATACTGAAACTGAAAGGTAGTGACCGGTAGAGTTATGTGGCCATGGATTAGCCATTCTGTGGACGGTGATTCTGCCACTGTGAATGCTAATCTATCCAATTTTTCGATACACAGCATTGTATATTTTGCTCCCCTTTGTGCCATTTCTATCTGTTTATCTGTTAGATTGTATTCAGAAAACAGAGACATACTGTTGATATAACGCCAAGGCACATAGCCTACACGCAAAGATTGCAGCGTATAGCTTAATAACATAATAGAACGTAATTGAGATTGCTCGTGTTGTAATATGGCCAAATCTTGTTCTAGTATGTCTATCGCAGAAGATACAATGTTGCCTAAGGAATATATCCTGGAGGTCAATGTAGTTAACCCATTGTCGACCACTGCTAGAGATTTTTCTAGATTTATACGGTCTATTTCACGTAATCTCTCTGCGGCCTCTTGTTAGGATATTTTCCAAATTTCATTGTAGACAGCATGATAGAAATGTTTCTGACTTGGCTTCCTGGGACCTAATAAAAAATCTCTGAGATCCACATCCTGTGACAGTAAGGATAAGTGTTGTTTCACCTTTGTGAGTGTTGAGGTTTTTAGCCAATCATGGCACAACTTCCCAACACTGTAGGATGTCACTACCCCTGGATGTTCTCTCTGTACATAACGTGGATCTGGCCTATTGATAGCGAATCCTTCGGTTTTAACCATGAATCTTGCCTGAAGTGTCTGTGGGCCAAATCAACCATTTCTTCCAATCAGGGTCTGATCTGTTGTATTGTATAATGTCATTCAACGTAATCTTTCTCTGATCTTGTGTTATCCTCGGTGTGTGATGGAGTTGGCAACCGAGGTGTGTTCAAGTCTTTGTTCTTGGCTAGTCCAAGGCAAGACGTCTGTTGCACTGTCTCGATCAAAAACATGATTTGTTGAGGGATAAGGCATGCTCTAAACAAAGATTCTACTCCCTGTACTTGCCATTCTCTAGTACCCCAGACTGATTTTAAGTCTATGGTGTCCTTCCATAAGTCGAAACCTTGTTCAGACAACTGGGCAATAAAGGAAACAGAGTAAATCTGTTTGGTGTTTGTTAACATAGTTTTCTGTGCTGATGTTGGTGCAACATTATAATAATATGAGGCTGGGTCAGACATATTAAACCCTGCAAAATATGGAAACGTTTGTGTAAATGTTTTTGAACTGCCTTTCGGAGGTGTTGGACAGTGTTCCCAATGGTGGTGAGTAACCCTGGGCGTAGTACTACGCTACGCTCGCGGAGCGTGCGTAGTTTGCGCTACTACGCGTTACGCGAATTGCACGTAGCACAGTGCAAAAACGCGTAGCGGGCATTTTTTGCTTGCTCGCGGTCCTCAACGTCAAGTTGGCGACCGCAAGCGAGCAAAATCAACATCCCGGCAAGACTTTTTCCTCGTTCGCGATCAGCAACATCAAGTTGCCGATCGCGAAAATGGAAAATAAACCTCCCGGCGAGATTCTCAACGCGGGGAGGTCAGGTTTCTCATTGCGAGTGGTCGCGTATGCTCGCGATGAGAAACTACCAGTCCGCGTTGAGAAAGCTGCTGCTCGAGTACAAATCTACTCGAGCGGCAGAAAACGACCGCTTGCACTGTGCAAGATGCCGTTTGCAATGATTGCACAGTGCGGACAAGCATCCAGCACTGTGCAATCAGTGCGAACAGCATTTCCCTTCCGCACTACGCAGTTCGCGTAGCTACGCGTAGCTTGCGTAGTGTGAAGTGCACTTCGCGTAGCTACGCGTAGCGCTACTACGTGAACTACGCACAGGGTTAGTGGTGAGTGAACACATTTCTAGGATTTGCAGATTTATGCAGAAAGTGATGACCATAGTGTTGATAACAATACATTGTTTCGAAATCTGAAGTGCTTTCCAATGTTTCACTATTAGAAAATGCAGCAGATTTTTCCAAATCAGACAACATGTTATTTACAGTTTCAAAATCCCAATCATCGGAAAATGTACTTGAGTTAATGATATCACTTAACGATATTTTAAATAAATGAGGAATTCTTAAAAGTTCAGTCGGACCAAATATATTGAAATCAACCTTGTCCCATACTATACCATCAGGTATAAGAACTGCTGTAATGTTCACTGATGACAAGTCTCTTTGTTCTCGATGAGATGATTGGTGTGGTTTTAAAATTAAGTTCACCTTTTGGGCTGCAGAGCTTTGTCGAAGGTATTTTCCATTAACAAGCATGCTAAAAACTATTACTAAGCCTAGACAGAAAACAAAGAAAAGTATCCCGGTGATTACCCATAGTTCTACCCAAGGTGACACCAGGTAAGTCTTTTAAGAAAGTTCAGAAAGTCTTTAACTTGCTGCTTGTGCGATTTTTGGGCTGGCATCGTTTCAGGTTCACTTGGATCCAAAGAAAACGTATCAAAGTTTATGAAGTAGCCAGAAGCAGTTCGATCAATTGTTGGTATTGCATCAGTATTTGTAGAAATTGTAGTTTGCTCTTGTTGAGGCATGTTGATATAAACATCTGTATTTGATCGAATTGAAATTTGTCTTTCATTTTGGTTCTGAATTTGAACTTCAGGTTCAAGGGGAACGAGTTCCATAGCATTATTGTATAGTCCATCATTCCGTGCAGGAGACTCTTTGAACGTGATGAGTCTTTCCGTTTGAACTTCTTGAATTGTAGCGAGAGGAGGGCGTCTGCTACTTTGGAGTCCATGTGGCCTACTACTCAGTATCAGCCACATAGTGTGGTTTGATTAGGTCGATCGAGACAAATCTTTTCTCCTTTTTTCCGGCAAGAGGCGGTAGAAGAACAGTTCTTGTTCCTTCAACTGCTAGAACCTGTACTGGTTTTCTGTATGATGGCCCAAATTCTTTCTTGTCCGCTATTTTCTCTCTGACCAGATCCCAGACTTTTGAGATCCAGACAGGTCTTACTGTGACTGATTTGACTTCCCCAGTGGCGGTCTGCTTCATATGGACATTACTTTGTTGTGTCCTGGAATCATTTAGATCCTGTAAAACAGCCAAACTATCATGGATGTCAAAAGGCTTTTCATCTGCCACTGTGCCTTGACAATCAAGATCAGGTACCCACATTCCTGTCCCAAATAGGACCTCATATTGAGTGATCCCCCCAAGAGAACTTCTTGGCATATTATTCAATGCTCGCTGTACTCCATACAGATGTTTTACCCAACTCTCACCCGTGCCTAATACTCTAGCTGTTAAAGACTGCTTTAAGTCTCGGTTTTTCTTCTCTACGACCGAATTTCCCTCGGGATGGTATGGAGAGGAGTATCGCAATGCTACACCCAATCCTCGCATGGCTTCCTTGTAAGCCCGAGAGCTAAACGCAGGGCCCAGGTCAGAATGTAATGTGCCAATTGCGTATATCCCTTTAAAGACTCGCAAATCTTTTATAACAGTTCGAGCATCAGCCGAGCGTTGGGGCCACACCCATAGGAATCTTGAGCAGGAATCCACTGCAACCATGATATACCTGTAAGCCCCATCTCTTTGTAAAGGACCGCAGTGATCCAAGTAAACACACGCTAGTGGTTTATCAGATATCAATAAAGGTGTCTGTGCTGGACGTGTCACGGTGGAACCTTTCATCTGCTGGCAGATGCCGCATTTCAAGACTTAGGGGCCGATTCCGATTCGGGCCGGAAATCTCTCCGACCGAGCCGGACCCGGAGAGATTTCCGACCGAATCGGACCCGTGCAGCCCGACCGAACGAGTACGATGCGTCCGTATGCTATCGTACTCGAGTCGGTCGGACTCCCATTGAAGTCAATGGGAGCCGGTCGTACAACGCGTACGTGGGCTCCCATTGCCTCAATGGGTGCGAGGCGAACAAGGGCGCCCCCTACAGCGGGCACGCGGCGAAGCGACTCGTGCCGTACACGCACAGGTAGGGGGGACCCATGGGTCCCCCCTGTGTGCGACTGGCGCGGCTACGCGTACAGGGGGGTCCAACACGGACCCCCGAAGTACGGCTCCGACTGCTCTTTCGAGCCAGACGGCGCGTGTCAGTCGGACTGCTCGCGGCGCGCATCGTACTTACCCGGCCGGGCAACGACTCCATTGCGCGGTGCGCGTCGTGTCCGAGCGAGTCGGTCGGTGCGGTTCGACCCGGGAACGAGTCGGTCGGAGCGGTTGGGACGCCTGAACGAGTCGGTCGGCGATTTTGCATCGTACTCGCTCGTCCGGACGCGTGTACGAATCGGTCGGGAAATAGGGCTCCGAATCGGATCCGGTTATGCCGAATCCGATTCGGAGCCCTACCGGCCGAGATCGGAATCGGCCCCATAGTCTTTTAGTCTGCTTCGTTGACCCAGGCCACCAATAGCGTTGTTTCAATAAAGAAACAGTTGCCGTAACTCCTGCATGTGCAGAACCAATCCCTTTGTGTGCTGCTAGAATTAAACCTAACCTATGATCCATGTTTGGAATTACTCTATCCCCCACTCCAGGAATCTGAGCAAATGGAATGTTATTGGCATCTAACTTGTAGGAGTACTTGAGTGGAAACCTTTTTGGTACTGCTCCGCTGTTTTTGCGAGAAGCATTCACAGCCACCATAATCTCACTGTCTATTCTCGTTTTAGAACGAGTGATTGCAGCTACAGAAGCCGTGCGTACAGTCCCCTTTGCGGCTTCATCAGCTAATGAATTCCCTTCAACGTGAAAGCCATCACGCTGATGACTCAGTGTATGTATCACGTGAGCTCTTGGTAGTTCGGTTTTCAACTCCACTACCTGTTCCCATAGCATTTTATGCTTAATTGTGCCACCTTTTGCATCTTTGAACCCATTTTGAACCCAGTGCTGCAAATATTCATTATATGACTGCACACAGTAAAAGGAATCGCACACAATTAGTGTGGGGAATTCTCAATCCGTATTTATCAGTGCCAGTATCAAGGCTTTCAACTCTGTCAGCTGTGCCGTGCAGTCTCCTAGAGATTGCGTTTTTGTGCACCTTTGGTGGAACCTTCCATCCTGCATGCGACCTTTAATGATTGCGCATGCCGCGCTATATTGTTGCTTACTTCCTATGGCCAGTTGAGCTGATCAGTCAGTGTAAATTATATATTCCTACTGATCTAGAGGCATTGTTTCATGTGGTCGAGGATATTCTTGTTCGTATTGCAGAAATGCTTGTGTCTTTAAATTTCGGCCGTACCTGTATTCTACATCTGGTGCAGTGAGAGAATTAGCCCATTGTATCCATCTCTGATGTAAGGCTTTAGCGTTAGGAACGCTTGCCTTTGTCGCAGCTTCTAAAGCTGGAACTGGAGTCACTACTATTATTCGTTTCCCCTGAGCCAGTGATCTTTCTCCCACTACAGCAGTCTGTACTGCTGTTAGAATCTTTTCTGTAGATGCGAAGCGCATCTCAGCATTTGTGTGCAAATGTGATTTGTATGCAATCGGTACTGTTTCACCTTCATTATATGTTAAATAAGTGTACCCAGATTGACCCGCAACTATACGGATCACCAGGTTGCGTACGTTTACACGTGTCTGTAAGTGTTTGGAAGCTATCATGTCAGCTTGTAAGGAACGAAGTGTATCTGTGTGTTCCTGGGTCCATTGTTTTACTGAAAAATCAGGTTTTATTAAACCGTAGAAAGGTTTTACTCTTTCTGCTTAATCCAAAATGTATGTTCTGCCAAAGTTCAGGAATCCCAGGATTGATTTTAAGATTTTCAATGATTTTGGAGGTTGGAGCAGCGCGCAATTTTCTAAAAAATTGGCTGCCAAGCTTTTCCCTTCACTTGAAAGCTCATATCCTAAAAACAGGACACTGAGGTGGGCAATTTTTGATTTTTTATAGTTGAATTTGTAGCCCTCAGATGCAAATCCCAGAATTATGGTATTCACTCTGTTCAAGTGCTCCTCTAGGTCATCGTCCGTTAGATAAATATCATCCACATAGGACAATGCCTCTTCATCCAAATTTTGAAGTAACTCAGTTACTCTGGCCGAAAACAACCCCGGGCTGTTCTTATACCCCCGGGGGAGTCAATAAAATTGACGCTTGGACCCTAGCGCTGAGAATGCTGTTAGATACCTGCTTTCAGGGTCTATATTTTGGCAGAAAAATCCATTTGAGATATCAAGTGTTGTTTTGTATTTTTTCCGCACAATGTTATTCATTAATGCGGTACTGTGTGCATTTTGAACTGCAAATGTTTTAGTGCAAGTGTTTAAATGTTTATAATCTAAAACTAAACGATATGAATTGTCAGGTTTCATGACCGGAAACAAAGGATTATTCATCGATGAGGTGTAATTTTCAATCACCCCTTGGTATTCAAGTTGATCTAAGATCTCCCTGACCTGTTTTTTAGCTTCTTGCTTTATTGGATACTACATCTGTGCAGTTGGAGTATTCTTTAAAGGAATTATGTGGTGGGTTGAATCCTCATCCCATCCAACATGGTTTTTGTATACTGCAGGGGCTTGGGCTACCGCCCACTTCTGCGCATATGTGTGTTTTAGGTGCTTGGGAATATGGTCTGGGAATGCCGGCAAAATTACTGTTTCTCCTTTTGGGCAATCCATGACAAATGCTGGCGGCCAATCTTGTTCAGCTAACAAAATGTCATAGCCAAATGACAGATTCTCCCAAAAGAGACCTCTAACTGTCCTGCATTTGTCCCCCTCCATTTGGAGTGTTATTTCAAATAACTTATGTGGGACACTTACCCTAGTATCGGGTGTCTCTACCATGATATAATCATTCAAGTCCGCTATCACCAGAAATTCCAACAGGTTCTGGCAAGCTAACGTTACTTCTGCCGCACTGTCTAGCATCGTCAGAGCCCATTCCCCGTTCAGTAGTCGAGTCCTCAGAATTCTGGGCATGTCTGATCTTTAGACCTGCAACCTTCTTCTTTTTGAACTGTGGCTTTTGCTTTGGTTTCTCTTCTTTTTGAGAAGCGTAATCTTGAGCGGGCTGCTTGTCTCTGGACCAGGCGTGGGCGTAGTTAGCAGAGTTTTGCTACGCAGAACTCCACAAAGTTACAAAAAAACTCTGCGAAGTTCCGCGAGTGGCGGAGTGCAGTGCGAACTGCAGTTTGTGCTGGTATTCCTGCCGCTCGCGATCTTACTGTTCGCGATCGCGAACTTACCGTTCGCGATCGCGAGTGGGGAAAAACTCCGCTGCACATCGCGAAGCGGAGTTTTCTGCACTCCGTAAGCTCCGCGGAGTGAGGAAAACTCCGCAAACTCCGCGGACAGAGCGAAGTTCACCGCCCAGGCCTACTCTGGACTTTGTACGCTCTTCTTGACTGTCTGACCATCCTTCCCTCTTGGAGTTTTTCGATGAACCCTGAAAGGAACGAGAGGAACGTGTATCAGTATCCTGATACCTGTCAGGTTTCCTAATATTATCCCTATTCCTAAGGTTATACCTCTTTTCGGAGGGCTCCTGTGGAGGAAGTCTACCTCTGGATGAGATCTGTTTCCTTCAAAGTTTTGTTGTTTTTTATTGTCCTACTTCTTCTTTGTTGAAGCAGGTGTCTGCTTAGAAGTGTCCTTTTCAGGACTGCCCATCAGTTGTGGTTTTAAAGCTTTCCCACTCAAACTGTCTCTGCCTAATTCTGCATACGCAGTTTCAATCATTTTTGGTAGTTCGTGTTCTTGTTCTAAAGAACTGAACTCCCTTAGGCGTTGGCGGATGGCCACTGAAGCTGCTTCCCCTTTAATATTAGCTAATATTATGGCTGATACCTGGGCATAGTTACCTAGTAACTTCATCCATAAGTTCAGAGCAGGCTCTGCTCCGTACTCGTTTTGTATTTGTCTCAATACGTCTGGTACTACTGCTAATGACGGGATACCATGAGTTCTGGTATAAATGGCAGCAAAGAATGTACCCCAAGTGGTACAATCCTCTATTTGTGGTGTTATCCCAATGGGCAAGCAGATTGTTAGCATTCTGTGTTTTTCATACGGGGCAGAATTCGGGAATACTGCCTCTAGCTGTGTTATTTTCTGAGCTACCCAGAATGGCATTTGTTCACGTTTTGTGGGCATTTTACCCATCACTGCGTGTAATGTTTGTGGTGTGATTTTAGTTAGTGTACTCTGAGCTTGAGTTCCATTTGTTGCAACTATTGCTGGTTGGACTGTAAGTGTCCTCATGACGAATTGCGTCAAGTTTCTGTAGATTTTTATTAATTCTTTGTGTTGTGAGTAAGTCTCCTGGTGGCATTGTTTCAATGTCAGGATGTGGTGTGTAGGCCGCTAATATTGGCCATGTTGCCCCTTCTCTTACGAGCGGGCCGAGTCTCACTCATCTTCTTATATGGAGTAGGGCGCCTTTAAACCAGTATAAGTGTTCCTGGTATGTGAGCAGAACCTCAATGTCTTCAAATGGACAATATTCCGCTGGTGCATCTCCTTCGGTGTAGGAGTGAAATGTTTTTGTTCTTGCATTTGCTGCATGGAATGTAAGTGACGAATAAAATACCTCTGTTCTGTTTGATTCGTGTGCCTCAATCACGAAAGCTACTATGCCACCCCTGGCTGTTACACCATGCGCAAGTAATTTCAGGGTGACTGTATTTCAAAAATGTGCCGCAATCTGTATTGCGTTTGCATCATCCTCATCTTCTGATATGGGCAATGCTTGCTGTAGTGGGTCTAAGACCTGATTAGTCATTGTGTATAGAACACAGAATAATTTCCCTAGGAAACTAAGATAAGGTGTTTTTGCACAATTTTAGGAACACTGTGTCCTTCAAACTTGATTAACCAACAGCCAATAAATAGGATTTTTTTTTAGTCTACTCAGGTGTGGCGGAGTTTGTGCCCACCCACTCCAGACATCTCTGGTGTTTTGTGAGTAGGGATCTCTGAGAATAGCACGACTGAACTACTCAGATTCTACTGTTAAATAAGTACCCAACCAACGTTGGCGGCACCATGTCGTGTAGTTCCTATATTACCTATACAGGATCTGCGCGTTTGGATGACCTAAACTGTGGGACTGGTGGCAGACTGATTCCGTGCACCCCCACCGGATACGTTAGCCTGTCTGTATTAGCTAGCTCACAGTGCCAATATAATCTCCTCTTATCAAGGAGAGAATAGATTCTGGCAACCTCAGAACATGACAACCCTGATCCCTCAGAATCGTGAAAACAATATACCACCTTTCGCTCAGTCACTCGTGCTCACTTGGTTTGTCTCAGAGAGTTACACAGAATAAACAGGCTGGGCGTTTTCAATAAGTATTTATTGAACAGTTGTTATTCTAGTGTAGAATAGATGAGCTGCCACAACCATTAGACAGTAGCAGAGATATATGATTAGCAGTACTACGAAAGTAAAGGGATGGTATAGTTCTACCATCTTGCATAAATCATGAATATATACAAGTACACAAAACACATGATAAAAGGTGCATACTCCTACAATGCCTCCCTAACTAGATGTACCTAAATGTACCTAGCATCTCTGTAGGTGTTATGCCAAGAATCCCTCTAGGATCTAGTCAACCCCATTACCTGAGAATGAGAGAATATGGGACCCCATCCTGGTCTCGAGTTGGACACCCCGCAAGGGATGTTAGACCACTGCGAGCTGGAGTGTCTGCATGCAGGAACCTCAGCGTCTCTGGCCAGTGTGTCAGCCGGGAAGTCTCGGTCTCCTCTGTCCTTCTAAGCAAGATGGGATGTATATATACCCATAGGTCTCCCAAGGGGTCCTACCTTGCTGTGTTACTGTGTCGGCCTAAAGGATGACGTCGGGCCTGAACTTTATACAGAGATATTATACAGGAGATGTTCGTCCTGCTGTTAGTCCTGCTGTGCTTTCAAGAAGCCTTATGCATAATGTATGAGATTTGAACTAGGGGAAAACCCACATTCTGAATGCAGTGTCGTATCTAGGTAAAAGGCCAGTCCCTAAGAACCGTTATGTATGTAATGTAGGGAAGAATATAGGTGAAAGTTTGCAATGTTACCTGCGCCTATATAGGGTACCTATATGGAATATAACATATCCTGTTAGGCAACTTTGCCATTACTTTCAATTACATAAAAAACTGTTGTTTTATTTTTTCACTGGGTGAGAATCGCATTGTGAAGGTTTTTACGACACGTGGATTCTATAAGGTTATATGACCAGTTATGTTTAATTTAGGAAGGACTGCCTGCAAAAAAAATGGCACTAGATTCTAGAAACATGCTCGTAAACCATTTCCTTTTGTTTCCATAGGAACAAGCCCCGAGTGTGTTGGCAAGTAGGCAAGTATTGCCAACAATATTTATCCCAGAAACATAGGGAATACCTATAGATAAGGATACTATAATTGAAAATAGAGGGATCTGTATCCTGAAGAAGGCCTGAGACCCTTATGGGCAGTGTGTAGAGGCTGAAACATGTTGATACTGGCAGTGAGGGAAATGGAGACATAATTTCTCCAACATAGCCTCCTAAAACTTTTTTAACCCTGTCAAGGGGGGCCCAAGAATAAAATTAGATAGGGCACGCCACTTAGACAGTTTTAATACTTTCCTTTTTCTCTGCATGTGGGATCCCTTTCCAAGAGAAAAATGCTGTCTCTAAAAATAAAAAATATTTGCTCCACAATGAGTCTGTGCCAGGGTGTGTTAGTGTCCCAATGATGAAGCATGCCACTATCTAGTGGGTGAGGGCAGTATTTACAACCTTTTGGGTTTTCCTCCCTAAATGATTAGCACAAGACCAGAATAGCATCTCCGAACGTCCAAATTGGGATGCTCAGTGTTTTAGTTTGCAAGATAGTCCTTCTCATTTTGTGAGTTTTTGTGTGTAGCCTTGGAGAACAAGGAAAGGCTTAATCTCTAGTCCTCACTTTTGTGTGTTAAACATCAGAATAGGACTGGACCTGCTGTCGGTCACCTGTGTGGAGACCTGAAGGGCTGTACTTACTCAAACTTGTATCGGATTGAGAATTGGACAACAAACTGTCGAGTGTCTGACCTCCTATGTGGCTACACGGACACAACAAGCAGTAAGAAGGTTTTTTCCCAAATAAGCCAAGCTGACCAGAAGCAATTGAACCTGGATTGGGCCTTTCTGGTGGCCTCTGGTGGAGTGGGTTTTGGTTCTAAGTGATGCCATGGATGTCCTGCGAGTTTTAGAAGTGCCTAAGGTGAGCTGCTTCAGAGAGTATGAAAAGTTGGGACTTAGAAATTGTTTGCATGTTTAAGACATCTGGAGCAACAGTGGGACCTTGTGTGGAAAGTATCTTGTTTTGAGAGGACTTCGCTGAATACAGCTGCAGGCCTGGAACTGAGGTCCATAAAAAGACTAAGGGCCAGATTAGGAGTTTGTCCAGCCGCGGTCCGTGCAGGTAACAGCGGTAGGGCGGTGGGGCGGTGGGGTCGGGTGAGGGGTATTTTGACGGACTATGACGAGGGGAAATTAATTATTTATTTAATTTTTCCTCTGCATCGTCCCTCGAAACCCCCCCCCCAACCCGGCCCCACCACCCCACCACTGTTACCTGCACAGACCGTGGCTGAGTTTGTCAGTCTTCCCATTGAACCGATGATATGGTGGTCGCAGGAAGAGCGACAAGGCTGCGATCTCCCGCCTGCCAGATTAAGAGTGTAATCCAAGACTGGCGGTGCGGCAGCAGCAGTATGTTTGGCCCATAGGAGAGCCTTAAATGCATACCGCCGCCATGACTGTGCCTCCAGGTCATCCGTGCAAAGTGTGGCATGCACCATGTCGTGCATGCCACACAGTGCACGCACGACCGTGCGCTTTTGGGGGAGCACATCATGCGACCCCATGCACGCACCCTCATGGGGAGATTCAGCCAGGGTCCCTGTTGGGGGCCCCTCTGCATGCCTTTCCAACAAGCATTTTACAGCGGGGCCCACTTGAAGTATCCGACTCCCGCTCCATTGCAGTCAGCCTAAAATCGCGCTACAGCTCTGATGAACGACGAACAGTAATTTCTGATTGGTGCTTTCCATTTTTTGGCAGTTTTTGCCTTAAATCTTTAAAAATCTAATTTCTGGTTCCCCTTATTGGATTTTATTCAGTTTGGCATCATTTTTCATATTAAATGTTGTCTATTTTTAGAAATTGTTTTTGGGATTTTATATTGTGATCTGACAGCCTTTGATGTGGTCTTTTCCCAAACTTTTTGCCATATAACCTCCTCTTTGCTGAAATTAGTTTTTGTTGGCTTTAGAACTCTGTGCACTTTACCACTGCTAACCAGTGCTGAAGTGCTTGCTCTCACTCCTTTAAAGCTGCACAACATGCACCCAGGGTCTGTAAATTAAATGCTATTAATGGACCTAATGTGCCACCCACTAATGTAACCTTCAAAACATGTCTCAGGCCTGCCATTGCAGTTTGTGCACAGTTTAAAACTGCCAATTTAACCTGGCAAAATTAACCTTTTGTCAGGTCTAAACCTCACTTTTTTATATATATAGGTCACCTCTAAGGTAGGCCCTAAGCAGCCCATTGGACCAGGGCACAGTGTATTTAAAAATTTGGACGTGTATTCTTAAGTTGTATATGTCCTGGTAGTGAAAAACTCCCAAATTTGTTTTGCACTACTGCGAAGCCTACCTCTCCCGTAGGATAACATTGGGTTAACATATTACATTTAATAAGTGCTAAGGTTTGATTGGGAACAGGTAGAAAAGTCACATTTGGTTTTTAAAGAATTATAATTTAAAATCCTCTTTAATGGTAAAGTTGGATTTAAAGTTGTCATTTTCTAGCCCTAACCATTTGGTGCATGCAGGCTGTGAATTGTTGGCATTTGGCCTTTGTGTATTCCAGACCTGTCAACTCACACGGTGTCACCATGTTACACAAGATATCGGCTCCTATCACACGGTCACCCATTTAGGAGCCAATATAACATGATGAAATGGAAAACGAGCTGAAAGCCACTGTAAATATGGGATTTTCAGCTCATTTTCCGAAGCTTTGAACTGCAGATGTGAATTAAGGGGTGTGAAAACACCCCAGGATATCGGCACCAGCCTTAGCAAGCTTTTTTGTTTGTTTTTGGAGGAGGGGGCTTGGGGGCAGGTTTCGGGCAAAAGTACCTCTTAGGTACTTTTTGCCACAAGGCCCCACCCCTCCTCACACGGTGAGATTTTTGTTCAAGTTGGCAGGTATCACATACCTCCCAGACAGTGAGACAAATGGGGACTAGGTGTTGGCAGGATGGGCTATCCTGCCAGGATAGGAGAGATGGCGCTGTTCCCTGCCCCACTTACATTTCAAAGGGGGTGCCTACCACATACTCACAAAGAACCTAGGGGCAGATATATGACGACTGGCGCATCCCTGCAAATCAGCAGGGATGCGCCAGGTAAGATGCGTCACGCAAGTTTACCCTTGCGCCACCACAGATGCGCCGCATTTACAATGCGGCGCATCGTGGCGCAAGGATAAACAGATGCGTGACGCATCTCCCGTCGGAAGGGTGGCGCATTGCTGGAGTCGTGTCGCAAGCGCGACGCAACTCCAGTAATGCTCGTGGCCTGCCATACATGACGTGGTGCGTCACGCCTTATGCCTGCTTCAAGCAGGCGCAAGGTTTTGACGCAGCGGCGTCGGAAAAGTGACTGAGTGGAATCTTGTAGATTTCACTCAGGCACTTTTCCGAGGCTTTACTGCGCCGGAACGCCCCCCCTGCGCCGGAACGCCCACATGAAACCTGACGCAGGTTTCATGTGGCGCAGGGCTTTACAACGTAACGCATCTCCCTAGATGCGTCACATTGTAAATAGGGCGCAACGTGGCGCATGGTTTACGCCGCCGCTGCATCACAGAAGTGACGCAACAGCGGCGCAAAAGTGGCGCAAGGGGCTCGTAAATCTGCCCCTCAGAACCTAACACCAGTCCTTTGTCACCCTAGACATCTTGGAGCCTGGACAGGGGAGGAAGGAAAATTCTAGACCCAGAAGTCTAAAAGTTTCTCCCACTTCAAAGGTTGGCATCAGGTGTAAATATTGGGCCCCCAAACCAACTCTTCAGTGCACTCCTAGACCTTACATTACAGAAGAAGAACTGACTTGCTCTCCAGAGAACTGCCCTGCTGGTTGAGGCCTGCCTTGTTCCCCAGAGGACTCCTCTGCTGCTTGAGGTCTGCCTTGTTCCCCAGGGGACTGCTCTGCTGCTACCAGAAGACTGCCCTGCTGCTTGAGGCCTGCCTTGTTCCCCAGAGGCCTGCCCTGCAGTTTGAGGTCTGCCTTGTTCCCATGAGGACTGTCCTGCTGCTTGTGGTCTGCTTTGTTCCCCAGAGGACTGCTCTGCTGCTACCAGAGGACTGCCCTGCTGCTTGAGGCCTGTCCTGTTCCCCAGAGGACTGCCCTGCAGCTTGAGGCCTGCCTAGCTCTTCAGAGGACTGCCCTGCAGTGTGAGGCCTGCCTTGTTCTCTGAGAAGGAATACAGAACCTGCACCCTTGATCCTAGGTTAATCTGAGTGACTCCAAGAGTCAGTTGGCTGACCTCCTGTCCTGAGATACAGGGACACATGAAGATCCAGAACCCTCCCTGAAACTTCCTGGCTGGCCTGATCGATTGCCCCTACCTTGGCCTGCAACTGGACCTGCCTTGACCTGCAAATGAACCTGCCTGGAACTGCAACTGGACCTGCCTGAGCCCTGCTGGCCTCTGCTGGAGTGAGTTCCACATCCCCAAGAGGTGCCGGCCAGGTCCTGGATCCTTGGCTGGCATCAGCTGAGTTCCTCCTGTGAAATCCGAAATCCTGAAGTTTTGAACTCTGCGCTCCAGACTTTAAGAAAGTAACTTTTTCAGTGGGACTAACCTGGTCCCTGTATCCAGCCCAAACTTTATCGCGGTCTGCCTGAACTTGTGACTTTGTCCTGGTCTAATGTGACTAGATACCTACAGTTAGCGTTTTCTGCTTTTTGGCACTATTTTCACTTAAACCTTTAGAATTGCATATCTCCAGTTCTACTGATTGGATATTTGTCAGTTCAGTCTCATTATATTTATTAAAATGTTCTCTATTTTTCTATATTGGTGTGGGATTTTTCTTATGTTGCCTTTTCATTTTATTACTGTTTGTGTGCTGCAGAAATACTTAACACAATGCCTCTAAGTTAACCCTGACTGTTTTTGTGCCAAACTACCAGAGGTTTGAGCATGGGTTAATTTGCGGTGTGCTTATGACTTCACCCTGACAGGGATTTTGGCTTTTGCTTGAGAAGTATTAACACCCCCTCAACCAAAAAGCCAATTACCTATATTTTGCTACGGCTAAATACTTAACACACACTTTTCCTTAAGTTACACCTGCCTGCTCTGTGCCAAACTACCAGGGGTTAAGTCCAGGTTTATGTGTTGAACTTGTGTGTTGGATTTAAACAACATTTGGACTTACTAGTTGCAAAGGACTAACACTCTCCCCAACTGGCAACCTATTTTCTTACAGTACTTGTATAGAAATAGTGCTGTATTACATTTCATGTTATTATTTGACACATTGTTGAAAAATACTTTTGGATTCTGTCAAATTTTGAAGTATAGGTAGTATTGTTAGTTGTGAATTTGCCTTTGTGCATAACTTTAGGTGTCATATTATTATATTATAAAACAAGCAGTGTAGGTGTATTCCACAGGTGCTAAGAATCGTTTTTCTTTCTTCGATATTGTGTGGCTAGCTTGGTTAAACATGGTAGGATCTCTAAATGATGTAAAGAAAAATAATTTTTAATTTTGTATGTTTAAAATTAAATTAGGGATAATATTTTTGCAAACCTAAATATTTTTAGAGACATGCTTTTATATTTTCATTTTTTTTTACTTCTTTAGACATTTATTATTCAGCTTCCTTTGGAAGTTTCTTCAGTTCAGCAATACATTTATCAAAACATTTAGCCATAAAACTCCTCATACAATAATAAACAGTACAATCATTTCAGATAACATAAAAAGAGTAAACAAGAATAAATAATGTAATGATACTAAAATTCTTATGAGATACACCAAACTTCATTATGCTAATATTATAAAGTTCTTTTGAAAGCTATAAAGAACCGAACAACCCCAACCACAACTACAATATCCAAGGAATTCATATTGGCTAAAAAGCAACCGCAGTTTGCTTTTTATATATCATATACTTATAAAAATAATAGTTTTAAAAACATTTTCTGTGGATTTAAAAATATTGGGCAAACAGTATGTGACAAATAGAACATTTAGGGGCTTATTACGATGTCGGTCGGAATTGCCTCCGATCGACATCGCTGCGGTCTCGGGACCGAGCGACCTCCGGTCAGCGGTCCCGACACCGCAATTACGATGCGACCGCACATGGTGCGGTCGCAAGCTCCCATTTCTCTATGGGAGCTTGTTCTGTGGTCGGAAACCGGCCGCAGCACAGGCTCCCATAGAGAAATGGTAGTTTTTGTTTGGTGCAGGGATTAACAGGGGGTCACCATATGTGCCCCCCAAGTCCCCAACCAGAGGCTGCTGAGGCATGGGTGCCATGCTAGGGGCCCCACAAAATCCCTTTCCTACAGGCTTTTCATGTCAGAAAGCCCGACATGAAAAGCCTGACGGAAACCAACATCATAATCCCCTCGGCGGAAACGCTGTCCATAGGGGATTATGTGCAGCCTCCAACTGGCCAACAGGCTCCTTGAGCCCATCGGATGCCAGTCGGTCCAACCGGCCAGTTTTAACTCCGACCGCGTACATTGTAATTTGGCGGTTGGACTTTAAACCTGCGATGTCGGTTGGTGAGCCTCCGACGAGCGGTTGAGACTCACCGACCGACACCATGATGAGCACCTTAGTATTTAATATGAAGGGCATGTTCCAATTTTGTCTTTTATCAGAGAAAAACGAAAGAGAACACAAAGGATTATCCTACCTGTAATTTTAATATTTCCAATCGTAAACGAGGGTGGGGTAAGCTATAGATGTTGTTTCAAAATGATTTTAGAATAAATGCAAAAGAGGCTTTTCTCTCTAAATATTCATAGTCCTGTCTTATAGATATACGTTCTATTTTAAGTGGAAAAATGTTGATTAGTCAATGTTGCTCTTTGGGGCCTTTCTTGTTGCAGGCACTGGGTCCACCCACAAAAGTGTGGCAGACTTTTTATTGAGGCAAGTGTGGGAATGCTAGGTGGTAGGAACTTTGTTGAACCCCCAAGATTCTGGAACTTTCCCTCAAAGAAATGTGGGGAAAATGTGAGTTTTTCTCTGAGTTTATTGTTTGAAAGGCATCGTGTGTAAGAAAAAGAGGTAGCGAGATCAGTGCAAGGCACACCACCATGATTCCCCTAAAGGGTCTAATTTTCAAAATTGTCTGGGTTTCGTAGGTTTCCAGGGTGTCGGTTGAGCCCAGGCCAAAATCCTTAGCTGCCCATATTGCAAAAAAGAGTTAGGTTTGAGTGGAAAAATGTGGTGTGTCCGTATTACATTCTGGTGTCTTTCATGTTGCTGGCTCTGGCCCACCCACACAAGTGAGGTTGTGTTTTTATCAGAACAAATGGGAATGATGGGTGTAATGAAGTTTCTGGGTCCCACAGATTTATGGAACACACTCTCACAGAAATGTGAAGAAAAATGTGTGTTTATAGCCAAAGTTTGAGATTTGCCAAGGCTTCTAATTAGAAATGTTGTGAGATTCGTGCAAGTCACACCACCCTGAATTCCCCCGGAGTTCGAGCTTTTAGTGATGACTGAGTTTTGTTAGGATTTTCTGGGTGGCAGGCAACCCGGGGCCCAAAATCCACAACTACCCACATTGCAAAAAAGGGTTTATTCTGAGTACAGAAATTTTATCTGTCCATGTTGCATTTTGGGGCATTTCCTGTTACGGGGGGCTCGGCTCACCCACACAAATAGGGCACCATTTTTATCAGGAATAGTATGTGAACACTGGGTTTTGGGCCATTGCTGAACCCCTGCAGATTCTTCTATTTCCATAATCCAGATGAAACATCTGGATTATGGAAATAGAAGAACATGTTTTAAAATATAAATATAGGAAGGAATTCAGAAATTGGAAGGATTAAAGTGGACTTGGTTTTGCTTTGATATTGACCAAATTTCGGGTGCACCACTATATCTATATTATTTCTTGATCTGCATGGCAGAAGTTTCCAAGAGTGGCAGTGTCTAATAGAGTGTGCACCATCCATGAATAGATGTGGGGGTATATATGAGAAACAAGAGGGAAGATGCGACTAATATTACCTGCCGCTTGGTTCTTTCTCATTGTGAAAAATGTATAGATGTATACATGTATAGGTATATATGCATATGTGTGTGTGTGTGTGTGTATATATATATATATTTATATATATATATATTTACATATATATATGTATAAAACAATATATATTGTACATACAAAGAAGAAAGACCGCTGCACTCCAGGGAGTTCTTCTCAACAACTTCTTTAAATAAATCCAGCAATCGCGTTTCACTCTAACCAACGCATTTTGACACACAGGTCTTTGTCACGGTCAGTGAATCCTTTCTCTCTGTCACATTTTATACTCTTAAGTTCTATTACATCTCAAATGCATTATGGGACTTGCAGTCCTTTTCCACTTTTTATTAATTTTCCATGACCAACATGCATTGAAATTCATGTTTGTTTCTATTTAGGGATCTACGTTCCCCACTTAATCTGGCCACATGTGTGATTTTTAATAACTGTTGTGTGCATTTTTCATGACCAACCTAGATTACACTGATTGTATTTTACTACGTTTAAACAACATGTGTGTAGTATTTTTCAATTTTTATGTGTATGATACTGGTACTATTTATCACCAGAATGCATTGTTGGGGTGGTGGTAGAGCTCTGAAAGTACGACAATTAGAGTCGAGATTCATCAGCAGATTATGGACTAAGACCCCTTTAGGGCTAAATGCAGATGAGGAACTTTATATAAATTTGTAATCTGTTACTGGAGATGAATCATCCCTGAGCGATAACACAGTGATTTGATGTAATTGGTATAATAAAGGACTTACATGATACTCCCTATAGAATGATAATGCTGACAAAATAATTAGTTATGACTTTGTATTATAGGGCCTTTTAGAAATGGGGGTCGCTAGTTGGCAATGGTTTGCACCTTTGTCCAAATAGGGACCCTTCTTTCTAGTCAGGATAATGGGGATACACTTCTAAAATAGCCCCTGCTCACCCCGTTGGTAGCTTGGCATGAGCAGTCAGGCTTATCTCAGAGGCAATGTGTAAAGCCTTTGCACATAATACACATTAATACAGTGAAAACACTATAAAAGGACACCACACCAGTTTTAGAAAAATAACCAATATTTATCTGTGCAAACAAGGCCAAAACGATAAAAGATCAACTTACAGTAATCAAAAATATGCACTTTAAAATGCAGCTCCTTAAAGCCTGTAGCTCCGTCTTGGTCTACTGTGGTGCTGAAAACAACAGAATCCAACAGTTCCATCCGACCACGTCGATTCGGCCGGCATGAGTGTCAGCAGACTTGTAAACAGTACCTTTGGTTCTGAGCGGCCACGTCAGTGCGGGCCAGTTGTGGCAACCATCGCAGTTGTGATGTAAAGCATAGCGGTGCGGCGTGCGGTGCCCTCAAGTTGCGGTACAGGCAATTGCTCAGTGATGGTCATTTATCGGTGGCGGTGAGACCAGGGCTTTAGTGCGAAGTAGGGGGAGTGCGAAGTGGGGTGATGGTCATTGCGGTGCTGACAGGTCAATGTGCAAATGGCAGTGGCGTTGATGGGAGCTGGCGTCGGTTGACCCAGGCTGCGGTGTGGGACGGGGTGGTGTGTCGTGTGACTTACGAGCGGTGCCCCCAGACCATAGTGCCGTCACGGGTGTCGAGGTCATCGTGAAGCTACATTGTCGGTGAGACCAGGGCGGCAGAGTGAAGTGAGGCAGTGCTGTCTGTGGTGCCCACAGGTCACGGTGCAAGCAGCGGCTCGGCGGCTGCAGCGGTTGTCGTCGTCGGTGAGACCAGGGTTGCGGTGTGAAATGCTGCAGTGCCTTAAGGACATGGAGCCATCAGTGGTGTCGGTAAAGATGTCGGCTGCTTTCCCCCTCTGTGTCAACTGAAACCTACCGTTCCAGAGGGGGTACCCAGAGGTAAGTGAAGTCTTTGCTGTCCTTGAGACTTGGTGAACAGGAGGTAAGCTCTATTTTCAAGCTCTTGGAGATACTCAGCAACAAGTGAAGAAAGTTCAGTCCAGTCCTTTCACTGCCCAAGGCATAAGAAGCAACTGCAGGCCAACCACGTAAAGCAACAACACAGCATAGGGGCATTACTCCTCCTGGCAGTTCTTCCACCTCTTCTTCTTGGCAGGTTCCTTGATCCAAGTGAGTACTAAAGTTCTGGGCCCCAATATTTATACTCAGTTTCTCTTTGTTCTCTTGGGAAGCGAGTGTCTGTGCTCAGTCCAAACCAGTTTGATCCTCTCTGGCCTAGCTTCCTGGCAGGAGGTGGAGACAGCATTGTCCAAGGCAGACCAGGCCCATTGAGGCGCAAGGAAATCTCCTCCCACTACTCTAAATGCAGCCCAGGTATTTTCAGCTCAACCCTGACTCATCCAGGAAAGGCAGGACAGACCTCAACCCCCCCAGTGGCTGTCTGAAGAGAATGCACATCCCCAGCCCCCGTCACTCCAAAGCCTGAGAGTCAATCCACAACCCAGCAGAGGCACACAGGATGGCTAAGGAAGAAAATACCTACTTTCTGAAAGTGGTATTTTCAAACACAGAACATAAAAATCATCTTTACTAAAAGATGCATTTGTACATTCTGAGTTCAGGCATACTAGACTCAATTTCTCTATCTTGTCCCAATGTGAAGATATACTCGTAAAATGTTACTCAGTACTTCCCATTCTATCCTATGGGACAGATAGCCTTTCATTAGTGAAAATGAAATATACTGTATTTCACTATCAGGACATGTCACACATACCAGTACATGTCCTACCTTTCAAATGCACCACACTCTTCCCATAGGGGTACATTGGGCCTACCTTAGGGGTGACTCACATGTAATAAAAGGGAAGGTTAGGGCTTGGCAAGTGGGTGCACTTGCCAATTCGACATGGCAGTGAAAATTGCACACAGACACTGCAGTGGCAAGTCTGAGAACCCTTTGAAAGGCTGCTCGTGTGGGTGGCACAATCAGTGCTGCAGGCCCACTAGCAGCGTTTGATTTACAGGCCCTGGCACTCTCAGTGCACTTTACTAGGGACTTCCCAGTAAATAAAATATGGCAATCATGGAAACACCAATCCATAATGCAATTTACAATAGGAGCACTTGCACTTTATCACTGAACAGCTGTGAAAAAGTGTGCAGAGAACCTAAACCCGGAAAACAGAGTCATAATCGGGAGGCCAGAAAGCAAAAGGTCAGTGGAAACACGCTAAAAGATGGCAGGTCTAACAGGACCTGATGAAAGGCACTTAGCCTATAATGTGTTTAGAAATTACTGAGTCTGTAGAACAGAGATAAATGTTGTGCTCTGTTATAAGATGTCCGTGAAATGGCACTGAGCCAACAATGTGTTCTGGTGATACATAGTACCAGTATCATGCACATACAAATAAAGAAATACAACACACGTTGTTTAAATGTAAAAAACGACAACCAATGTAATATAGGTGAACCCTGGCTCAGCTCCTCATCATCACCCGTTATCTCATCCTCCTCCTCTGGGGGTTCAGCTGCTGCATCCCAAGCTTCTATATAGGCCCTCAGCGCCTTTTGCAGGTCCACCTTCCTGGTGAAGCCTTTTGTAGAAAAGCTCAAACCCCTTGAAGAAACACTGGAGTTGGGCCACAGTGTAACTCTCTAGTCTGGCAAGCTAAAAAGCAATTTTTGCAGGTGCTGGTGCAGATGTAGGACCTCCAACCAGAGACATTATTTTAGGTAACAGTAAAAATGCCAATCAGGCCGAATAGAAAAATTAAAAATGCCAATCAGGAAGGGTAGGGAAACAAAATGCCAATCAGGAGGAATTGACTTGAATTGGTCTTAGATGTGGATGGTAGTGTGCAACAAATTACTGTAAGGTACTGCACAAAAACAAGTCCAAACCTCACAGCTGATCACCAATTTTAGAAATTGGGTTTCTAGTTGGCAAGTACCCAAGAAGGGACCACAATCCTAGTCAGGGTAAGTCAGATGCACACCATACCTTAACCTGGCTCAATCTATGGTAACATGGCACAGAGCAGACAGGCTTAACTTAGGAGGCAATGTGTAAAGTATTTGTGCAACACTTCAAACAGTGAGACAGTGAAAAGACCACACAAAAATAGAAAATAGAGCTTAATTTATTCAACAAAACAAGCCCTAAATGACTAAAATCCAATGAGTAGAACTAGAGTTATGAATTTTTAAAGAATGTCTTGAAATATAGTGCTAAGAGAAATAAAGCGCCAACTGGGGCTAACTGGTCAGGTTTGACATGGTCACATCTGAAAATTCAGCCCGACCATGAAAGAGGGTGAGTCAGATACAGGGACCACTCTTGTCCTGCTGAAAAAGTACCTATTGATGGAGGATGCGTTGACATCGAAGATCCGATGCGGGGAGCAGAGGAGGCGATGCTTTGGTCATGATCCCTTCAGATGCAGGCAATGCATCGGTTCCGATCTACACAGTCGGAGATGCGTCATTGGTGAACCCTTTGTGATGAAGGCGATGCATGGTCGTTAAGCCACACAGCTGCAGATGTGATGTCTTCCAGCAGCGATGCAATGCGGTCGAGCCACGCAGTCAGAGATACGATGTCCTCGAGCAATGATACGTCAGCGTCGAAGGAGATGTAACAGTTTCGACTGGCGCAAAAGGGGCGATGCATGGATTTTGCTGGTTTCAGCACAGAAAACCCACTCTCAAGGGCCCAGGACTGGATTCGCACCACTTGGCAGGGTAGGACTCACAGATGACATAGTCCAGGTGCTGTTGTAGGGTTGCTGGAAGTCTTTGATGTCCCTGAGACTTCAGAACAGGAGGCAAGCAGGCAAGCCCTTGGAGTCACTATGGGTTTAAGCGGTGTAGGTCCAGTCCTTCTCACTGAGGCAGCAGCCAGGTCAGCACAGCAGAAAATCAGTTCTTCTAGAGCAGCAGTCCAGCAGAGTGGCAGACCTTTAGTAGAACTGCAGCCCTTTTTCCTTACAGAGTATCCACATGTCCAGAAGTTTACTGAGTTGGTGGTGTCAGGGGTCCAGTACTTATAATCAGTTGTGCCCTTGAAGTGGGGTGACTTCAAAGAGAGGCCTTCGAAGTGCATGAACTCCCTGCCCTTCATGACCTGACTCAAGACTCACTACAGTGAGGTAGGCAGATCTTTGTGTAGAAAGAGGCACAGCCCATTAAGGTGCAAGTGGCAGCTTCTCCCTCCCATCCTGCCCAGGATGACCCATCAAGCACACCTAAGTTTCCTTTGTGTGTGGCTGTCTAGAGCACGGGTACTCATAGTACAGCCCGCGGGCCGCCAGTGGCCCGGCAAGCCTTCCTTGGCGGCCCGCGGACCTTGCAGACATCGTACCTGTGTTTTTTATTTTTTATTTTACAGAGTGTCAGCAAACACAGACTCTGCTCTATGGGGCCGGGCGATTCCAGTGATAGTCCGAGTGGAGCTGCAGGGGCGCTAAGAAGAGGTGAACTACAACAAAGCCTCGTTATCATGCAAATGGTCTTTTAAAGACCTGTGAAGTACTCGGGTGCGGCTGTGTGTGTGCCCGGGAAGCTGTCTCAGCCCGGGCTGCCACACACGCGGGGTGAGGTGACAGAGAATGATAGAGGACAGCAGGGTGTGAGAGCCGGGTGAGGTGACGGAGGGCAGCAGGGAGTGAGAGCCGGGTAAGGTGACAGAGGGTGGCAGAGGGCAGGGAGTGAGAGCCGGGTGAGGTGACGGAGGGCAGCAGGGAGTGAGAACCGGGTGAGATGGCAGAGGGTGACAGAGGGCAACAGGGAGTGAGAGCCGGGTGAGGTGACAGAGGGTGACAGAGGGCAGTAGGGAGTGAGAGCCGGGTGAGGTGACAGAGGGCAGCAGGGAGTGAGAGCCGGGTGAGGTGACGTAGGGCAGCAGGGAGTGAGAGCCGGGTAAGGTGACAGAGGGCAGGGAGTGATAGCCGGGTGAGATGGCAGAGGGTGACAGAGGGCAGCAAGGAGTGAGAGCCGAGTGAGGTGTGCGTTAAGAGCCTGTGATGTGATGTTTCCCGCCAGCCTGTAGTCAGAGAGTTGAGCCAAGGCCAGGGAGCTCAGGCCTGGGAGGGAGACAGAGAGGGAGACAGAGAGAGAGGGATACAGAGACAGAGAGAGAGAGAGAGAGGGGGAGACAGAGACAGAGGGAGACAGAGACAGAGGGAGAGAGAGAGGGAGACAGAGGGAGGGAGACAGACAGAGAGAGACAGAGGGATACAGACAGAGGGAGGAGGGCGACAGGCAGAGGGAGGAGGGCGACAGAGGGAGACAGAGGAAGGGAGACAGAGGAAGGGAGACAGATAGAGGGAGACAGATAGAGGGAGACAGATAGAGGAAGACAGATAGAGGGAGACAGATAGAGCGAGACAGATGGAGGGAGACAGATAGAGGGAGACAGATAGAGGGAGACAGATGGAGGGAGACAGAGGGAGGGAGACATATAGAGCGAGACAGATAGAGGGAGACAGACAGAGGGAGACAGACAGAGGGAGACAGACAGAGGGAGACAGACAGAGGGAGACAGACAGGGAGGGAGAGGGAGGGAGGGAGAGGGAGGGAGACAGAGAGAGGGAGACAGAGAGAGGGAGACAGAGAGAGAGGGAGGGAGACAGAGAGAGAGGGGAGAGACAGAGAGAGAGAGAGGGAGGGAGGGAGGGAGACAGAGAGAGGGAGGGAGGGAGACAGAGAGAGAGAGGGAGGGAGGGAGACAGAGAGAGACAGACAGAGGGAGACTGAGAGAGAGGGAGACAGAGAGAGAGGGAGACAGAGAGGGAGGGAGACAGAGAGGGAGGGAGACAGAGAGAGAGGGAGACAGGGAGAGAGGGAGACAGGGTGAGAGGGAGACAGAGGGAGAGGGAGACAGACAGAGGGAGACAGAGAGAGACAGACAGAGGGAGACAGAGAGAGACAGACAGAGGGAGACAGAGAGAGACAGACAGAGGGAGACAGACAGAGGGAGACAGAGAGAGAGGGAGACAGAGAGGGAGGGAGACAGAGAGGGAGGGAGACAGAGAGGGAGGGAGACAGAGAGGGAGGGAGACAGAGGGAGGCAGACAGAGGGAGGCAGACAGAGGGAGGCAGACAGAGGGACAGAGACAGAGGGAGGGAGGGAGACAGAGGGAGGGAGAGAGAGAGAGACAGAGAGAGACAGACAGACGGAGGGAGACAGACAGAGGGAGACAGACAGAGGGAGACAGACAGAGGGAGACAGACAGGGAGGGAGAGGGAGGGAGGGAGAGGGAGGGAGACAGAGAGAGGGAGACAGAGAGAGGGAGACAGAGAGAGAGGGAGGGAGACAGAGAGAGAGGGGGAGAGACAGAGAGAGAGAGAGGGAGGGAGGGAGGGAGACAGAGAGAGGGAGGGAGGGAGACAGAGAGAGAGAGGGAGGGAGGGAGACAGAGAGAGACAGACAGAGGGAGACAGAGAGAGAGGGAGACAGAGAGAGAGGGAGACAGAGAGGGAGGGAGACAGAGAGGGAGGGAGACAGAGAGAGAGGGAGACAGGGAGAGAGGGAGACAGGGAGAGAGGGAGACAGGGTGAGAGGGAGACAGAGGGAGAGGGAGACAGACAGAGGGAGACAGAGAGAGACAGACAGAGGGAGACAGAGAGAGACAGACAGAGGGAGACAGAGAGAGACAGACAGAGGGAGACAGACAGAGGGAGACAGAGAGAGAGGGAGACAGAGAGGGAGGGAGACAGAGAGGGAGGGAGACAGAGAGGGAGGGAGACAGAGAGGGAGGGAGACAGAGGGAGGCAGACAGAGGGAGGCAGACAGAGGGAGGCAGACAGAGGGACAGAGACAGAGGGAGGGAGGGAGACAGAGGGAGGGAGAGAGAGAGAGACAGAGAGAGACAGACAGACGGAGGGAGACAGACAGAGGGAGACAGACAGAGGGAGAGACAGAGGGAGGGAGACAGAGGGAGAGAGAGGGAGAGACAGAGAGAGGGAGGGAGGGAGACGGAGAGAGGGAGGGAGGGAGACAGAGAGAGGGGAGAGACAGAGAGAGGGAGGGAGATATAGAGAGAGGGAGGGAGACAGAGAGAGAGAGAGAGAGAGAGAGAGATGTGTATGCCGGGTCCGGTGGCTCAGTGGACGAAGGCGTCCGCTGCAGGGGCCTGTGTTCCACCTCATAGTCAGTTTTGTTTTGCTCTAGCCCCGCCCCCTCCCCCAATGACCCCGCCCACACCCGTGCGGCCCTCGGCCACAAACCACACTGTAAATTTGGCCCCCGAGAGAAAGTTTGTGAGTACCCATGGTCTAGAGGGAATGTCCCAAACATGTATCCAGAGACAGGCAGAGGCACAAATTGGTTAAAGTAAGCAAATGCCAACTTTCTAATAGTAGCATTTTCAGACTTGCAACTTAAAATCCAACTTTACCATAAGTTGTGATTTTAAATTGTGAGTCCAGAGACACCAAACTCGAAATATCAATCTTTTCTCATTTGGGAATTACACGTATAAAGTGTAATAAGGTAATCCCAATGCTAACCTATGGGAGAGAAAGGCCTTGCAGTAGTAAAACAAAAATATTTAAGAGTTTTTCACTACCTGGACATGTAAAACTTAAAAGTACATGTCCAATGTTTTAAATACTCCATAATCGACACACCTTCAACAATGGCCAGCCTGAAAAGCCTGCTAAAGAAACAGGGCAAACGCATCTCAAGGTTACAGGACCTTGAACGAATCAGGCATATCCCTGGCTTAGAGGGCCTTGCCTACTCACATGAAACTACAGTAAGCCAACCATATTTAAAAGCAGAGTTGGGTAGGACAGCCCTACAGAACATACTGAGAACTAGGATCCTTATACTGCCAATTTGGGACTACAGGACCCACTGGAAACACAGATTGCCCAGAAATAAGGGATGTCGCCTGTGTCAATATCACACAGAATCAGCCGAGCATATCATCTGCTGCTGCCCAGTTCTGCTGGGACAAAGGCGACTATATCTAGGAAGCCTGCTTTCGCAAAATGGCGTGAGAACATGCAAAGAGGCCCTAACGCTTATTTTCACCATCACGGAACCGATGGCCCTCGCACGAATCGGCAAATTCCATGCTGAAGCAGCAAGGATTTTAAAAACAAACCAAGTAACGGAGACAAATGTCTGCAACATACACGCCACTGTTCACTAAGAGGCGCAGCAATATCGATTGGAGGAGCTTCCCTTATGAACTGGCCACAATGATCTCACTCATGCACAGCGCACCTTTGCTTTTCAAGGTGCACACTAGTATGCATGAAGGACGCACCACTCTAAGGGCCCGCACACCGTTCTGACTCTCCATCCAGCACTCTATTTATCTCTGGCATAATCCCTTGGTGAGGCCTTTCTGCACCTCCATGCACCATATAGATCGGCAATTCCATTATCAGACTTTTATTGGTCTGGTCAGAGTATCACCTTCAATATGTCGCATCAACCTTGACACTCGCGCATGTATAACTTAACCACACGCATGCTTGCACACCACAACATTGCATGTCCGCGCACTCTATAGCCTTGGTCTTGTGTAGTGTCGTTCCACCCTGTACTCGCTATATAAAACACTCTTGACCCCTCATCTCGGACAGCTGCTAACCTCGCTTGGCGATAAATGCTACAACACTTCAAACTTTTATATGGCATCATTTTACGGCACAATTTATATTGTCTTTTATATTATTATATTTAGTATCTTTTTTATGCTATCGCTGTTGCAAAAGATTTTAAGTAATCATACAATAAAGATAATCCTAATGTTTTAAATACACTGCACCCTGACTTTGGGGCTGTCCAGGACCTACCTTAGGGGTGACTTATATGTATTAAAAAGGAAGCATTGGACCTGGCAAGGGGATTACTTGCAAGGTCTACATGGCAGTTTAAAACTAAACACAGGCTCTTCAATAGTAGGCCTGTGATGTGTTTAAAAGGCTATTAAAGTGGGTGGTACAATCAGGGCTGCAGGCCCAATTGTAGAATTTAATTGACAGGCCCTGGGATCATGCAGTGCACTTTATTAGGGAATTATAAGTAAATTAAATATGCCAATAGTTGATAAGCCAATGTTACTGCATGTTATGGCGCTCACTGCACAGGCTCGTGGAAACTTAGCATTGTTATGTTCCACATGGAATGTAGTTTTGAATCTGTGGCAGTTGTTTCCCACTTTTGTCTTCAGGAGTTTATTTTCATCCAGGCTCAAATAAATACTACTTAAGTTGAAACGTACCTTTGGTCTCCTGCGCCATTGAGCCACCACATCTCTTTGGCCACGAGCAAGTGACGAGCTACTGACACAAACCCTACCTGCTAGTGTTGAGATTTCTTGGTACTACAACGTTTCAGCATTTCGAGGTTCCATTCGAGTAAGAGAGGGCGCCAACGATCATTGCAGCACACAGATGTTACCAGGGTTGTTCCCATTGTCAGCGGCTGTGCTTTCGTGAGGCATTTTGGTTAAATTAGTGTGGCCCATGTGATGTGTATCAGCTGAGTAATGCAGCGGCTCGGGGTACAGAACACAGAGTTGCTTGCTAAAATGCATACGTGACTCTGACATGCAGCTCATTGTCGTTCTGGCAGCGTCTCAACACCAGCGTGTTTAACATCAGTGAAGGGAGACGGTCATTTTGAGCCAGCTAGTTCTGTTGTGGGAGCAAAGTCTACGCACAAGCTATCTTTGCGCTGTCAACTCAGGAAGTAAGAAGGCGGTTGATTCAAGGTGTGGGCGTGCCAATACGCTGACATGCACAGCATACGTTCATATGCAGACTTTCATCCTGGTGTGCACGCTGATGCACACAGCATTTTTGTCGATGGCTGAACGTCCATGATGGGTGCTCACCCTGGTGCGCTCAGCATAACCGTTTGACGTGTATTATATGTGAAGACACTGATGTGCACAGCATTTGTCGTCTCTGATTAAACACCTTTGCATGTTGTGAGCATCGGGTTAAAAGCTGGTGTTTTGTTCACTTTGCAAAGTGGATGTGTAGAAGTTGATTGCCCTGGTGTCAACTATGCTTGACAGGGCACATTTTATGTTTGTATATGAGATATATATTGTTCAGTTAAAGCTTTGCTGGTGATTTTAACCCCAAGTTAAACTGGAACAGGAACTATTTTAGCATAGTTGTTTTAATCATGGTTTCGTATGACATATATTGGGAGAGTATTTTAACAAATATAAAGCTGGTTAAAAAAAAACACTTGATAATAGAATGTACACTTTAATTTCATATACATATGTATGAAGACTTTGGGTTTGCATTTCTGAGTGCTATATTTTAGTAGACACATTGTTTCAACTGCTTTTGGTCTTAAGTCTAACTTAAGACCAAAACTTAAGTTTGACTGAGACAAAATCCTAACTTTACTACTCCTAAATACCCTTTGTGAATACCGAAAGTCGTACAGTTAGGATTTTGTCTCAGATTACTTTTGTGAATCGGGCCCAAGGGGTGGCACCCAGAAGGGACAAGTGTGTTTTTCTCACCGACAAATTGAAGTATTTGGGATATTTTGTAGCAGGTCAGGGAATCGAACCAAAACCTAGTTTAGTTAAAAGTATCACCCAAGCCAAACAATCCAGTGGATAAAGTTGGTTTGAAGTCATTTCTTGGCTTGTGTGAGTTTTATTCTAAATTCATACACAATTATGCAACTAAGTTGAGACCCTTGTCCTGTGTGGTAAGGAGAGGCGTAACTTTTGAATGGAGCAAGGAATTTCAAAAGGTTTTCGAGTGGGTAAAAGAGCAATTAACTTCTGCTAAGATGTTGAAAAATTATGATCCTGAACTCCAGTGCATTTTGACAGTGGATGCAAGCAATGTGGGGTTGGGTGTAGTCCTTATCCAAGTGAAGGATTTTCAGATTCAGACCATTGGATATGCATCCCGAGTGTTGACTGGTGCTGAAAAACAGTATTCAGTCATTGAAAAAGAGCTCTTGGCTTGCTGGTGGATAGTCATTAAATTCCTGAAATTTGTGTGGGGTAAACATTTTGTGATCCATATGGATCGCAAACCATTATTTTGCATATTGAGTGGGAAGAATGTCAGAGGATTTACTCCACGTATTGCAATTCTTTCAACGAAGCTTCTCCAATTTGATTACATACCTGATTATACTCCCAGGTGGGAATAATGGATGTGCAGATTACCTTTCACGTTCATCTGAGATTGTGGAGGAGAATAAAGAATTATGATGTGAGTAAGATATGGAGAATTGTATAGTGGCATCAATGGATTTCCCTAATGTGCGCCTTTATGTAGCAGGATTGGCACAAGGCACTGAAAGAAGATGATATGTTGGGTGTGTTCATGAAGTATGTAGAGTCAGGTAGGCCAAAGGAAAGGGATCTTGATTTTGATCTCAGAATGTTTGTCAAGGTTGCTGAGGAATCATCAGTGGAAGATGGCCTGTTATTAAGAGCAGACAAGTTTGTTCCCTCCCATTACCTTAAATAATCATATCATAGTTAGAGCTCATGATGGTCATTTGGGTGCCACCATGATGAAGAGTGAGATTGACATTTGGTGGCCTTCTATGAATAGAGAGGTTGATCAAATGGTTAAAGAGGGTGTTATCTGATCAAGCTGCGACAAGTCCATGAAATTCAGGAGTCCCCCTTTGCGGCCAATTGAATTACCCACCGCTCCTTGGGAAAAAGCTGAAATAGACATCAAAGGGCCATTCAGTTCCTTGGCTAGCACTTCACGTTTTGCTTTAGTAACAATAGGCTATTTCACAAATGGCCAAAAGTGGAATTTGTTAGTGAAGTTACATCAAAAGTGGCTGTCGAATTTTTAAAGGAAGTTTTTTTGAAAGAAGGTTTTCCTGTCACGTTCAATTTGTCTCTAGTGAATTAGACATTTTCCTGAAAACAAGCGGCATTAAAGATCTCAGAAGTTCATTATATCATCCCCAAACAAATGGACTGGTTGAGAGGATGAATAAGGTCTTGGGGGAGTGTATTCAGTGGGCTTTTACAAACAGCTGTGTTGGGGTGAATGCAATGAAGCGTATGCTATGGTTTTATGTCACCACTTCCCATGTGTCAAATGGGGTTTCACCTTTTAAATTGTTACGGGGAAGGAGAGCCATGACTTGCTTCTGTTTAGCATGGATGAACAAGTGGGTTAAAGTTAGGCAGTATAAATAGTCAGATGCGAGCATTAGGTCAAGAGTGGAAAAATGCAACAGAAACAGTAGTAATATTTTGATGAAAGAAACCTGATCAATGCTCTAGAGTTCAAACACGGAGAAACAGTGTGGGTGTGTAAGCAAGTACATGTAGCAAAGAGTGGAACCAAATTTGGTGTTCCAGTTAAAATTGTGGATGTAAAAGGAAATAGTGAGTGGAAGGTGGACAGTGTTGGAACAGTCGAAGTATGGTAAAAGTGAGTAATGGAGGAGAGAAAGTAGATAGGAATGGGAATGATTCACTTGGTCCCAACATGAATTCCTTGAAGCCCAGGTCTGGTGACGAAACAGAGACCAGGAGTGGCAAAATGTGATCACGAATTGACATTGAGACTCAGTGGCAGGGTGAGGAAACTACCTCTTCTTTTAAAGATTAAACTTTCAACTTTTATGGTCAATGTATCGACTTTCAGTTTTAGGTGTATCAAAATGGTATTGGCGTTTACATTTTGCTTTGGTGTATATTTCTTTGTTTTCTTTTATATTGTATATATTTTTCTTACAGGTGTATATAGATTTGTTTGGTTGTACTCCTGTGTTCCAACTATTATTTATTTTTAATAATATGCCTAGCAAAGTTGAGGAGTGATTTTCATGCACCATGTTGGGCTATGCCAATTTTTGTAAAAGGGAAAAGCCATGTAGTATCTATGTATGTTATGGTTGGCGCTCATGGCACACGCGAAGGTTCCACATGGAATGTAGTTTTGAATCTGTGGCAGTTGGCTTTCACTTGTGTGCCACCAGCAGCTCGTCTTCATCCAGGCTCAAATAAATACTACTTGAAACTTACCTTTGGTCTTCAGTATCCTTGAACTACCACAATTACCATATTTAAAGCAGAGAGCACATGCACTTTAGTACCGGTTATCAGTGATAAAGTGCCCAGAGTCCTGAAGCTAACAAAAACAAATTTAGCAAAAAGGGGAGGAGGAAGGAAAAATGTTTCAAGATGCCCCTGCAGAAAGTGCCAGGTCCAACTTATTTATATAACTTACTGGCAGTTGCCAGTAGGTAGTTATAGTAAGGACCTAGTTTCCATAGGAAAAGTATTTTTTGACTTGCCTATAACTTTGGCGTTGTTTGACCAATGTTCATGAAAATTTCTCAAAAAAGTGTCAAGGTAGGTTCTGTTTCTCATGGGAAGTTTGGGGGTGATCTGTGCAGTGGGGACCGAGAATGTGGGGTGTGAAATAAGGTGCATTTGTAATGTTAATTCCCATAGGAACCTTTAGCCACACCTACTGCCCGAACCGCTGAATGGACATACACCAAATTTGGCAGGGAGTTAGATGTTGGTTCACGGAAGTGCCTTCTGCCTATTTGGTGTAAATCCGTTCAGTAGCTTTTGTGAAATTCAAGCCAAAAATTATAGTGATATCTTTGGTCGCGGATATTTTGCGATGGTTTTGCGAGTAATCGCGGAGGCACAAGTCAACTGGAAGGCTCTGATTGGCTGGACGCAACCTAAACAGAAAGTTGCAGCTGCCATTTTATTGATCAGGATGGTTCCCGAGGCTACACATTTCTGAAAAAGCCCACATGAGGGGTCAGAGTAGAGGTACTCTGACCCCATGTTTGGGAAATGGGGGTGTTAGTGACACAAGTTATGTGTCCAGAATTGATTTTTTTTATTTGCTACAACACTGTGACTGCCAGCACAGGCCCCATGTACCGTCGGGGGGACATTGCGAATATCACTGTGACACCACGAATATTGGTGGGAATATAAAAAATATATAAGTGAATCATTAAGACGCATTGTTATAGAGATATTGAGATTCGGATAAATGTTTTTATAGAGTTATTTATATAGTGAGTTATCTACTGTGGTGGTTAGAATTAACTATATATTTATAATTTTTGAATGTGGTGGTAGCTATTGAATTCCTACATTTGCTTTCTGCTTTCGTGACGTAACTGCGTGGATCGCGATGACGTTGAACGGAAAATAGGTTTTAGAGATGGTTGTTCTAGAAATACACTCGAAAAACATGATTTTAGAGAATAGTGTAAGAAGCCTCTAGTGTATAAAATACTGTAATATGTGTGGATATATGTGTTTTAGGCTTTATGAAAAAGGCGCGATCGTCTTGGTTAACAATGTCATTGCGACGTTCCGAAGAACCGCGAAAACGGAAAATAGGTCTGAAAGATGGTTTTTAAATACACTTAGTACAAAAATATGAGTTTAAACATGCTCTGAAAGAAGTATGTATATAGTAATATGTGTAGTGCAATGTTCAGAATGGATTTTTTTACATATTATTTTTGGATGTGTAGGTGGTCATTGAATGTCTGCTTTTGTTTTCTGTATTCGTGACGTGTCCGGGAGGATCGCGATTACAGATGTCATTGCGACCTCTGGCGTCACTGTGAAAACAGAAAATAGGTTTTAGAGATGGTTTTTATAGAATCTCTTTAGAAAAACATGACTTTAGAGAATACTGTAAGAAACCCCTAGTGTGTAACTAACTGTAGTATGTGTGGATATATGTGTTTTAGACTTTATGGAAAAGGCGCAATTGTTTCGGTTCACGACATCACTGTGACATCCTGAATAACGGCAAAAACAGAAAATAGGTCTGAAAGATGTTTTTTTTTAAACTTAGTACAAAAATATGAGTTTAAACATGCTTTGAAAGAAGTCTGTATATAATAATATTCACTGAAAAAACCAAAGGTTACAGGGACGTTGTAGTTAGGAATTAGCATTTAAAAAACAATAGAAATTCACTGAAAAAAACAAAGGTTACAGGGACATTATAGTTAGGAAATATAAATAAAAAACTTCGAAATTCACTGAAAAAATCAAAAGTTACAGGGACGTTATAGTTAGGCTGACATTTCACTCGTACAAAACCAGAGAAATCCAGCAGTTATAGTTAAGTGAGCTAACTATAACTCGCACCCCCGCAATGCACTGCTTATGACCCTAAATATTGCATCTCTCATGACATGGTCAGTGACATCACTAATGATATCTCAAATGCTAAACTACGAGTTTGGCAGTCCATCGGACCGCCAAAGCAGTGGTGGAGGTGCAGTGGTGGTTACGGACTGCCGCACCGGGGGTCCACCCACCTTATTACGACTACAGCGGTTGGACCATCATAGGACCGCTGCAACCGCCGGGGATCTGCGATCCTTGGCAGTGGTGCAGCAGTCTGAGGCTGCAATATGCTTGGCAGTGCCACAGCAGCACTGCCAAGCATATTATGAGTTTCCTCACCCCCAGCGGCCTCATGGCGGTGCTCACGCCATGAAAATGCTGGCAGTAAGGAAACTAAGGGAGCCCTACAGGGCCCCCTCTTGCTTCAGGGCCTAGGGCTACATGCAGGGGTTCACATTTTGTGCTCCCCTGTTTGCATGCACCCCAATTTCCGCACGGCATGGACTGCAAAGTCTATGCCATGCAGGAACTTGCTTTGGCTCTCCTTCAGTGCTGCAGTTCAAAGCCTCACATATTAGCCTTTGAACTGCACCACCGCCGGACCGCCGTGCCGCTCGCCTCCCAGAACGCGAAATGACTCGTAATCTGGCAGACGGCCGACTTTGGCAGTGTGGGAGCGGGGTGCTGGCATGTTGGCCTCCTCTTCATGCCTCACCTCAGGAATCATAAGGATTTGGCACTTCTCCAGGTTTACATGATTTTGTAAATCTGGAGCAGCATCAAAATCCATTGGTGTTGTGTGGGAAAACCCACTGCAACACCCATGGAATGCCTCCCGTCTGGGTGTTGTATGTATGATCGCAGTAAAGATGCTTCATATTATTCGGAGTTATTTTGCATTTACTTTCATGGCTCTAATGGTATACCTGTTTGAAGAGCATGTCTTTGAGTCTTACTTCGCATTGTTTTTAAGCTTCCATTTTGTAGACTGAAAAATGTGAAAAGAAAGACTTAGGCATGTTGCTATTTTTTAAAATAAAACCATGCGGCCCCTCTATCCAAGACTTCATGGCCCCAGGGACCCCATCCCCCAGGGCCTCAGGTGGGTGCCCCAGAGCCCAACCGGGGCACCCACAAAACACTACATTGGGTGCCATGGGGGAGAGACCCAGGTCCCCCGCAGCACAAGCTGGCCTCCCAGCCCAGCACCATATTGGGTGCTTGCAGGATCCAGCACATTTCCTTTGTTCCAGCCAGGGCAGGAGTAGAATTTTTAACTGCTCCAGGCAGGAGCAAATTGGAGTTTCCTGCCCAGGAGAGTGACCTCGTACCCTTGCCATGCTCTGCAAATTACCTCCAATATTACATCACTCGTGACATGTTCTATGACATCTTTGATACAAGATCTGAAATTACATCATTCATGACAACACTGTGCATGATGGGCGCGAGTTGTAGTTACCGTAGGGCACGAGTTACAGTTACTTGACAAAACTATGACTGGTAAATTTCAGTGGCTTTGTTTGTTTAAAACGTATGTTTTAAGTGATATTTTCTCATACTTATAACGTCCTTTAGCCTTTGTTTTTTCAGTGAATTATTACGTTTTTTATTGTAAAACTCTTTGGTGTGGGTTTGAGTGTGTGTGTGTGTGTGTGGTTCTGTGTGTATGTCTGAGTGCAGGGTTGTGTGGGTGTAAGAATAACTGTGGGGTTCTGTGGCAGTGTGTGTTTAGTAGTGTAAATGTGTGTGTGAGTGTAGAATTAATTGGATGTGTGTGAGTATTTGTATGGGGTTTTGTGGGCATGCATATGTCTGTAAGTGTGGGGTTATGTGGCTGTGTGCTTGAGTATGTGTGAGTTCGGTTCTTTGTGTGTGTGTGTGTGTGTGTGTGTGTATATAAGTATGAGGTTGTGTGGGTGTGAGCATAACAGTAGGGTATTGTTGGATTGTGTTTGTAATAGTGTGAATGTATGTGTGTGTATGGGATTTAGTGGGTGTGTGTCTGAGTATGTGGTTGTGGGGTTCTGTGAGTGAGTGAGTGTATGTGTGTGTGAGTGTGTGTGTGAGGTTGAGTGGGTGTGTGCTTAAGTGTGTTTGTGTTACACCTGACCGGT